>JAHZTW010000001.1:378610523-378658233 GCA_020283515.1 Alliaria petiolata
AGCTGGATCCTAAAGAGCAAGTGAGCAAGCAAGCATTGGCTGAGAATTCTGATAAAGTTGTTGAGCTAGAAGATTGGAGTGGAAACAATCATATCTTCAGAACATTGAGCGAAGATGAAGGTCTAAACAACGCCAAGTTGATGGAAGAAGACGTTTTCATCATGGAAACAAGGATTGCAGAGCTGAATTGCAGAAAAAGTGCAGAGATTCGAGCAACTACATTGGTGTCGATCGACACCACTCCTTGTGTCGATCGACACCCTCCGAAGATCACACCAGAAGTCGCTTCCAATGCTGCAAGTCCATCATCTTTGGTCAAACAGATGCCTCCACATCCTACATGCCATAAACCTCGAAGAAAGCAAAGGTACGCATTTCCTGGAATCAATTCCAAACCCCCTGATCTTATTAATAAGAACTTTAGAGGTTTAAAAGCTGCTTCACACTTATGCAAGCCACGAGACTCTCGTAGAAGGCTTGGTATTGCTTTTGATGATTCTGCAGGAAGACGAAGTGTCCCACCCGACAAGATGACCAACCCTGCTGCTGTTCCTCAATTCCTTGGGCGCTTTTATGCACTTACTGCCTATACACCGCCATGGATGAGAATACATTCGTCTCGGAAGCATTCGATGCCACCCTCTGATCCACCAGACGTCTAAACCCCAACACAGTCAAGCTAATGACTGAAAACGAGCGTTGAGTGGGAGGCAACCCACTGTTAGGTACGTTTTTATTTTTATTTTGTTTTGGTTTTACTAAGTCCTAGTTTTAGTGAGTTGAAAAAGGCGACATTGGGCTCGACATAGACCAGTGTCGATCGACACCACGCGCAGACGAAGGTAAGTCTTCTAACTGGTCTTTTATGTTGTTTCTAATTGTTCTTTTAGCCAACTTTGGGCTTGATAACACTGAGGACAGTGTTGTTTAAGTCTGGGGGAGGTGATTACTGACTTTGTGTTCTGTTTTGAGAGTCAATTGAGTCAGTAAAAAATTTGTTTTACTGAGTCAAAATCAGTTGAAATTTTCAGTTTTTCTTGGAACTAACCGCAGAACATTGACACTTGAAGGACCATTGCTTTAGTAGTTGATTACAGGTCTTACTAAGTAGAAAGCTGCAAGTGGATCAATCTAACAGAGAGAGTTCAGGTCCCCTTATGAGAACTAGGTATGCGCAGAACTTGATTCCTCTTTCAGTCTGAACAAATAGAAAATTGCAGTCTCTCCTTGATATTTTCTTGAGAAAAGAAAAAGAGTCTAAGTCTGGTAATAGTGCAATGAACCTCATGAGCCTGTCTCCTCACAAGGAACAATATTAGTGAGTGCTCTTGAACCTGTCTCCTCACAAAGAACACAAGTAGAGAGTAGCACTATTTCCCGAGATTTCAAAAGAATAAGAAGAGTCAATGAAAAGATCTTAGAACACCCTGAAAATGGGCAGCAGTTGACTAAGGGAAGAGAAAATAGGAAAGCTGTATGAAAAGAATCTTGTTCATGCACTAAGGAAGGGAAAGAATTAGAAAAGTTCTGTGGCAATACCACTTTTAGAGTTCGAAATTTTACTGAAGAAAGGATCTGGATTTGAACTGGAAGATTGCTAAGCTTGTGGTAAGTACACTGAACTTTCCTAAGGTTGGCTCTACTGCATGTGGATTCAAGAGTGTTAACGAGTTGTGGCGTTCTAAAGGATAGCTGGAAGTTTCTGTTTTCAAACCTCTACTTCATTCTAAGTTTCTGTTTTGCTTGAGGGCAAGCAAAAGCTAAGTCTGGGGGAGTTGATATATCATGGTTTTTACCCATTTTTGGACCATGATATAAGTGTTTTTATAGAGTCTTTTGGCTATTTTCGAGTCTATATAGTCTTTCCAGGTTCAGGTACAATTGGAGATAAATTGGAGATTTGGATACATTTTGGAGCTTAGTGGAATGAAGTCAGATTGAAGAAACACGATGAGTGTCGATCGACACCATTGGATTTCCAATTTCCAGAAGCGAGAAGTTTCCAGTTTTTGAAGAAAAGGTGATTAATGAATTGTTAGGTCGAATTAAATTGTTAGGATAAAATCATTAGAGTTCTTCATCTGGATTTGTGTTTAATGCTTATTCTACCTTCATGACCTAGAATCTTATATTAGGTTGATTAATATATGCGAGAGTATTATTAATTGCCTGAACTAATGTTATATGAGCAAAATACCTATTCGCAAAGATATTTGGTTTAGGATTTTGTGAACAATCGAACCTGATATTAATGCTTGTCTGAATTGTTTGAATTTGCAAAGAGATTTGGAATTCTAGGGTTTAGGAATATATAATATTCGCAGCGAGAGTTGGTTGATTTTCCATTAGTGTTTCGAGTTCAAGAACAGTGCTTAATAATTCCTAATATTCTGTCTAGACCTGCAATTTAGATCACCTGAGAATTTCCCTAAACCTAGCGTTTCGTCTCCTGAACTTACATCGCTTTTAATTGCTTTCTGTTTTTACTTTTAATTATTTCGTCTTAGCTTAATTCGAAATTAGAAGTTTTCTGTGTGACTATCCCTTCTATGTGGATTCGATCCCTAAGTACTACAACTGATCTCTTAATTTGAGAGAGTAGCTCTAGGGTAAATTTGAGAGCATATCAACTCAGCGAACAGACCTTGTTTAGCATTCGTATCAACTTGAGAAAAATAAGTGTCACATGCATAAATAGTAACAAAAGGTGCAAATCCAGGAACGAACGAATACATAGTCGTGAGAAGATTATGGCGTCGACTAAGAGCGCCAGCCACACGGTTCGTCTTGGCACATAGATGACAGATGGACAATGTAAATTTCTGAAAATACGCTATCCACGTCGCATGCCGAGCGGACACTTTGGCTTGACTATCCAAAAGACATAGTGCATCATGATCGATGAATAGAACGAACTTGCGATGGACCAAATAGTGCCCCCAATGCTTTATTGCTTGAACAATGGCATACAATTCGATGCCATAAGTGTTGTACCATCCCCGTGCACCTGCTAATTTCTCGCTGTAGTAAGGTACTTGGCGACTCCGCTGGCTCAAGACAGCACCAATACCAAGTTTAGATGCATCACAATGGAGCTCAAAGGTCTCTAAAAAATCAAGGAGAACGAGTACGAGAACCGACATCAGTTTCTCCTTAATGAGTTCAGAAGCTGATGTAGCCTCTGGTGTCCACGCAAACTCTCCGTCTTTCATACATATAGTAATGGGAGCCATAATGGCACTGATGGTTGATAAAACGGTGATAACCAGACGCTAAGCCATGAAAGCTTCGAACGTCATTTACGTTATGAGGAACCGACCAAGATCGTATGGCTTCAATCTTTGTAAGGTCCACGGATAATCCCTTGTCAAAGACCACATAGTCGAGAACTAAAACTGAAGAAACTCTAGATTCACACTTATGTCGAGCCGTAAAGAACTTCTTAGAACGAAGGACGTAAAATACCTCTTGCAAATGACTCTTATGTTCAGCCATCAATGTACTAAAAATCAGGATATCAGCGAAGTACCCCACCACAAATTTACCTATGAATGGGCGCATGGTTGATTCATTATTCGCATGAAAGTGGTAGGCGCGTTTGACAGTCCAAAAGGCATGACGAGCCACTCGAACAATCCTTCACGCATCTTAAAAGCTGTCTTCCTTTTTCGCCAGGTCTAATGCGTATTTGATGGTAGCCAATTTTAAGATCAATTTTACTGAAGATCGTAGCCCTCTCAATCTGATCTAAGATGTCATCGAGTTTGGGGATAGGGAAACGATACCGCGTAGTGATCTTATTATTTGCCCGACTGTCAACACACATGCGCCATGTGCCATTTTTCTTTGGAATTAGTAGAGCAAGGACAACCCAAGGGTTTAAGCTTTCTTGAATGTAACCCTTGTTAAACAGGTCCTCTACTTGACGACACAAATCTTCATGTTCAGTAAGGCTCATGCGATAATGAGGGAGATTAGGCAGTGTTGACCCCGACGTTAGGTCGATTTGGTGTTGTATTGATGGGATCGAAAGTTGCGATCAGAGTTGGACTGCTTCTTAGGGACTTTGTCGAGCTTTAAATTTGTAAGAACCTAAGGTGCAAGTGCACATCGTGCGTTGTAGTACTTAAAGTATCGATCCACATAGAGATGGTCAACTGCAAAACAAGAAATCAGGACAACCAAAAACGCAGAGAATTCGGAGTTTGGGGGTTTGTGTCATAATTTTTGCAGAAAAAGAGGCAACATTTATTTAGAGCTGGCTCTCGCCTAACTCTATAACAAACGGGAAAAGGAAATTCAACTTAAAAGATTTAAAAGAAATTGCAAAAAGGAAATCAAGCAAGCAATGCAGAAAAAGTAAATATTTAAGTGCGTAAATCTCGAGTAAAAGCAGATGGGGGAAACCCGTTAGGGATCTTTTCGGGAAATCTATGGGGTTCTTACTAGAAATCAAACATACATCGAATTCGGCAAATGAGACTAGGCAATCTTCTCTAAATTGGAATCACTGGTTTCATGACTTTAACCCTTTCAGGCTAGATTGTCTATGTTATGCAAATTTCACAGGTATATTTTGTATCCTACATCCTAAACAAACACACAATATCAGATCAGGTTCATAAACGTTGCAAAGATTATCTATGTTCATTGATGTCGATCGACACCACTACCAGACTTTCATGGATCGTCTTGAAGCTTCAAATACAAAAGAAAGGGTTTATAAACCTAAGGTTCCATAATCTTTGCCACCCAAACACATAAGGCCCCCCATTAGTGCAGAGAAACTGTCTGGTTTCAATAAGAAGGTGAAAAGGATTCCGGATGATATCTCGTTTGATGAAGCTTGGGAGAGATACCCTTTGTGTTCTTTCTTTCATAAATGCAGAGAGAGTCATGAAGAGATTGAAGAACTCTTTAACACAGCTAGGAGTACACAACCCCCAATCAAGCAATTGCTTAAGGTTGAAGATCCCGGGATGTTTGTTGTTCCATGCTCCATTGGAAGAGTTGAGTTTGAACAACCTCTTTGTAATCCTGGCTCTATCGTGAATCTCATGTCAAAGGATATTGCAGAGAGGTTAGGAATTGCTGATATTCACCCTCCTCAGATGACTCTTGCATTCGCCAACTTTTCCACCGCAACTCCATATGGTACAATTCCAAACTTGCTTGTCAAAGTGGAAAATTGTCTAATACCTACTGATTTTCAGGTCGTGGAGATGAGCAAAGATTCTGTAATGCCTTTTATTCTTGGGAGACCATGGCCACAGTGGGAGCAGTTGTAGACATGCTAAATAATATAATCTCCTTCTCTAATGTTGACAAAAGAGCTTTCTTCAAAGCTATCCCCACTGGTGAAACTTCCAAACACGTCTCCTGCATTGATGTGATTGCTAGAGAAAAGTTGTAAGCTGTTTATTAGAAAAGACCTTGTGATAAGAGTGATGCAGATAAAATCCTTGGTGGAAACCTTCACATGATCACAAAGGGAGCCAGAAAAAGGCAAAAGTGAATGAGAGAGTGAATAGCAAAAAGATCAAGGGAGATCCTCAAGTCATTTTGATACCTTAGAGATGTGATGGAAACGCAATTGAGTATAAGGTGAAGTGCAAAAGAATCTCAATGCCTTTCTCCAAAGTTAGAGAAATTCTTACATCTGAGATGAAGGAGAAAGGGCAAGATGCTATAAATGGATCATTGGGCAGAATTTTGAAGCTGATAGTGACTGAACGTGGAGCTTGTTTTGTATTGAGTTCTCATTAACAACCTGCTCTCTGACCAGCCTTTCAAGTCAAGCTAATGACTTAAAATAAGCGCTTGGTGGGAGGCAACCCACTGGTAAGTCATCTAATTTTCGTTTTATTTTGCTTTATTTACTAACTATTGATTTTTTTTTTTAAAGAGTTTCTTCAGTTTTATTTCTCGACACGCATCTAGTGTAGATCAACACCCATTAACAGTGTCGATCGACACCCCCTCGAAGGTAAGTCTACTCAACTTGTTTTCTTCATATCTCTCTCAATTCTTCACAGAGTGATTTAAAAGCCTAAGTTGTGTGGATTTTCGTCCTCCATCGATCGAGTCCGTTATCTTTTCTATTTGGTTTGTTTATGACCTTAAGATTTAATCACACTGGGACAGTGTTGGTTAAGTACTGGGGAGGAAAATACTAATGTATTTTGCTTTGTCTTTTGTTTTGAGCCAGTTGTGTCAGTCCAAAGTGTTTTTATTGAGACAAAACCAGTTGAAATTTTCTGTCTTTCGTGGAACTTAGCACAACACATTGACACTTGAAAAACCATTGCAACAGTAGTTGATTGCATGTTTTACTAGGTAGAAAGATGTAAGTGGATCAGTCTAACTAGGAGAGTTCAGATTTATGGAGAGTTTAGAAACATTGCTGTTAACTCCGCCCTAATGAACTTCAATTTATCATCTTGGGGCTTGACATACATTGAACCTGATTCCTCTTCGAGCACTTTTAAGATAAGTTTGTAATGATCTCTCTTTATCTTCTCAAGAAAAATAAAGATTCTAAGTCTGTAAAATACTTTTAAGATAGAGATTTTCTTGGATAGGTAAATTTGGTTAAATTACAAACTTTTCTAAATAAAATATTTTAACGGTTGAGATACCGTACTTTACGTATAGCTTTAGCTATTATGATTGTGCTGACAGAATATCTAGAAAAGGTTAAGAAGATTTACTATAATATAAAGGATTTAATAATTATATTATTTGGTTATTTATAATGGTGTGAATATTTACCTTAAACAGTGTGTGCTTTAGGTATTATAAAGTGATTGACACTGTTTCATTAACTATTAAAGAAACCATCTACAGAAAAGGGTCAAAAGGTTGAAAAGAGAAAGCAAAAAGTCTTAGACTTCTAGAACCGTACTTACGATATCTGAAGATATGGGGTCTTGTCATGCTCTCGCCGATCTGGAGTTTGGGAAAAAGGAATGTATAATCTGTGTACAACTGCTTCGTCTCTGGAAAAAGCATAATGATTTCAGAGATACGCTTGAGATGGTTCTCGCTGATTTAAAGGTTCGATTCTCTGCTGCCTTTAGATTAGGATGTTTGTGTTTGTTATTAGAAACTGTTTTTGGATAAATCATCATATTCTTTGGCAAAAATTACTTCTAGCCTTTTGATTTTTCTGCTACCTTCAAGTGGACAGAACATCATATTATGTTGTTTTATAAAATTGTTAATTGGTTATCTTTAATTGTATACAAAAATCTTGTCTAAGGGTTTCGGATTTCAGCAACGGTTATACCCGAACTTCTTGAAAAATACGAGGCTGTCTTTAAGGTGGGTCATTGGTATTCTCTTGGATACTTTGACGTCAAGTACGTGTTGGGTACAGTTCGATTTCGAACTATAATGTGAGGATCAAAATTTTGCGTGGTACATATATTAAGCCCACTTGGATCGAGATGACTGCTCTAATTTTTACAATATTTTGACAGGTGCTGTTGAGCCTCGGTATTTAGTTGGTGAGTTTTTTGTTTGGTTTAATATATCTGGTCATTGGTTGTAATTTTTTTGTTTCTTGGTTGGTTTGGTTTTTAATAGTGTTATGGATTCTATGATCAGTATATTAATCCGTGTGTCATTTTTGGTTTTAGATGTTATTAGAGCAGTCTATTCCGTTGGAAAGCTCGAGGAGATCAGTCCTGAGGCTTATGAGAATACACGTTTCTACCTACGCTTCGAGCTGCTTGACCATTCGTAAGATTAGTTTCTTTATTTTTGTTTCTATGTGATTCGTATAGATATTTATTATACGTGTTATTTTCTAAAACAGTAAAGAAGGCATTCTACCGTGTATTGCCCGTGGGCAACGTGCCAAGGACATTGAATACGCTTACAAAATGGCTGTAGATCGGCCAATCGTCTGCGTGCTGAGGTTTTGCCAGATATACAAAGCTCGAGGTATGATCTTTAATTATCTGTTAACCAAGATTGTGATTTTAGTGGAAATTATTTTTCAATGTTTTTCGTTTCTATTTATAGGTGATGAAGTTCATTCGCACGTGCTTCGTTCTTATGATCCATGTTCTCAGTTTACATTCAAGCATGATGGTGAAGATGTAAAAGAATTTAAAGCGTAGTGAGTGATTATATGTTTTTCTTTATAATTATATTTGGAAATTGTGTGTGTTGTAACAGTTGTATATTTTAACATGTTATAGGTTCTCTCACTGTGGACGTGGCTGAGTTGTTGGATGTGCCGTACGTCTATCTAAAAACATTTGGTTCAATTGTTTTAATAAGCATCGACTTTTGATTCTTTATCGTTGTGTTGTTTGTGACTCATTTCTTATATGCTTAAGTGTTTCAGACTTGACACCAAATTTGTTGTTCATTTTGATAATGTAATATATTATCGTTCGAAATTATTAGGTAGTTTATTTGAATCTATGTTCTATTTTATCTATCATTATTTTGTTTTTAAATAACACATCCAAGGCTAACACTGTATGTGTTGAAACAAAATCAAATATGGTAGGTGTTTAAATTACTTTATTGTTCATCTCCAATCACAACACCAGATCTCACACGAAATTAAAAGTATGACACATTTTATATATCAATTTTATTCAGTTAATAACCAACAATTCAATCATGTATTTAATTAAAAAGCAGTGGTGTGATAAACAGTAACCTAACTTGACCCTAATCACAAAACGTTGAAAATTAGAATTTGATGTTCTTTTATAGCTCGGTTGGAGAAAAAATCACATCAGAATTGATGTTCTACAGTCGCATTTGAGCTGCATAATAATAAATTAAAGCTGTTATACGACTCTTCTGATAAATTCTGAAGGTTGTGATTATTTTTAATAGCCTGTTTAGTTGCTAGAATAAATTGAACCGGGTACTCGCGACTATATATGTGCCTATAGTTGGATGTTTTGACCTCTTTTGCATAAATTATTAAACAAGTACTTGTTACTTTTTAATAAGTTCATTTTTGGCCTATAAGTAACCAATAACATTTCAACGAAATAAATACTTTAGTTTATATAATATTAAGTTTATAATTTATTGGTATTAGTGAAAAAAAATACTCTTTCTAAATCATTGGTTTTTAGGGCATAAGAAAAAATAACAAAACATCAATTGTGCCGTAATAACCGTCTCGCTTTTTTTTATTTGATTTACATTTATTGTGCCAAAATTTAATATGTGTTGGCGATGTTTAATATTTCGACGTAAAATAGGAAAAATTCAACAATTTTCTATTAATGGATTAAATGATGCTGGGATATTTGGCGATTCAAATATTGTATGGTCTGTTGTTAAATTAAGTTTATTTGAAAGAAAAATCGTATTTGTATTCGATATAATCTATGCTTCTGTACAGATATGTTAACTTTGGGATGCATCTATCACAAGTATTGTTGATGTGTCTTTTCACGAAGATTTCAGTCGTAACTAATAATTTATTGCTTGAAATAAGATCGATTGTGTAATAGTTTGTTTTGCAGTCTAATCAGTAGTTTTAGTTACCTATATATTGTTTCTAATATATATATATATATAATATGTATTTGTGACACGTTGTCACTTGGTTAGGTTTGTAATGATGAGCGATTTTAAACTTCCGTCTGTTTGAAATATTTCTTGAGATTCGACTTGTGGTATTGATGGGCTCTTCTTTCTATATTTTAATTACCATTTTATGTCTTACTTACAAACATTTCCATAGAACAGAACCGCGTTCAGTACTTTTTGTTCATTCTCATTACTTGTGGAGAGAGAGTTGCTAGAGATACGCTTAACGATTTGCATCATGCCGGGACGGTTTACGCAGTGGATGTGAAGATTCTTTGACTGTGGCGTGTACCTTACACGAATGGTCAAGATGGTATTGAGATGATTGTTCAAGACAAAAAATGTAAGTTATCGTGATCATATTCTATTAAGTGCATGAATACTGTAGATTATAAATTAAGTTGAGATGAGATTTTAGATTCACGGAACTGTAGATTGTGATCTTTGATCTTGCTAATTTTAACTTAGGGTCGGCGAATTGGTGCCATGATATTGCCTACAGAAGTAGCCATTTACGTAGGGAGAATATTATCGAAAACATTACTCCCAAAAATGACAGTTTCTTTTTGGATACTCGGAGTTTTCAAGATGTTACTGGCTTCGAATTAGACGCTACTGTGTTAATTGGTTAGTGGTTAATCATACATTCAGTGTAAGTTAATATATATATTGCCCAATTTGATAACCAATTTCATTCGTTTGTTGTTTGGTATTTTTAGATTTGATCGGATGTGTGTCTTCTGTTGGGTATCTTTTTGGGGATCGCCAAGAACTTACATATTGCCGTGCAGTCTTATAGACGAGGAGTAAGTTTATAGATAGCCCTTATGGACTTTAATAATAATTGAATTGGTCGTTTATGTTTTGGATTAATAATATATTATGGTAATATCTTATCGATTCTCCAGCGGCTACATTGTGACGTGTAACGCATCTGGGTCTATGGCTAAAGAGATCTATGATCGGTGGGCATTGGACAGACGGTACCCTAAGATATGCATTTTACGATTCTGGAAGGTCCAAGTATACGTGTAAGATAATATTATACATGTTCTTACACAGATATATGTTCTTCTTTTGCTTAGTCGTGACACATATACTATACTACTGTAACATGTAGCTGATGGTGTTACAAAAAATTATCTAAAATCGGTCCCTGGCTGTTCAGAGTTTCATTTGAATCCACCTATTCCTGAAGTTACGAAGTTTAGAGACATGTAAGAAATATTTGTTAATTAAATGTCTTTAATCTCGCTTTGGTAATGTTGATATATTTACAATGCTCTTATATTGATTTGTAAATCGATCCTTGCAGGTTTCTACTCCGATGGTTCGGTATAAACTCTTTTGATGTGTATATATACAATTTTACGTATATATATATATAGTACTCGCTATAAACTCTTTTGATGTGTTATAAACCACATACGGCCATCATATCGAGGACGGGTAATGTATTCATGGCAGAAGGTATGTTTTGTATTTATAAAACAAATTATATCGTTAAAACAGCATTAGTTATTGGTTTAGGTTCTTGTTATTGGTAGTTGTCAACCTAAAAACAGAAGATTAAACTCACGTTTGTAAACCATGAGTTGTTTTAGGATTACGCCTACGATTTTCTTTCCTCATCAGATTAAGTAATAATGTGATTCATCTCTATGCAGCAGGTTTGAATAGACTTAAAGAAAAAGACTCTCTTCACATGTGTGATAACTTGAGCGACGTCAAAACTGCAAAGGCGGAGTTTGGGAACTATTTGAAGGCCTAGATAAGGAACAGGAATGCGTGCTGTCTAATGAGCAGCTATATGGTTATGGTGTTGAGTGTTTGGTTCCAATGAGATACGCAACAACGATATTTGTGAAGATCTTACGTGTATGGACTTATTCTACCAACCCTATCGGTAGAGTTATTGAGCTCATCCTATGCGATGAACATGTGAGTAATGATCTAGTATTCAATGTTTTTGAAATTTGTACATATGTTAATCTATAGTTTATAATATTGGAGGGTTTTGATCGTTTTGACTAGGGCAAAAGGGTGCATGCAACAGCGACGAAAGATCTTTATGAGATCTTTATTGATAAGCTTCGTGAAGGTGATTGGGTTAGTATACAGAAATTTGATGTAATTCACCAAAACTCTTCAGGTGGTTATACATCGTTTTTTTCTAGGATCTACTTCCTTGAATCCACTATAGTCGTAGGTGTAATGGCGAACTGTGGAAGGGCCTTATTTGATTTTGTTACGTTCAAGGACATTCTTGCTCCATCCTTTGAGACTAACTACTTAGGTGGTACGTTTTCATGCTAATATCGTAACTTCGAAAGTGGTATATAGCGTTAAAACTATTTTATAGCTTTCTTTTGTTATAACATGTTAAATGTTTTTGCAGATCTGATTGGAGAAGTCGTAAATATCGGTAAATTCAACCCTAATCATAATATGCTTACCGAGGATTTCGAGGTCTTAAAAATAACTTTAGAGATAAAAAAAACTCCAGGTAGCCAAAATTTATATACTTGGAAATTATTGTTTATTTTATGCATTTTTTTTTTGGGTACCAATCTCAGGTTTCCTAATGTGTGTCGTGTTTTTTTCGTAGTAATGTTCATATCCCGTGTATCTTACATGGAGATAGGGCTTTAAAATTCTATACTGATATTAGCAATTATGCTGGTGGCCTGATCGTTTGTTTGATTCGATGGGGTGTCATAAGGGTTTTCTCAAGTGATAAATTTCATGTTTATATAATTCGACAATATATGAATATTTATGGATTTCATCGTGCCTGTATTTGATCACTTATTTATTTAGTAATTTTAAAAGGGAGGAGGAAGGTAACTTCTGATTATCCAATCCAGATCATTAGAGAGCCTCCTATAAGAGAAGAATCAGAGCGCAAATGAAAGTAAGTTGTTGTATTACTGATGTGTTGTTTTAGCCGGTGTTACGGTAAATATATGTTTCTTATGTGGTAATTCTTCGTTTGTCTAGCATTTTACCAAGAAAAAGGACGAAGAGGGTAGCAAGGATGTGATGATATATGGGTCCATCAAATCAAACAAAGATTACGACATAAAAACATGGATTATTTATTTTAATGCAACACTTTTGTACTGCTTCGTTTTGCATTTGAGACGGGGTTTTAGGATTCTTTATTATTACTCCGTTATAATCCTGATTTTAATTTTGCTTTTTAGCATGATAACATCGTCGCATGAATAATATTAACCCTAAAAAGGAATAAACGTTGTGTTGGTGTTATTTGAAAAATAAAAATACTGGTTGTTGGAATCAATGCCAAATTGGTGTGGCAGTGGCATGTCAAAACCCGTGTTGTATTTACGGTAGCACTAATTATCGGGTCTGGGTCGAGTGTTGCCATGTGGTTCGCTTTTTAGGGCTATCAAGTAAATTTTTTGTTTTTGTCTGGATTATTTAAGACCACGAATATCATAGTAAATTAGAATTAATGTATGAATACTTATTGTATGAGTACTTTATATACGATAATTGGGTAAATTGTAAGATATTTTATATACGTTAATTAAAGGTAGATTTGATGGAACGTCAGGTTTTGTTAAATATTATCTTGACACGAAAAGGAAAAAAAATAAAAAAAATAATAAAGAACAAATAATATCCTTTGCTAATTATTTGATAGCTGACTTCTAAGTTATGATATTCAATAGGTTTTCAAGATTTATTGTTATTAGAATATTCAATACAACATAAAACGCACGTGGATAATATTTTATTTATATTTCAATAATGTAAAGGTTTAGATTTAGGATCATACTTTACGAAAGCATAATGTTAGTTTTATAGTTTGCGATAAAGATGTTAGTTTTCTATTTTGCGATACAAATATGTAAAGAGATATTGCTTAAGTCCATATGTTAACTTATACAATGAGAGAAAAATGCTAGATTTTGATTTTGCGAAGAATAATGTAAATAGATAAGACTTAAGTTTGTATTCTATCTAAATCTTCACTTAATTACTTTATATCAAATATTCTATAGCAAGTTAAATTCGTTTAGTTGTACCTCTACGTATATAAATCCTATTATTAACCTTAGCGACGCAAATGTTAATTGGAAAAAGGTCTCACTCCATAGTCTAACTTGAAACAAGCTGTATAAAACTTTTATTAATGAAGTCTAAGCAGCATTATACACCTAGAAAGAAGAAAAATATTGTATCACCATCTGCGACTTCCCATGTCCCTGAGTTATGTAAGTTGTGTATTGCTTCTTTACGTTGTCGTCCTTGAGATTTTTTTTTTGAATTTAGATGATACAATGTAACAATGTTGTCCACGGTTAGGTGTGAAAACAACAATGAATAGGTATGCTCCCCCCGATATGATTGCCAACTATATCACTCATCAGGCGATTAATAACCAAACCATTGTTGATGTTGGTTCATACCAACATGAATGACGTCTTGCGATACAGAAAAGGATGTCTTATATACGAAGGATAAGGGCCGAGAATCGAGCTATTAGTTAAGTTATTTGTAAGATTGTTTTCTTAACATGATTCATGTAGTAAGCGGTTAGATACTATTTTTTTTGAATTCTCGGGATTTTGAATGATTCTATCAACAAAAAAGATTTGTTTGCTTTGATGTAACCGATGATGAAGATGGCGATGATTCAGAATCTGAAGATGATAATCCTGGTAAGAATGAACACTCGAGGAGAAAGGCCAAGACGCATAGAAAGGGTAAGGTGACTGGTGATCCAATGGAAGTTTTCTATGAAGAGGTAACTAAGACAGACTTTAAGACAAGCGTTGATCCTGGTTTGACAAATAAAGGTAGTGATCTTAGTTTGGATATAGATGTTGTTCTTAGCATATTATTAGTGTTGGTTAGATATTGTAACAGTTGATTGTGATTTTATAGGTTACTATGTTGATGGTGATCCTGTTTATGTGTGTCGAAATTGTAAATCCTACATGTGGTACGAAGAAAGACTTGGGAAAAGATTTGCACAGTCAATACATTTGTTCTCGATATGTTGCAGTCAGGGAAGAGTAGTACTTCCTCTCTTGAAAACTCCACTGAGAACGTTATTAGTATTGTTATACAATACTGGTGAAGAGAGGGATCATTTTCTTGAATTCGTGAGAGCCTATAACATGATGTTTTATTTCACTTTCCTTGGAGGAAAGATTGAACATTCTATCAACAATGGTATGGGGCCTTTCCTATTTAGAATGTGTGGAGAGAACTACCACATGACAGGTGACATACTCCCACCGCCTGGAAAAAAGCTCCAGTGTTTTTGCAACTTTACATCCATGATACTGCAAATGAAATATCTAACAGGCTTGCAGCTTACGAGTACTTGATATATTTGCGAATTTATAAGATTATTTTGATATTCTTAACAGTGTAGATTCCTGATTTGTGTTTGGTACAAGAAAGGCGCAGCCACTGGCGGTATTAGAGAGACGATTGTTACCTAGCTCAAAATTATGTTGGACATACACAACTTTCACGTTAAGGCGTTTCAGAGTGCACGGGACCGGCTTGATTTGACGAACAATAAGAACGGTCTAAGGTTATCTCTAACGTGTGATAGGAAGTCTGATGCAAGAACTACTAATCTTCTGTCCGCCGATGAGGTAGCTGCTTTAATCCCCAGTGATTTCGATATTGGATTGAAACACAGGATATAGTTATCCAGACCAATACCGGAAAGTTACATAATATAGGTGAATTACACCCCGCGTATTTAGCCTTGCAGTATCCATTGTTGTTTCCTTACGGTGATAATGGTTTTAGGCTCGGAATAAACATTAGGTTTGTCGACACATAAGGACGAAAAAGGAAACATGTAACAATGCGCGAATTTTTTGCTTACCGCATATAGGAACAGATCGGTGAATCACCAATCATTGTTATGCCAGGAAGACTTTACCAACAGTTTTTGGTGGACACATACACGGAGGTTGAAACAAACAGACATCAATATCTTTTTTTTTAACCAGCAAAAGCTACGATCAGAGAGTTATGATAAGATTCAAAAAAATGCTGTGAAGGATGATTCCGATATCTCGGGACAAGGACGACGAATATTTACCGTCGTCTTTTACTGGTGGTACGAGGTATTTATTGCAACATTACTTAGAAGCAGTGACGACATGCAAACACTTTGATTTCCCTGACCTGTTTATAACGTTCAAGTGTAATCCCAAATGGCTTGAGATTACTAGACACTTAGACAGACACGGGTTAAAAGCTGAGGATAGACCAGACATATGTTGCCGAATATTCAAGATGAAGTTAGATGACCTCATATATCAGTTGGCGAAGAAGGATGTGCTAGGAGGCGTGTCTGCTAATAATTTTTATTTTCAGATGTGTTTAACTTCTATTGAGTATTTTATGCTACAATAAGGATTTTTAATGGATTATCTTTTTTATATATGTAGCTATATACACAATCGAGTTCCAGAAAATAGGATTACCTCACGCCCATATTGTACTTTTCATGAAGCCTGGCCATAAGTTATCCACTGGTGATGATATCGACAATATCATTTGTGAGGAAATACCTGATAGAATGACCGAGCCAGATTTGTATGACGTTGTTAGCGATGTAATGATACATAGACCATGTGGTGTACTCAATAAGAGTATTGTCTGCATGGCGGAAGGAAGATGTACAAAGTTCTTCCAAAAATCGTTCAGTCCACACACTAAAATCGACGATGTGGACTATCCTATATATAGGAGACGCGAGGATAGTAGGTCTATTACTAAAAATGGTTTCAATTGTGATAATGGTTATGTGGTCCCATATAACAAAGACCTAACACTATGTTATAGAACCCATATAAATGTTGAATGGTGTATACAGTCACGTTCTGTCAAGTACCTCTTCAAGTACATTCATAAAGGGTCGGATTATGTACGTGCCACTATCGAGAATGAAGACGATAATGACGAAATCAAAAAATATTTTAGTTGCAGGTGGATTAAATTCTTATTATATTATTCCCAATAGGTTGCTTCATCGGCACATTATTAAATTTTGATGTTTCAATTTGCCAGATATATCTCAGCTTGTGAGTCAACGTGACGGCTTTTGTCTTTCTCAACACACTACCGAACGGTTTCCATTGTGAAACTTCTGTTTCATTTACCAAACCAGCAATAAGTTATTTTTAATGAAGATGATCCGACAGAGGATGTGGTAAAACATCGTTCGAATTGTCATTCTACATTCATCGCTTGGATGGAATACAACAAGAACTTTGAAGAGGCTAGGGTTCTAACATACGAATAGATTCCTACAAAGTTCAGATGGATTGCATCTTTACGGATGTGGAGGCCAAGGGTTCGAGTGCAAGTTTCTCTGGGTAGAGTAACGTATGTCACTATGTCCATTGGTGAAGCCTATTATTTGAGACTTTTGTTGAACATAGTGAGAGGGCCAAAGAGTTATGAGGATATAAAGAATGTGGAGGAGACTGATAGTAAGATTTTTCCACTTCAATTAATCTCTACTACTCATGTCATTGTAGTATTTGAGATGTCAATCCATATGGGGTTAAGATTAACAACACTAGGAATACATGAAACTATTTAATCTAAGCCAAATTCGAAATTCAAGGTGACAAGTTACTATTGAAAGCAATCTACTAGCTAAGAAAGATACTACAAGACTAATTATATGATCTAAAACCTTAATTATCACTAAGCAAGCACAAAACAAGAGATTAACTACTAATCAAGTTTTCAATTTTAATTAAAAACGAAACCTAGGGATGGAATCATTGATTTGGGCAATCAAATGGACAACCTTGCAATCATTTAAGCAACTAATCAAGTTATCTCTATGCCTAGAACTCTTAATAAAGAATAATCCATGATGTGTGGCAATAATCCCTTCACTAATCACCCTAATGAACTAATGATGTTTTAGCATTAAAATGATTAGCAAGCATTAAACACAAGTCTAATTAGCATGATAAACACCCTAGGCAACTAATGTCTTAGGCTAGGAATGTAAATCTCTTATTAAGTTGGTTCAAGCATTTCATCAAACACTTGGTGGGTGTGTGAAATGCTTATGATCCAAATAGCAAAAGATTAGCTATTTAGCATTAAGAACACCTTAATAAGAAGAGAGATGAAAGAATCTATCCTAGATTGCAAGATTGAACCATTAGAAAACCTTAAATCTAACCCATCTCCAAGTTCCTAAGAAACTACTCAGTAATCATCATCAAGCCCATCAAATCAAAGATAAGTAATAAGCTAAACATGATTAGAGAAGAGAAATTAAGAAAGATTATAAGAAACAAGAATCTAATTGCATTAAACTGAAATCTTCCAAATCTCCTCAAAACCCAAAAGGGGCGTTTTTTAGGTTTAAGCCCAAGAGAATATGCATAAAAATTAGGTTTTTAAGTATTTATAGGGAAGGAGGTCAAACGGGTCAACCCGGAACAAACCGGGTTTTGACCCGGAGGAGCAGTCTTGTGAAAATCGTCATATCTCCCTAACCACAGCTCTTAATGACATGAAATGACCTCCACATGAAATCTGATTCAATTATCTACAACTTTCATGACGAGTTCTGAGGCTGAATCGGAATGGAAAGCCTTCATCTGACCCGATTTTCCAGTTACTTCAGGCAGTCTGGAGCCGCATCGGTTTGTTGTCCGATGTGCACAGTCCGATGCAACTTCAGGATGCTTCACATCGGTTTGTTTTCCGATGTGCATCTGACCGATGCAGCTTCAGGATGCTTCACATCGGTTTGTTGTCCGATGTACCTCAAACCGATGTGATTCGGACAGTCTTGCAAGAATCGCCGTATCTCGTGAACCGCTGATCGTAATGACTTGATTCCAACGGCATTAGAAAGCTCACTGAATCCTCTACATTTTTTAAGAAGGCTTCGGAGTATGAATCTAAGTGCAATGCCTTCGTCTGGACCAATACAGTTCGCACCTCCAAATGCTCGATATGCTTCTAAAAGACTTCTGCTTCTCATTTGGCTGCTTCTTTTCCTCCTCTTGATCATCCATGAAACTCCATATGGTCCTCCAAGCCTCTAAAACACCTAATAAGGACTCAATATGTACAAATATGCAACAACCTAAGCTAAAACTCACTAAACTCTAATATGGATGCAAATGAGAATAAAAGTGGCTAAATGAATGCAAAAGTACATGCAAAACCATCTAAAATGAATGCTAAAATATGCTAAATTATGAGTCTATCAGAGACTCAATATCAAAGCTTCAAAGAGGCTTGCTATGCTTATGGTTTGTTGGATGATGATAAGGAATACATTGATGCTATTAACAAGGGCGATGTTTGGGCGTCGCAGAAATATATTCGTAGGTTATTTGTAATCATGCTGATTACGAATAGTATTGTCATACCATCAAGAGTCTGAGATGCAACTTGGCGGATTCTAGCGGGGGACGTTCGGGAACCGAGGTACGGTAAATCTTAAGAGTTATACATATATAATATCTGCTAGAAGTCATGTTATGTGAACTAATATCTGCTAGAAGTCATGTAGAGTTGACGCTTTCGAAAGATCAAATTAAGAACTATGCCTTAGTTGAAATAGAGAAATTGCTACTTACAAGTGGGAGTCCTCTTGCAAATTTCACCTCTATGTCGTTCCCAAACGACGTGGTCATGGAAACGCACCGTAACCCACTTATTAGAGACAATGAAAGTTACGATCATGAGATCTTGCGGCATAGGCACAATGAGTTGATAGCAACTGTTACAGAGGAGGAAAGGGTAATTTATGATAAGATGTTAACTGCTGTGCATGAGAATAGTGGAGGGATGTTCCTTGTCTATAATTCTGGGGTACTGGAAAAATGTATCTCTGGAGTTTGCTTGGTACTGCTCTATGTTCTAAGGGTCTGATTGTTCTCAATGTTGCGTCGAGTGGCATCGCCGCTTTGTTATTGCAAGGAGGTAGAACTGCTCATTCTAGGTTTGTAATATCTATCGTGGTCAACAAGTTTACAACATGTTGCATCAAATCTGATTCTAATCTAGCAGAGTTGATTAGGAAGACGAAACTGATAATATGAGATAAAGCATTGATGATGAACAAAGATTGCTTTGAGACTCTAGACAGGACACTGCGCGATGTCATAAATGTGATAAGCTGTTTGGTGGTAAGGTGATCGTCTTCGGTGAAGATTTAAGGTAGATCTTGCCAGTTATGCCGAATGCTAGGAGGGTAGAAGTTGTCATGGCAACTTTAAATCAGTCCAGTCTTTGGCCAGATTGTGAGCTGTTAAAGCTTACAAAGAATATGCGGATAATACCAGGAGATAATAGTAAGGAAATGCATGATCTGGCAGAATTTTTGAAATAGATATTAGATATTGGTGACGGAAAGGTAAATGGGAATAGTTTAGGCGAATCCGAGATTGACATTCCTGAGGATATGTTGATTATGGATGATGGAGATCCGATTAAAGCAATCGTCACCGAAGTTTATGGATGATCGTACGCAGGAAAAACGGATCCCAAGTTTTTCCAAGAAAGAGCAATTTTAAGTCCACAGAACGATGACGTAGAAATCATAAATAACTACATGTTATCGCAGCTACCAAGTTAATCTATTTTTTTTATTACAATCGTATTAAAAATTACAACAATGTATACTATACTTATACCATGTATAATAACGATTGCTTTACATACATTAGGTGTCGAAAGAATCTATCAAAGTTGTGATAGTATTGACACAACTGATCGGGAGTTAGATAGTAATGAGACATCTGAGGTTCTATCCCTAAGCTCCATGCTTGAAAATGAACGTATACCTGGTAATATGAATTATACTGATGAATTTCTTAATTCTGTGAAAATATCCGGATTACCAAACCATGAGCTGCGTTTGAAAGTTGGTACGCCAATAATGTTGCTCCAAAACATTGACCCTACGAATGGTTTGTGCAATGGAACGAGGTTGCTTATAACTCATATGGCCAATTATGTTATCGAAGCTAGAGTCATTATAGGTGATAAGGTTGGAGAGAAGGTTATTATACCCCAGATTTTCGTGTCTCCAACGGAAACGAGGTTTCCATTTAGGATGAGACGTAAACAGTTTCCAATCACTTTAGCTTTTGCGATGACCATAAACAAGAGTCAAGGTCCAACACTTGCAAAAGTAGGAGTGTTTCTACCAATACCGGTTTTTACACATGACCAATTATACGTGGCTTTATCAAGGATAACTTCCAGGCCAGGGTTAAAGATCTTGCTAACGGATAAAGATAATAAACCACAACGGAAGACGTTGAATGTTGTTTACGAGAAAGTGTTCCTGAAACCTTTTTTAGCTTCCTAACGATAGATTCTATTTGGACTTTTCTTAATGGTATTTATATTCTATTGTCTCTGCATGTGTTTATATTTCCTTATTTGAATGCTATAACTTTGGTATTTATATTCTATTAATTATGTTTTTCTTTATAGTACTTAGAATTGGAAATGTTTGGCGTGTATCTAATATTTGCATGTATACGTGGTTTTCTTCATCGCAAACTAAATATTATTGTTGGTATGCATCTAAATATGTGACCAAAAATGTTTTCAAATTGTTTAGAACAAATTGAATCAAAGAATTAAAAATAAATTATGAGACCGACATCAACATAGAATCCGTAACTTATATAATGGAAAATTAATGCGAGAGCAACCACCTAGTATTAGTATATATATATAGTTTCTTTATGAGATTTTTCTATATTGTCTTTAACTTTGATTATTCATATGTTTATTTATTCAAATAAAACTTGAGAAGAAGAAGTACCTTATGATGCTTAGTTTTTTTTTTTCTAATTTGAGGAATTTTAGGCCGGACGTAATAATATATTTAAATCGGAGATGAAATCTTTACAAGGTTTGAAGCCTAGATTCTGGAACGTATTTCCTATACTCCCTCTGTTCCTTAAAGGATGTAGTTTTAGAAAAACAATTTGTTTCAAAAAGAAAGAAGTTTTCAATTTTCTAGGTGTAGTTATTGTCCATTTTTACTTAATTTACCCTTATAACATTTAATATTTAAAGAACAACTTGAGTAATAATTAATAAAAACAAGATTAGAAAAGTGTTTTGTAAAATTTTATTAATATGTGTGAAAAACTCAAAACTACATTCTTTAAAAAATAGAAGGAGTATCTATGAAAAAGACAGCTATCTTAGTGTCCAAGGTTTGGACGTTTTGAATCGGTCAACTGAACGTGAAGTCCAATTGGTTTTGTTTTCTTAGAAGAAAGTGCGGAGCTCGGTTGTTCAACAGAAGAATCAAACTCGGAGTTTATACATATTAAGTCGGAGATCATCAATTCCTATGTCACCGTATGCGGGCTAGTTAAAACCAAATTGTTAGGTATCAAAGACTCCACAAAATATCATGAAATAATTGAATTAAATTAGTTAAAGGAGAAAAATTTGATAGATATGCTTAAACAAGATAAATTTTTTGATTTATCTTAATCAAACCACGAATGGATAATTGATCTATTTTCACAGTACTAGTTAATATGCTTAAACAAGATAAATTTTTTAATTCCCACATAAATGATTCTGATCATAAAACTTCAATATTCAACTTTTGTAGATTATGACGTTTTGCTCATCAAAATTATATGTAATTAAACAACACTTTCGATGAGTTTACTAACCTATAAGATGTAACTAGATGGTCAATCAAGCACTAGCACTATACACAAATTTAGATGATGAATTCTATAACAAATCTTAAACCTAGCAACCTAACGATCAATCCATAATTCTATTTGATAACCTAGCAAATGAACTACTCTGTTGATATATTTTGAATCAAAAGCATGTAACTTATTTCAGAAAGTGTTGGTGTTTGCAGGCTGCACGATCACGCGTGCATGATGGTCAAGCAAGCGTTTATGTTTGCAGACTGCTTGAGTATGCGTTGATTTTTGCAGGTTGCATAATGTTGTATACGTGGTCCATGATGTTGGACGCAGGCTGCGGGATGCAGAGACCATGCTGCATGATGTTGGGTGCATGCTGCAGGATGTTGGGCGCATGCTGTAGAATGAAGCGTGCAGGCAACCCGATAAACTTGTAGACTACATGATGAATCTACATGGTGCATGATGAAGCTTGCAGGTTGCGCGATGAAGTTTGCATGCTGCACGATGAAGCTTTCAAACTGCATGTTGGAAATTACAAGATGCGTAATCCGCAAGCTGTTTAAAGAGATATTGAAATCTATAGGCTGTGTAAGTAACATAGAAGACTGCATGCACATGGGCCACACAATTGTTAGCTGAAGATTTTTACATGGGTCTAAGCGTGCGAGCTCAATTCGCATGATATTAGGGTTTTTTAGTTTTTTTTATATAAGTAACCTTGTTAACTTAATATATGATGTATTTTAAAACATTTTGACTTCATTAATAAAGCAGACTCCCTTTGCTCATGGACGGACCTAACACAACATTGGTGAACCACGTAAAACTGTGTCATGTTCTTTACGCTTATTGTTTTTTCCCGCATCCGTTACCACAAACTGGTATCAGAGCATCCTGGTTATGGGGGTTCGCGTCTGGTGAGAAGATGTATGTAATAAACGTGAGTATCGACAAGTTCAAAGGAAGAAATAGTTTCAGTCTCTGGCAGATCAATGTGCAAGCGTTGATGAAGCATCAAGGCTTGTGGGAAGCGCTCGTGAAAGAAAACAAGGGGCAAATATGCTGCAATGACAAGTCTAGAGGAGAAAGCATACACAACGATTTTGCTGTGTCTTGCAGATGAAATCATTATTGAGGTTTCTAAAGAAACAACTGCTGCCGATCTGTGGGAGAAGTTGGAGTTATTGTACATGATAAAGTCTCTAACGAACAAGCTGCTTCTGAAACAACGCTTGTTCATATTAACAATGCATGGGGGTACGCAGCTCAGGGATCACTTTGATCAGTTGAACACGTTATTACTAGAATTACGTAATATCGATGTTAAGGTGGAGGATGGGGATGTTGCTTTACTTTTGTTGGTATCTTTATTGCTATCATATGAGAACTACGTGCAATCGTTTCTAAACGGTAAAGATACCGTGACTTTGTAAGAAATTAGACCATCTCTTTACAACAGAGAGCTGCGGCGTAAGGCATCTGTTACAGATATATACAATCAAGGTGCTGGATTGTTTGTAAGTGAGGGTAAGGGATATGGAAGAGACAAGAAAAAGTCATTTTCTATGGGCCTTAAACCATATGATGTAGGTAATTACTGTTAGGACAAAGGACATTGGAAAATAGATTGTCTGAAAAAAAAGCAATTCGAGTTTGCTGCTATAGCAGAGGATGACACCAAGTCTTAAGTGGACATTGCTCTTGTTGCTGATGGAGAACACACATCATGCTGATTTGTGGGTTCTAGGGTTCTAGACACTAGAGCGTCCTATCATATGTGTCCAAGGAGAGAGTGGTTTTCAGTATACAAGCAGGAATAAAACATCATTGTTAAGATGGCTAACAATTGTGTTTGCAAGGTTGTTGGAGTTGGATAAATCAATATCAAGACGCATGATGGTAGATTCTGCATACTGAACGAAGTCAGGCATGTTCCATCATTGAAGAGGAATTTAATATCTATGATTCGGCTTTATAGCAGAGGTTTCAAGTACCCATACAAAGATGGTGTTCCGAATGTCTAGAAGGATCTGATGTGATTTTGAAGGGCGTTTTGCATGGTACGTTGTATTTGCTGCAAGGTTCCACAACTACATGTCATGATTTTTTTCTCATCTAAGCTCAATCGATTATGTAAGGATGAAGGTGTTACCGGACATCACACAGTCAGAAATACACCACATAATGGTATCGTTGAGTGGATGAATCTGAAATCGGAGAGAGCGACGTGCATGCTCTCTAATGCTGGTTTAGATAGAAAGTTTTGGGAGGAAGGTGCAAGCAGTGTTACAGAAGAGAACGATAGCTTTGACAACCAGGTGGAGTTGTAGGCTGATCGCGAAGAGGAAGAGGCTGATCAAGCTGGACATACATGAACCAAGGACGTGGTGAGTTATCCACTTCAAGTTGGAAAATAAGTGAATACGCTAGAGGTGTCCACTTACAGTGAAGATTTTTCAAATTTTGAGGCTGAGAGATGGCTTGTTTCAATGGAAGACGAGATTTAGGCTCTTGATAATAGTCAAACATGGGATCTGGTCACGCGACCACTAGGGAGAAAGACTGTCACTACCATGTTAGTTTTCAAGATAAAGGAGTATCTCGCTCAAATGAGATTCTAGCCTTAAGTGGCCCTGAAGGGAGCGGCTGGCTCCGAAGGGAGCGTCTAGCTCTGAGAAGAGTGTCTCGCTCCAAAGGGGAGCGTCAAGACTGAAGGGGCGTCTAGTCGTAAGAAACTTCGTCTGAAGAGATATCTGGCTAGCACGAAAGGACGTCTGGTCCATATGGTACATCTGATATGAGGAATGCTCGTTACATCTGACACAATAAGAGTGTATATGCGAAATATGGCACAATAAGGGTGCATGTGGTACATCTTGCACAATGAGGGTGCATCTAGAACATCTAGCACGTAAGAGTGCATCACATTCGACACAGTAAGGGTGCATCTGATTCATCCAACGTAAGGGTAGATCTAGTATATCTGAGGCAAAGGAGTAGTTGGATATATATGGCTTTGTAACGATGTATCTTGTAAATCTGTTAGGAGGATTCAAGTTAAGTTGGAGATTTGTTGATATGCCTTGAATCTGAAGCGTGCAGCCAACTTTAGCAGGCGTTGATGTTTGCGGGCTGGTAATCGTGCATGATGCTCAAGAAAACGTTGATGTTTGCGGACTGCTTAAGAAAGCGTTGATGTTTGCAGGCTGCTTAAGTATGCATTGATGTTTACATGCTGCATAGTGTTGTATGCATGATGTAGGATGTTGGATGTCGGATGCAGGGAGCGGCAGCATGATGTTGAGCGCATGATGTTTGGCTCATGGTGTTGGGCGCATGATGTAGAATGAAGCGTGCAGGCTACACGATGAACTTCTAGACTGCATGATGAATCTACATGCTGCATGATGAAGCTTGCAGGCAGCACAATGAAGTTTTCAGGCTGCGCGATGAAGCTTGCAAACTACATGTTTGAAATTGCAGGCTGAGTAATATGCAAGTTGTGTAATGAGATGTTGAAATATGTAGGCTGTGTAAGCAACATAGAAGACTGCATCCATATGGCTCGCGCAGTTGTTAGTTGAATATTTTTAAATGGGTCTAAGCGTGCGAGCTTAAATCGCATGCTATTAGGGTTTATATGGTTTTTTTGATATGAATAACCTTGTTACTGTAATGTTTGATGTATTGATGTAGCTTACTTTCCTTTTGCGTTTTGGTTTTGCCTTTATATTAATTTCCTTTTGGTTTTGATCTTTTCTTTTTCTTCATAAACTAAGTTTTACCTTTTCTATTCGATTTATATAGTTGGCGTCTTGGCTTGTAATAACACAACTCATTGAATTATTTATCAAATAATCTTTTGCTCTTTTAATCTCTTGTCTTCGGCTAGAACTTATGTTCTCAACAAATTCAAGATGCGTGTTTCATTTGGGAATTCTTATGCTGAACAATCGAATCCACAACCCTATCGGTTACGTTATATCAGTTGCTAATTGATCAGAAAATCAAACATGCAATAAGAAAAAGAAACGAACGAAGATACCTAATAGAAACTTTATCTCTATCGACCTAACGAAATCGAACCATGATTAAACCCCTTTGAAACCTTTTTAAACCCAACTAGACGACTACTCGTTCATAGGAACGTCATACATCATTTGAGATATGAAAAGGTTCGAATGGTATTGAATAAGGAAATATATTCGAAAACTTCTCCAATCAAATTTCAGTTGAAGAGATCTTCTTAAAAGTAGTGCAAAAAGTACTAAGAACAATAGACAAAAAAAGAGAAGGAAGAAAGGTGGCGGCAGCTTGAAGAAATCTCTCTCGAGCTCCTCGTTTTCGGGCGGTCGTCGATCTCTCTCTTTCACAAAGGTGGCGTGAAAAGTGTGTGTGGAAAAAATCTTGTGAAAAGCACCTCCTTTGTGAAATCCTAAGAGTCTCCTTTAATAGGTGTTCAAGTGGGTTTCGTTTTTTAACCTCGGGAAATCTCAAATGTGTACAAATGGGCTGGGGATGGGCCGAAGTGTCCTGCCCGCGTGAGCGACTATGTGTTGTGCGGCCATTTCCCTTCTGACTTCGGTCGTGGTGCGGCCAGCATGGTTCTCCTGGGGCTTGACGGACCTTCTTGCTTCCTTCATAACTTGAGATCCAACCGTGGGATTGGACTCAAACCACTTCGAGGTGAAAGACAGTAGAATAGGATATCTTGACTCCAAAAATGAGCTTGATCTCGTGGTGGGAAGGTCTTCATATGATGCTTGACATATGTCCCCGAGCACTTGTCCCGAAAATTTCCGTTTTGCTCCATAATGTATGCCTTTTGTCCAATTTCTCTAAAATGACCCTTGAAACTAAGAAACGTGGAAATCACTTTAAAACTTTTGGAAACCCGGTTAAAACACTTGTAACAGAACTTGAAAGGCTAGGTTTTCGGAGTAAAATATGAGTGTTATCAACTTCCCCAGACTTAAACCTTTGTTTGTCCTCAAACAAAATGCAGATAAAAGCTCGGAAGGAGGTTTGAAAATATGGGAACTAGCAAAAACTCAGTGACCAACCTTCAAAACCATAAATCATTGAACAAAAATAGTCCAAGCTCAGGCTAGAAAATTCTCACTATAATTCCTTCAATACTAGCGCTTTACGAAGTTTTCACTATCCGAATCCAAAGTTCCGGTCAACTAGCTCTCTAATCAACTAGACTCTTGGAATGTTTCGAACTCCTGAGACTCTTAGGCATTTTTCCCATATATATATATATATATATATATATATATATATGTAACTCTCTCCTTTTTTTATGGATAAGTCTCATCATCATTTCAAGGAATTCAGTTCGTTTATCCAAGTTACTACAATGATTTTTCATTTTTCATTATTATTATTATTATTACTATTTTTGGTGACGGGAAGTGCCTTAGTGTAATGAGTCCTAAGGAGCACGAGAATGGTAGATTTTCAACGCATAAGTCTGTTATTCTCCCTGTTGGTACTTCCGTTCCTTAACCGGTTGATCATTCGTCTTGAGTGACTAGAAATCGTGACGTTCCTCCCTCTCAGGCGTTTTTGCCCATATTTGCATATTATGAAAATAAGAGAGTCGCATGAGGTATGAAAAGACGGTAAAACTTTCAGGTATGGTACCAACTGAAAATGAGTTGGTCGTTCGGGAGCAACAAAGAGTGATGAAAAAGGATAAGATGTCCTGAACGTTTTGGTTGTCTCGTTAAATTCTTAAATCTATTGAAAAAGAAATTAGATGTCAGGTTAAAGTCCAAATAAAGTAGAGCTAATATATTTTTTTCCTTGAAATCTCTATAGATCAAAATTATCTAGGACGAAATTCTCCAGGATTTCGTATCGCCGGCTTTCTAGCTACCGCCTAGTGTAGCACTAAAGCATGAAAGATCAGTTTACTAGGAATAGCATAGGAGCACACTGGTCGATTATCATCCTTGTTTTGCATCATAATCCCTAAAACTATATCATATATATCGAGATACATCATCTTTCGTTTGTATAATAAATAAAAATCATTAAAACGACTTAAGTAAAATCAAAAACAAAGAAAAGAAAAATCATTGGTACCAGGCTTGTAAGCAGGAAGAGTTTCAGCTGAGACGCAAGGTCTTCAAGGCATTCGAACACATGGTCTAATGTTGCCATCTATGTGTCCTCTCTCTCGAAGCTGGCGCGCCATTGCCTCAAGCATCACGTTCTGGCGTGCCAGTTGCTCCTGAAGGGCGATGATCGCAGGATCAGCTGAGATGGACGGTATCGCATATTGTGAGGTGCTGCGTGTGTAGGAAGAGGAAGTGTGGTGTACTCTCTGCCGGATCGCTTCTCTCTTAGCCTTATCGGTTACGTACTCTTCAATGGTAAGCGGGAGGCATGAGAACTCGGTACAGAGCTCCTCGTGTGTCGGGATCCACTGTGGTGAACCCTCTGAAAGGCGTGTGATGGTGAGGGGTCGTAAGTAGGCCATGCGGTTGTCCCCCATCCCGAGGTGATATCGGTATCCGAATCTATCCGGATACATGGTCGCGCCTGTCAGGTTCCTTTCTGTATGAAATTGGACCAAATTGAACAAATCCTCATCTAGCGGCGCCTCCACGTTAGTGTCTACGCCAGCAGTCTTAATAATCGCTGTAATGATGACTCTGTAAGTCGTGAAGGCAGCCTCGCACCTTGGCGCGGTAACATCGTTCTTCACTCGCACGAGTCTCTCTGCTATGACGCACCCAAGACATGCTGACAATGGCTCGTTTCTGAAAGCGCACTGAAGTAAGACGAGCTCTGGAATGAGAATTCATGATTGGTTGGTGCGGAAAAAGAGTCGGTGTGCTATGAGGCGGTGCAGAAAACGCACGGGCGGATGTGAGAGAAAAGCTGATGGATGCCTCCCCTTGTCGTATATGCCTCGACCCATCAGTCCCCAAAGATCAGCACTCCAATCTTTTTCAAAGTTGGTCTCGCTTTCCAGGTCGAAACCAAATATCTCGCAAACTCGAGGAATACTCAACTCATAATTTCTAGCGCTAACGGTGAAAGAGAGAACACCGTCTTTCGGATGTGACTTCCTCCCTCATTGATAGGACAAATGTACTGAAGATAAGAACTTGTTCGTGAGCTCCTTGTAGGTCGGTCGATCGATCTCCATAAAGGTCATGAGCCTTGCCTCATCCAAATACCATGTAACGTCTTTGTTAATGCCCAAGCGTCTAGAGCGAAGTAATCGATTTTTAGAGGTGCCCTAATCTCCATCTTCTTCATCTCCCATAAATAATCGATAATGGGATCTATTGGGGCTTTGAAGTATTGGACCTTACGCTTGGGATGGGAAAGGCTCAGCTCTCTAGGTGGTGAAAAGCTGTTCTCGAGGTGGGGAAGAATCCTCGCGATGTACGCGCGCTATCCGCGGATCGCAGAACCTTCTTTGTTACTCCTACATATGGCCTCAGAGAGTGGTATCGAGGCTTGGGTTTCCTAGCGCTGTTTCTCGTTCTTGCTGTCGCGAAGAACGTCTCAAGGAGCCTCCTTGCTCTCTTTTCTTTTTACGTACCTTGAAGTTTCGATTATAATCCATTATACCTTGCAAAACAAAGTAAAAGCTCGACCAAACATGTGAATTTGATGTACCATAGGGGTTCTCAAGTGCAATGATACATTAAGCATCTATCAAGAGTTTCCAAGACTAAAAGCAATCGAGTATATGCATAAACCTTAGGATCAATTTAATACTTAAGTTCTATTTTCGGATTTTGATTTTGGCTTCGGACCGGTTAACGTTTCGTATGATCACAAGAGCATCTACTCCTTCTTATTTATCATCGTCTAGAAGTAAATACTATGCAAAGGATGCAGCTCCGGTTTACGGGAACATGTCGGTGCTGATGCAATGCACTCCGGATGTTTCTTCAAAGGATTGTCACCTTTGCCTGGAGACAAGCGTTGATTACTATAAGAAATTATACCAGGGGAAGAGAGACGGCATTTTATTGCGGCCAAGTTGCTTTTTCCGTTGGGAATTGTATACTTTCTCGGGTGGTTTGGACAATATTAACATACGTTCATCCCCGCCTTCACAGCCTCCTCTGCAACCGCCTTCACCACCGCTTTCAAAGACGCCTTGTGTAGCCAACCTCACCAATATATCCCAAAAAGGTAACATTTTTAAAGCAATTTTTGTTTAAGTATATATGACCAATATACCCCAAAAAGGTAAATTCTATAATACTAATAAAATAAATTTTTTTTTATAAGCGTAGCTATTTTCAAGAGGAGAAAGCAAAAGCAAGAAATTGAATTTCCAAGTGAGCTTTTTGTTTGTTTTTAAAGAAGTATGTTAATCTTAAGAATCGCACGGCTTAAGAACTTTTTGACGAGCTTAACTGTTGGTCTTAAATGAAGCAGAATCTGTTCAATTTGATTTAAAGACAATTGAAGCTGCGACAAGCAACTTTTCTGAGCGCAATAAGCTTGGTCAAGGTGGATTTGGTGAGGTTTACAAGGTATATAACACTATTTGTCCACCCCACTAGCTTTTTTTTTGTTTGTAGAGAAACTATGAAATGATGATGCATTATTTGTAATTATTTTCAAGGGTATGCTCATGAATGGAACTGAAGTTGCAGTAAAGAGATTGTCGAAAACATCAGAACAAGGTGAAGTAGAGTTCAAGAACGAGGTTAAAGTTGTTGCAATGCTACAGCATAGAAATCTTGCTAGTCTTCTTGGGTTTTCACTCCATGGAGAAGAGAAATTACTTGTCTATGAGTTTGTTCATAACAAAAGCCTTGATTATTTCCTCTTAGGTCAGTTGTTTTTAATTCAAGATATACTTTCCTTTGTTGTTTCTTTGTACTTAATCTGTGATCATTATGCATGAATATCCAGACCCTAAGAAGAGAAATCAGTTGGACTGGACAGTGCGATGCCACATCATCGGTGGGATTACTCAAGGGATTTTATATCTTCATCAAGATTCACGGCTCAAGATCATACACCGTGACCTCAAAGCGAGTAACATTCTCTTAGACGCGGATATGAATCCGAAAATTGCTGATTTCGGAATGGAAAGGATCTTTGGAATGGACCAAACTGTAGCCAATACATCAAGAGTTGTTGGAACCTTGTGAGTACATACTTATTTCGACCTGATGAAGTTTCAATCAATGAACTGTTTTTCTGCTAATTAAGTTGTGCATTTTGCAGCGGTTACATGCCACCCGAGTATGTGACATGGCCAATTCTCAACGAAATCAGATGTGTATAGCTTTCGAGTATTGATTCTTGAGATCATTAGTGGCAAAAAGAATAGCAGCTTTTACCAGATGGGTGGTTTAGTTAACAACTTAGTCACATATGTGAGCAATTTATAAACTAATAAATTCTCAAACTTTAGTAAATTTCATTTAAACCGTGATGATAGTTCTGAATATACATTACATTACATAACTTCTACAGGTAGGAAATTTTGGGAGAACAAATCATTGCCTGAACTCATAGATCCTGGTATCATAGAAGATTGTAAAATCGATGAAGTCACTAGATACATCCATATTGGGCTGTTATGTGTTCAAGAAAATCCATCAGATCGTCCAACAATGTTGACCATTCACCAAATGCTCACAACCAGCTCAAATACTCTGCCTATACCTCTGCCACCTGGATTTTTCTTCAGGACCAGACCAAGATCAAACCCATTAGCCCAGGGATTGGAGCCGGGTCAATCGAGCAGCAAGTCTTTTGCTTGTTCTGTTGATGAAGCAACAATCACCGATGTTAACCCTCGCTGAAAGTTTAACATGTTGTGTTTGGTTTTTGTTGTTTCAACAGAGGCTTGTCACTTGTTTTATGTCCGCCTATGAAAAAAAATTGAAGGATTACTTTCAGGTGGACTGATTCAGCATAGAAAAATTTACTCTAGAAACTTGGAGAGTATCTTTAGTTGTTATAGAAAACATTTTACAAATAATAGATAACTTAAGAAACAAGCAACTGAAAGACCCTAAAACTTCAGCATATGAATCTTGTTAGGCTTCTTGTCTGGATGGAGAAGAAAAGATTCTTGTTTATGAGTTTGTCCCCAACAAAAGCCTCGATTACTTGCTCTTCGGTCTGTGGAATTAGCATCTTATATACATCATTCATTGGATTGTAACTCATAAGCGTCTCTGATTGACATGTATAAGTAGCTAATGACTACCTCTGTATGTGCAGATCCTACAAAGCAAGGGCAGTTAGACTGGATAAAACTTTCCACCATTATCGGGGGAATCACTCGGGGAATTCTATATCTTTATCAAGAATCACGGTTCACAATTAGGGCCGGTTTTGGGTTAAAGCGGGTGAAGCACCAGGTTTAGGCGCCAAAATTTATATAATAGTTTAAGGGCATCAATTATTGAAAAATACCTTGTAGTACAATGGTTCGAATCCCAAAACTTCATTTTTGTGATTTCTTTTATATTTATGGGAAAAACAAATTTTGCTTAGCATGGCAAGGGTCTTTGGGATGGACTAACCTAGAGGCTAGAGCTAGCACAAGCAGGATCGCTGGGACTTAGTAAAATACTTACTACCCATGATATGGCCTGTAATTGTATTATCAAAATCGTTTCCTTGCGGAAGTACATGTCCCCGGAATATGTGATGCACGGCCAATTCTCAACGAAATCTGATGTATATAGCTTTGAACTCTTAGTTCTTGAGACAATATTCATTTATTAACGATATTTGTCAATAGGTTTGTCACTGAGGGAACGTGCTACGCAAGTATTTGAATTTAAAAATCATAATTATTTTAACCAGAGTCGAGTTTTTTTTTTTCATTGATATATGAGAAATTTTGTTGAATAACCAAAAAATAACCAAAACCTACAAACTAACCAATTTCTCTCTATCTCTCCCTATTTCTTCTCTCTAACAATTTTGATTACTTTGTAATTTTTTGGGTTGGCTGCCGTCTACCTATGTGCTACGTCTAATCCCCCCAGACTACAGATCTCTTCCTATTTCCCTCCAAACAAAATTTTTTCTGTCTATTCCCCCAAATTCAATTAAAAATCGTAATCGCGTTCAATTCACAAAATCGCGTTTTAGGCATATCACAATTTGGGGAATACGTAGAGCTTTGTAGTTTGTGGGGGGATAGACATAGCGTGTTGAGTTAAGAGGGCTGAGCGCAGTCAACCTAATTTTGGATTTTTCAAACTATCTAACACATGATTAGCTTATTTATATCAACAACATATATTGGGATAGTAAAAAGACATATTATATTGTTACGAAAATGGTATCAATGCGACAACACAATTAATATAAGTTTCAAGTATCAAAACAAATCTCAGGTTACACCCATATCATCCTATTGGTTCGAGTATTTTGATTTGAAGTGCTAATAGGAAAAAAAAATCAGGATTTACTTGACCTTACACGTCTTGTTTATTTGATTTTACACGCTTAATTAACATAAATTATAAGTATCGAAACAAACCTCAGGTTATATATATACATATCATACTATAGGTCCGGTTACGCCTATATGTCTCAGGTTACACTAAAATCGGTAGAGTGTTTCACATATATATACATATCATACTGTAGGTTACGCCTATATGTCTTTGGCGATTAATTTGTTTGATGCTCTAACCACCACAATAACTAGTCACTAATCGTACCTTACAACACCATTCTTTGAAGTAAAGTTGGATAAGGACCCTTTTTCTAACAGATTTTCATTAAAATGAAAACGAGGAATTACATAAAGTTTGCAGAGGCAGAGGTGAAGTCGGATCAAAGCTTATTAGCAATAGCATTTGCTACATAGTTTTTTATTTTGGCGTAACCTGAAGTTAATTTTCGATACTTGAAACTTATATTAATTGGGTTTTCACATTGATACCATTTTTTTATAACAATATAGTATGTAGAGGCAGAGCTGAAGTCGGATAAGGACTTTTTTTTTAACAGCTTTTCAATAAAATGAAAACAGAGGAATTACATAAAGTTTGCAGAGGTAGAGGTGAAGTCGGATAAGGACTTCTTAACAATAGCATTTGCTACAGAGTTTTCTTCTTTGGGGATAAACGTAAACGAGATAGAAATAGTATGTATTTTTATGAATTGAACGCGGTTACAATTTTTAATTGAATTTGGAGGAATAGACAAATTAAATTTTGTTTGGGAGAAATTATGCAGAGGTGTGTAGTCAGGGGGGATTAGTCATAGCACGTATAGTATGGGGCTGACGGCAGGGAATCCTAATTTTTTTTTTTTTGTTATTCACCAAATCGGCCCTTGATATATTGTTTTTGAAGTTTTATGGTTTTTATGATGGGCCAACCAACAAATTCCCAACTGGATCTTGTTTAAACCCAAATCCAAAAGAAATTAGTTAAACCGAACAGAAACCAACCGACCCGGCTTAACCGGCTACACCAAACCCTAAAAACCAGAGTCCTAGCTTTCCCCTTATATATACCAAAAAGGTTTACTGTATTTGCAAAACCCATGACACTGATAGGAGTTTCTAAGTCCATGTGACTCTGAAAACATATGGTCACGAATGATGATAAAATTCAACGGTTTTTCTATGAAGTTTTTAAAAAGGACAAATTAATTTTGATTTTGACGACTTTTGTCTCTTTAAAAAAAGCTGCAGGCCCGTTTTACACCATATATGTCTGCAAGGAGGCTAAAGGACTGGACCTCACTGTAGAGGAAGATAATTGTATTTCCTTAAAGAGAACGTACATCATACAGGGAGATATATATACTAGTTACAGAGAAGATCTAGGGAGATATACATGAGGATATACATTAAGGAATATACTCTAACTGAAAGGAATTTTAGTAAGATACGATATTATCTCAATACGCCCCCGCAAGATGAACGTCCGATAGAGGAAAGTCCCATCTTGGAGAAATGTGACTGAAGCAGTGATCGTGAAACCGGCTTGGTTAACGCATCTGCAATCTGGTCTTTTGATGAGACATGAGAGACCCGAAGGAAACCAGATTGTACAAGCTCTCTGATGAAATGATAATCGAAAGCCACATGTTTCATACGAGAGTGAAAGACCGGATTGGCGGAGAGATATGTAGCTCCGACATTATCACAGTAAATTACCGGTTGAGTAGTGGATTGAACACCCAATTCTCTCATCAAAGAGACGATCCAGTGAAGCTCAGAGGCCGTATCTGCGACGACACGATACTCAGCCTCCGTGGATGACCTCGCTACCGTTTTCTGTTTCTTGGATGACCAAACTATCGGATGAGCACCAAGATAGACGATATATGCGCTTGTGGAAGTGAAGTCATATCTGTTTCCAGCCCAATCAACATCAGGAAAAGCATGGAGGGAAAGCTTGTTGTCACTGCGAAGAAAAACACCACGATCACGAGTTCCCGCAAGATAGCGAAGCACTCGTTTAGCAGCTTGCCAATGAAGATCAGTAGGACAGTGCATGAACTGAGACAGTTTATTAAAAGAAAATGCAACGTCTGGACGGGTAAAGTGAAGATACTGAAGGCTGCCAACGACCATTCTATACTCAGAGCCATCAGGATGCGCTGTACCAGATGAAAGCTGTAAGCGCTCGGAGGGAATCATTGGAGACACAACTGGATTTGCAGAGACCATGAGAAGCAACCCAGCAGCAGATCGATGTGCCTCTATGCCTAAGAAATAGCTCAATGCTCCCATGTCTTTAAGAGAAAAACGTTTCTCCAACATGTTGATGAATTGTTGAATACGTGACGAGTTGTTGCCGGTTACAATGATGTTGTGATCAAGACAAAGATGATTACATTGCTCACATTGAGAACAAAGAGAGACGCGTCCGCTAACGAGTTAACAAAGCCATTTTCAATGAGGAAATTTCGCAGTTCCATGTACCACACTCGGGGGGCTTGTTTCAGGCCATAGATGGCTTTTTCCAGCTTGCAAACGTGAGTAGGATTGTCCTTGTCAATGAATCTAGGAGGTTGAACCATGTAGACATCCTCGGTTAAACGACCTTGCAAAAATGCATTGTTTACGTCAAGTTGCTGAAGATCCCATCCATTTGTAACAGCAAGGCCTAGGACAAGTTGAACAGTGGCTTGTTTAACAACTGGACTGAAGGTATCTTGAAAGTCAACCCCTGGTCTTTGATGAAAACCTTTGGCAACGAGCCTGGCTTTAAAGCGATCAACGGAGCCATCGGGATTGCGCTTGACACAAAACACCCATCTGCAGCCAACCAGATTGTATGCAGGATGGAACGGTACAAGATTCCATGTGCGAAATTTGAGCTGGGAATCAAATTCAGCACCCATTGCAGCACGCCAACGCTTGTCTTTCAATGCTAGTGTAACGTTGGCAGGTTTTTTATCAGACAACGAAAATACTTCGGCAACATGAGAGTACTTCTTGTTTGGCTTGACAATATTGTCTTTAAGACGAGTCGTCATGGTGTGCCGATTTCCAGCAGAGTAAGGCACAATTGCTGTACATGATGACTGTGTTGGAGCTGTCAAGGGAGGCTCCGGAAGCGCATTGTTCACCTCATGTTCTGGTTTCTGCGGCTGCATAGAAACAGAGTCTGCGCCAACAATTGGTGAGTTAGTTTCAGTAGGTAAATGATTCAAACCTGATGGGGGCGCCGGGGATGGAGGAAGCGGTGGCGAGACCGAGACTTTGGTAACTGGCGGGTACCATGTAGGAAAAACAGGCTTGATTTTCTGAGGTGAAGAAGATAGTGTTTTAAAGGGAAATTCTGTTTCGACAAAATGAACATGACGGCTTACAAAAATTTTGTTGGAGAAGGGTTCGAGGCACATGAAAGCGCTTTGACTGAGAGAGTAGCCAAGAAAGATACACGGCTGAGATCGAGCTTCAAGCTTATGTTGGAGTAGGCATCCTGTTGATCAAGTAAACAGCAGCGGAGAATGCAAATGTCTAGTATGTTGGAGGTATGGATGCGTGAGACAGCAAGGCAAGGCCTGTTTCCACAATGTGGCGATGTTTGCGTTCAGAGAATCCGTTGTGTTCGGGAGTGTGAGGCAGTGTCGTGAGATGAGAAACTCCATGAAGTGAGAGATAATCAGCCAAAGCAACATATTCCCCTCCGTTATCTGAGTATAACGAGATCAGTTTTGCACCAAATCGATTTTCCACCAAACCTTTCCATCGAGGAAACACATCACGAACATCAGATTTGCGTTTCAGCGGATATAACAAAATATATAATGAGTGAAGTGGTCAACGAGAATCAAATAGTATTTAAAACCATCCACTGAGATAAGTGGTGAAGTCCAGACATCAGAGTAAACAATTTGTAGAGGTTTTGTTGTGGAAAGAGACGATGTTATGGAAAAAGGAAGCTTATGGCTTTTGTTTATTGAGCAATCGGTGCAATGAAAGGTAGATATTGTTTTTGAATCAGAAAGAAGCAAAGAAGAAACAACAGATTTTAAAACAGAAAGTGAAGGGTGTCCTAGTCTTGATTGCCAGATTGCTAAAGGGCGTTTGGAGCAGACATAATAAACGAATGGTGAAGAAGAAGAGTCTCAGTTTGACCACTCATATCCTCCATTTTTAGTTTTCCCGGTTACCATTGGCGCCCCCGATTTGAGATCCTTCACTTGAAACAAATGCGGAAAGAATTCCACGGACACCTGATTGTCAGTACACCGTTTGTTGACAGAGACCAGATTTCTAGCAACACTAGGAACATGAAGAACATTATTTAGAATAAGATCGCTAGTAGCAGAGGAGAGGGAGGAGGAACCCGTATTGGCGATATTGAGGCCCACTCCATCAGCAATCTGCACTTCCTCACCACCTGTGTAAGTAGAGTGCATCGAGAGATTTGCCAAGTCCGAAGTAATGTGATGCGAGGCCCCACTGTCCAGCAACCACGATAGAGTTTCATGCGCTGGCATCATCGCATTGTATGCACGCGGAGCTTGAGAAGTGTAGTTGCGTTGTTGACCTTGAAAGGTTTGTTGATTAGGCGCAGTCTGGCCCTGAGAGATGAGACGAAACATGGGACACCGCTTGGCGCTATGACCATGCGTGCCACATGCCTGACAACGTCCCAAGTACGGCTTTGTTGTCCTATGCTCCTTGTCATTCCGAGGTGTGTAGTTTGTGTTGTTGTTGGAAGGAGAACGATCATTATGGCACCAGTTACGTGCTCTGTTCTGAGCACTGTTGGCACTGATCGGAACGGACAGCGACGGCGGAGCGTGAGCAGCAAGCGCAAGCTCACGATTGATGAGTTTCTCATGAAGCTCCGAAAACGAGATTGCAGAATCTCGTCCATGAATAGCATCGATGATCGGCTTGTAATCTTCACCGAGGCCCTCAAGAACGATATCCGTAAGGTCTTCGTGTTCAACAGGACTGCCAAGAAGTGATAGTGCGTCAGATATAGCCTTGATCTGCTGCATATAGTCATCAACGGTCTTTGTGCCTTTAACACATTGACGCAATTGATTTTTCAGCTGTTTGATGTGTCCACGTGCCGTCACGTAGGTGGAGGCAAGGATTTGCCATGCTTCAAGTGCAGTAGTGGCTGTGGCGATGAGAGACTGATGGGCGATCTCAATGGATCCCATGAGTGAGCTGTAGAGGAGGCTGTCCTGACGTTGCCAAAGAACAAATTCAGGATTTGATGATTCACGATCGGAAACGATGATTGTCGCCGACGGAATGATGGTGGTCGGATCTATGAACTTGAGCAGCTCATATCCACGAAGGAGGGATTTAACTTGGACACTCCAGGTTAAATAGTTGAATGACGAGAGCTTGGTGACGTTAGCCATGTTGACGGCAACCAGCGAGTGATTCGTCGTTGTGACACCGGAATGAGCATCAGTAGTAGGGAGATCGGTAGGAGTCATAGATAATGATGTAGAGAAAAAGAAAAGAAAAATTTGTAGAGGTCCTTTAGGAAAGGATAGCTCTTGATACCATGTAGAGGAAGATAATTGTATTTCCTTAAAGAGAACGTACATCATACAGGGAGATATATATACTAGTTACAGAGAAGATCTAGGGAGATATACATGAGGATATACATTAAGGAATATACTCTAACTGAAATGAATTCTAGTAAGATACGATATTATCTCTATACTCACCACTAGTATCAGTTTGACGTATACGGTATTCAACATTTTAGGTGTTCGCAGAGAAACTTCGTCTTGCTCTTTAATTAGTAAGAACCGATCAGGTGCTTAAACATTGAGACAACGATTTTGAGATAATAGGCCTGTTCGTTTGACACACGCATGCAGTGGCGGAGGCAGAATAATTATTCATAGGGATCATAATAATTTTTTATCTAAAATACTTTATAAAATTTATTTTAAATAGTAAAATATACTACTTAAATATTATATCATGCGCTTACGAAATATCTTAAAATCATTTTATTACCGTTTTGTTTGTCATAGTATCACCTCTTTCAATATACAGAACTAGAGAATCACTTACTTAAAAATATATTAACGATATAATTATGCAAAATTATTTTTACATATTTATTGTAGAGAATTATCTTTTTAACGTAATGGTAGCGGTTACAACACGTAAAATAAAACTATTGTAGCAAAAAAATATTATTTTTACATGTTTTTATAATAAATCAAATAAAAAATGATTAGTTGAAATAAAAAAAGGAGAAAGATGATGAAAAATTAAACTAACATAGAGATAATTAGGTTTATTTCATGGATTATTATTGTTTTATATGTATTTGTGATGTGTTTTATGGGACAAATATTTACTAGAATTTAATAAACATATTAAACTATGCTTGAATTAAAATTTGCAGGGTCAATCTTTTCTAAGGGATGGGGTCAACTTAATATATTTATTAAAACCCAAACCAATTTCTAAAAATTCATGTGGGTCAATTGATCCCTCTAATTGCTTACTACCTCCGCCAATGGACGCATGTTGCTGCGGCTGCGGCTGAAGAAATTCGGCGGTGCGTCCACAAATGTTGCGATTAACAAAAATACCCTTATTAATTTTTGTTAATTACAAAAAATTGCATTTACCCTACAAAAACAAGGGTTCTCTTCTCTTCGCCTCTTGCTTTGCTTCTTCTCCGATAGCTCTTTTCTCAGGTTTGGGCGAAATCAAACTCTTCTCTTCTCTTCGCCTCGTCTCTTCTCTTCGTCTTCGCCTCGTCTCTTCTCTTCGTCGATACTATTCTCTTCGCCTCTTTCTTTGCTTCTTCTCTTCGCCTCTTCCTCTGCTTCTTCTCTGTGCTGATAGCTCTTTTCTCATGTTTGCTTCTTCTCTTCGTTTCGATTTGCTTGCCTTTGATTTTTGGTTTTGTGTTTTGCCTTTGATTCATCAATGGAATCATTTCAAGAACAAGTATGACTATATGATGAACGCTTGATTGTATAATTTGAATGATTTACTGAACAATTCATTATTGATTCAATTTGCAAATGCAAATGATGTGCTAGGTCATAATAGGACCTAAGAGAACTGAAATATTGTATAATGGCTTGGTTTATTTCATTCACAATGTAGTGTATTTATACACAAGAGTTTCCTATTCTGTTATGATAATAGCAAATCTAGAATTCATATCTATCATTTCCTAATAACCCCCCCCCTCATGTTGGTGGTGCGAAATTTCGAACACCAAACTTGGACAAAAGTTTATCAAACGCCGGTTTAGGTAATGCCTTGGTAAGAATGTCAGCCACTTGCTCCTTTGTATGGATGTGTTCGGTAGTAATCAAAACATCCTGAACTGCATCCCTTACTTGATGACAATCGGACTCAATATCGCTCGTGAAAGACGGGATTGGCAGCTATGTGAATCGCAGCTTGGCTGTCACAGTAGAGTGGCATAGGTTGCGGATGCTCATAACCAAAAGTACGGAGGAGTTCCTTGAGCCACTTCATTTCTCGAAGAGTAAATGCCATGCTTCTATATTCAGCTTCAGCAAAAGAATTAGAGACAGTATTCTGTTTCTTCGTCTTTCAAGCGATAGGTGAAAAACCCAAAAAAACCACGAATGCACTGAGAGATCGTCGAGTTAGAGGACAGGAAGTCCAATCCGAGTCGCAGTATGCAATCAAAGTAAGTTTGCTGTCTGAGCGCAGAAGTATACTTTGAGACGGACATCCTTTCAAATACTTAACCACACGTAGAGTACCTTCCCAGTGATGAACCAAGGGAATCTGCATAAACTGAGACAGAATGTGGACAATATAGCTGAGCTCAGGGCAAGTAAGAGAGAGATAAACGAGCCTGCCAATAAGACGTCTATATTGTTGGGGATTCTTCAATTCTGGACCAATCGTCGATGGCAGCTTGTGATTGAGTTCACCCGAAACTCCAACTGGTTTTGCAGTCAAAAGACCCAATTCGGCAATAATGTCGAGGGCATACTTTCTTTGAGACAAACATATCCCATCTGGACCCCCAGAAACCTCGATTCCCAAGAAGTACTTGAGCGTCACTAAATCTTTCATATGAAAGCACTGATTCATATAAGATTTGAACCGTTGAATCTCGGAGAGGTTATTGCCGGCAACAATGAAGTCGTCAACATAGACGAGAACATGAAGGATGACCCCATTGTTGACAAACAAAAACAGTGAGTAGTCAGGATAGCTTTGCTTGAAACTAAATTGCTTAAGAGCGGTGGCAGGTTTGGCGAACCAACAACGAGGCGCTTGACGGAGGCCATACAAAGACTTACGAAGACGACATACTTGAGTTGAATCAGAGGTATGAAAATATGGAGGTAATTTTATATACATCTCTTCTTCTAAGTCACCGTGAAAGAATGCATTGTGGACATCCATCTGGTGGACTTCCCATTTTTTGGCAGCGGAAACGGCAAGCAGATATCGGACCGTAGTCATCTTGGCGACAGGCGCAAAGGTTTCCTTGAAATCAGTACCTTTTTCTTGACGATTGCCTAGTGCTACCAAACGAGCTTTGTAACGCTCGAGAGTGCCATCAAAATTGTATTTGAGTTTGAAAACCCATTTACTACCAGTTGCTCGCTTGCCAGGAGGTAACGTCGTTATATCCCAAGTATAGTTGTCCTCAGGTACAGTTATTTCAAAACCCATTGCATCACGCCATTCTTTAATTAGAGCAGCCTCTTGATAACTACGTGGTTCAGTACCCTTAATAATCGCAGCCGTGAACACCTTATGCATCACTGTAAAACCATCATCAGGCATCAGGCATATACTTTATGATGGGATAGTGAGGCTTACCAGAACGAATAGTAGGAGAACTTTGAGCAGGGGAGAGCGTAGGGGGTGACGAGGGTGTAGCTTGCACATGTCCGGTAACATAATCTTTGAGCAGAACAGAGGATGACGCGAACGGTGTCCTCTTCCAAGTAATTCAGGTAGACCCGGAGACGATTCTGCAGCAGATACTAGAGAGAACGCTGCAGCCAGTTCTAGAGAGTCATTCTGTCCAAACATTGGTGTAGGCACCTGAGAGCTTGGAGAGGTTGGTTCAATGGGATCAATGCTCAGCAGGGGCAGCGATGGAGCTGGTAACGATGATGATGGGTGTTTGTAATGCCTGGTAGAACCCAATCATCATCAATAATCTGTAGTTGCGAGGGAAGAGTAGGCGAACCGGGAATGGTAGTTTCTGAAAAGGGAAAAACATCCTCGTGAAAGTGAATGTCTCGGCTGACAAAAAATTTGTGATTTTCAAGGTCATACAAACGCCACCCTTTCTTGCCGTAGGGGTAACCGACAAAGACACATTTCCGACTTCGCATTCCAAACTTATCCTTGTCACGAGCTTGATGATGAGCGTAGCAAAGACAACCGAAAGTACGCAACACGGAGTGTGAAGGAGGGGATCCAGAAAGGACTTCGTATGGAGATTTTACACGAAGAACTGGTGTAGGAGTCTGATTTATTAGATGAGTTGCTGTGAGAATACTCTCACCCCAGAATTTTGATAGGTAGACGAGTATGGAAGAGACAAGCGCGAGCAACATTCAGAATATGTATGTGCTTACGCTCAACTCGACCATTCTGTTGAGGAGTATCGACGCATGAAGTTTGATGTAAGATCCCGTGTTCTTGAAAGAACGAGGTAAGGCACATAAATTATGTGCCCTTGTCGCTGCGAAACATTTTGATATTTTTACCAAATTGTCGAGTACTCATAGCACAAAAATTTTGAATCAACTGTGAAACCTCTGATTTTTCAGCCATTAGAAAAGTCCAGACTGTTCTGGAAAACTCATCGACCAGGGTAAGAAAATAGACAGCACCACATGAACTGGGGTGGCGATAAGGACCCCATACGTCATAATGAACAAGTTCAAAACACTCAGTAGTCTATTTGGCGCGATAACAAGTATCACAATTCCTAATCAATTGTAAATCCTCACTAGATTGATTACATTGTGGAAAAGAAAGTAAAACACTGATAAAAGGATGCCCTAGTCTATGATGCAACAAAGCNAAAAATCTACTCTTTAACCAAGTTCGACCCACTCATAATCATAGGATAAGAGGAGCTAAACATGATTAAGATAAGAAGAAAGAAAGATCAAAGCTTGAAAAAAGAAGTTCTTAAATTAAAATCAAAAGTATTTACAAAAATAAAAAGCTTAAGGTTTTCTCTCCAAAAATGGAGGCTAGATCTAAAATGGGAGAGACAATCCCTAAAATTTCGTGCCTACCTCTAAAAATTAGGGTAGAAGAGTTTATATAGGACCACACAAATGGTCCCCTCACAAAAAGCCAAAAAACAGTTGGCAAAAGCAAAAGAAGGAAAAAACAGATGGACGGATCGACCATGGCTGGTCGATCTGTGGCTCGATCCAAGGCTTATCGACTGGGTTCGGTCAATCTTCAGCTCGATTCCAGGGCTGATCGACTGGGTTCGGTCGATCTTCAGATCGATCTAATTGTTGAATCGAGTGGCCTGCTCGATCTTCAACTCGATCTCGGATGGAATGGGCTGGCCTGTCGATCGTCCTGCTCGATCTATGGTTGAACGGGCTGGCTGGTCGATCTTCCAGTCGATCTTCAGGTGAAACAGGCTGGGAGGTCCATCTTGGGGTCGATCTCTGATTTTCTTCAATTTTCCAAGTTCTTCTTTGACTCCCAGCAACTTCTAAGCCTTTCTTACACCTTCTTCTCCATGCTCAGCTTCCACCAAAGCTCCATGTACACCAAATAACCTGAAAATAATGCATATTTGCAAGAAATATGCAAATGCTAATGCAACATGTCCTAAAACCTAAAATGGAGCAAAAGTTACAAATAATCTAAATATGAAAGCAATATGAATGCAAAATCTATCCTAAATGAGTGCTAAAACATGCTAAACTATGAGTCTATAAACTCCCCCAAACTTGCTTTTTTGCTTGACCTCAAGCAAACAAAGACAAATCCGAGAGAGAGGTTTAAAAAATAGGGGTTAAATTCCAAAAGTGTTTTTCAAATAAATCAAATCAATGGTCTTTGTTCTTAGTCCTAGGATGCAGTATGCATACTCTACTTCAAAGAACTTAGCCATACTCATCACATATTGAATCTCAAATCAAGACTTGTCTATTCCAAACAATCCAAGAATCCTATCCTTTAACATTCATTAAAGCTCAAACCGTGAATCATACTTATGCATTTAAAACCGAATACATTTGGCTAAGGGACAAGGTTATGAGATAAAAATGATCTCATTCAAATGGGTATTCCAAGCTTTGGTTTATCTAAAAAAGGATTGAACTTATGCATAATGCTAAAAGTAAAAGGCAATATATGCATACATGACTAGACTCTCATCTACCCATATATACTAACAGTGATCCTAATTCCCCTCTCATTCATTTTATTTTTTAGCTCACTCACCCTCTAGAGATACCCCAAATCAACAAGGCTAGACACGCCAAGCATAACCCCAAAATAAATTCATCAATCATATTCACCTTAGGGAAACTCCTTCAACCTCTTATTATAGCTAGTGGTATGGTCATACATATATATACTTAGCTCATTTCTTTTACTTTGATAGCTCTCTTCATATATATATATTTTTTTCTTTCTCTTATGCACTTGCCCATTTTGGCTCTTTTCTCATATATATTTTTTTCTTTTTGAGAGCTATCTCCTTTTCTTTTCAATATTGAGCTTTCATTCAAAACAATTCAAGACCAACCACTTAAAACTATGTATCCCTTTTATTCAAATTCCAAACACCAACTTCTTTTCAAACCCGAAACAAGTAAACATTTTCAACACCCGTGAATCCCCACCCCAAATCAAGCCTAAAACTAGCTTCAATATGCAAAGTTATTATCAATATGAGAGCTTAAGCATGTCGCCAAAAACCTAACACTTTATGCTCAGTTCAATTAAAAACAAGGCCTCACAATTGCAATCACACAAGAACATTGGCTTGAAAGGAGGGTAAGGTAAAGGTGTGGTGTTCTATTTAGGCTTACAAAAGAGTGGTGAAGGGAATAAGAAAGCCTAAATATGTATATGTAATCCATGTATTCTTTTTCAAATGCACAAGTATGATAATTAAAAGTTCATGTTAAGGTTTCAATTACTATGAAAGGATTCAATTCATGCCTGTTTCAACTTCAAGCCAAGAAAATTAAAACAAATGATCCAAGTATGGTTAGAACTTAACTTCAAGTTTACACAAGCATCAAAGAATTACTAACTAGTGCCTTGAACCAATTTATGAGCTTAAAACACTTTTTCAAAGGAAATTGCCCCCTATGCACGTGAATGCAAGCAACCTATATGATAATATCTAGACTCAATCCTAAAATATTTATCAATGGAAATGCAAGCTACATGAATTTTTTCGAAAATTTTGAAATTTTTTCTGATTTTCTATGCAAATGTATATGCATGAAGACTCAAATATGCTAAAGGGAAAATAAGAAAACAAAACACAAAATTAAATCTCTCAACCTCTCCCCCAAACTTAAATTACACAGTCCCTTGTGTAATAAAAGTTCAAGAGAGACCATCAACAAGAAATAAAATTCAAAAATCCAAAAATGCATGATATATACAAGGTTTTGGAATGGTGTACCTTGGAGTTTGGTTTGGCTGGGGCTGGGATCGAGCAGGTGGATCGATCTGTGGGTCGTTCTGGGCAGAAGATCGAGGTTCATGCTCGATCAAGGGGTCGATCTACGCAGGAGATCGAGTGGTTTTACTCGATTCAGCTCTCGATCGTTCTTAGATCGACCAGTATTGGTCGATCTAGGAATCGATCTCCTGGGCATGCTTCAGTTTCCTTGCCTTTTTATGACTCCAAGAACGTGGTTTTAGATGTCTATCTCCTTGGTCCTGCTCACACACACTAAAAAGCATAATTTAGTACTGAAAAATTAAAAGCATAAAGAGAGGGATAGTCATGGGAGTGCCTCCCAAATGCGCTTGGTTTAGAGTCTCTAGCTTGACACGATGAGGTTTGTATCACCAGGCTCATACTCATCATAGAACCATCCCCCAAACTCGTGCATCCTTATCTCCTCAAAGGGTAGCTGCCATGGACGCTCCATGCTCTCTTCATTGGTGAGGGTTAAACCGAGGTTCTTGTGAAAGGATTGTTCCATTGGAGATTCTTCTTCTTCACCCTCCTTGGAGGCTTCATCAATGGGACTCTCCTTTGTCTCCTCCTTGGGAATGAGTTGCACATGTATTTCTGCCGTGGTGGAGAGCTCTTTCTCAACAAATGAACTCTCACAAGCATCCTCTATGCATTCAACAACCGAACTTTCTTTACAAGGGTCTTCAAAGCTTTGCTCAAGATTTTCATCAACAATGTATCCAAGAAGAGCTTCAAGTTCCTTAGAGTCTTCAGCTTCTTGTTGGGGTTCATCATTGGTTTGAGCTGCTTCCTCTTGTTCCTCATACCCTTGTGTGAATTCGGTGTTGATGGACTCCACATGTGTTGTTGCAGCAGCTCTTCTACATGGAGTATGAGAGGCTAGTGTGAAGTCAAGCATGTCAATGCTCTCATTAATCCTTTTTTGCCCCTCCAAAAGCAACTTCATCATGTTGAGATTTTCTTCCTCCTTAGAGATGTAGTAAGAATAGGCTGCTCCTTGCTCATACTTCATGTCCCAAGATTGTTATCCTTCACCATATCCATATTGATCCTCTTGAGCAGAATGGTCATCCATGAGTCCTCCTTGATAAGTGGATGAGCTTTCAAAACCGTGGTGGCTTGTGAGGTCCCAAGCCATCATTCTCTTTTGATTCGCTAATAAAGCCTCAAACATTGATGCTATATCCGAATCCATACTGTCTTCCTTGTGATTGTACCTTGCAAAAAGAACAAACACTTGAAAGAGAGTTAGTAACCAAAATGAAAAATAAAAACCTAGTCTATACTAAGCTCCAAATCCTAGTAATTTCAACAAAACCTAAGTTGGCAACG
>JAHZTW010000001.1:378658794-378673317 GCA_020283515.1 Alliaria petiolata
AAAAATCTACTCTTTAACCAAGTTCGACCCACTCATAATCATAGGATAAGAGGAGCTAAACATGATTAAGATAAGAAGAAAGAAAGATCAAAGCTTGAAAAAAGAAGTTCTTAAATTAAAATCAAAAGTATTTACAAAAATAAAAAGCTTAAGGTTTTCTCTCCAAAAATGGAGGCTAGATCTAAAATGGGAGAGACAATCCCTAAAATTTCGTGTCTACCTCTAAAAATTAGGGTAGAAGAGTTTATATAGGACCACACAAATGGTCCCCTCACAAAAAGCCAAAAAACAGTTGGCAAAAGCAAAAGAAGGGAAAAACAGATGGACGGATCAAGCATGGCTGGTCGATCTGTGGCTCGATCCAAGGCTGATCGACTGGGTTCGGTCAATCTTCAGCTCGATTCCAGGGCTGATCGACTAGGTTCGGTCGATCTTCAGCTCTATCTAATTGTTGAATCGAGTGGCCTGCTCGATCTTCAACTCGATCTCGGATGGAATGGGCTGGCCTGTCGATCGTCCAGCTCGATCTAAGGTTGAACGGGCTGGCCGGTCGATCTTCCAGTCGATCTTTAGGTGAAACAGGCTGGGAGGTCGATCTTGGGGTCGATCTCTGCTTTTCTTCAATTTTCCAAGTTCTTCCTTGACTCCCAGCAACTCCTAAGCCTTTCTTCCACCTTCTTCTCCATGCTCAGCTTCCACCAAAGCTCCATGTACACCAAATAACCTGAAAATGATGCATATTTGCAAGAAATATGCAAATGCTAATGCAACATGTCTTAAAACCTAAAATGGAGCAAAAGTTACAAATAATCTAAATATGAATGCAATATGAATGCAAAATCTATCCTAAATGAGTGCTAAAACATGCTAAACTATGAGTCTATCAGTAGAACCCAATCATCATCAACAATTTGTAGTTGCGAGGAAAGAGTAGGCGAATTGGGAATGGTAGTTTCTGAAAAGGGAAAAACATCCTCGTGAAAGTGAATGTCTCGGCTGACAAAAAATTTGTGATTCTCAAGGTCATACAAACGCCACTCTTTCTTGCCGTAGGGGTAACCGACAAAGACACATTTCCGACTTCGCATTCCAAACTTATCCTTGTCACGAGCTCGATGATGAGCGTAGCAAAGACAACCGAAAGTACGCAACATGGAGTGTGAAGGAGGGGATCCAGAAAGGACTTCGTATGGAGATTTTACACGAAGAACTGGTGTAGGAGTCTGATTTATTAGATGAGTTGCTGTGAGAATACTCTCACCCCAGAATTTTGATAGGTAGACGAGTATGGAAGAGACAAGCGCGAGCAACATTCAGAATATGTATGTGCTTACGCTCAACTCGACCATTCTGTTGAGGAGTATCGACGCATGAAGTTTGATGTAAGATCCCGTGTTCTTGAAAGAACGAGGTAAGGCACATAAATTATGTGCCCTTGTCGCTGCGAAACATTTTGATATTTTTACCAAATTGTCGAGTACTCATAGCACAAAAATTTTGAATCAACTGTGAAACCTCTGATTTTTCAGCCATTAGAAAAGTCCAGACTGTTCTGGAAAACTCATCGACCAGGGTAAGAAAATAGACAGCACCACATGAACTGGGGTGGCGATAAGGACCCCATACGTCATAATGAACAAGTTCAAAACACTCAGTAGTCTATTTGGCGCGATAACAAGTATCACAATTCCTAATCAATTGTAAATCCTCACTAGATTGATTACATTGTGGAAAAGAAAGTAAAACACTGATAAAAGGATGCCCTAGTCTATGATGCAACAAAGCCGCCGAAGAAGATTATCTATGAGCTCTGTTAGCACGAGCAGCTAGAACACCCGTGAAGTAGTACACCCCTACCCGCTTTTTACCCGCACCAATCAAAGTCCTCGTAAAACGGTCCTGTAAGAAGCAAAGTGCATCAGTGAATATTGCTATACAACCCGTGTGTTTCAATAGCTTAGAAACTGAGATAAGTGTGCAGTTGAAATCCGGAACGTATAACACATTAGGGAGAGAGTAATCAGCATTCAAGATACGTGTGCACACTTAGTTGCCCGTGAAGCTGTTCCATCGGGAAAGGTAACTAGTGACGGTATGATATCAGTAACGTTAATACGTATATGGACATCACCCGTCATATGGTGCGATGAACCTGTGTCAATGATCACATCAGAGAGATTAGCGTTACCTGAGATCTTCTCTGAAGAAGTATTTGGACGTTGGGCCTGAAGAAGAGAGATCAATTGTGCATTTTGATCAGTGCGTCATCTGGTGAAGCAGAGGCTCGAGAGGCATTGGCTCTCCCACGCCCACGTCCATTGGTAGAGGGAGGAGGTCGTCCACCTCTGTTGTTGTTTCCACTGCTGCGTGAAGAGGAACCACGACCAGGAGTTTCTGTCTGATTCTGTTCGTAGTACCAATCTGGATAACCGTGTAAGAGGAAGCATTATGTGTGTTCATGTCCTTGTCGTTTTCAGTGAGTACAGGAAAGGCTCGAGCAATCACGACAAGCCCCAGAGACAGCTGCAACTTGTGGCGTGATTGCAATCTGCACCGTGAACCCAATAGGCCGTGTTTTGGCTTTATCCTTCAAGCGAGCAGAGTTGAGGTTCTGTTCTTTACGAATAATCCTTTAATTGACGTGATAAAGATCAGGCAACGGATCTACATCGGTAATGGATGAGCGTATCTGGCAAAAACGTTCATCGATCCCGAATAGAAACTGATGAACACGATCATCTTCACGTTCTTTTTCAATATCTGGAGCTGCCTCACAACGACATGCTCTGCTAGTTTTGTAGTTCTGAAGTTCTTCCCAAAGCTTCGTCAAACGACTGTAATATGCAAGCATGGTTTGTCCATCTTGTTTACAAGCAGAGATTTCGTCTTTGAGAAACTGTTTACGAGCACAATTATCAATAGAGAAGCGGTGTCGGAGACTCTCCCATAAATCCGATGCATTAGAAACAAAAGAAATTGTTGATCGAATTGCAGTATCAATGGATGTGCGGATCCATCTGATGATCATGGAGTTAGCAGCTAACCACGATGCTAGCTTTGGATTCGAAACGGGTTTGACGATCGTTCCATCGATAAACCCAAGCTTTTGCTTAGCTTGTAGAGAGTTTTGGAGTTCCGTGGCCCATTCTGGATATTTATCTTCTTTCAAAATAACAGAGGAGATCGGAGCACTGAGATTGTCGAAGGGAGTAAGGAGATAAGGCGATGGTGGTGCAGCAGTCGTGACGGTGCCCTGAGAACTTTCTGAGGAGTCGGTAATACTCATGATGATAGAAAAACTAACGGCGGCCTGAAGTGGCGGTGGATATAAGCGGCGGCAGCGGTAGCTAGATTTAAGCAACGGCGGCGGCAGCTAAAGTATAAAATTTAGGTAAAAGGATTTTATACTCCGATGCCATGAAATATTGTATAATGGCTTGGTTTATTTTACAATGTACTGTATTTATACACAAGAGTTTCCTATTATGTTATGATAATAGCAAATCTAGGATTCATATCTATGATTTCCTAATAACCACCCCCCTCAAGTTAGTGGTGCGAAATTTCGAACACCAAACTTGGACAAAAGTTTATCAAACGCCGGTTTAGGTAATGTCTTGGTAAGAATGTCAGACACTTGCTCCTTTGTATTGATGACTTCGGTAGTGATCAAACCATCCTGAACTGATCAAACCATCCTGAACTGATCAAACCATCCTGAACTGCATCCCTTACTTGATGACAATCGGACTCAACATCGCTCGTGAAAGACGAGATTGGCAGCTATGTGAATCGCAGCTTGGCTGTCACAGTAGAGTGGCATAGGTTACGGAGGCTCATAACCAAAAGTACGAAGGAGTTCCTTGAGCCACTTCATTTCTCGAAGAGTAAATGCCATGTTTCTATATTCAGCTTCAGCAAAAGAATTAGAGACTGTATTCTGTTTCTTCGTCTTTCAAGGGATAGGTGAAGAATCCAAAAAACCACGAATGTACTGAGAGATCGTCGAGTTAAAGGACAGGAAGCCCAATCTGAGTCGCAGTATGCAGTCAAAGTAAGTTTGTTGTCTGAGCTAATAAGTACACCATGAGACGAACATCCTTTCAAATACTTAACCACACGTAGAGCAGCTTCCCAGTGATGAACCAAGGGAGTCTGCATAAACTGAGACAGAATGTGGACAACATAGCTGAGCTCAGGGCGAGTAAGAGAGAGATAAACGAGCCTGCCAATAAGGCGTCTATATTGTTGGGGATTCTTCAATTCTGGACCAATCGTCGATGCCAGCTTGTGATTGAGTTCACCCGAAACTCCAACTGGTTTTGCAGTCAAAAGACCCCCTTCGGCAATAATGTCGAGGGTATACTCTCTTTGAGACAAACATATCCCATTTGGATCCCGAGAAACCTCGATTCCCAAGAAGTACTTGAGCTTTCCTAAATCTTTCATATGAAAGCACTGATTCATATAAGATTTGAACCGTTGAATCCCGGAGAGGTTATTGCCGGCAACGATGAAGTCGTCAACATAGACGAGAACATGAAGGATGACCCCATTGTTGACAAACAAAAACAGAGTTGTTGACAAACAAAAACAGTGAGTAGTCAGGATAGCTTTGCTTGAAACTAAATTGCTTAAGAGCGGTGGCAGGTTTGGCGAACCAACAACGAGGCGCTTGACGGAGGCCATACAAAGACTTACGAAGACGACATACTTGAGTTGAATCAGAGGTATGAAAATATGGAGGTAATTTTATATACATCTCTTCTTCTAAGTCACCGTGAAAGAATGCATTGTGGACATCCATCTGGTGGACTTCCCATTTTTTGGCAGCGGCAACAGCAAGCAGATATCGGACCGTAGTCATCTTGGCGACAGGCGCAAAGGTTTCCTTGAAATCAGTACCTTTTTCTTGACGATTTCCTAGTGTTACCAAACGAGCTTTGTAACGCTCGAGAGTGCCATCAGAATTGTATTTGAGTTTGAAAACCCATTTACTACCAGTTGCTCGCTTGCCAGGAGGTAACGTCGTTATATCCCAAGTATTGTTGTCCTCAGGTACAGTTATTTCAAAACCCATTGCATCACGCCATTCTTTAATTAGAGCAGCCTCTTGATAACTACGTGGTTCAGTACCCTTAATAATCGCAGCCGTGAACACCTTATGCATCACTGTAAAACCATCATCAGGCATCAGGCATATACTTTATGATGGGATAGTGAGGCTTACCAGAACGAATAGTAGGAGAACTTTGAGCAGGGGAGAGCGTAGGGGGTGACAAGGGTGTAGCTTGCACATGTCCGGTAACATAATCTTTGAGCAGAACAGAGGATGACGCGAACGGTGTCCTCTTCCAAGTAATTCAGGTAGACCCGGAGACGATTCTGCAGCAGATACTAGAGAGAACGCTGCAGCCAGTTCTAGAGAGTCATTCTGTCCAAACATTGGTGTAGGCACCTGAGAGCTTGGAGAGGTTGGTTCAATGGGATCAATGCTCAGCAGGGGCAGCGATGGAGCTGGTAACGATGATGATGGGTGTTTGTAATGCCTGGTAGAACCCAATCATCATCAATAATCTGTAGTTGCGAGGGAAGAGTAGGCGAACCGGGAATGGTAGTTTCTGAAAAGGGAAAAACATCCTCGTGAAAGTGAATGTCTCGGCTGACAAAAAATTTGTGATTTTCAAGGTCATACAAACGCCACCCTTTCTTGCCGTAGGGGTAACCGACAAAGACACATTTCCGACTTCGCATTCCAAACTTATCCTTGTCACGAGCTTGATGATGAGCGTAGCAAAGACAACCGAAAGTACGCAACATGGAGTGTGAAGGAGGGGATCCAAAAAGGACTTCGTATGGAGATTTTCCACGAAGAACTGGTGTAGGAGTCTGATTTATTAGATGAGTTGCTGTGAGAATACTCTCACCCCAGATTTTTGATAGGTAGACGAGTATGGAAGAGACAAGCGCGAGCAACATTCAGAATATGTCTGTGCTTACGCTCAACCAGGCCATTCTGTTGAGGAGTATCGACGCATGAAGTTCGATGTAAGATCCCGTGTTCTTGAAAGAACGAGGTAAGGCACATAAATTATGTGCCCTTGTCGCTGCGAAACATTTTGATATTTTTGCCAAATTGTCGAGTACTCATAGCACAAAAATTTCGGATCAACTATGAAACCTCTGATTTTTAAGCCATTAGAAAAGTCCAAACTGTTCTGGAGAAGTCACAGACCAGGGTAAGAAAATAGCCAGCACCACATGAACTGGGGTGGCGATAAGGACCCCATACATCATAATGCACAAGTTCAAAACACTCAATAGTCTATTTGGCGCGATAACAAGTATAACAATTCCTAATCAATCGTAAATCCTCACTAGATTGATTACACGGTGAAAAAGAATTCTCTAGTCTATGATGCAACAAAGCCGTCGAAGAAGATTATCTATGAGCTCTGTTAGCACGAGCTGTCAGAACACCCGTGAAGTAGTACACCCCTACCCGCTCTTTACCCGCACCAATCAAAGTCCTCGTAAAATGGTCCTGTAAGAAGCAAAGTGCATCAGTGAATATTGGTATACAACCCGTGTGTTTCAATAGCTTAGAAACTGAGATAAGTGTGCAGTTGAAATCCGAAACGTATAACACATTAGGGAGAGAGTAATCAGCATTCAAGATAAGTGTGCGCACTTAGTTGCCCGAGAAGCTGTCCCATCGGGAAAGGTAACTAGTGACGGTATGATATCAGTAATGTTAATACGTAAATTGACATCACCCGTCAAATGGTGCGATGCACCTGTGTCAATGATCACATCAGAGAGATTAGCGTTACCTGAGATCTTCTCTGAAGAAGTATTTGGACGTTGGGCCTGAAGAAGAGAGATCAATTGTGCAATTTAATCAGTGCATCATCTGGTGAAGCAGAGGCTCGAGAGGCATTGGCTCTCCCACGCCCACGTCCATTGGTAGAGGGAGGATGTCGTCCACCTCTGTTGTTGTTTCCACGGCCGCGTGAAGAGGAACCACGACCAGGAGTTTCTGTCCGATTCTGTTCGTAGTACCAATCTGGATAGCCGTGTAAGAGGAAGCATTCTGTGTGTTCATGTCCTTGTCGTTTTCAGTGAGTACAGGAAAGGCTCGAGCGATCACGACGAGCCCCAGAGACAGCTGCAACTTGTGGCGTGATTGCAGTTTGCACCGTGAACCCAATATGCCCTGTTTTGGCTTTATCCTACAAGCGAGCAGAGTTGAGGTTCTGTTCTTTACGAATAATCCTTTAATAGACGTGATAAAGATCAGGCAATGGATCTACATCGGTAATGGATGAGCGTATCTGGCGAAAATGTTCATCGAGGCCGAACAGAAACTGATGAACACGATCATCTTCACGTTCTTTTGCAATATCTGGAGCTGCCTCACAATGACATGCTCTGCTAGTTTTGTAGTTCTGAAGTTCTTCCCAAAGCTTCGTCAAACGGCTGTAATATGCAAGCACGGTTTGTCCATCTTGTTTGCAAGCAGAGATTTCGTCTTTGAGAAACTGTTTACGAGCACCAGATTTTGCCTGGCCGACTCCGGAGACTCCTCGTCCTCCATTGCCTCCACCAGAGATACCACACGATTTAACACCTTCACATAGCGTGAAACGTTCGGCTCCTTTGCTATGCTCCTCATATGCTTTTGACAGAGAATTTAAGATGGAGGGTGCTGTGTTTGCCGTGCTGTCCACTCACGTACGCAAAGATTTGATACAAGATTTGTCAGCATTGGATGTTATTCTACAAGAGTTCTCTGGCGTGTTCCCCATCGATCTACATGCTGGTCTTCCCACACTTCGTGATATATAACACCAGATCCACCTAACTTTGGGGTCGACACTGCCTACTTTCCCTCATTATTTCATGAGCTCAACTGAACATGAAGAGCTGCGTCATTAAGTAGAGGACATGCTTAACAAGGGTTACATTCGAGAAAGTTTAAGCCCTTACGTTGTCCCTGCTCTACTAGTTCCAAAGAAAGATGGCACGTGGCACATGTGTGTTGACAGTCGGAGAATTTATAAGATCACTACGCGGTATCGTTTCCCTATCCCCAGACTCGGCGATCTCTTTGATCAAACTGGGAAGGCTACGATCTTCAGTAAAATTGATCTTAAAAGTGGCTACCATCAAATACGCATTAGACATGGTGACGAATGGAAGACAACTTTTAAGATGTGTTAAGGATTGTTTGAGTGGCTCGTCATATCTTTTGGATTGTCAAACGCGCCTAGCACGTTCATGCGAATAATGAATCAAGCCCTGCGCCCATTCATAGGTAAATTTTTGGTTGTGTACTTTGATGATATTCTGTTTTTTAGTACATTGATGGCTGAACATAAGAGTCATTTGCAAGAGGTGTTTCACATCCTTCGTTCTAAGAAGTTCTTTGCAGCTTAACACAAGTGTGAATCTAGATTTTCTTCAGTTTTATTTCTTGGCTATGTGATCTCTGACAAGGGATTATCCGTGGACCTTACAAAGACTGGAGCCATACGATCTTGGCTGGTTCCTCGTAACGTAAATAACGTTCGAAGCTTTTATGGCATAGCGTCTTATTATTGCCGTTTTGTCAGCCATTTCAATGCTATTATGGCTCCCATTACTAGTTGTATGAAAGACAGGAAGTTTGCGTTGACACTTGAGGTTTCATCAGGTTTGAACTCATTAAGAAGAAACCGACGTCGGCTCCTGTACTTGTTCTCCCTGTATTTTCAGAGACATTTGAGCTCCATTGTGATGCATCTAAACTTGGTATTGGTGCTGTCTTGAGCCAGCGGAGTCACCCAGTCGCTTACTACCGCAAAAAGTTAGCATGTGCTCTGGACCGGTACATAACTTAGGACGTTAAATATTATGCCATTCTCCAAGCAATAAAGCATTGGTGGCACTATTTGGTCCATCGCGAGTGCTATTCACAGATTATGATGCACTACATAATTTGGATAATCATGTCAAAGTGTCCGCTCGTCATGCTATGTGGATCACGTATTTGCAATAATTTACATTTTCGATCTATCATATATCCGGCAAGACTAACCGGGTGGCTGACGCTCTTAATCAACGCCATAATCTGCTCACGACCATGCATACATGTTTTCCTGGATTTGCATCTTTTGTTATTCTTTATGCCTCTGACGCTTATTTTCTCAAGTTTTTAAGGATGGTTAACAAGGTCTGTCCGCTGAATTCACCTTTCATGACGGGTTCATCTTCAAAGTCTCCGTTTGAACGTACCCTCATGTAGCCTTCGTTCCCAGATAGTACATGAACTCCATAATGAAGGTCATGTTGGTCGTGATCAGACCTTACTTCTGGTCACATCATTTCTTATTTCTGTCCATATTTGAGACGAGATGTTGAACGCTTCGTAGAGCGATGCCGCATTTTTCGACTTGCTAAGGGTAAAGCATCAATGCTGGCCTCTATTTACCTTTGCCCACTCCAACTCAGCAATGGACTGATGTTAGTATGGACTTTGTGCTTGGGCTTCCATGAACGCAACGTGGTCATGAATCAATCTTTTTTGTAGTGAATCGTTTTTCCAAAATGTCTCATTTCATTCCTTGCACGAAGATTACAGATGGGATAAGTGTTGCTTCGTTATTTTTCAGAAAAATTTACCGATTGCATGATCTCCCTTGCTCCATCGTACAGATCGTAATACACGTTTTTGCATCATTTTTGGCGCTCGCATTTGAAACTTTTGGATACTCGTCTTGATATGAGTACTGCTTACCATCCTAAAACTGATGGTTAGACGGAAGTGACGAACCGAACATTGGGCAGTCTACTTCGTTGTTTGGTTGGCGAGAACATCAAGAGTTAGGATGCTAAGCTTTGTCAGGCCGAATTTGTTCACAACCATGCCTCAAATCGGAGCTTGGGATTTAGTCCCATTCAAGTTGTTTATGGCGTGATACCTCGTTGCCCGTTTGAAACAAGACTTTTTATGTCTTGGAGAAATTCCTCAATTGCTCATATCATTGCAATACTTGAGGTATCAATCCATCTTGGGAGATGATTCAATAAGAATGCACAGTTTCCTCAATTGCTCATATCATTGCAATACTTGAGGTATCAATCCATCTTGGGAGATGATTCAATAAGAATGCAAAGTTTTGCTTAAGCTAAGCTAAATTGAAAGGGGTTAAGGTGACAAGCAATGATTAAAATAGGAAGCACAACCTAAGAGACACACTACAAGTGCAATAATATGAAACTAAGCCTTAATCACTACTAATCAAGTGCTAATTATGAAATTAACTACTAATCAAGAATTCAAATTGCTAAAAACGAAACCTAGGGATGGGTTCATTGATTTGAGAGTCTAAATGGGCAATCTTGCAATCATTTAAGCAACTAATCAAGCTATCTCTATGCCTAGAACATTAATTATAGACTAATCCATGATGTTTGGTACTAATCCCTTCACTAATCACCCTAATGAACTAATGATGTTTTAGCATTAAAATGATGAGCAAGCATTGATTACAAGTCTATTAGCATGATAAACACCCTAGACAACTAATGATGTGTTAGGCTAGGAATGTAAATCCCCTATTAAGTTGGTTCAAGCATTTCATCAAACACTTGGTGGGTGTATGAAATGCTTATGATCCAAATAGCAAAAATTAGCTATTTGGCATTAAGAACTACTTAATAGAGAGAGAGATGGAAGAATCTAACCTAGATTGCAAGATTTGATCATTAGAAATCCCTAAATCTAACCCATCCCTAAGTCCCTAAAGGATCTACTCACTAATCATCCTTAAGCACATCAAATCAAAGGTGAATGATAAGCTAAACATGATTAGAGAAGAGAAAATGATAAACTCAAAAGAGATATTGGATTAAACTTAAAAGATTCAAAGCAAATACAAGACTTTTCTCAAAGTGGCTAGAAAGTTCTTGACAAGACAATAGGGAATAAAACTTAACATAAAAATTAGGTCTTATGAGTATTTATAGGAGGGACCCATGAGGAACCCAAAAAGAAGTCGTCTGGGTTCGGTTCGACGAACACGTCGAACCATGTCGTCGAACCGAACCTCTGGAAAAATGGTTCGACGACATTCATCGAACCGTGTCATCGAACCGAGCTCCTGTTCTTCGGCTCTTTTCTTGAAGTTTTAGGTTTGGTTCGACGAGTTCACCGAACCATGTCGTCGAACCGAGCTCCTGGAATTTTGGTTCGACGACCTTCATCGATCCATGTCGTCGAACCGAGCTCCTGGAATTCTGGTTCGACGTGCTTCATCGAACTGCCTCGTCGAACCAGCGCCAGAAGTCTTCTACTCCTTCTTCTTGGTTCTCTTTTCAACTCCAAGTGTTATGCAATCTTTCTCCAGCTCCACCCATGCCTCCTTAGTGTCCTTTTTACCTGATCAAGGTTCCAAATGCAACAAAATATGCAAAGACTATGCAAATTACACCCTAGGACTCTAAATGATCAAATGCAACACAATGACACTTAATTAGGCTTCTAAATGATAAGGAACTTACACTTATGGATGCTGAAATGATGCAAAATATAGACATATCAACTCCCCCAAACTTGCCTTTTGCTTGTCCCCAAGCAAATGAAACACAAGCTAAGGAGAGAGGTTTGAAAGCGGGGACTCAAATCCAAAGGTGGTAAGCAAATGAATCAATTCAATGGTCCTAGTTCTTAATTCTAGGATGCTCTTTATGCAAATTTCTACTCCAAAAGGTCTAGCCATACCCATACTTATTCAAGTGAACCCAAGCCTTAACCTACACAAGCATTCATTTTCACCAACTCTTTAACATTCATTAAGTAGTAACCATGGATCATGAATCATACAATGCTAGAAAACTTATTTGGTTTTTGGGTAAGGTTTTGAGATAAAAATGATCTCAACTTCATGGGGTTCCAATGCAAGGGATCTCTCAATGAACAAGTGAACTTTGGCAAAATGCTAAGAGTAAAAAGCAACCTATGCATACAAGGACAAACTTCCATCTACCCTTTGTAACACAATTGTCTTCACTCTCATTTTTCTTTTAAGCTCACTCACCAAGTCCAACCTAAGCTACCCATTACAAGGCAATTCGCCAAACCCATAAGCTCAAACCACCTTCTCCTTTTCTCTTTTAAATACTTGGGGAAAACTTCTTCTACAACCACAAATGTTGGCACACTTTTACTTCAAGCTCTTTCTCTTTTCATTCACAAATTGCTATCCTCTTTCTTATAACATCTTAGCCATATTTTTTTTCTTTTTCTTGGCTCTTTTACTTTTCATTTCTAGAGGATTTTTTCTTTTCTTAACACTTAGAGCAATATACAAAGCCAACACTTGTTACAAATATTTTCGTTTTTCCCCTTTCACCAACTCATCTTCACCCATTTTACTTGTTCCATATCAAATATCAAGCCAAAATCCCCACTCAAGAATCCTATCCTATCACCTAGCTCATTGTTTTCGAGCTAGCTACATGGAAGCCTATCCTTGTCGCTCTAAACTCAACACTTTTTGCTAAGTTCACAAGAAGAAAAAGGCCTAATGCACTCAATAAGGAAGAGGTTTCATAGGAAGCTTAGTTAGGGAGTTCGATCTTAACCGCTCTAAAGATGAGAGTCGGCTATTTGGTTTAACAAGAGTGGTAAAAGGAAAGAAGATAACCTAAATATGTATATGTTATCCATAAGTTCTCTAGCAATGCATAACCATGATAATTACTTGTTCAAATTAGGTTCGAGTTCAAGAGAGTTGGTTTCTATTCAAAGCTTGCTTCAATTAAAACTTGAATTTCAAATGGTAAGGTCCAAGTAGGGTTCAACTTTAACTTTCAAAATTTTGCACACAAAGCATCAAAGAGCTACTAACTAGGGCCTTGAACTAATTCATGAGCTTAACACCTTACAAGGAAAAATCATCATTGTCCCCTATGCAAGAATGCAATCCTATATGAAATCTAGACTCAATCCTACTTATCACAAATGTAAATGCAACTACATGCTATTTTTTTTTTTTTTTTTTAATTTTCGAAATTTTTCAATTTTTCTGGTTTTTCTATGCCTTAGATGAGACTCAAATATGCATGCTAAAGGAAAATAAGATCACAAAACACAAAGTTAAATACCATACTCCCCCAAACTTAAATTACACAGTCTCTTGTGTAACCCAATCTTGGAGAAGATTTCAACAATGCAATTGAAAACAAAAACTAAATGGTATTTACAATGGTTTGGAGTGGTACCTCAATCAGAAACGCATGGAGGAGGAGTAAGAATCCATGGAGTACGATGGGTTTCTTGATTGAGGAGTGGGGGACCGCATGACTCTCTTCTCTCGCCTTCTTGTCTCATAAGACGAGGAGCGTGGCTCTTCTTCATGGCTTTGTGCACTAGGGACTCCTTGGAAGGAGTGGCGCCTCTCTTCCATGTGCCTGTCTCCCTCTTGATCTTGATTTTGATCCTCTTGATGCCTTGAAGAGGAGCCTCCTTCAACCTTGGATGTGAGATCCTTAATCTGCCTTGCCATTCCCTTAACTGTTTTGACAAGCTTCCTAATGGTCTTGTCTTGCCATTTGTTCCATCTTTGAAGGAGCTTGATGTGTTCATGGGCCTTCCTTGAAGTCTCCCCATGGTTAGTACTCTCATAAGGCTCAAAGAAGTACCTCTCACTGCCATAGGTTGGAGGAGCTTGGTAAGGCTGGTGGGAAGTGTCCCATTAACCCATTGGGAAGGTCCTTATGTCGCCCAGCTCTTCTTCAGATGGAGTGAAGGTGGCGTTTGACCTCTCCCTTAGGCTAGTGAGGTGAATGCAAGGAAGTCGGATTGTGGCTTCTTTGAACTTCTCCACATTGAACTTGTACCTGTAGCTACTTCCTTCCTTTATCAAGAACTGACCCTTAAGGAGGTAGGAGGAATCTATGAACTCTCTCTCGGCTGATGGTTCTCCCAAGGTGATGCCAACTTTCTCAAAGATCGGTGTGATCATACCTCCAATGGCGAGTGGGATCGAGCGGTCCTTCTTGCTAAATGCCCGAGCAGAGTAAGTTATTGCATGAGCCACCCAAAGCTGCACCATACCATTCCCCGTAACATCCCCGTTCAATAGGATGTTGTCATGACAGTAGCGGATGATGTCCTTAAGCCCAGCAGCAAGCATTTCCCATTCTTCGGAAGTGACAATCACGGTTTCCTTCTTAGCAAAGAAGGTGTGAGCTAACACCTTGTGAGCATAGCGAATAGAGGGATGTCGGATCACAGTGTTCCTCACTCTCCCGGGTTTGTAATTCCCACTAGCAACAAAGTCCCACAGCTTTTCCAACTCGCTCTTTCTAACATCTAAACGGGATCCCGGACCGGTACCCTCATCAAATCCAAGTACCTCGCTTAGCTTCTTGAAACCCATCTTGTAGGGCTTGTTGCGAACCCGGAACTTAATGAAACCGAAGCCATCCTTTACTTTATCAATCCCAGCCGAACTTGAAGTTTCCACCTTCAAAGTA
>JAHZTW010000001.1:378675738-378693499 GCA_020283515.1 Alliaria petiolata
TTTTCCCATGTAATTCCTTGAAAAACTCCAACAATCATCACCCATAACAATATCCATTATACCCAGCTCAATCAACTCATTCAAAGTCCTTCTACCAATCCTAAATTTCAATTCATTTTCAAGGAGAAACCAAAGATTAAGGGAGAGGGTAAGAAGACAAACCTTGGTTCCACGCAAATGAATGGCCGAAATTCACTGAGGAATCGAGATTGGCCAATAATTTCGGAAATAATGCACTTGGAATCAAAGAATTTGATGAAGAATTGAGAGAGAAAAGAGAGAAACAAGTTCTTGTCTTTGTGTAATGGGAAAAATCGTGGTGAATGAGAGATATGGGGAAGAAGAAGGCTTTAATTCTCTAAATTCGGTTCAATATAAGTGGGAGAGGTCAACATTAAACCGGTCAAAAGAAGTAAGAAAAGTCAAGCAAACCTGATTTTTAGGAAATTTTCGACGAGCTACGCCGAACCAGTTCGTCGAACGGCTCCCCTGGAAATAATTTTCGATGAGCTTTCTCCGAACCATGTTATCGAACGGCTACCCTGGGATTTTGGTTCGGCGTGTTTCACCGAACGTGTTCGTCGAAACATCACCCTGGGATTTTGGTTCGGCGTGTTTCACCGAACCACTTCGCCGAAACTTCTTTAAAAATTTTCTCCACACCTTTTTCTTCAAGTCTAGGTCCTCCATACTCAACCTAAAACTTTCAAAAACTCATAGAAACATAATCATAGAACTAAATCAAGAATATATACAGGGATAATCATGGGTATGCCTCCCAAGTGCGCTTGTTTAAAGTCATTAGCTTGACTTTTCAAACCTTTTTAGGCAAGAGTGGGATCTTGAAGAAGACATGAGCTTGTCTCCTCCTTAGATGCATTCACCAAGTATGGATTGACCCTGTGACCATTTACTGTGAAACTCTCCCCATTCTTCCCAATCAAAGTGATGGCTCCATAAGACAATACTTCTTGAATTTCAAAGGGGCCTCCCCATCTTGACTTGAGCTTACCCGGAAACAACTTCAATCTTGAATTGTAGAGAAGAACTTTGTCACCAGCACTCAGCTCCTTCTTTACAATCCTCTTGTCATGGAAAGCCTTGGTCCTCTCCTTGTAGATTCTTGAGCTTTCATAAGACTCAATCCTAATTTCCTCAAGCTCTTGGAGTTGAACCAATCTCTTTTCTTGGGCAGTTTTTATGTTGTAGTTGAGAAGCTTCACAGCCCACAAAGCCTTGTGTTCAATCTCTACCGGTAGATGACAAGATTTTCCATACACAAGGTTGAAAGGAGACCTCCCAATTGGTGTCTTGAAAGCTGCCCTATAAGCCCACAAAGCATTATCAAGCTTGACAGACCAATCCTTTCTTGTTATACCAACAGTTTTCTCAAGAATAACCTTGATCTCACGGTTTGAGACTTCCACTTGACCACTAGTTTGAGGGTGGTAAGGGGTGGCTACCTTCAAAGACCTTGTTGATGAAGTGGCTTCCCCCATCACTAATCACAACTTTTGGCACATCAAACCTTGGGAAGATTATACTCTTGAACATTTTCACCACTACCTTAGAGTCATTTGTAGGGCTTGCAATGGCTTCAACCCACTTTGAGACATAGTCAACAGCTACCAAGATGTATTGGTTGCCATAAGAAGATGGGAAAGGTCCCATGAAGTCTATACCCCATACATCAAACAGCTCCACTTATAGAATTGGGTTTTGGGGCATCTCATCTCTCTTGCTTATGTTCCCCTTTCTTTGGCAAGGTTCACATCTCTTGATATACTCATGAGTGTCCTTGAACAAGGTTGGCCACCAAAATCCACTTTGAAGAATCTTTGTAGCTGTCTTGAATGTTGCAAAATGACCCCCATACTTAGACCCATGGCAATGAAAGATCACACTCTCAACCTCTTCTTGTGCCAAGCACCTCTTATAAATCCCATCAGCACATCTCTTGTAGAGATAAGGCTCATCCCAATAGAAGTGTGACACATCTCTCATGAACTTCTTTTTGTGATAGGTGTTGAGATGAGTGGGCTCTTCATTGCATACCAAGTAGTTAACAAAATCAGAATACCAAGGCAAAGCTTTGTCCTCTAGACCTTGAATCTCTTCAAGCTTTCTTCCAATTCCATGCACACTAGCAATGCTCTTGATCATCATAATCTGCTCTTCTGGTAAGGAATCATTGATTGGCAAAGCATCTTCAATCCTCATCCTTGACAAATTATCAACAACTCCATTTTCCACACCTTTCTTGTCAACTATCTCCATGTCAAACTCTTGGAGAAGCAGTATCCATCTAAGGAGCCTTGACTTAGTCTCCTTTTTAGCATAGATGTGGCGCAATGCAGCATGATCGGTGTATATTATTACCTTGGAACCCACCAAATAGGATCTGAATTTCTCAAAAGCAAACACTACCGCCAAGAGTTCTTTTTCAGTTGTAGCATACTTGGCTTGAGCTTCATCAAGTGTCCTACTTGCATAATAGATCACATGGAGCTTCTTGTCTTTCCTTTGCCCAAGAACAGCTCCCACAGCATAGTCACTAGCATCTGCCATGATCTCAAATGGTAAACTCCAATCTGGTGCTTGCACAATAGGAGCACTCACAAGTGCTTTCTTGATTGTCTCAAAGGCTTGCAAGCACTCTCCATCAAACTGAAAATCCACTTCTTTGCAAAGGAGTCTTGTCAAAGGCCTAGCAATCTTTGAGAAGTCCTTTATGAACCTCCTATAAAACCCAGCATGCCCAAGGAAACTTCTTATGCCTTTCACATTTGATGGTGGCGCCAAGTTGATCATGACATCTATCTTGGCCTTGTCCACTTCTATACCATCTTCAGAAATCTTATGACCCAACACAATCCCTTGATTGACCATGAAATGACATTTTTCCCAATTAAGCACCAAGTGAGATTCTTCACATCTTTGTAGAACCCTGCAAAGATTAGAAAGACAAGCAGAAAAAGAGGCACCATATACAGAAAAGTCATCCATGAACACCTCTACCATTTCCTCAATAAGATCGGAGAAGATACTCATCATGCACCTTTGAAAGGTGGCTGGAGCATTACATAACCCAAATGGCATCCTTCGATATGCAAAGGTACCATAAGGGCATGTGAAAGTAGTCTTCTCTTGATCATTAGGATGAATGGGTATTTGGAAGAACCCACTATATCCATCAAGGAAACAGTAGAAGGGATGGTTAGCCAATCTCTCAAGCATTTGGTCAATAAAAGGAAGAGGAAAATGATCTTTTCTAGTAGAAGCATTAAGTTTTCGGTAATCAATGCACATTCTATGGCCCGTGATAGTTCTAGTTGGTATCAATTCATCCTTTTCATTCTTAATCACAGTGATTCCACCCTTCTTAGGGACAACATGCACCGGGGAAACCCAAGTGCTGTCACTAATAGGATAGATCACATTAGCCTCTAAAAGTTTCAAGATTTCCTTTTTTACTACTTCCTTAAGGTTTGGGTTTAATCTCCTTTGGTGTTCTATTGAGGAAGCATTTTCATTCTCAAGGTGAATCCTGTGAGTACAAAGTATAGGAGATATGCCCTTGATATCACTTAGTGAGTAACCAATGGCTCTCCTATACTTTCTCAACTCAATCAAGAGAGAGTTGAGCTCATCATCACTTAGTTGTTCATTGACAATAACCGGGTATGAAGAGTTAGGACCTAAGAAAGCATACCTTAGTCCAATGGGAAGTGGTTTGAGGTCCACCTTTGGAGCCTTGAGTTCGCTCCAATCCTCATCAAGGTCCCTTGCTAGTTCGCCATTTCCAAGCTCCTCTAGCCTCTCCTCTTGACCTTGACTTGATACCTCTACCCTCATAGAGCCCTTGTCTTGAGCCAACTCCTCATTACCCTCACATGAAGCTACCAAACTTGTGAAACCTTCCTCTCCACCTAGTGCCTTGCGTGAATCTAGCATTTGCATGTATGCTAGTGTTTCTTCATGCAAATACCCATCCTCTCCATGTGGTTTGGTGAGGGCTACACTAAGATGGTCTTCTTGAGCTATTTCCTCTAGTAACTCATCGGCCAACTCATCCATGGTCTCAATGTAAAATGCTTGACCATCAATGGTTGGCTTCCTCAAGGTCTCCTTTATGTCAAACTTCAACTCAACTCCTTTTCCAAGATGCAAACTAATCTTCCCATGCTTCACATCAATGATAGCACCAGCTGTAGCTAGGAAAGGTCTTCCCAAAATCAAAGGATCCTTTGGTTCCTCATCCATCTTGAGCACCATGAAATCTGTGGGAATAATGAAGTTGCTAACCTTGAGAGGCAAATCCTCAAGAACTCCAATAGGCATTCTTACACTTCTATCCGCCAGAATTAGGGAGATACTACATTCCTTGTACTTTGTGAAACCAAGCTTCTTGGCTACCGAATAAGGCATGAGGTTGATGCTAGCTCCAAGATCACACAAGCAATTTTCAAACCCAAGAGGACCTAGGGCGCATGGTATAGTGAAAGAACCGGGGTCTCCAAGCTTCTTTGGTATCACATTGCTTTGAATAATTGCACTACACTCTTGAGTAAGCAACATAACTCCTTGGATGTCCCTTGCTCTTTGTGCCACGGTATCCTTCAAGAACTTAGCATATTGTGGAATCATCATAAAAGCATCCACCAAAGGCATCTTGAGCTCAATGTCCTTGATTTGCTTGTCAAACATAGCCTTGTATTTCTCCACCAATTGTTTCTTAAACCTCCCGGGAAAAGGAAGTTTAGGCTTGTAAGGTGGAGGAACAAATCTTGGCTCTTTCTTGTGCACATCCTCCTTTGGCTTTTCCTTTACCACTTCCTTACTCTTCTTTGCAATATACACATCATCAAAAGTTACAGCATCTTGATCTTTTTCAAAGCTATCCTCCCCATCTTGAATCTCAATGTCCTCATTGATCAAAGGACTTGTCCTTGGAGGCAACTCCTTTCCACTTCTCAAAGTAATGACATTGATGTATTCCTTGGGATTTGCTTCACATTTACCCGGTAGAGTACCTTGAGAACTAGAAGCTTTACCCTTCTCAAGTTGCTTGAACTTTTGTTGTAAACCACCAATTTGTGTAGCAAGCTCATTAAGTGAAGAATCCATCCTTGTATTAATTTCAGCAATCTTCTTCCCCATGTTAGCATCACTATGTGCTTGACCTTGTAGAAGTTGTTGAAGCATAAGTTGGATGTTGTCTTGTTGAGATCCTTGTGAATTTTGAGCAAAACCCGGTGGAGGACCTTGTGTAAACTTTTGACCACTAAAGTTGCCTTGGTTTCCTCCTTGGTTGTTAGCCCTTGGTGCATAACCCTTTTGTTGATTGTTGTAGGGCACAAAAGGTTTGTTTTGAGTAGCTTGTGGAGGATAGACTTGATCTCCGGGGTTGGCTACATTAGTACTTCTATAAGAGAGGTTGTTATTCCCCTTATAGTTGTTGTTTGAGTAGTTGTTGTAGCCCCCTTGGCCACCCACGAAATTTACCACCTCGTGACCCTCTCGATACTCAACTTGATCCTCACAATCCTCTTGGTTCTCTTCAACAAAATGTACATGCCTTTGATTTGAAGACATAAGCTTGTCCATCTTGTCATGTAGAGACTTCATCTCTTTCTTTGTAGACTCATACTCGCTTCCCCTTGGAGCTCTATCATAGTCTTCATTGTAATTACCATCACTCAAGGCAAGATTCTCAACAAGCTCCAAACCATCTTCTACTTCTTTGCCTAAGAAGTTCCCATTACTTGCGGTATCAAGAAGCATTCTAATCTTTGGAAGGACACCTCTATAGATGGTGCTTAGGAGAGACTCTTGTGAAAAGCCATGATGAGGGCATTGCATAGTGTAGCCCTTGAATCTTTCCCATGCTTCACTGAAAGACTCATTGTTTTTTTGAGTGAAGCTAGAGATCTCATTCCTCAACTTGGCTGTCCTTGAGTTGGAGAAGAACTTAGATAGGAAAGCTTTCTTGCATTCATCCCAAGAGGTGATAGTACCTTGAGGCAAGTTTTTCTCCCATTGCCTTGCTCTATCCCTAAGAGAGAAGGGAAAGAGTCTTAGCTTGAAAGCATCCTCACTCACACCATTCATCTTGAACAACCCACAAACTCTATCAAAGTTATCCAAGTGATCAAGGGGATCTTCCATAGGTAAACCATGGAGCTTGTCTTGTTGAACCATAGAGATGAAAGCTGGCTTCACTTCAAAGGTGTTGTTGTGAACCGGTGGAGGTTGAATACCATATCTATTTTGGTGAATATTTGGAGCATCACCAGCCCCAATGGTTCTTCCTTGTCTAGGTGCATGCAAGGGGTTTCCATTGCCCCTTGGAGCTTGCTCATTTCCATTATGAGCTTGGTTTGCATGCACCATTGGTGGAGGAACATCAGCTTGTTCTTCCATTCTCAACCTTTCTAACCTTGCAGCTTCTCTTCTTGCAATCCTAGCAACTCTTTCCAACTGATCAATCTCTTGAAAGCCTTGGAAGTTGTTGTCTCTTTGTGATCTCAAATGCATTCAAGGGTAAACTGAAATCTAGAAAATGAGATGGTCAATAAACACAAAAGGAATACTTAGTCTCAAACTAAACTCAAATCTTAATGATCACTCAATCCCAATATGGCAACGGCGCCAAATTGAAACAAGACTTTTTATGTCTTGGAGCAATTCCTCAATTGCTCATATCATTGCAATACTTGAGGTATCAATCCATCTTGGGAGATGATTCAATAAGAATGCAAAGTTTTGCTTAAGCTAAGCTAAATTGAAAGGGGTTAAGGTGACAAGCAATGATTAAAATAGGAAGCACAACCTAAGAGACACACTACAAGTGCAATAATATGAAAGTAAGCCTTAATCACTACTAATCAAGTGCTAATTATGAAATTAACTACTAATCAAGAATTCAAATTGCTAAAAACGAAACCTAGGGATGGGTTCATTGATTTGGGAGTCTAAATGGGCAATCTTGCAATCATTTAAGCAACTAATCAAGCTATCTCTATGCCTAGAACACTAATTATAGACTAATCCATGATGTTTGGTACTAATCCCTTCACTAATCACCCTAATGAACTAATGATGTTTTAGCATTAAAATGATGAGCACGCATTGATTACAAGTCTATTAGCATGATAAACACCCTAGACAACTAATGATGTGTTAGACTAGGAATGTAAATCCCCTATTAAGTTGGTTCAAGCATTTCATCAAACACTTGGTGGGTGTATGAAATGCTTATGATCCAAATAGCAAAGATTAGCTATTTGGCATTAAGAACTACTTAATAGAGAGAGAGATGGAAGAATCTAACCTAGTTTGTAAGATTTGATCATTAGAAATCCCTAAATCTAACCCATCCCTAAGTCCCTAAAGGATCTACTCACTAATCATCCTTAAGCACATCAAATCAAAGGTGAATGATAAGCTAAACATGATTATGGAAGAGAAAATGATAAACTCAAAAGAGATATTGGATTAAAATTAAAAGATTCAAAGCAAATACAAGACTTTTCTCAAAGTGGCTAGAAAGTTCTTGACAAGACAATAAGGAATAAAAACTTTTTCTCTAAAAATTAGGTCTAAAGAGTATTTATAGGAGGGACCCAAAAAGTAGACAAAAAAGATTCGTCTGGGAAACTTTCGGCGAGCTTCACCGAACCAACACGTCGAACCGAACTCCTCGACATCTGGTTCGGTGAGCATCGTCGAACGGTGTCGTCGAACCGGGCTTCAATGCCTTGATCCGTCTTCTCGCGTCTGGGTAAGTTTCGGCGTGACTCGTCGAACCGTCTCGCCGAACGGTCGTCCTGGAGGAAAGTTTCGGCGTGCCTTCGTCGAACCATCTCGCCGAACGGATGTCCTGGAAGAAAGTTTCGGTGAGCTTCACCGAACCAACACGTCGAACCGAACTCCTGGACATTTGGTTCGGTGAGCATCGCCGAACCATGTCATCGAACCGTCCTCAGAATTCCTCTTCTCCATCTTTTTGGCAACTTCTTGCTCTTCCAAGTGCTGTGCCATTCCTTTCCAACTCCATTGTTGCCTCCACAGCATCCATGTTACCTGATCAAGACTCCAAATGCACCTAAACATGCAAGGACTATGCAAAAACACTCTAGGACTCTAAATGATACAATGCAACACAATGATGCTATATTAGACTCCTAAATGATGAGAAACTTATACTAAACGGATGCTAAAATGATGCAAAATATAGACTTATCACCGTTGTATCTTTCACAAGTCCCCGATCGTACGTGAATGCATGGTGATGCTATAGATTTTGTAACTAGTTTGCAATAGGTTCATCAACTTGTCCGTGCAAACTTGGAGGAGCCAACGACAAAGTATAAATCTGCGGCTGGTGTGAAGCGTCGAGAGGTGATTTTCGAACCGGGTGATTTAGTTTGGGTGGCATTACCAAAGATTGACTTTCCCTCCATGACTACAACAAGCTCAAGAGTCGTAAGTTGGGGCCTGTGGAAGTTCTTGAGTGCATTAACCCTAATGCTTATCGTTTGCAGCTTCCGCCTCACGTTCGTACCTCCAACGTGTTTAATATGAAACTGATAGTAGGATTTTTCCTATCAATTACTCAAATCCTACTCATGTCATTGTAGTATTTTGAGGATCAGTCCAATTGGGGAAGATTGTGACAATAGGAATGCATAAAACTCCTTAATCTAAGCAAGCATATGATTTTTTTGGTTTAACTATCAACCTAAGTGATCAAACCAAGCAACAAGCTAAACAAAATGAACTAGATCCTTAATAAAGCAATAGACAAGCTAATCAAGCAATTCAAATACTAATTACTCACTAAACAATATTATCAATTGAGTAAAACGAATCCAAGGATGGGATTATCAATCTAAGGTGCTTCAAGAACCAATCTATGATGTCCAACAATCACAATATATGCTAATCCCTAAGCTTAGAATTCAAAAGAAAGACTAATCCACTCTCATGGCACTAATCACATAATTAATCATCCTAATCAAGATCAAGCTCTCATTTGTGAAAAGGAAATTAAAAAGCTTATGATTCAGTTCTAAAATGCTAATAAACACCCTAGACAATCATTCTCATGAGATAGGAATGTAAATGCCTTGTTTAGTTGATTGGAGAATTTTATCAAACACCTTGTGAGTGGAAAATTCTCTAGCGTCTAGTTTTAGGTTGATCATGGCTGATCATGGCTAAACTAACATTAGGATCACTAAACAAGGAGGGAAATGAGAAGATCTAAACCTAGACATCAAGATTAATCCCTAGAACACCCTAGATCTAACCCATCCTTAGATCCTAATGAAACTACTCATTAATCAAGATTAAATCCTCAAATCCTATTAAAGAGATGTTGGTAAACATGATTAGAGATAGAGAAGATAAAAGGCTAACTAAGATAATCTCCAAATTGCATAAACTCTTAAAAAGGTCTTACAAAATTGCTTAGAACCCAAAATGGGAAGTTTTTCTAAGAAAGAACAAAAGATACTTACGAAAAATTAGGTTTTTGATATTTATAGTGAACAGTGTGAAACCGGGTTAACCCGGAACAAACCGGGTATTGACCCGGTTTAAGTCACGGATTCGGGTGTCGCATCGGGCTACCTGAGGCCGACGACCAGCCCGATGTGGTTTTAAAAACTTTCTTCTTATCTCTGCTTGAGTTGCATCGGGCTACGCTGGCCGATGCATTTGCCCGATGTGGTTTTCAACGAACTCCGGGAAAAGTTGCGCCAGGCTTGGCACGCTGCAGAAGCACGATGTGCTTGTTCCATTTCTCTGGGTGATGTACATCGGGCTATGCAAGCCGATGCAATAGCCTGATTTGACTTCTAAAATACGACTCCTTGATCTGTTTACCCCATATCGGGCTAACACGGCCGATGTGTAGCCCGATATGGAAGCAGACAACTTCTGATGTGCATCTTTCACCTCTTCTTCCTCCCTAAGTCGTTCCCAATCATCTGTATGGCCCTCCAAGCCTTCAAAACACCTAATAAAGACTCCATATGTACAAATATGCAACAAGCTATGCTAAGACTCACTAAACTCAAAAATGAGTGCAAATAAGACTAATAATGACTAAATGAATGCACAAGTGGATGCAAAACTATCTAAAATGAATGCTAAATCATGCTAAAATATGAGTCTATCAACTCCTCCAAACTTGCCTTTTCCTTGCCCTCAGGCAAACAATCATGACAAATCTAAGAGAGAGTTGTGAAAGTGTGAGCTCAATATTCAAGAATGCCAACAAAAACAATCAACTCAATGTCCTAATTCTTAATTCTAGGATGCATTTGAACTCATCTTACTCCAAAAGATTTAGCCATGCTCATCACAACAATCAAATGCACAAAAACCTCAATCTAGATAAACCTCAATCAACTCAATGTCCTAATTCTTAATTCTAGGATGCATTTGAACTCATCCTACTCCAAAAGATTTAGCCATGCTCATCACAATAATCAAATGCACAAAAACCTCAATCTCATAAGTCTGCCTATCAAACCAACTCTTTAACATTCATTAAGTGCAACCATGAATCATGACAATGCAAAGCAAGTGAATTCATTTGGCTAAGGGACTAGGCTTTGAGATAAAAGTGATCTCAATTCATGCGGATTTCATTTCAAACATGGGTTTCACTCAAAGAGGATTGAACTTTATGCATAATGCTAAAGGTAAAAGACAAGTGATGCATACAAAATTAGACTCTCATCTACCCAGAATGCTATCAATGATCCTAAACCCCTCTCATTCATTCTTTTCAAGCTCACTCAATACTCTAAAGCTACCCTTCATCTCCCCAGGCTCTATGTGCCTTGCTAAATCCGCAAATTCCAAGAATCACTTCTTCTTTTAAAGCACTAAGGGGAAACTTCTTCAACATTTAACTCATAGTGAATGGTGTGGTCTTTTAACAACTTATCTCTTCTTTTTATTTCTAGGTAGCCTTTCTTTTCCTTTGCCTTCTTGGCTCTTTTGATTTTCTTTACTTCTTTTCTTAAGGCTACCAACCATTTGTTTTTACAAACTTAGGGCTACACCTTTTAAACACAAACGACCCACCATTTCAAACTATGCCTCCCTTACTTTCCAACAAGCCTTTTATCATCCCTTTCTTTCTACTCCTTTCCCACAACTCAATCATGCTAAATGCAAGCATACAAATCCTTTTCAAAACACCAAGCAATGCCATGACCCAAACCCCAAATCCTAAGCCTATTACTAGCCCCAAATCGTGAGAGCTAGAATCTACATGAGAACCTAAACTTGTCGTCTCAAACTTAAGACTTTATGCTAAGTTCAATCAAAATAAGGCCTCACAAGCATTCACACAAGAACAATTGGCTTCAAAGGAGGTAAGGTAAGGTGGGGGTACTACTTGAGCTAGCAAGAGAGTGGTGAAGTGGGTAAGAAAGCTCAAATATGTATTTAATCCACGAATTCACTTTCAATGCAAGGCATGATAATTAGATGTCCAAAATTCGGTTCAAGTGAGTAGAGTTGGTTATCAAATTTAAGACCCTATTTCGACCAAGATCTAAGTGACAAGTGAAGTGATCCAAACATGGTTCTTCCTTACTTTCAAGATTTATTCAACGGCATCAAAGAACTACTAACTAAGGCAATTGATTTGATTACATGAGTTGGCATTCTATAAGGATAAACACATCATTGCTCCCAATGCATATGAATGCAAAACCTACATGAAATGCAACAAGACTCAATCCTATAATGCAAATGCAACACCTAATTGACTTTCTTTTTGGGAAAGTTTCAAATTTCTTGATTTTTTTGGTTTTTCTATGCCTTAGATGAAATGCATGAGACTCAAATATGCATAAAAGAAAAACAAGATCACAAAACACAATGTCAAATCTCTCAACCTCTCCCCCAAACTTAAATTACACATTCCCTTGTGTAATAAAAGTTTAAGGGAGACTTCAATCAACATGACAAGATACAAAAACGAAAATCTAAAAGCAATATGTACAAGGGAGGTGGAGATATCTCAAAAACGTGAAGAGGAGGATGATGTGATGGTGAGCTTCTTGCAAGGTCGGGTTCGCTATTGGGTCAATGTAGGGGTAGAAGTGATATCTCTCACTACCATAAACTGGACTTGGAGGCTCTTCTTCTCCTTCTTCCTCTTCTTGGTCAACTTGGTTGGGATCAAATTCAAAAGTACCTTTTCTTACAATATGCTGGAGAGGAAGTGCATGGGCTGGGTCATAGAGGTGCTCAATGGCAGGAGCAAAGTCGATGTTGGACATAACTTGGAATGAAGTCAATAGTGGGCATGGAATAAAAATCCGAGCCTCTGTTTCCGAAGTCACTGCAAACTTGTTGGCGAATCTATGGTCCAGCCTTCCCGTTAGGAACCCACTTCTGCTAAGATAGGAGATGTCCATCCATTCGGGCTCAATAACATCTGCTCCCAACTCATGCCCACATGCCTCTAAAATCGGTGTTATAATCCCTCCAATGCTTAGCTGAGGGGTCTTATCCTTTGTTGTGACCACCCAATCTTTATCAGACAAAATTTGCTTTAAATACGCACTGACCATTCATGTTCCAGACCTATCTCCTTGAAGTCTCGTTCCTCCTTGATATACTCATATATTTCGCATATTTAGCTTGCATTTAGAATAGGTTTTTCATGCATACCTCATTCATAATAGACTATTTTGCATCATTTGTACCATTTTAAGTCCTAGAACACTTTGCATTAGCATTTGCATGGTTTCTTGCATATTTGCATCTTTTTCAGGCTGTTTAGAGTACTTGGAGCTGTGATGGATGCTGAGCATTAACAAGAAGATGAAAGAAGAGCATAAGAGTTGGCAGGAATCAAAAGGAAACTTGGACAAAAGAGAAGGAGCAAAGATCGACTTCAAGATCGACCAAGACCAGTCGATCCAGCCGAGATCGAGAGGCAGATCGAGCAGAACTACTCGATCTAGGAATAGATCGACCGCATGATCGACCAAGATGAGCTGATCCGAAGTAGATTGACTGGCCGATCGACTGGACCACCCGAACTAAACACTGATCGAGTCAAAGATCGACCAACTGACTCGATCCAACACCGATCGACTGACCGATCGACCCAACCACGCGAACAATGAGGAAGCTGAGTCATAAAAGTTTTTATGCTTTAAGTAAGTGGGATTAGATAGGTCCCTTGTCTCTTGCCCCTTGTCTCTTGCCCCTTAACCCCTCTTTTAAGGCCAAGAGCCATATTTAAAACTCTATATAAGGAGTGTTTATGTGTTTGTAATATTCATTCAGTTTTTCATCAAGTAAACAATCAAGTCTTTATATTCTCTCTTTCAAAGTCTTCTTAAGTGTTCTTATAAGCTTTCCCTTGTTCTTGAGTTTTATAGTTCTTCTTATTTTAGTTCTTTAAAACTTGTATTTTTATTATATAGATTTCGTATTCAACATATTCTAAAGTTAAGTCTTTCTTCTTAATTCTTGTTTAAATCTTTTGTTAAGAACTCTTATTTTATAGATAGCAAGTGTTTAAATTATTCTAAAGTCAAATCCTTCTTCTTAGTTTTTATTTAGATCTTTTGAAAATCCTTGTATTTTATTATCTTCCACAAGTATTTAATTAAATTTCAATCTTTCTTAAAAACCTCATTGGTCATGTTCCTTAACTCTAAACTTAAGTTTAAAGGAGATAAGAACATGATTTGTGAGTAAACCGCCTAAGATTTAAGGTTGGGATGATTAAGGAAGTTGGAGACTAAAAACTTGGTTTGTTTTCATCATGTACTTCATTTTAATTCTCTTCTTGGATTTGGGGGTTTTAAGGTCTAGAGACTCTCTAACGAGATCTCTTTAATCTAGGGATTTCCTTATCCTAACAAGACTTAGGAAATCCCTTAAAACCAAATCCAAGAGACTAGCTCATCCTTTCCCACACATCATGGATGCTTAGGGAGCTAGTTAAACCATTTTTTTTAAGATCCATTCTTAATGTTCTTCACCTTTTCTTTCCACCAAACATCATGGGTTAGGAGGAAAGGGTGAAGAAAGGATTTATGCCACACATCATGGATAAATCTAATTTGGTTTCTTAAGGTTTAGAGAAATAACTAAAAGAGTAAGAATTTATGTTTTTAAACCCCAAGTTCGAATCTTCAACTTCCCTAAGCATGATTCCCAACCTAGAATCTGTTTTTAATAATTTACAACCAAAAAACCATTTTCCTCTAGTTTTATGTTTGTTTATCTTGATTAAATTTCCATTAAATAGTTTAATTATGCAATATAGTTTTATAAATTTGTAAAATTGTGTTTTTATCATTCTATTATTTTTAGGAATTGCTTAGAGTCTTGTATTATTACCTGTTGTTGATTTGGTAATTGTTTGAATTTTAGAAATAGTTTTTCTTATTATCTTGCTACTCACCATCAAATCTGTATAATAAATCCGGTTTTAGATTTGTATTTTATTAAATTAGTAGATCTGTTGTTTTATTATTCTAGAGTCATCTAGTACTTATATAACCCTTCTGTAGGGATTGTAAAATAGTTTTCGTGTCTATTTACAAACCGCAAGTAATTAATTTAGAATTCTTCACCCATTTAACTCGAATTTTGCTTAGCTTCATATAACTTTTGTAATCTTAGTAGCTTTCACCCCAAGGTTGGTTTGACACCTAAAGTACTACAACTGCAAAAAGACCTTTAGGTTTTGATTATCAAACCGGTTAAAATCCTGTTTATCAAATGGCGCCGTTGCCAAACTTGGGTTTTAAGTGAATTTATTAGGATTTGAAGTTTGTGGAGACTAAGTTTTTTTTTCTTTTCTATTTTGGTTCCTAATTTACCTACTATTGTGATTGTGTTTTCAGGTACATGAACCTAAGGTCTAGAGGTGACAACAACCTGCTCACACCACTAGACAACATCCAACAACTAGGAAACGCAAGACATAGGAGAGAGAGATTACTTCTTGATATAGAAGAGTACCATCAAGAAGTGATGGCTGACCATGATCAGGTGGAGGATCCACCTCAACACGCTGCTGCTGGCAGAGGATTAGAACAGCCTTACCATCCACAAAGGGCACCACGCATAATTGGCGCCGGTGATGCACCGAACACACACACCAATCGTTTCGGCATCACGCCTCCACCGGTCCAAAACAACTATTTTGAGATCAAGCCTGGCTTCGTCTCTATGGTGCAAAACAGCAAATTCCACGGCCTGGCTATGGAAGACCCATTGGAGCACTTGGACAACTTCGACCAAGTGTGCGGAATGATCAAAATCAACGGCGTAAGTGAGGATGCCTTCAAACTGCGCCTTTTTCCCTTCTCTCTTGGGGATAAGGCAAGGCATTGGGAGAAAACATTACCACAAGGCACCATCACGTCCTGGATAGAGTGCAAAAAGGCCTTTCTCTCCAAATTTTTCTCAAGTGCTAGAACCGCCCGGCTTAGAAGCGAGATAAGTGGCTTCACTCAAAAACACAATGAAAGCTTTAGTGAAGCAATGGAGCGCTTCAAGGACTACACCATCCAGTGTCCTCACCACGGCTTCAGTGAAGAAACTCTCTTGATCACTATATACCGTGGAGCCTTGCCCAAAATTCGAATGCTACTTGACACGGCAAGCCGAGGGAACTTTCTCGGTCAAGATGTCCATGAGGGAATGGAGCTTATTGACAACCTCGCTTTGAGTGATGGGAATTACTCAGAGGACTATGACAGAGCACCAAGAGGGCAAGAACTGGAGGCGCACAAAAAGGAGTTGAAATCACTCCATGAAAAAATTGACAAGATGATGCTTGTCAACACAAAACAAGTCCACTTCGTCGGTGAAGCCGCAGACATGTCTCAAGGAAGAATTGGAGATGAGTTTGAGGAAGCAAATTGGGTTGGAGGCCAAGACTATCCAAAGCCACAGGGATACGCCTCAAGGTACCAAGGAAACAACAACAACTTGTCTTATAGAAGCACCAATGTGGAAAATCCAAAGGATCAAGTGTACCCTCCACAACAACCAAATCAAGGCAAACCGTTTGTACCTTACAACAAAGGTGTATTCCAACAAAACGGTGGGTATCAAGGGCAAAGACAGGCACCCTACCAAGGCCACCAACAGCAAGGGAACAAACCGTACCCTCCTGGTTTCATGCCTCAGCAGCAACAAAATCCAGCGCCAACTCTAGATTCGCTACAAGCAATGCTCCAACAACTTATACAAGGCCAAGCGACCAGTGATCAAAAATATTTTGATATCAACAAACGCATGGACTCCTCCTTTCATGACGTCTCTACCCAGCTCACCAACATCAACAAAAAAATTCGTCAGCTGGAGAAAGGAAAAGCTAGTACAAGCGGCCAAGGTACTTTACCCGGCCAATGCGAAACAAATCCCAAAGAGTATGCGAATGTGATCATGCTAAGGAGTGGAAAGGAACTTGTGGCGACCCAACCCGTTAATCCTAACCAGGCCTGCCGTCCCGAGTCTAACTCTAACCAGATTCCATACTTAGCATATTTTTCATAATTTTCTTAAACTTAAACAACGCATTCGATTCATAAAAAGCCCATTCTTATTGCATAATAATTCCAATCCATATATAACAAAGGTTCTTAAAACAGAAACTAACTTAGCCAAATTCGTTCTAAGTCATAAAACAGTAAATCCAAAGCCAGATAATCCGAACAAGTCTTAAAGAAATAAAACCCCCAAACCCAGTCCTAATCCACTTCTTTCTTCACTGCCTTCAAGTCCGCCTTCAAGACTAAACGTCTCGGATAACATCCTTACCTGCACACTCAACACATAAGAGAGGCATAAACATTATCACAAATGCTTAGTGAGTACGGTCATCCCGTACCACCAGCCATTACCAGAAAACGCATTCATACATCAGTTATACAGTTCACATTATCACTTAGCAAGCAAGCACAGAATCAACAGAATGACGGTTCTATGATCATCTCAACCACTTGTGAATTTTCTCACGGCCTCGGTTCTACTCCAAGCGAGAATCACACATCCCCTTGAGCTAGCAACTCGATCCGGACATTCACACAGCTAGTTAGACACCACGTATAAACCACGGTATCCAATACAATTCACAATCACAGAACACATTGACCTTGCTAAGCATAAACACTAACTTACACAAGCAATCAATGCAAACCAGACAACCTAGCAATCCTACGGTTCCAGGTACAAGCTACAGTCACGCACTCACCTTAGACACAAAGGCAAACGTTTCAGTCGGATGAAACTTGGTCAGAAACAGAACCAGTCGATCCTGGTCGTGAACCCTCGGCTAGCGGTACGACCAGAATCCGCGAGATCCAATCTCTTCTCGGCTATCTCACAAACCAAACACTTTTCCTCGACCCAGAATCTGAATCCCCTCGGAAACAGGCCAAAATACTCAGATTAGTCGAAGGTTACTCGACAGAAACTCAAACAGAAAAGAATTAGCCGAACACTCACCGAATTCTCTCGGACGGTTCTAAGTGTTCCCGGCTATCTCTCGGCTACGCAGAAAATCCTCGTATATCTCTCGGATAACTTCGGCCAAAACTTGCCTACAAACAGATAACTCGATTATCTCTCGGTGAAAACAACCCAGAACAGAAAACTCACGGTCAAAACGCACCAGAACAGAATTCTCTCGGAGAAAACGGATTACCTTGATTATCTCTCGGATGCTTCGCGATCCGATCGAGAAATCCCT
>JAHZTW010000001.1:378706754-378726640 GCA_020283515.1 Alliaria petiolata
TTATGTTTAAAAGAGGTAAGAACATGATTTGTGAGTAAACCGCCTAAGGTTTGAGGTTGGGATGATTAAGGAGGTTGGAGATTAAAATCTTGGTTTTGTTTTTATCTTGTTCTTCATTTAAATTCTCTTCTTGGATTTGGGGGTTTTAAGGTCTAGAGATTCTCTATGGAGATCTCTTTAATCTAGGGATTTCCTTATCCTAACAAGACTTAGGAAATACCTTAAAACCAAATCCAAGAGACTAGCTCATCCTTTCCCACACATCATGGATGCTTAGGGAGCTAGTTAAACCGTTTTTTAAGATCCATTCTTAATGTTCTTCACCTCTTCTTTCCACCACACATCATGGGTTAGGAGGAAAGGGTTTATACCACACATCATGGATAAATCTAAATTGGTTTCTTAAGGTTTAGAGAAATTGCTAAAAGAGTAAAAATTATGTTTTTAAACCTCAAGTTCGAATCTTCAACCTCCCTAAGCATGATTCCCAACCTAGAATCTGTTTTTAATATTTACAACCAAAAACCACTTTTCTTTAGTTTTGTGTTTATTTATCTTTATTAAATTTCTCATAAATAGTTTAATTATGCAATATAGCTTTATAAATTTGTAAAATTGTGTTTTTAATATTTTTATTATTTTAGAAATTGCTTAGAGTCTTATTTTATTACCTGTTGTTGATTTGGTAATTGTTTGATTTTTAGAAATAGTTTTTTCTTATTATCTTGCTACTTACTATCAAATCTGTATAATTAATCCGGTTTTAGAATTGAATTTTATTAAATTAGTAGATCGGTTTTTTTATTGTTTAGGAGTCATCTAGTACTTGTATAACCCTTCTGTAGGGATTGTAAAATAGTTTTCATGTCTGTTTAAAAACTGCAAGTAATTGTTTTAGAATTTTTCACCCATTTAACTCGAATTTTGCTTAGCTTCATATAACTTTTGTAATCTTAGTAGCTTTCACCCCAATGTTGGTTTGACACCTAAAGTACTACAACTGCAAAAAGACCTTTAGGTTTTGATTATCAAACCGGTTAAAATCCTGTTTATCAAGAGTTGGCAGGAATCAAAAGGAAACTTGGACAAAAGAGAAGGAGCAAAGATCGACTTCAAGATCGACCAAGACCAGTCGATCCAGCTGAGATCGAGAGGCAGATCGAGCAGAACTACTCGATCTAGGAATAGATCGACCGCATGATCGACCAAGATGAGCCGATTCGAAGTAGATCGACTAGCCGATCGACTGGACCACCCGAACTAAACACTGATCGAGTCAAAGATCGACCAACTGACTTGATCCAAGACCGATCGACTGACCGATCGACCCAACCACGCGAACAATGAGGAAGCTGAGTCATAAAAGTTTTTATGCTTTAAGTAAGTGGGATTAGATAGGTCCCTTATCTCTTGCCCCTTAACCCCTCTTTTACGGCCAAGAGCCATGCTTAAAACACTATATAAGAGGTGTTTATGTGCTTGTAAAATTCATTCAGTTTTTCATTAAGCTTTCAATCAAGTCTTTATATTCTCACTTTCAAAGTCTTCTTAGTGTTCTTGTAAGCTTTCCTTTGTTCTTGAGTACTATAGTTCTTCTTATTTATTTCTTTAAAAACTCTTATTTTTATTATATATATTTCGAATTTAAGTTATGTCAAGTCTTTCTTCTTAATTTTTATTTAGATCTTTGTGAAAATTCTTGTATTTTATTATCTTCCACAAGTAATTAAATAAATTTCAAGTCTTTCTTCTTAACCCCATTGATCATGTTCCTTAACTCTAAACTTATGTTTAAAAGAGGTAAGAACATGATTTGTGAGTAAACCGCCTAAGGTTTGAGGTTGGGATGATTAAGGAGGTTGGAGATTAAAATCTTGGTTTATTTTTATCTTGTTCTTCATTTAAATTCTCTTCTTGGATTTGGGGGTTTTAAGGTCTAGAGATTCTCCATGGAGATCTCTTTAATCTAGAGATTTCCTTATCCTAACAAGACTTAGAAAATCCCTTAAAACCAAATCCAAGAGACTAGCTCATCCTTTCCCACACATCATGGATGTTTAGGGAGCTAGTTAAACCATTTCTTTTAAGATCCATTCTTAATGTTCTTCACCTTTTCTTTCCACCACACATCATGGGTTAGGAGGAAAGGGTGAGGAAAGGATTTATACCACACATCATGGATAAATCTAAATTGGTTTCTTAAGGTTTAGAGAAATTACTAAAAGAGTAAACTCAATGTTTTTAAACCCCAAGTTCGAATCTTCAACCTCCCTAAGAATGATTCCCAACCTAGAATCTGTTTTTAATATTTTACAAACCAAAAACCATTTCCCTTTAGTTTTGTGTTTATTTATCTTAATTAAATCTCTCATAAATAGTTTAATTATGCAATATAGTTTTATAAATTTGTAAAATTGTGTTTTTTACTATTTTTAATATTTTAGAAATTGCTTAGAGTCTTATTTTACTTTCTAGCGTTGATTTGGTAATTGTTTGATTTTTAGAAATAGTTTATTTTAAAATCTTGCTACTCACCATCAAATCTTTCTAATAATCCGGTTTTAGAATTAAATTTTATTTAATTAGTAGATCGGTTGTTTTATTGTTTAAGAGTCATCTAATACTTATATAACCCTTCTGTAGGGATTGTAAAATAGTTTTCGTGTCTGTTTCATGACCGCAAGTATTTATTTTAGAATTTTGCACCTATTAAACTCGAATTTTGCTTAGCTTCATAAATTTCTTGTATTCTTATTATCTTTCACCCCAAGGTTGGATTGACATCTTAAAGTATTACAATGACATGACTATGCTTAGGATTTGATAATCACTGAGAAAAAGCTAGTTATCACTCCTCTAGCCCGAAAACCCAAAATCTTGGCAAGTCCCATGTCAAGAAGCTCCAGCTCATCCATAGTCACATTTCCACACTCTCTTCTTGCAAAGAAGGTGTGGGCAAGTGCCTTGTGTGCATACCGAAGTGCGGGATGCCTTATCAAAATTCCCTTGCTATATCCCAGGTAGAACTTCCCATGAGAAATGGTCTCCCACAAACCCTTTAGTTCTCCCTCATCAATAGTAAAGGTCTTATGATATAAGATCGGGAATCACTCTTCAAATCTTAATAACAAACATCTATCAAAGTGGGGGCAAGCCGGTGCGGAAATGGTGAATGATGGTAGAGATGAAGTGATGAATGGAAGATTGACTCCCTCAATCGGTGGGCTTGACTGACTCTCTCAATGGATGGATGAAATATAATGTTTGAATCACACACAAAAGAAAAATCACAACTTCTAAAGAACTAAGTGAATCACACACTTAAACTAAAGAAAGAACAATTCTTCAAGAAAACACTTTTGAAAGAAAAGAACAAAACATTTGATTAATTTAAATTGAAAGGTGAATAAAAAAGAAAGGGGCGAGGAGCCTTATATAGTGGCTCGCTTACATGACCTCCAACGGTCTTAAACATCTAGTTTACACGAAATAAAAAAAAATTAAAGACATTAAGCTAAATGAAAGAAACTAGCTGTTTGAAACTTAATGGCTTGACCAAATGTGTCAACTTATTGGTACGCTTTATATCTTGATATCATGATGATATATCCATGTCTTGATAGCCTCTGGCGTGTGTGGGATCTCCATAAGTTGTGCTTATCAGCTGGTGAGAAAGGAAAGAGCCGTTGAGAAATGAATGCTCCAAGTGTGAACATGTCCGGATTAGGAAAGTAGGAATGAGCAAGGATTTGCTTAATCCTCTGGATGCTGGAGCATGGTAAGACGTCTTGGGTAGCTTTTAGATGATTCATAAACTCTACTGGTCGCCAAAGTCTGCTTAGTAAATGAATAATCCGGAAAGCATACAAATAAGGAAAGCTGAGACTCATCCGGTTTAGAAGTTGAATAACTTTTACACCATAATGAATTTCGGCATGAAACCAATTCGACGAGCTCCCCGGTTTAGTATATATTCCACGGAAAGTAGGTTTATAGATAATTCCGTTTGATTTGGTCGGAATCCTCGAATTAGCGCTCCTATGTCCAAATCGGGAAAGTTCCAGTTCACCCGATTTGTAAAATTAATAACTCCTAAACCAAAATGAATTTGCTCATGATTCCAATTCACCGTCGGCCTCAGATGAGTCGAGAATCTAAAAAATCCGGTTTTGTTGCTTGGTTCGTCTTGGTGTGGCTGGAATGCATTGATTAGTAGTCGTATGTCTCCATCGGCTCTATTGTAGATCTTCCAAATTGTATCCAATATCTTCTTCATATGAACTCATTTTTAGTTGATTCTTCTTCGTGGGGAACTCTAGATGAGTTGAGTATACTCTAAAAGTGTTTGTTGAGTTTGAATCTTTGGTTTTGGCCTCCGTTTGAGCTGAACTTAGCTAGCTTGTGTACTTAGCTTTCCTCAGCTTCATGTTCTCCTCTTCATGACTCCTCGTTCCGTGCTCCTTGGTTGATGATGACTTGATGTCCTCATCATACTCTTCCTCTTGAAAAGGTTTCGACCTCGAAACTATATCTTTTGCACCAAGATACAGCCAGTTAGCATCCATTCGGTTTTTAGAGCTTAGTGTCTTACCTTGATGTATTTTTGGCTTTGCAATGGGTGGAACGTCAGGGGGATCTCCTTTGAGCAAGTAGGATATAATAAATCATTGGCTCTGGTCTGGTTTGTCGCTTCTCCTCTTCCAAAATAGAGCCCTAGTAGTTTTTTATCCCTTGATTGCCTCGATCTTTTGTTTCTTTGACATCAATCCACTTTGTTGTAGTAACAAGTGTTTATCTGGTGGAATCTCTTTGCCATTCACTGTGTTAATATCTGCAAAAATCTCAAACACTTTGGACAAGAAACAAGTGTATTATGGGTTCTTTACAGAATTCAAAACTTGTTAAACTTGTTGTCCTAGTTGTATCAAAGTCTTTCACTAGTTGTGGTAAATAAAAAGCTGTATAGTTCTTACTTCCTTTTAATTTTAGTAAGCTCAGTAATACTTTTTATGACTCTCTTGCAACAATATTTGTGAAAGAACAACTTACTTGATGAACACTTTTAGTGTTCTTGTTGCCCAAAACAGCGAAGTGGTGCAATATCTGGTCTGGCGGTTTCTCTTTGAGACATCCTCCATTTTCAGCACCCTTAGCTCTTGAACATGCTAGTCTAGTGGCTTGAAAAACAAGAGTTGCCATTCTAGACGTGAGTACATCCTTTCTTTGAGCTCTCACCAGTTCTTGCTTTGCTTGTTGTTGCGGTAGGAGTTGGCTCAGTTGTAATCTCCTCTTTCGTTCCTCTTGTTCATTGTACTCCTTAGCATGTTTCGTGCCTGAATGATCTTTCAAGGAAAAAGACAAGTGCATCATATGTGAATTTAAAATGTGATAAATGGGTATTGTGAGACATAAACTCACAGTGATTGAATTCACAAGCTGAAGTATGTTTGGATCTGCTTTCTCTTTCACATTCTCCCTTAGTCAAATCAAATTGGTTATTTGTTTTTCTGGTAGCTTTTCACCTCGGCTTTTAGGTTCGTCTTCTTGTCTTATTCCTGGATCAAAACTTTTTGGCAAAGACAAGTGTATTATAGCAGTCATGGAATGTTTAAAAACAGAAGTGCATGATTCAACTTGAATTACTCCAACTAAATTTCCAGGGAGGTGCGATTTAAGAGGAGTAATCTTGTCTATAGGTTTCAACACTATGAGTTTTTCTTCTTTAGATCCTTCTGACTTTAACAAATTCGTTTTAGCAAAATGAGAATTATTAGAACTAAACTTGAGTAGGGGTTTAGAGGACTTCTAGAGTTGTTTTGAGTGGTGGTTCATCAAATGATGTAGGGATTGAAGCTTGCTTAGTTTCTTTAACCTGAACGACTTGCTTAGCTTTGACTTGCTTTGTCATGGTGCTTGAGAACAATTTATTTGGTTCAGCACGGTAGGCAAACTTGTGGTCGCAAAAAGGCTGCAAACTTGGTGTATACATCACGTTCCTTGGTGCTGATTGCTACATAGGCTTTGTAGTGATGTTGGTATGAGTTTGGTGCTTCTTTACAAACTCTCTATACATTCGTGCCTTGAGGTCTCCCCAAGCTGACACTGCCCGGTTGTAGAAGGTATGTGCATCGTCCTTGAGCCACCAAACATAAGCATCTCCAACTAGGGAATCAACATCATAGGAGAGCTTCTCTTCTTTGGGAATATTGTTGTTGCGCAGCCACTGCTTCATATTTGTTTCCCATCTGAGATAATCCTTAGGGTTTGCTATGACCTGAAAAGATTAAGGATTTAGAATGGTAAGGCTCGAAATTATTAACACATATCTTACTAGTCTGTTTCTTTGATTCGGTTGAGGCAGTGTGGGCGACTATTCGGCTTGACACAAATATATGGTGTGTCTCCTCTTCTCTCTGTGGGTAATGTTAATGTTCATATGAGTCCTCCTCAGACTCTTCATCATAATCATCCTCATCAAAACTCGTCTGGCTCCAAGGTGTTGTTGCTTGAGGAGTGTTGGTGTAGGGCTCGTGATTATGTAGGCTGGTGTAGTATCGGTCAAGAGGTTCATGATCGATTTTAACAGGATATGGAGTGCCTCCATAGTCCTCCTCTGAGTCAGACCACGTCTCCACTCTTGGTTCATTCTTCCGGACATGAGTATTGGCTGAAAGTTTCTTCTTGATTCTAACCAGCTCCATCGTGAAAGGCGGACCCACATACAAGGAATGTGGGTCATCTGACACCCCTTAAAATTATCTATCAATTATTTTGCATAGATTTTGTTATTTGTTGCTGATTTGGTTGAGAACTCTATCATTGACCCTCCTAATCTAGGTTCGATGCCCACACACGTCTCTTTTTTAAGTTACCATCATTTTTTATTGGGCCATAGCTCACCATAGCCCATAATTCAAATTTGTAACTTATTTTTACCAATCGTGTCCATTAAATTTTGTTTGTAATTTAAATAAATAATTTTTTAATCAAAAATATAAATTAAAAGTATCTCAAAAGATTAAAGATTATATAGAAAATTTTTGTTTAAGTAAATACATTATGTATATTGAAAACTAAAAAATATATAGTGACTTAGTTGACCTTGTTAAAAGAAAATTCTGGGTTCGCCACTGTCCATCGTAAAGCTGATATGAATCTTCTTCTTCTTCACTTGAATCCATGGTGGCAGCTTTAGTATTGTATTAAAGATGATTCAGTATCTTAAGTTATGCAAGAAAGAAAAGAACAATAAAAAGGAAAAATAAAAGAAATGACAAGATGACTATTTTTTTTGAGTTTTTGTGTGAATGCAAGACTAAATGATATGCTGGTCAAAAAATGAAATGGAAAGTTACGCAAAATGGTAAACGATTTCTTTTTGGTTTATCAAACTTTATGGAAACAAAACTTTTGACTTAAACAAAGGAGATAAACATTTTATGGGTTTTCAAAATGCAAACATGAATAAGAAAGAAAATTTAAACACTGCAAGACTTTCGTTCCTTTTTTTTTTTGACTTTTAGTTTAATGGTTATGCAAAACAAAAGATGGTTTCTATGAAAAACAAATGAGATGTAAGCGATGCAAGTTAAACAGATAACAAATGTAATGACAAGAACAATATATATATTTTTTTTGAAATGACGAAGAAAATAGCAAGAATGAAACAAATGAAACAAATGAAACAAATGAAACACCTTAAAACAAGAACAATTTTTTAATGATTTTTGGTTTATACAAATTTAAAACATAAGAAACAAAAAAACAGAAAATTAAAGATAGAGGTTAAAATGATACAATCTAATGGTTAGAAGCTTTTAAATCTCTGATACCAGATGATATAAGATCGGGAATCACTCCTCAAATCTTAATAACAAACAGCTATCAAAGTGGCAAGCTGGTGCGGAAATGGTGAATGATGGTAGAGATGAAGTGATGAATGGATAATTGACTCACTCAATCGGTGGGTTTGACTGACTCTCTCAATCGGTGGATGAAATATAATGTTTGAATCACACAAACAAGATAAATCACAACTTCTAAAGAACTAAGTGAATCACACACTTAAGACTAACGAAAGAACAATTCTTCAAGAAAAAACACTTGAAAAAAAAAAACATATAATTTGATTAATTTTAGATTGAAAGGTGAATAAAAATGAAAGGGGTGAGGAGCCTTATATAATGGCTCGTTTACATGACCTACAACGGTCTTAAACATCTAGTTTACACGAAATTAAAAAGAATTAAAGACATAAAGCTAAATGAAAGAAACTAGCCGTTTGAAACTTAATGGCTTGACCAAATGTGGCAACTGATTGGTACGCTTTATATCTTGATATCGATGATATATCCATGTCTTCAAAGCCTCTGGCGTGTGTGGGATCTCCATAAGTTGTGCTTATCAGCTGGTGAGAAAGGAAATAGCCATTGAGAAATGAATGCTCCAAGTGTGAACATGTCCGGATTAGGAAAATAGGAATGAACAAGGATTCGCCTAATCCTCTGGATACTGGAGCATGGTAAGACATTCTGGGTAGCTTCTAGTTGATTAATAAACTCTCCTGGTCGCCAAAGAGTCTGTTAGAAATGAATAATCCTGAAAACTACCAAATAAGGCAAGCTGAGTCTCTTCCGCTTTAGAAGTTGAATAACTTTTACACCATAATGAATTTCGGCATGAAACCAGTTCGACGAGCTCCCCGGTTGAGTAAATATTCCATGAAAAGTAGGCTTATAGAATAATTCCTTCTGGTTTAGTAGGAATCCTCGAATTACCGCTCCTATGTCCAAATCGGGAAAGTTTCGGCTTCACCAGATTTGTAAAATTAATAACTCCTAAACCAAAATGAATTTGGTCATGATTATAATTCTCCGTCGGCCTCTGATTAGTCTAGAATCTGAAAAATCCTGTTTTGTTTCTTGATTCGTCTTGGTTTGGCCGAAATGATTTGATTAGTAGTCGTATGTCTCCATCGGGTCCATTGTAGATCTTCCAAATTGTATCTTCAATATCTTCTTCATATGAACTCCTTTTTAGCTGATTCTTCTTCGTGGGGAACTCTAGATGAGTTGAGTATACTCTAAAAGTGGTTGTTGAGTTTGAATCTTTGTTTTTGGCCTCCGTTTGAGCTGAACTTAGCTCGCTTGTGTACTTAGCTTTTCTCAGCTTCATGTTCTCCTCTTCATGACTCCTGGTTCCGTGTTCCTTGGTTGATGATGACCTGATGTCCTCATCATCTTAGTCCTTCGCGAGCCCTCGTCGAACCCATATATCTCATTCAGCTGGCGGAAAGACATGGTGTAGATGGTCCTATGAATCTTGAACTTGATGTATCCATGACCATTGCTCTCCGGTGTCTCCTCACCATCATAATAGAAGTGTGCACTCAAGGAGGAGAGAAACTGACATGTCGCCACCTTATGAGCAGGGTGCGTCATGGTGAAGAACTTTCCCAAACCCATGTTGGCAAAATGGGCTTGTACATCCTCCAAAATCCCAAGTGCTCTAAGTGACTGCTCATGAGGATACCTTGTTACCTTGAAACCCACTTTCAGAAATGTTTGGAGAAGCTCAGCCGGTGGGAGAGGCTTCTTAGGAGCATCCCCTGTACTCTTCTTTGAAGCTCTTGTTTAGACTTTTTTGGGAGCTTTCTTCTTTCACCCAAGTACAAGTTGATCCTCCTCTTCCTCAAGCACTTTTTTCTTCCCATCTCTCTTAGACTGCTTTGCTTGTGAGCTTTCTTCTTGGATTGATTGGTTTTCTCTTGTTCTCTCCATTGTACCTATAAAACAAACATAGCTTGGAGAAGGAATTAGCAACTCATATTGACGAATCAATCAAGGATTACCAGCTAAATAGCTTATAGACAACCCAAACAACACCACCAAGCAATTCACAAGCAATGACATTAGGCAATTTTCGAATTCCAACTCATTCCCACACTTAGCAAATTTTTTGCCTAACACAAAATTTTGCTTTAAATTGACTAATTTCGAGTTATATCAATTGACAGTCCTTAAGCATGGTCAATGCAAGCTAATGCAAGTGAAAGCCCCCAAATCTAACAAGGTTCAAGAGATTAATTTAAATTTTTTCACTATAAACCCTAAATGTCAAATTTTCGAAAATCAACCATAGAAACTCAAGGATAACACTCGAAATCACTTCACTAACCATTCCTATGAAATATCCAATCCATAAACACCTAATTCGAACACCCTAATGCGTCAATTCACAAATTTTCCACCATTGAAGGAAAAGAGTGAAAACTTGGTTTTGAGTTGCATACCTCGTTGATGAGCGAAAAGATGAACGAAAATGGACTAGCAATCAATATGAGCACAAGAATTCGAGCTAATAACACTTGAAATCACGAATTTTGGTTGAAATTTGAGAGAGAGATCGCCAAAATCGCGAGAGTGTGTGAGTAGTGGCAAATTTCGTGTTTGGGGAAGAAGGAGAGAAAACCGGTTTAATTTGAGTGAATTAAACCAGTCAACGCCTTTGACTTACCTCGAAAAGGGTCGCATCGGGCTTTCTATGCCGATGTGTAGCCTGATGCGATGACAGCCGAACTTTTTTTTAAAAAACCACATCGGGCTAGACAGCCCGATGCAAAAGGCCGATGTCATCTCTTATGAATCCCTACTGCTCTCGCATCGGGCTCTCTTAACCGATGCGATTGCCCGATGTGAATTGTCGAAAATCCCTGATGGGATCACATCGGGCTAGGCATACCGATGTGCAACCTGATGTGCTGCCAAAATTTCCCTCAAGCTCTTGGCACTTAGTGTCAACCTCCTTGACTCAATCATGCTGATCACAAACACTCCAAACCACATTATTGAAATAAAAAGTTCAAATATTTACAAGGATAAAAATGGGAATGCCTCCCAAGTGCGCTTGTTTAAAGTCACTAAGTTTGACTTTTCAAACTCTTAGGCATGGTGGAGATCAAGGAGTGGAATTGGCATTCCCTCTCCCTTCTTGATGAACATGGTGCTTGCTCAAGCTTGTAGCACCTTCTTCTTCTTCTTGAACTTCTTTAGTGGCTCAGCTATAGGCTTCATAACCTTGACTCCATTAAGCATAACTAGAAGACTTTCACAATCAAAACTTGGCCCATGATAACATGCATATTTTACCAATTTCTGCTATCATAAGTGAGTACTTTAATCAGCATTTCACTAAGATTTTAATGCATAAACACTAGATTTCTAGTATTTGGTTGTTCAAGACTCTTTTCAGGTAAACTTAGCAAAAGACGCTTATTTTGGAGCAAAATAGACAATTCCAGAAACAGTGCTCAAAGACAGAAGTTCAACACCAAACGAAGGCCTTCCCACCACAAGATCAAGCTCATATTTGGAGACAAGAAAGCCTTATCGGCCGTCTTTCACCTCGAAGTGGTTTAAAAACAATCCCACGGTTGGATCTCAAGTTATGGAAGAAAAAAGAAGGTCCGCCAAGCACCCGGAAGACCGAGATGGCCGCGCCACGGCAGATCCAAACGACCAGTGGCCGCGCCACGGCCAGTCGCTCGAGCGGCCAGCCCACTTGCGGTTCCCGAGCCCATTTGAAGCCCAACTTAAACCCGCAGCCGTCTTATGCAAGGCAAGACCTAATCCACGACCTAGGGCACTTGAAGACCTATATATACTCGTTGGTTAGGGTTTTTTTTAAGGGAGAGACGAAACAGACATTTTCATAGACTTCTTTTGGTGGCTGCGAATCTCTGTTTCACGGTTTGCCTTTGTTCTTTGAGGGAGATTGATTTGTTCTTGAACCCTCTTTGTTTCTTATCAATTTGTACAAGTTATGCATTCATCAATCACGATTTTCATTTCTTCTTTCATGTCTGAGTAGTTTACTTTCGTTTGGTATTCTTTAAGGGGATCTATGGGGAATTTTATTAACTGTTTTTAAACCGATTGTTTAGGCCAACGATTAGTCTATCTCACCATATTCGTTCTTATTGCATGAGTCTAGCGTCATGAACTAGTATTCTGATCGCAGTGTCTTGAGAGAGACGAATGTCCTGATCTCAGATCTAGACCATAATACGGTAGAGAGCATCCTTTAAAAGATGTCTGAATGTTTATTGTCCCGATCTTACTGCGTGTTCATCTAGGACGCATGATACGACAGTATACCTGCGAAATAGATGTTCATAGATCGATCTTGCTTTGTCAGAGTTAGGTCGCTAAAACCAGTGAATCAGTTAAGGGAAAATCGCCTAGTCTCCTTTGCTTAAGTTTTGTGAGTTTGATTTCTAGTTAGAACCCCATAGATTTCCCGAGAAGATTCGCAACGTGTTTTACCCCATCTGCTTTTCAATCGAGATTTACACACTTTAATATTTACTTTTTCTGCATCGCACACCTGATTTCCTTTTTACAAGCTTTTAAATTGATTTTCCTTTTTTCCGTTGGTTATAGAAGGGATTGACAACGTCTTCTATATAAGGCGTGATACTGCTCTCTTTATTTCTTGCAAAAACCGTGACACTCACCCCAAAACCCTAGTTCCCTGCATCTTTGGTTGCCCTGATTTCCTGTTTTGCAGTTGACCTCCTCCCTGTGGTTCCATACCCTAAGTACTACAATGCACGCTGTGCACTTGCAGCTTAGGATCCTACAAATTCAAAGCTCGACGAGTCCCTAAAGAAAGCCTCCAATCTCGGACGACTATATAGACCCCATCAAGCTTTTGGAGCCGTTGCTGGTGAGGTTGCGTTTCTCTGTCTAAAACAAAGGTGAGATCACAACTCAAAGACATTCTTTTTCTCTAACTTCTAGATTCCTTTCTATGAGTTTCAGGAACCACTACACCATGGAGAGTGTAAGGATAGATCCTTACATGCCTCCTAATGCACGCCCACCTGCATACCATCTCACGCCGCCACCCCAAGAACACCTGGCGTCTGAAGAAGAACCCGCACCCTAGCGGAAGATGAGGACGAAAGTTCTAATCACCAAATTTATTTCCCTTCTCACCACGACCAAAGGTTCCCACCTCTCTTCCTGTATCAGCGATTGAACCAGCTTGCAGAGCTAGCAAAAATCCTCGCAGATTGCGGAGCCGAGTCCGAGAAGACTTTCCATTCCCGGATCGACTCGATGCAAACTGAGATATCTTACAAGGTGCAATACATCGCGGATCAAGTCAAGAAACTTGAGACTCAAGCTTCAAGGGACCAAAATAAACTTCTCGAGATGGAAGAAAAGCTGGGATGCCATGACTACAACATGGTCCAGGTCAGAAGGAGAATCCGAGGATACGACTGCGAGCTAGAAGAAACTAAGGAAGCCCTATTTGAAGTCAAAGATCATCTCGGAAGATACATTGAGGAGGGAAGGGAAGGCCGCCTAGCAATCAAGAGCCAAGCCAGCAGTAACAACAGGGCAATCGGGGGCATTGCCTTGGAGCTAGAATCTAGCGATGACAAATTCGAAAGATTCTCCAGAGGCCAACAGGAGATCATCAACATGCTACCCTCTTTAAAGAGAGTCGTAAGTTCCCCCACGAAAGAGCATGAAGAAACTTCTGATTCTTCAAGTAATGAAGACGTAACCCCAAGGCACCGGTCGCGAGTGAAGCTCAAACAAATCATCGTCGCACCTTGTAACGCGATCACCCGGTCCATAACAAGGCGCGAAGATGCCATCCTTAGGGCAGAACATGCCCGTAGCGAGTTCACCTTCACGAACAATCTACCTTGCCAAACATCCTCATATCCAAACTGTAAAGGGGCGCCTCTGAAGCTGTCACGATGCATAGCTCTGACCTGCCGATCGAACGACAAGAGGGTCCAGAAGGAGTCGTGATTCAAAGGCCTTATCAAAAGAGAAAAACTCATCGAGTTCCATGAGAAGGCAAGGGAGATCCCGATATATGTTAGCTTCGAGGAAGCGTGGAAAAGAAGAGACTTGAAGGAGTACTTTAAGGATAGCAGTGAAGGCGTGGGCATCATCAAATGCCACTTCATGCAAGCAAGATTCAATGCCACCACAACTAGGATCATGGACGTCCACAGATACAAGAAAGTTGGGAGGAATCGCGACCTAATTAGCAGAGAAGATCTTGCGGAGTTCGAAAAGGTAGTGGAAAGTCTACCTCCGGAGACTACTTTCGCCACGGCATGGAAGGAGCATTTGATAGGGTATTACTTCCACGAAAGTGATGAAACTACGCAAGAGATACTTCATCTCTACGAATTTGCGAGAGCTGGAAAAGAAACTCGAAATCCAAGGAAGACCAGAAGCAAGAAACATACTCTCGAAAAGGATGAAGATGCTATCATGGAGAGACTCGAGGAGCCCTTAACAGAAGAGGCCGCCCAGAAGGCAAAAAGACCTTGCCTAAGGTCGAGCCCAACCTCCAACTAAGCTCCCGAACTACCAAAGTCTAGCTAAAAGACTTTAAACAAGAGAGGCTTAATGGGAGACAACCCATTTTAGGTATTCTTTTTCTCATCTCTTTAACTATACTAATCTTTACTTTTGGTTTCTTCTTAGTTTACAGCATTTTCATCAACCCCAAAAGCCAAAAGAAAATCAGAAAACCAAGAAAAGCTTAAAAAAAATCAGAAAAACCAAAAAAGACCAAAAATATGAAGGAGTTTCGAAGAACACTCACCGGGCGACGAACTGCCCGTGGGCCGGCCAGAAGGAGCCTGACCGCGCCACGAGCCACGATGGCGCGGAGAAGATGTGCCCGGTCGCGGCCGCCACAACTCGTTTTAGGTATCAATGATCCATCTCTCTCATTCTACTTCATCCTGCATCCATCTCTCTCATTCTACTTCATCCTGCTCGCGGAAGAGATAAGTTAGTCTTCGGGAACTTTTCTCTTTGCGGTTTGGTGAAGGAAGTTGCATCTTCTTCCTTCTGGAGCTTGGGCAACGGTTTTCTTCCTCTAGAACCGTCATATTCTTCTTCGTCTTCGTTGATCGTGCAAGATGAAGTAGAATGAGAGAGATGGATCACTGACTTAACTTGACTTGGATGGAGTCTTGTCTTGTCTCGCCGTCTTTGGTGCAACAGCAATGTGCCGTGATTGTGGAAGTGATCCTTGCAGTCTTTAGGACGTGTTTAGGCCATTGAATCAAGGAGGAAGGTTAAAAGGCTTGACACATGTTGAAGGAAATCCGGTTTGGTGAAGTTCGGATGGGGAACGTTTCGGACGAAGGCTGGCCGCGCGACAAACTGTCGCGGCCGCGGCCGGGCACGTCCTCTCCGTGCCATCGTGGCTCGTGGCGCGGCCAGGCTTTTTCTGGCCGGCCCCCGGGCAGTTCGTCGCCCGGTGAGTGTTCTTCAAAACTCCTTCTTCATATTTTTGGTCCTTTCCGGTTTTTCTGATTTTTTTTTTGTTGTGCTTTTCTTGGTTTTCTGATTTTTTTTTTTTTTTTACTTTTGGGGGTTTGTGAAAATGTTGTAAACTAAGAAGAAACCAAAACTAAAGATTAGTATGGTAAAAGAGATGAGAAAAGAATACCTAAAACGGGTTGTCTCCCATTGAGCCGCTCTTGTTTAAAGTCTTTTAGCTAGACTATGGTAGTTCATGAGCTTAGTTGGAGGTTGGGCTCGACCTTAGGCAAGGTCTTTTTGCCTTCTGTGGGGCCTATTCTGTTAAGGGCTCCTCGAGTCTCTCCATGATAGCATCTTCATCCTTCTCGAGAAGATGTTTCTCCATAGTGTAAGGTATCGCGGGATAGAACTTCTTCCCATCGATGTTGGCGAACGAGACTCGCCTGTTTGGCCAATCCATGATGGCTCTGGCAGTGGCTAAGAACGGCCATCCCAAGATGAGAGGTGCAGTGTGACGACCCAACCCGGATATTTCTATCCCGGCCAGACCGTCCCGAGTTAACCTCTCGGCCAGATTTTATACTTAGTCCGATTTTATTGCATAATTATTATTTAAGTCGCAGGTTCTAGCATAATGATAAGTTCGCTATAAGCTATTACATTATTTTAACTAGACCATTATTCAAATAAAATTCAAACCCGGTCCATCCCCTTTCCTTCACTGCCTTTGTCTCGCCACAGAACAATCAGTCACGGATAATCTCTTTACCTGCGTCCACAAAAAGGAGGCATAAGCAAACAAATTGCTTAGTGGTACGGTCATCCCGTCTCACTTGGCCATAGTGTAGTAACGCAATCATACTATCAGTTTTACACAGTCATTATTACTTAACAAAATACACTCACGGTCTGACTATTTAGCCCAACTATCGGATAATCCCTTCTTAAGACTCGGACATGCTTCAGCGAGATATTCACATTTCTTAAGCAATGGATCTGATCCGGATTTCCGACCAGTCAGCTAATTAGCCACAGAAATTCAGCAGATCATCGAATATGTTAAGAAAACGGTCGGATATCTGATATGGCTCATGTTTTACCCTAATAAAACTACTGCAAGTGCACAGCAAAAACAATCGTAGTATAAGGGGTATCGAAATCCCAAGGAAAGTAGATGCTACGCTAAGGTTTCTAAGTTCAGATTATGCTAGGTTGAATCAGATAAAAGTAAAACGAAACAAGGGAATTAATGAGTATCACGAAAATCGGTTCTTAAAATCAGGGGACTAAGACGCTAGGATCAGGGAAATTCTCAAGTGATCTAAATTGCAGGTCTCGGCAGAAATGTTAGGAATTATGAAGAACTGTTATAGAAATCGAAACACTAATGTAAAATCAACCAACTCTCGCTGCGAAGATTATCTATGTCTAAACCCTAGAATTCCAAATCTCTTTACAAATCCTATCAATTCAAACAAGCATTAATATCAGGTTCAATTGTTCACAAAATCCTAAACCAAATCTCTTTGCGAATAGGTATTTTTCTCATCAAACATTAGTTCAGGCAATTAATAATACTCTCGCATCTATTAATCAACCTAAGATCAGATTCTAGGTGGAGAAGGTAGAATAAGCATTAAACACAAATCCAGATGAAGAACTCTAATGATTTTATCCTAACAATTTAATTGACCTAACAATTCATCAATCACCTTTGAAAAACCCTAAACCTAACTAGCAAACTACTCAGACACGGTGAATGAAGAAAACATCATGAATAAAGAAGATTGCATAAAAGAGATTAATAGAATTAAAGGGGTTCAAAAACTTCTTAGAAGAGTATAGAATTATCTCTCCAAAAAGCTCTGGACAAATCTCTCTCTAAGTCTCAAAACAGAAAATAAGAATAATAATTGGTTCCTAAACAATGCCTTGAAAACTTGTATTTATAGGCAAACTTGCGTCAAGGGAAAACTTGTAAATACTTGAAACTTCTTTTGATTTCCTTTTCCTGATGGAGGTTTGTGAAACTTGGCGGTCTCGATTGGTGTCGATCGACACCTTGCGTGTAAATCCGTCTTCTGACTTCATCATTTTGTAACATCTTCGAATGCTCCTAGAAACTCCAGAATCTCCAACTTTTCTCCAATCGTAATCCAACCTGTAAAGACTCTAATAGGACTCTAAGAAGACCAAAAGACTCTATAAAAACACTTATATCATGGTCCAAAAATGGGTAAAAACCATGATATATCAACTCCCCCTGATTTAGCTTTTGCTTGCCCTCAAGCAAAACAGAAACAAAGTATAGAGTCGAGGTTTGAAAACAGAAACTTCCAGCTAACCTTCAGAACGCCAAAAATTGTTAACACTCTTGAATCTACATGCAGTAGAGCCAACCTTAGGTAATGTTCAGTGTACTTACCACAAGCTTACCAATCTCCCAGTTTGAATCCAGATCATTTCCTTAGTAAAATTTCGAACTCTAACAGTGGTATGCCCAAAGAACTTTCCCGATTCTTTCCCTTCCTTAGTGCTTTGAACAAGACATTCTTTGTACAGATCTCCTATTTTCTCTTCCCTTAATCAAATGCTGCCCATTTTCAGGGTTTTCTAAGATCTTTTCATTGAGATTTCTCTTTACTGCTCTTTACTTGTGTTCCTTGTGAGGAGACATGTTCATGAGCTCTCACTAATATTGTTCCTTGTGAGGAGACAGGCTCATGAGGATCTTTGCACTATTCCTTGGTCAGACTCCTTATATCTTTTCTTTTCTTTCTCAAGGGAAGATCAAGGAGAGACTGCAACTTGCTTATCTTGTTTAGAGCTGAAAGAGGAATCAAATTCAATGCATACCTAGTTCTTATAAGGGAATCTGAACTCTCTCTGTTAGATTGATCCACTTGTAGCTTTCTACTTAGTAAGACCTACAATCAACTACTATGGCAATGGTCCTTCAAGTGTCAATCTTTTGTGGTTAGTTCTTCTGAAAACTGAAAATTCCAACTAAATTTTGACTCAATAAAACACTTTTGACTGACTCAATTGACTCTCAAAACAAAACACAAAGTCAGTAATCACCTCCCCTAGACTTAAACAACACTGTCCCCAGTGTTATTAAGCCCGAAGTTGGCTAAAAGAATGATTAGAAACAACATAAAAGACCAATTAGAAGACTTAACTTCGTCTGCGCGTGGTGTCGATCGACACTATAGTGGTGTCGATCGACACGGGTCTAAGTCGAATCCAATGTCGCTTTTTTTTCAACTGACTGAAACTAGGACTTTAGTAAAACTAAACCAAAATAAAAAGAAAAACGTACCTAACAGTGGGTTGCCTCCCACCCAGCGCTCGTTTTCAGTCATTAGCTTGACTGTGTCAGGGTTCAGACGTCCGGTGGATCAGAGGGCGGCATCGAATGCTTCCCAAACGAATGTCTTCTCATCCATGGCGGTGTATAGGCAGTAGGTGCATGAAAGCGACCAAGGAAATGAGGAACAGCAGCAGGGCGGGACTTGACTTCGGGTGGGATACTTCGTTTCCCTGCAGATTTATCAAAAGAAACACCAAGCCTTCTACGAGAATCTCGTTGCTTGTGTTGGTGTGGAGCAGCATCTTTGGAACCTTTGGTATTCATATTGACAAGATCAGGGGGTTTGAAATTTATTCCAGGAAATGCATACCTTTGCTTTCTTCGAGGTTTATGGCATGTAGGATGTGGAAGTATCTGTTTGACCACTGGTGATGGATTTGAAACATTGGAAGCACCTTCTGGAGTGATCTGCGGAGGGTGTCGATCGACACCAACTCTATAGCTCGATTCTCTGCACTTTTTCTGCAACTTAGCTCCGCAATCCTTGTCTCCATGACAAAAACATCTTCCTCCATCAACTTGGCATTGATTAGAGCTTCATCTTCGCCCATAGTCCTGTAGATATGATTGTTTCCACTCCAATCTTCAAGCTCCACAGCTTTCTCAGAATTTTCAGCCAATGCCTCTTGAATAGCCATCTCGTCCAGCTCCTCTCCAGCCATCACAGCAATACAAGAGATTTGTTTGGAAGTTCCAGCAGTAGGGATAGCTTTGTAGAAGACTCCTTTGTCAACATTAGAGAAGGATATTCTCTTATTCGGCATGTCTACAACTGCTCCCACTGTGGCCATGAATGGTCTTCCAAGGATGAATGGCATGATAGAATTCTTTTTCACCTCCACAACCTGAAAATCAGTTGGTACTAGACAATTGCCCACTTTGGCTAGCAAGTTCAGAATTGTACCATATGAGACTGTGGTGGAAGAATTTGCGAATTCAAGAGTCATGTTTGAAGGGTGAATGTCAGCAATCCCTAGCCTCTCTGCAATGTTCTTTGACATGAGGTTCACACTAGCACCCGAATCGCAGAGGGATTGTTCAAACTCAACCCCACCAATAGAGCATGGAACAACAAACATCCCTGGATCTTCAACCTTAAGCAGCTGCTTCATTGGTGGTTGTGTATCTCTTGCCTTGTGAAAAAGTTCTTCCATCTCTTCAAAACTTTCTCTGTTATTCTGGAAGAAAGCACACAAAGGATA
>JAHZTW010000001.1:378736489-378771656 GCA_020283515.1 Alliaria petiolata
ACTGACCATAATGACTTGAAATAACCTCTGTACGAAAGGTAACTCAATTCTCTATGAGTTTTATGAAGATTGTGGAGGCTAAATCGGAATGGAAAGTCTTTGTAGAGTCTGATCTTTAAGTCGCTTTAGGTGGCATGGACTTGAATCGGTTGCAACATCTTGGTACAGCAAGTCAGATGACATCAATTCGGTTCCTAGCTCATAATCTTATGTTTGCAGCTTCCACATTGTCGCCAAATCCATAGAATAACCTGAAATGATGCATATATACAAAAGAAAATGCAAATGCTAATGCAAATGTTCTAAACCCTATAAATGATCAAATACTATGATTATACTTATCTATAAATGAAATATGGATGAAAACTTATTCTAAATGCATGATAAATATGCGAAATATATGAGTATATCACTCTCTAAATCTGCGTTCTTAGTGTTGTTGCAAAAGGCTAAATTCTCTATAAGCACCATCACGTCCTCTGGGTATCTGGTGTTAAAATTGCCATTGCTTGCAGCATCTAAGGCCATCTGGTATCTCCAGTCGATTACTCGGTAAAAGATACCGAGAAGCTGCGGCTCGCTGAAACCGTGGTGTGGGCAGTCCCTTTGGTAAGCTTTGAATCTCACCCAAGAAGCCTTGAATGCTTCAGTGGGTCCTTGGAAGAATGTGGAGATCTTCGTCCTCAGATCCTCAGATCTGCAATCATCAAAGAAATTGCATAAGAATGCATTCTTAGTGTCCTCCCAAGTGGTCAAGGATCCTGGATCCTGGATCCAACTGCTTCAGCCAGTATGATGCATCTCCAGTATGCGAGTAGGGGAGAAGCTTGCAGAAGAGATAATCATATGTGACTCCATTGGCCTTTATGCTTGATGCCAAATCTTCAAACCTCTCTATGTGGTCCATTGGATGCTCATTAGGGAGACCATGGAATGGATGCTGAGAAACCAATGTGTAGTAAGCAGGTTTCAGCTCGAAATCATTCCTCTGGAATGCCGGAGGATGGATCGCAGCTCTATTAGCATAGAACTGGTCTGGTCGGTTGTATTCACCAAGCGTTCTTCCACGTCCAGCGTCTGCATGTGCTCGGTGTCGATCGACACCATCGAGCACCTCTTGTTCGACGACAACAACTCCATTGTCATCGAGTCTCTGGCCTTGAGCGTTCCTCCTATGCCCTTCTCCATCCACCAAGTTACCAGCTTCGTCGCGGATCAAAACCATGAGACCATCCATCTCTGTCTGCTCGGTTCTTGCGTTCGAGACGACCTAGTTCTTTGTTTAACGCGATTAGTTCCTTGTCCTTGTTGCTCCTGGTACTGCGATTAAGCATGCACCTAAAACCAAAGAATTATAAAATCAATTAGTAACCAAAATTAAAAAAAAAATAACAAAACCTAGTCAAAATCCTAATACTAGATTCCGTAGGCAGCTATTACTTCTCCGGCAACGGCGCCAAAAACTTGATAGGGCTCAGGTTTTACCCTAATAAAACTACAGCAAGTGCACAGCAAAAGAAATCGTAGTATAAGGGGTATCGAAATCTCAAGGGAAGTAGATGCTACGCTAAGGTTTCTAAGTTCAGATTATGCTAGGTTGAATGAGATAAAAGTAAAACGAAACAATGGAATTAATGAGTATCACGAAAATCGGTTCTTAAAATTAGGAGACTAAGACACTAGGTTCAGGGAAATTCTCAGGTGATTTAAATTGCAGGTCTAGGCAGAAATGTTAGGAATTATGAAGAACTGATCTAGAACTCGAAACACTAATGTAAAATCAACCAACTCTCGCTGCGAAGATTATCTATGTCTAAACCCTAGAATTCCAAATCTCTTTGCAAATCCTATCAATTCAAACAAGCATTAATATCAGGTTCAATTGTTCACAAAATCCTAAACCAAATCTCTTTGCGAATAGGTATTTTGCTCATCAAACATTAGTTCAGGCAATTAATAATACTCTTGCATCTATTAATCAACCTAAGATCAGATTCTAGGTGGCGAAGCAAGAATAAGCATTAAAAACAAATATAAATGAAGAACTCTAATGATTTTATCCTAACAATTTAATTGACCTAACAATTCATCAATCACCTTTGAAAAATCCTAAACCTAACTAGCAAACTACTCAGACATGGTGAATGAAGAAAACATCATGAATAAAGAAGATTGCATAAAAGAGATTAATGGAATTAAAGGGGTTCAAAAACTTCTCAGAAGAGTATAGAATTTTCTCCCCAAAAAGCTCTGGACAAATCTCTCTCCGATTCAGTCACGCGTCACACGGATACAGTCGCGCGTCTCCCGGATACAGTCGCGCGTCTCCTGGACACGGTTGTCTCGTCTCGACCACGGCTCGTATATCGGATCGCTCGATCAGCTATCACACGATTCGGTCAGAATTCTTCGGACATATCTCGATCTTTCCTTTGGTAAATCGGCTACTCCAAGTCGATTAACTCTGATAGAGTTCGCAGACATGGCACGGTTCATGCGATCTCTCGACTGCAGTCAGCTACACACGGATATTGCTTGGCTACGATCGGATTCTCTCGGACAGCCCTCGGACGAAGTCGAACGTCTCTCGAACACTTTCAACTACGGACAACTACACACGGATATCGTTCAGCTATGTCGGATTCTCTCGAACAGTTGTCGAACCGCTCGGATAGATCTCGGATGAAGTTGGACGTCTCTCGAACACTTCCCGACTACGGACAGATACTCTCGGCTATAATCGAAACCACTCGACTATTTCCAGAAGCTCTCGACTACTTCTGCAATTTTCTCGAAAAGCCAAGGATAGGATGTCAGCAATGGCTTAATCCTGCCTAAATATGCCCGACCATTCAAGTCAAAATGCCCCCTTCCATGGCCTAAGAGTCACGTTTCTTCTTTTTCAAGAAAAGCCAAAGGAGTGGCGTCATAAGACTTACCCCAGTTAACTCTGCCGACAGTTTTAAGTTAAAACCGAATTTTTCACGGCCTCAGTCACAGACAGTTGAATCTGATCGAAGAAAACCGGACATTTCCCGGCCAAATCCCAATTCGTCGAACATGGCCGGTCCAATTTAAGTTTTCCCGGCTTAAGCCGGTTAACGCTTGTTTTCTGATTTTTCCTTGGCATAAACCGCTTCTTACAAGCTCAAACACTTAGCCATTTCTCACGAACATATTCCTCTTTGCCTCGGCCAAAGCTGTATTCGTCCGAACCAAACTTAATAATCTCGACCATTTCCACGTCCCTCACGGACATTTCAGAACTTTCTCGACCATTTCCCATTTTCCCTCGAACATTCGGATGTTCCTTAGCCAAACTCTACATTTCCCTGGATAACTCGACTCATCACTCGGCTATCCCTTCTCGAATAGGATTTCTGGTCACGGATGCTACATGCAGCCTCTTCCTGGCGGGTCTTGACTATGTAGAAGTCTACCAGGATTCTACAATCGCTAATGATGACCGGGAGGTCATAAATGACTCCTCTCGGGGTTGCGAAGGATTGGTCCGCCAATCCTATCACCACTTTCGTCGTGTGGGAATACCTGATCCCGAGTTCTCGCGCTGCATAACTTGGTAGCACGATGATGGTCGAGCCGGATCATATAACGCGTTATCAACCTTGATCCCCTTGATTTCACATGAGATGAGAAATCGACCAAGGTTTCGTGCTTTGTGCAGGCTGCGAAGTAGCCTTCCTGACCTTGCTCGTGTGAAGAGGTCTTGTATCTCCAGCATGGTTTCGTTGCTTTCACAGAAATAGTGGCCGATAAGATGCTCCGTCCATACTTCAATGAACATGATACCTGATGGAAGGCCTCGAACTACCTTGTTGAATTCGTCGAGGTTCTCTCGAGCGATCCTGTTGGTGTAGCTCTCATATTTTTTAGCATGGGAGAAGTAGGCGGTCCGAAGTAATCAAACGTCTGGCTTGACCAAAATGGACTCTAATCTCGTTTCTGCTTTCCAAACTGTCTTCAAAGTATTCACTCAAGCCGTAGCTTTCTCATGCCTCATCGAATTCTACGCTTGCTGGGATCCTTTTCACCTTTTTGTGGAATTCCACTAATCTTTTCCTCTTGATTTGCAGCGTAAGAGGTCTCCCCACATCGGTGATGATGCCCGTGATAGGTCCATCACGGGCGTAAGAGGGTTCGGGCGACTCTTCCCGAGAAGCGGGTTCACACGCCAGGTGAGACTGGATGAAGAGAAAAGGTGCTTTCTCGACTCCCCTAGCCAGGGCTTCATGTCCTGCCTTATCTCCTATAAGTTTGTCGATGAGCCCGTCAAGCTTTTTCTGCTCCTTGGATAGTCTTGCCAAGTCCTCGACTTGCGATTCAGCCTTTCGTTGGGCGTCTTCCATCTCTTGAATGTTTTTCTCCATTCGGACCATGAGTTTCCCGCGAGTTTCCTCAAACTCGTATTTCAGGGCGCGAACATCGCCTAATCTGCGGTTAAGAACCCCTCTGTGATCCGCCAAGTCATCGGAAGTTCTGGATAGTTTGTTGATATTGCCAAAAGTGCGGTTCTCCAATACCTTCACGTTGTTGGCGACTTCCTGAAGCTTGTGGAAGACCTCACCATGGATGGAGTCCATCCGGGCGTGTAAAGATCTCTCGGACTTGGCCTGATAATCAGTCATTATTGCCTCAATAAGGTTCTCCACTTGCTGATACAAGGGAGCGGGTGCGATTTTCTGATCGCTCCCATGGATAATAGGAGGCGGGAGTACCCCTTGAGGGCGAAGCATGAAGCGCTCGTGTTGCAGCAACGTTGGAGGTGGTCTCCGAGAATGGTGCAGAGGTTATGCAGGTGGGCGTGCGTTAGGAGGCATGTAAGGATCTATCCTTGCACTCTCCATGGTGTAGTTGTTCCTGAAACTCACATAAAGGAATCTAGAAGTTAGAGAAAAAGAATGTCTTTGAGTTGTGATCCTGACCTTTGTTTTGGACAGCGAAACGCAACCTCCCCGGCAACGGCACCAAAGGCTTGATGGGGTCTAAATAGTCTTCCGAGATGGGAGGATTTCTTTGGGGACTCATCGAGCTTTGAATTTGTAGGACCCTAAGCTGCAAGTGCACAGCCTGCATTATAGTACTTAGGGTATCGAACAACAGGGAGGAGGTCAACTGCAAAACAGGAAATCAGGACAACCAAAGACGCAGGGAACTGGGGTTTTTGGGTGAGTGTCACGGTTTTTGCAAGAAATAATGAGAGCAGTATCACGCCTTATATAGAAGAGGTTGTCAATCCCTTCTATAACCAACATAAAAAGAAAAATCAATTTAAAAGCTTCTAAAAAAGAAATCAGGTGTGCGGTGCAGAAAGAGTAAATATTGAAGTGCGTAAATCTCGATTGAAAAGCAGATGGGGTAAAACAAGTTCGGAATCTTCTCGGGAAATCTATGGGGTTCTAACTAGAAATCAAACTTACAAAAGTTGAGAAAACGAGACTAGGCGATTATCCCTAAACTGATTCACTGGTTTTAACGACCTAACTCTGAAAAAGAAATATCGATCTGTGAACATCTATTTCGCAGGTATATTGTCGTATCCTGCGTCTTAGACGAACACACAGTAAGATCGGGACAATAAACATTCAGACATCTTTTAAAGGATGCTCTCTACCCTATTATGGTCTAGATCTGAGATTCTGGATATTCGTCGCTCTCAAGACCCTGCGATCAGAATACTAGTTCATGACGCTAGACTCATGCAATAAGAACGAATATGGTGAGATAGAAAACCCTAATCTTCGGCCTAAACAATCGGTTCAAAACAGTTAATGAAATTCCCCATAGATCCCCTTCAAGAATACCCAACGAAAGTAAACTACTCAGACATGAAAGAAGAAATGAAAATCGCGATTGATGAATCCATAACTTGTATAGATCGATAAGAAACAAGGAGGGTTCAAGAACAAATCAATCTCCCTCAAAGAACAAAGGCAAACCGCGAATCTCTGATTCGCAGCCACCAAAAGAAGTCTATGAAATATGTGTTTCGTCTCTCTTTTAAAAAATCCTAAACAATGAGTATATATAGGTCTTCAAGTGCCCTAGGTCGTGGATTAGGTCTTGACTTGCATAAGACGGCTGCGGGTTTAAGTTGGGCTTCAAATGGTCTCGGGAACCGCGAGTGGGCTGGCCGCTCAAGCAACTGGCCGTGGCGCGGCCACTGGTCATCTGGATCAGCCGTGGCGCGGCCATCTCTGTCTTCCAGGTGCTTGGCGAACCTTCTTGCTTCTTCCATAACTTGAGATCCAACCGTAGGATTGTTCTCAAACCACTTCGAGGTGAAAGATGGATGATAAGGCTTCCTTGTCACCAAATATGAGCTTGATCTTGTGGTGGGAAGGCCTTCGTTTGGTGTTGAACTTCTGTCCTTGAGCACTGTTTCCGGAATTGTCCATTTTGCTCCAAAATAAGCGTCTTTTGCTAAGTTTACCTGAAAAGAGTCTTGAACAACCAAATACTCGAAATCTAGTGTTTATGCATTAAAACCTTAGTGAAATGCTCATTAAATCACTCACTTATGATAGCAAAAATGGGTAAAATATGCATGTTATCAATGGGATTGGCCAAGTTCATCACCATGACCCGTCCCGCTTACAAGCTCGCGACATGTGAGTTCCTATCTTCCCTCACCACGCACTTCTACTATGACGGTGAGGATTCACCACTGCGAGATGGTCATGGCTTCATCAAGTTCAAGATCTATAGGACTATCTACACAATGTACTTTCGCCAGCTGAACGAGGTCTTTGGTTTCAAAGAAGGACAAAGGAGACCAAAGATGCTCACCATTGATGAGTGTGAGGTGAAACGCCTGTGGGAGACAATCGCGGTTGGTAAGTTTAAACCGGGAGGAAGCACGGGGGACTATGATAAAGCATCCGGTGTTGAGGTATGCACACAAGGCTCTTGCTCACACCTTCTATCCATGGAAGGAGGTCGGGAAAGTCACCAATGAGGAGCTCGAGTTGCTAGATGTGGGTCTCTCCAAGTTCATTAGGTTTCACACAAGAGGAGGAACAAGCGTCCGAGGAGATAGGACGGGAGCTGGTATGGTTAGCCTATTGGTTAGGCAGTTGCTCTCGTACCAAGATTGGGTTGTTTTGATGAAGGACAAGGATCCCCAGTTTAGCATTGGCGGGATCATAACACCGATCCTCGAGGCTTGTGGGCATCGGCTAGGGACGGATGGCCTTGAACATGAGTGGATGGACATCTTCTACCTTGGCAGGACTATGTTTCCCTCGGGAAGGTTAGGCCACCCGTTCGCCTACAAGTTCGCGGTAGACACAAAGCCTCGAAGCAAGATTTGTCTCCCGAACTCGCAAGCCATCTCACTCCAAGACATCTCCCACATCGACTTTGTTCCCCCATATGAAGACCTCTACCATCCCGCTGTCAATCCGCCTCTCCACTCCATTGCCAAGAGTGGGACATTTGACTTTGACCCAAACCAAGTCCTTGAAGAAGAAGAAGAATTGGAAGCAGAGGATCAAGCTCCAAGGCCGGTTTATGGTAGTGAGAGATACCACTTCCCCTCTTGCATAGACCCAATGTCAAGTTCGACATTGAGAGAAGCCCATACACACATTGGTCTTCTCAAGAGGTGGAACAAGTATCAAGACCGGGCTATTAAGAAGCTCGGCGAGACAGTGAATGATTTGAAGAAGACGGTCAAGGGGCTAAAGGCCATCATCAAGTGAAAGTCCTACACGAGGGGTAGAGAAGAGGGCACAAGCGATGTGGCAGAGGAAGAAGCTGAAGGAGAGAGCAAAATGGATCTTGATAGGCGCCATTCATTCCATGTGCAACCAAGGGAAGCGGTCCAAGTAGACCCACCTCGCTCTTCCTCCCACGAAGCACGGCCATGGAAGAGAAAGCCGAGCCGGTCTCCCTCCTCGTGTAACCAAACAATTTCTCTCGGATCCTCCTCCTCTTCACAATTTTCAGGTACCTCCACCTCCCTTGTATATATTTCTTTTAGCTTTTCATCTTGTTTTTATGTCATGTTAATTGAGGTCTCCTCTATACTTTTATTACACAAGGGACTGTGTAAATTAAGTTTGGGGGAGAGGTTGAGAGATTTAACAATGTTTTTTGTGAGTCTTATTTTCCTTTTATGCATTTTGAGTCTCTTGCATTCACTTAAAGCATAGAAAAACCAAAAAATTTGAAAATTTTGAAAAATTTCCAAAAAGGAAAGTCATTTGGATGTTGAATTTGCATATTAGGATTGAGTCTAGTTGCATTACATGTATGATTTGCATTCATATGCATTGGGAGCAATGATGAGCTAATCCTTGTAGAATGCCAACTCATGTAATCAATTCAATGCCCTAGTTAGTAGTTCTTTGTTGCATTTGAACAAAACTTGAATGTAAAGAAGAACCATGCTTGGACCACTTCACTTGCCACTAGATTTTGGTCGAAATAGGACCTTGAAATTGATAGCCAACTCTATTCACTTGAACCTAAATTTGACAATTAAATATCATGCCTTGCATTGAAAGTGAATTCATGGATATTAAAAATACTTGAGCTTTCTTACTCACTTTACCACTCTCTTGCTAGGTCAAGTAGTACCTCCACCTTACATTACCTCTTTAAAAGCCAAATGTTCTAGTGATATTGCTTGTGAGACCTTATTTTGATTAAACTTAGCATAAAATGTTAGGTTTGAGACGACAAGTTTAGGCTCTCATGTAGATTCTAGCTCTCACATATCGAGGCTAGTTTATAGGCTTAGGATTTGGGGTATGGGTCGTGGTGTTGTTTGGTGTTTTGAAATGAGTTTTATGCTTGCATTTTGGCATGTTGAGATGTGGAAAAGAAGTAGAGAGAGTGGGATTGTTTAAGGGCTTGGTGGAAGATAAGGGAATCATAGTTTGAAATGGTGGATCTTGTGTTTAAAAAAAAGAAAAGTATAGCTCTAAGTGTAAAAAGAATTGGGTAGCCTTAGGAAAAGAAAAGAAAAATCAAAAGAGGCAAAAAGGCCAAAGAAAGAGAAAAGGCTACCTAGGAATAAAAAAGGGAAAGAGTTAAGTTGTTGAAAGATCACACAATTCGCTATGAGTTAAAGGTTGAAGAAGTTTCCCCTTAAGTGCTATAAAAAGAAGAAGTGATTCATGGGTTTAGCAAGGCACAAAGAGCCTTGAGAGAAAAGGATAGCTTTAGAGGGTTGAGTGAGTTTTAAAAGGAATGAATGAGAGGGGTTTAGGACCATTGATAGCATCATGGGTAGATGAGAGTCTAGTCTTGTATGCATCACTTGTCTTTTTCCTTTAGCATTATGCATAAAGTCTAATCCCTTTTGAATGAAACCCTTATGCGAATTGGAAGCCACATGAATTGAGATCATTTTTATCTCAAAGCCTAGTCCTTTAGCCAAGTGAATTCACTTGCATTACATTGTCATGATCCACAGTTTACAACTTACTGAATGTTAAAGAGTTGGCTTGATAGGGAGGCATATCTAGATTGAGGTTTTAGTGCATTTTATTGTTGAGATGAGCATGGCTAACTCTTTTGGAGTAGGATGAATTCAAAGGCACCTTAGAATTAAGAACTAGGACATTGAGTTGATTATGTTTGTTGGCATTTTTTGGATATTGAGCTCCCACCTTTAAACCTCTCTCTTAGATTTGTCATGTTTGTTTGCATGAGGGCAAGCAAAAGGCAAGTTTGGGGGAGTTGATATACTCATAAATTAGCATGTTTTAGCATCCTTTTTAGATAGCTTTGCATCCATATATGCATTCATTTGGTTACTTTTAGTCTAAATTGCATCCATATTAGAGTTTAGTGAGTTTTAACTTAGGTTGTTGCATGTTTGTACATATTGAGTCTTTATCAGGTACTTTGGAGGCTTGGAGGGTTGGGTGACAAGGAGGAAGAAGAGAAGGGAGCCAAACAAGAAGCAGACAAGTTTTAGAAGTGTATCGACCTTGGTGTCGAGCTACCAAGGTCGATATAGCCTGGCAGAGAAGACGGAGTGTGTGTATCGGACGTTTGTATCGAGCTACTAAGATCGATACAAAGCCCACCCGGAGTTTTGGATGAAGCGTATCGGGCATTTGTGTCAGACTGCTAAGCTCTATACAAACCTCAGCCGAAGATCAAGCCTGGCGTATAGGGCATTTGTTTCGAGCTCGACACAATCCTTGAAGAAAACTTTTAGCAGCGTATCGAGCTGCATGTCGACCTAGCAAGCTCAATACGTTGCCTGATTTTAGCTTAAAACCGGGTCAATACCCGGTTTGTTCCGAGTTGATCCGGTTCGTCCACTGTTCACTATAAATAGGAAATGACCTAATTTTTCCTAAGTATCTTTTAATCTTTTTTTTCTTTCTTAGAAAACCTTCCCTTTCGGTTTCTAAGTGATTTTGTAATACATTTCTTTGAAGTTTATGCAATTTAGTACTTGTCTTTATTAATCTTTCATTCTCTATCTCTCTAATCATGTTTATCTCTATTTTTTTCATAGGATTTGAGGGTTTAATCATGATTAGTGAGTAGTTTCATTAAGGTCTAAGGATGGGTTAGATCTTGGGTGTTTTAAGGGTTAATCTTGATGTCTAGGTTTAGATCTTCTCATTTCCCTCTTTGTTTAGTGTTCTAAATGCTAGTTTAGCCATGATAAAGCTAAAACTAGACTTTAGGGAATTTCCCATCCACAAGGTGTTTGTTGAAATTCCCCAACCAACTAAACAAGGGATTTACATTCCTAGCTCATGAAAGTGATTTTCTAGGGTGTTTATTAGCAATTTAGAACTGTTTCATAATGCTTGTTAGCTTCCTCTTCACAAATGAAAGTTTGTTCTTGACAAGGATGATTAATGAAGGGATTAGTGCCATGAAAGTGGATTAGTCTAGCTTTTGAGTTCTAAGCTTAAGGATTAGCATATTATGTTATTGATTGACATCAAAGATTGATTCTTGGAACACCTTAGATTGATAACCCCATCCTTGGATTCGTTTCAGTCATTTGATAATCTTGATTAGTAGTTAATTAGCTTTTAATTTGCTTGATTAGTGCATTCATTGCTTAATTAAGGTATTAGTAACTTTTGTTTGGTTTGTTTGATCACTTAGGTTGTTAGTTAAACTTCAAAACTTTATTGCTAGGTTGGATTAAGAAGTTTTATGCATTCCTATTGTCTTAACCATTTCCATATGGATTGATCCTCAAGTATTACAATGATATGAGTAGCTTGAGTAATTGTTTAAGTACAAGGAAAAAATCTACTTATCAGTAGGCAAGGAGATCACACGCCTCAACTTCAGTCTTCTTAGCCACTTCTCTCTCACTCTCAATAACAATTGCTTGTGTAGAAGTCACATGCTCATCAAACAACTCTTTACCCAATGGCTTAGCATGAACCAAATGGTCATTTTCAATGACCACCTCCCCAACTTGAATCTTAATGTCATCATTGATTTTAGATGCATCATTAGAACTCCCAAATAGGTGCTCAAACTCATCAACTACACGCTCATATTCATCCTCATCAATAGAGTAGATAGCATTGCAATATTCTTTTGGGTTAGGCTCGGGATGAGAGAGTTGACGGCGTGTGGATGTTGAAGTAATACCTTTGTTATTTTCCATTTGCTTGATCTTTGAACTCAAGGTGTCAAACTTGGAGTTGAGGTCATTGTAAGAGCAATCCACCTTGTTGTGAATTTCAGCCATCTTCTTACTCATTTCCATTGCACCACTAGCTTGACCTTGTAGAATCTGTTGGAGAACACCTCTCATATCCATATATTTTGTGGAGAGTGATATATCATGGTTTTTACCCGTTTTTAAGCCATGATATAAGTATTTTTATAGAGTCTTTTGCTAGTTTTGGAGTCTTTTTAGAGTCTTTATAGGATGGAGAGCATTTGGAGCTAAATGGAAGAAACTGGGACGTTTTGGAGCATTTTGGAGAAGCACCCGAAGTGATGGAGTCAAAAGGCTGGATTTACGAGCAGAGTGTCGATCGACACCATCAGTGTCGATCGACACCATCAGTGTCGATCGACACCAAGGATGGACGGCGAAGCTTGACAGTTTCCAATCAGGAAAAGGAAAGAAGAGCAAGTTTGAAAAATTACAAGTTTACCCCTGGACGAAAAATCCCCTTATATAAATAGTTTTCAGGCATTGTTAGCTAGAAAAAAAAAAACTCTGACCATTATTTTCTGTTTTTGAGACTTAGAGAGAGATTGATCCTGAGCTTTTGGGGAGACAATTCTAACTCATCTGAGCCAGATTTCGAACCCCTGTATCATTCTCTATTCTTTTATGCAATATTATTCAGCCATGTTTTGTGTTTGCATTATTATGTCTGAGTAGTTTGCTTGTTAGGTTAGGGTAATTTAGGGTTTGATGAAGAGTTTATAGAATCACTAGAATTATTAGGGAAATCAATTGGATCTTCACCTAGATTTGTGCTTAACTTGATTCTCTGAATTGATCACTTAGAAATCAAACCTTAGGTTGTTTAATAGATGCGAGAGCATTATTAATAACTTGAACTAATCTTAGGTGAGCAAATTATCTATTCGCAAAGAGATTTGGTCTAGGTAATTTGTGAACAAATCGAACCTGTTCTTATTGCTTGCCTTGATTGTTTAAATTCGCAAAGAGATTTGGAATTTAGGGATTTAGGCATAGATAACTTCTGCAACGAGAGTTGATTGGTTTTACCTTAGAGTTTCGAGTTCTAGACGGTTCTTAATAAATCCCTAATAAACTTAGATTCTGCATTCTTGGATTCAAACCTGATAATTATCCTTGCCTAGCGCCTCGTCTCCTGAACTTTAATCCATCTAATTCCGATTTATTACTTGCTTTAATTGCTTAGTTTTCAATTTCATTATTCGACCTAGCATAATCTAAACCTAGAAACCATAAGTGTAGCTTTAACTTCCCTGAGGATTCGATACCCCTTATACTTCAACTGCATTGCTGTGCACTTGCAGTAGTTGATTATTTGGGTAAAACCTGAGCCCTATCAAGTTTTTGGCGCCGTTGCCGGGGAAGCTAATAGCTACCTAACGGGATCTAGTATTAGGATTCTGTCTAGGTTTTTGTTTTATTTTTGTTACTGATTTAGTTCTCTATCTTTTGTTTCAGGTGCATGCCCAGTACCAGGAGCAACAAGGAAGAAGAACTAGTCACTTTGAACCAGGAAATCAACCGTCTCGAACGTACGAACCGCAAGTCTGCACGAGCATCGATCGACACACCAGGCGTCGATCGACACCGTTCTGCACCAGCATCGATCGACACACCTAGTATCGATCGACACCTTGCGCAGATAGAGATGGCTGAACCTGTAATCATGATACGCAACGAGGATGGCGACTTTGTTGACCTGCAGGGCAACAGAAGGAACGCCCAAGGACAGAGACTTGATGAGGCTGGCGCCATCATCGTCGAAGCTGCAGAAGCTGGACGTGGAAGAACACTAGGCGAGTACAACCGCCCAGACCAGTTCTATGCCAATAGAGCTGCGATCCGTCCTCCTGCATTCCAGAGGAATGACTTTGAGCTGAAGCCCGCTTATTACACTTTAGTGGCTCAGCATCTCTTTCATGGTCTTCCCAGTGAGCACCCTATGGACCATATCGAAAGATTCGAGGACCTCGCATCAAGCATCAAGGCCAATGGAGTGACCTACGACTACATTTTCTGCAAGCTCTTTCCTTACTCACTTGCAGGCGATGCGTCCTACTGGCTGAAGCAGCTTGATCCAGGATCTTTAAACACTTGGGAAGAAACAAAGAATGCATTCTTATGCAATTTCTTTGATGATGCAAGATCCGAGGAGCTGCGGATGAAGATCACTACATTCTCCCAAGGACCTGCTGAAGCATTCAAGGCTTCATGGGTGCGATTCAAGGCCTACCAGAGGGACTGCCCACATCACGGTTTTAGCAAACCACAGCTTATCGGTATTTTTTACCGAGGGATTGATTGGAGGTACCAGATGGCCTTGGACGCTGCAAGCAATGGCAACTTCAACACAAGGATTCCAGAAGATGCGATAGAGCTCATTGACAATTTGGCTTCTAGTAACAGCACCAAAAACGCAGACTTCGAGAGAAGACAAAGCGCAGGAAAAGCTGGAGGAAACCAAATCGCTGAAGTCAACAGGAAGCTGGACAACGTACACAATCTCTTGGTGGGGAAGAAGCAAGTCCATTTTGCCAATGAGGTGGAGTCATTCGAACCAGAGCCAGACTGTGAAGAAGAGGACGTGAACTACATCAACGGAGGTGGATTTCAGGGCCAGCGTTATGGAAACCAGCAGGGAAACAGGAACTTCACTGGGAATTATCAGAAGAGTTCCTTCACAGGAAATCAAAACTCTTCTGGTTACACGCCGAAACCCCCATTTCAGAACAGCAACTACACTAGGAGCTATGGAAATTCTTCATACCAGAAGCCTCCTCCTCAAGACAACAAAATGGAGGCAATGCTAGAGCAGATCTTGGAGGGACAGCAGAAGCTTACAGTGAATTTCAATGGCAAGATTGACTCATTGTACCAGGACCTGAATGGAAGGATTGAGAGCTTGAGTTCTCATATGAAGAAGCTGGATGTTCAAGTAGCTCAGACTGCAGAAGCTGTTAGCAGGCAAGAGGGATTTCTTCCAGGGAAGACGGATACCAATCCGAAACGCCAAGTGAATGCTGTCACATTGAGGAGTGGGAAGAACCTTCAGCCTGTCCAGAAGAGGGGCCTTAGCATTGAGGAAATTGAAGATTTAGAAGATGCTGCGGACCCAGCGTCGATCGACACTACTGTGTGTCGATCGACACCCGAAGAGATGAACGACAAGGACGATCCTGAACCTGAACCAGAAGCGAAGGAAACACCTTCTACGACGAGTGTCGATCGACACCAGGAGGGTATCGATCGACACCCACCACGGACTGAACCAGATCGAGCTAAAACCAAGACTGTTGCTGAAGAAAGGATCTACAAACCGAAGATCCCTTTCCCCTTAGTGACAAAGAAGTCTAAGAAGGAGCTGTTGGACGCTAGATGCAAGGCTATCATGGATAGACTAGTGGTTGAAATCCCTTTGATGGATGCCATTAGAACTACTCCAGTGATAAAGAGATACTTGAAGTGGATGATGACAAGCAACATGGACATGGAGGAAAGCATAATGATGATATCGGAGCAAGTTAGTGCTGTCATTCAGAACAGGCTTCCAGAGAAACTCTCCGATCCGGGAAGCTTTGTTCTAGACTGCTCCATCTTTTCAGACAAGTTCGGAAGATCTTTGTGTGATTTAGGATCAAGTGTCAACTTGATGCCTCTTTCAGTTGCTCTAAGGCTGGACATGACAGATTTCAAGGCCACAAGAATCTCCCTAGTACTTGCTGATCGATCCGTCAGAATTCCTGAAGGTGTTTTGGAAGATGTTCCTATCAAAGTGGGAGATTGCTTGATTCCCACAGACTTCGTGGTTTTGGCATATGATGAGGAACCCAAAGACCCTCTCATACTTGGTAGACCATTCTTGGCTACAGCTGGAGCGATCATTGACGTGAGGAAGGGCAGGATCGCGCTGAACCTTGGAGATTTGGTGATGAATTTCGACATGGAGAAGCTGATGAAGAGGCCAACAATTGATGGACAGACCTTCTATGTCGATTCACTCACCAACCTTGCTGAAGAAATTTTCCAAGAGGACCACCCTACAGACCCTCTGGAACGTGCATTGACCACTTCCACAAAGGACATTGAGTGCTTGGACGATGCAGCTGCTGGATACGCGAAGATGTTAGATGCAAGCGAGCAAGTGATGCAACTAGTCGCTGCTGAGGACCTGTGTCGATCGACACCAAGCAGTGTCGATCGACACCCTTCGCGATCATCAACAAAAGCCACACTCGCTGATTGGAGTGAGGCTAAGGCACCTAAAGTCGAGCTTAAACAGCTCCCTGCCGGGCTAAGGTACGCATTTCTTGGTCCTAATTCCACATATCCTGTAATTGTTAATGCTTCTTTGAACAATGCAGAGCTCACGTTGTTGCTAAGCAAGCTGCGCAAATATCGCAAAGCTCTTGGCTATTCTCTTGATGACATTTCAGGTATCTCACCAGACTTATGCATGCATCGGATTCACCTTGAGGATGAGACCAAGTCGTCAATTGAACACCAAAGGAGGCTAAATCCGAACCTGAAAGAAGTTGTCAAGAAGGAGATCATGAAGCTCTTGGAAGCAGGAATCATCTATCCCATTTCGGATAGCACTTGGGTCAGTCCGGTTCACGTGGTTCCTAAGAAAGGAGGAGTTACAGTGGTGAAGAATGAGAGGAACGAGCTGATTCCAACAAGGACTGTGACTGGACACAGGATGTGCATAGACTACAGGAAGCTGAATGCCGCGACCAGAAAAGACCACTTTCCCTTACCATTCATCGACCAGATGCTTGAGAGATTGGCAAATCATCCATACTACTGTTTCTTGGATGGCTATTCAGGATTCTTCCAGATTCCGATCCATCCAGATGATCAGGAGAAGACCACCTTTACATGTCCTTATGGTACATTTGCATATCGCAGGATGCCATTTGGACTTTGTAATGCTCCTGCGACTTTTCAGAGGTGTATGATGGCGATCTTCACGGACATGATTGAGAGGTTCATGGAGGTCTTTATGGATGACTTTTCTGTTTATGGGTCATCCTTCAAAGACTGTCTGGACAACCTATGCGCAGTGTTGCAGCGATGTGAAGAGAAGCACTTGGTTCTGAACTGGGAAAAGTGTCACTTCATGGTCACAGATGGGATTGTACTTGGACACAAGGTTTCAGCAGAAGGCATTGCAGTGGATCGCGCCAAGATAGAGGTCATGACAACACTACAGGCACCAGATTCTGTGAAGTCAGTAAGGAGTTTTCTAGGACATGCTGGATTCTACAGAAGATTCATCAAAGATTTCAGCAAGATTGCAAGGCCACTCACTGCTCTTCTGTGCAAAGATGTGAAATTCGAGTTCACTGCAGAATGTCTTTCAGCCTTTGAACAGATAAAGCAAGCATTAGTGAGTGCTCCAATTGTGCAACCTCCGGACTGGGATTTACCTTTCGAGGTGATGTGTGACGCCAGTGATTTCGCAGTGGGCGCGGTATTAGGACAGAAGAAGGACAAGAAACTTCATGCCATCTATTATGCCAGCAGGACTTTGGATGATGCTCAGAAGAACTATGCAACTACAGAGAAGGAATTGTTAGCTGTGGTATTTGCCTTTGAGAAATTTCGGCAGTACCTTGTTGGCTCGAAGGTGATTGTTCATACTGACCATTCTGCATTGAAGTACTTGATGCAGAAGAAGGATGCAAAGCCAAGGTTGCTAAGATGGATTCTACTTCTTCAAGAGTTCGACATAGAGGTCAAAGACAAGAAATGAGTTGAAAACGGAGTAGCTGATCATCTTTCAAGGATCAGAATTGAAGATGATGTGCCCATTGATGACTTTCTACCTGAGGAGAACATATATCTTATTGAGAGTCGCTTGAAAGGCATGATCTCGGACCAGATACGCTTAGTGTCGATCGACACAAGGGGAGTGTCGATCGACACCCCGTCCGAATCGGAGAACGACAACTCCTGTGCCCGAGTGTCGATCGACACCACCTGTGTCGATCGACACCCTACGCGTGCTTCAGTTCGCAAGCTCTTAGATGATGTGTTTCTGCAACCAATCTTTGCTGTTCAAGATACAACTCGACCATGGTATGCTGATATTGTGAACTACCTTGCTGCAGACATTGAGCCTAACCATCTCAAAGGATATGAGAAGAAGAAGTTCATGAGGGAACTTAGAAGGTACTATTGGGATGAGCCACACTTATATAAGCATTGTTCTGACAATGTTTACAGAAGATGCATTGCAGAGAATGAGGTTCGTGATGTCCTGTTCCATTGTCATGGTTCTGAGTATGCTGGACTCTTTGCTACATTCAAGACGGTGTCCAAGGTTCTTCAAGCAGGCTTTTGGTGGCCTACTATGTTCAATGATGCGCAGCTCTTCATCATGCAGTGTGATGTTTGTCAAAGAAGAGGAAAGATCAGTAAGCGGAATGAGATGCCACAGAACTTCATCCTTGAAATTGAGGTCTTTGATTGTTGGGGTATTGACTTCATGGGTCCCTTTCTTCCATCATTCGGAATGCAATACATCTTAGTGGCTGTGGATTATGTCTCTAAGTGGGTGGAAGCAATCGCTTCTAAGACCAATGATGCTGCAGTAGTTCTCAAGATGTTCCAGACCATCATTTTTCCAAGATTCGGAGTGCCTCGGATTGTCATTAGTGATGGTGGATCTCACTTTATCGACAAGGTGTTCGACAAGCTGCTAAAGAAACATGGTGTTCAGCATCGCGTCGCGACCCCTTATCATCCCCAAACGAGTGGACAAGTGGAAGTCTCCAACAGGCAAATCAAGCAAATTCTGGAGAAGACAGTAGGCAAGACAAGGAAGGATTGGGCAACAAAGTTAGATGATGCACTTTGGGCCTACAGGACTGCATACAAAACGCCTTTGGGAACTACACCCTTCCAGCTACTCTATGGCAAAGCTTGCCACCTTCCAGTTGAGTTGGAACACAAGGCACATTGGGCTATCAAGAAGATGAACTTCGACTTGAAGCCTGCTGCAGAAAGGCGCCTACTTCAGCTCCACGAATTGGATGAACTTCGTTATCATGCTTATGAGAAGTTAAAACTCTACAAAGAGAGAACTAAAGCATATCATGATAAGAAGATCATCTCCAGACAATTCGAGCCAAATGACCAGGTACTTCTATAGAACTCTCGTTTGCAATTGTTTCCTGGTAAATTGCGTTCACGTTGGTCAGGTCCTTTCACAATCAAAGAAGTTCGACCATATGGAGCAATTGTCCTGACGAACGCCAAAGGAGAGGAGTTCACTGTGAATGGGCAAAGGGTGAAGCACTATTGGGCTCAAGCCGAGATTCCAGACGGACACATTGTGTCTCTGGATGATGCACCCAACGCCTAAATCACGCAAGCCCAGTCAAGCTATTGACGTTAAACGAGCGCTGAGTGGGAGGCAACCCACTGTTAGGTAAGTTTTTCTTTACATTTTTGAATTTGGTTTTACTAATTATCTTTAAAAAAAAAAAAAAAAAAAAATATAGAGGGCATCACCACGATGAGTGTCGATCGACACCCACTGCGTCGATCGACACCAAGCACGGTTACGGGTAAGTCTTCAAAACCCGACACTTCTTCTTCATTCTCTCATATTTTCAAAACCGTGAGTTTGAGAGGATTTTACCCAATTCACAACTTCATCTATTCTTAACCAAATTGAGTGATTCTTTTCTCTAATCCGTGCGGATTCTTTTCCTTTTTCATAATCCATAGTCGATTCATTCGATCTACCAAGGTATGTTCTTCAAATCTCCCAATTTCATTTTTCGACCTAAGGTGAAAATTTCCGGTTTCAACCTATTTAGCTTGATTTCTTTGTTTGATGATACTTGTTTAGGTTGTATAACTTGATTTAGATCATTCCCCAAACGGTTTTCATCCTCTTAATTGCATAAATTGAAATTTTCGAAACTTTTGGAACTTAATGCTGCATTTTGCGATTTTGGAGTTTTCTTTGGGTTTCATGGTTTCTATTTGGTCCATTCATGATAATAGAACTGTTGGGAATGATAATTATCGTTGATTGAAGATACAACTCGTCGATTTTGGTTCGGATTCAAAATCCGCGCGTGGTGTCGATCGACACCATTGTGTCGATCGACACCCGCGACCATTACAGCATCATTGCGTTTCGTTTGTTGAACTTTGGATGTTGATTTTGGTTTTTCTTTTCATTGCAGATGCCTCCTGTGAGTAAGAGACCACGCCACACTGAAGCATCCGCCTCTGGGACTGCTAATGATGAGGCGATTCCCTCTCTTCCTCCATGGCCAAAGCGTGAAAACGCAAAGATCCGGATTACGCGAAGTTGGGACGAGTCACCAGCTGCAGAGGTGGCAAAGGACGCATGCACTTACAGAGACATCAGCGAGTCGTGGGATGATTACGACACGCTGTTCTACAATGCGTGGCAGCGAGTAGAGATCGCTCCAACTCCCTTTGCTTGTGCGAAGACGATGAGCGCGCTAGGAATCAAGGATGACATCCTTTCCTTGATAAGCAGAATTGGGATGGGCACCATAGCGACGAAACAGTTCGATCTCTATCCAGACCTAGTCCGCCAGTTCATTGCCACAGCCAGGGTCTACTATTGGAACGAGATCAACAGGAATGCTCTGGAAGGCACATTGACCTTCCTAATCCGCGGAATCAGATACCGCATTTCCCTTCCAGACCTCTGTGGGATCTATGGATTCGCCGACGAGCATGCCACTGGGGTCTCTCTTCAGACTCAGCTTCCAGATAACCAGGACTTCTGGTCGCACTTCGGGAATGGGAGGTATGATTCTAAGACCTCCACTCACACCGACATTCGTCATCCTACTCTGCGCTATTTGGTTCGATTGTTCTCCACTACACTTCTGTGTAAGCACGAGCCAGGGAAGATGCGAGTGTCTGAGTTGGTGCTGCTCTATCGAGGTCTCTGGTCTGAGATCTATGAGGATGATGACGCGCCAGTTAGCGCGAACCTTGGCGCGGTATTTGCTCATCATTTGGCTTCCTTGAAGACGAAGCCTTTCAGCGGGACGAAGCTGAAGCCAGAGACCATAGGGAGTCTTCTTACACCCATCTTCCAGCACTGCGGGATAGACACTTCTACATGTTCCATTGTTACATCGCGTGCCTTGGTGGATATGGAGTACCTGAAGAGGACTCACTGGGTGACCGGAGAGAGATTGTGGGCATTTAGCGACGAGCAGAGAGTGCAGCGTTTGATTCAGCTACCTGACAGAGACCTCACTCACATTACCAGCAATCCGGGGCGCCTCGCATTTCGGCCTAGTCCGACCAAGCTCAGGGATGCTCCCGTTGCCAGACGCAGAGGTACTTCGTCACGCACAGCTGCGGATCCTCCACGACCATCCTCTTCCAGACGCAGAGCACCGGCTACTTTAGAGCCTATTGGACCGCATCACCTTCCAGACGCTCCTGAGATTCCTATGGAGCAGGCTGCTTTCCAGCGATACGTGGTTCAGAGCTTCCAGGCCATCTGGAATGCCATTGCCTCTGTGTCTACCTGCGTTCGACCACCTACGCCACCACATTCCTCTCCACCACATGCTGATGACGACGAGTGACTTTCTCATCCTTTTTCTTTTTAGTATTTTGAGTCAGTTTTTCTTTTCACTTGAGTCTGCATTTTGTTTCATTTGTTTCAGTACCTTGTTTCAAACTTGTTGCAGTTATTGAGCTTATTGGATTATCTTGTGCTTTTAACCTTTTGTTGAGTTTTCTAACAGCTTTGAGGACTTCTAACAACAATCTGACTTAACAACTTCAATGTTCGAGTGCCAGAACTCGGTCTACTGACAGAGTGTCGATCGACACAATCTGTGTCGATCGACACCAACTTCAGACACAGCATCGATCGATAACATCTGTGTCGATCGACGCTACACGCAGAAGTCAGGTAAGAATCCGATTTTTCTCTTTATTGCAACAATTTGGTACGAATTTTTTCTATCCAAACTCATTCTTAGTAACACTGGGGACAGTGTTATTCAAGTCTGGGGGAGGTGGTTGCTAATTTTGTGTTTTGTTTTGAGAGTCAGTTGAGTCTTGAGTCAAAAGTTTTCAAAATCTGTTTTATTGAGTCAAAATTAGTTGGAACTTTCAGTTTTTCTAGGAACTAACCACAGAAAGTTAACACTTGAAGAACCATTGCTATAAGAGTTGATTGCAGGACTTACTAAGTAGAAAGCTACAAGTGGAATCAGTCTAACAGGGCGAGTTCAGATCCCCTTAAAAGAACTAGGTATGCGCAGAACTTGATTCCTCTTTCAGTCCGAACAGATAGGCAATTGCAGTCTCTCCTTGATCTTCCCTTAAGAGAAAAGAAAAGAAAGAAAAATAGTCTAAGTCTGGAATAGTGCCTTGTCATGAGCCTGTCTCCTCACAAGGAACAATATTAGTGATGCTCTTGAACACGTCTCCTCACAAGGAACACAAGTAGAGAGTAGCACTATTCCAGAGATCCCAAAGAGAATAATAAGAGTCAATGAAAAGATCTTAGAACACCCTGAAAATGGGCAGAAGTTGACTAAGGGAAGAGAAAATAGGGGAGCTGCATGAGAATATCTTGTTTTGGTACTAAGGAAGGGAAAAGAATCAGAAAAGTTCTATGGCATTACCAATGTTAGAGTTCGAATATGTTACCAAGGAAAGGATCTGGATTTGAACTGGGAGATTGCTAAGCTTGTGGTAAGTACATTGAACATTTCCTAAGGTTGGCTCTAATATCATGTGGATTCAAGAAGTGTTAATCAATGTGGCGTTTTGAAAAAGTGATTGGAAGTTCCTGTTTTCAAACTTCTACTTCAGTCTAAGTTTCTGTTTTGCTTGAGGGCAAGCAAAGGCTAAGTCTGGGGGAGTTGATATATCATGGTTTTTACCCGTTTTTAAGCCATGATATAAGTGTTTTTATAGAGTCTTTTGCTAGTTTTGGAGTCTTTTTAGAGTCTTTACAGGATGGAGAGCATTTGGAGCTAAATGGAAGAAACTGGGACGTTTTGGAGCATTTTGGAGAAGCAGCCGAAGTGATGAAGTCAAAAGGCTGGATTTACGAGCTGCGTGTCGATCGACACCATCAGTGTCGATCGACACCAAGGATGGACGGCAAAACTTGACGGTTTCCAATCAGGAAAAGGAAAGAAGAGCAAGTTTGAAGAATTACAAGTTTACCCCTGGACGAAAAATCCCCTTCTATAAATAGTTTTCAGGCATTGTTTAGCCAAATACCTTATCATTATTTTCTGTTTTTGAGACTTAGAGAGAGATTGATCCTGAGCTTTTGGGGAGACAATTCTAACTCATCTGAGCCAGATTTCGAACCCCTGTATCATTCTCTATTCTTTTATGCAATATTATTCAGCCATGTTTTGTGTTTGCATTATTATGTCTGAGTAGTTTGTTAGTTAGGTTAGGGTGATTTAGGGTTTGATGAAGAGTTTGTAGAATCACTAGAATTATTAGGGAAATCAATTGGATCTTCACCTTGATTTGTGCTTAACTTGATTCTCTGAATTGATCACTTAGAAATCAAACCTTAGGTTGTTTAATAGATGCGAGAGCATTATTAATAACTTGAACTAATCTTAGGTGAGCAAATTATCTATTCGCAAAGAGATTTGGTTTAGGTAATTTGTGAACAAATCGAACCTGTTCTTATTGCTTGCCTTAATTGTTTAAATTCGCAAAGAGATTTGGAATTTAGGGATTTAGGCATAGATAACTTCTGCAACGAGAGTTGATTGGTTTTAACTTAGAGTTTCGAGTTCTAGACGGTTCTTAATAAAATCCCTAATAAACTTAGATTCTGCATTCTTGGATTCAAACCTGATAATTATCCTTGCCTAGCGCCTTTGTCTCTGAACTTACATCGCTTTATAAAACCGTTTGCTTATTTCTGCATTGCTTTAGACTACTTTAAATTAATCGCCTAGCATAATCTAAACCTAGAAACCATAAGTGTAGCTTTAACTTCCCTGAGGATTCGATACCCCTTATACTTCAACTGCATTACTGTGCACTTGCAGTAGTTGATTATTTGGGTAAAACCTGAGCCCTATCAGAGAGGAGTTGCTTGCTTGCCCTTGAGGAGCAAAACCTGGTGGATAACCTTGTTTGTGCTGAAAATTCCCTTGGTTTCCTTGATAGTTATTTTTGGGAACAAATCATTGTTGTTGTTTGAAAGGGACAAAGGGTTTTGGTTGAGCTCCTTGACCTTGTTGGGGGTAGACTTGATCTTGAGGATTCTCCACATTAGTACTCGTATAGGAAAGATTGTTGTTAATCCTATAGTTGTTGTTGTAGCCTTGTTGATAACCTTGGCCACCCACATAGTTGACCTCCTCTTGGCAATCCTCATTCAACTCTAGTTGAACCCCTTGACACTCATCATGCTCACCCACAAAGTGGACATGTTTTTGTGTTGCTTGAAGCAACTTATCCATTTTCTCATTGATAGACTTTAGCTCTTTCCTCCTTTAATCCTTATAAGCACCACCCTCTCTTGAAGATCTATCATAGTCTTCACCATAGTTGCCATCACTCTGGGCTAAATTCTCCACAAGCTCAAGACCCTCTTCCACTTCTTTTCCTAATAAGTTTCCATTGCTTGCTGTATCTAGAAGCATTCTAAACTTGGGAAGAACTCCGCGGTAGAGAGTGCTCAAGAGAGTTTCTTCGGAGAAGCCATGATGTGGGCATTGGGTTGTGTAACCCTTGAACCTTTCCCATGCTTCACAAAATCTCTCATTGTTCCTTTGGGTGAAGCTAAATAGTTCATTCCTCAACCTTGCTGTCCTTGTATTAGAGATGAACTTGGCAAGAAAAGCCTTCTTGCATTGGTCCCATGAAGTGATGGAACCTCTTGGAAGTGTCTTCTCCCAGTGATGTGCCTTGTCTCCAAGAGAGAATGGGAACAGCCTCAGCTTGAACCCATCTTCGGATATGCCATTGATCTTGGTCATATCACAAATCCTATCAAACTCATCCAAATGGTCTAGAGGATCCTTCAAAGCTAACCCATGAAACTTGTTGTGTTGCACCATATTAATCAACCCACTTTTAATCTCAAAGTTGTTGTTCTCAACTGGAGAAGGGATGATACCTTGGCGGTTAGCATGAGTATTAGGAGCATCTCCAACCCCAATGTGCCTAGGTTGGCATGGAGGGTGTTGAGGAACTCTAGGGACTTGAGCTTCATTCCCTTGATTTGTTTGTGGTATTCTATTACCACCCAATCCTTTTGGATTATCCATTCCTAAACGTTGTATGTATACTATGCGTTCTTGATCTCTTCTTACAAAAACTCCTCTAGTCAAGCGATGGATGTTGTCTAGAGGCTCAACTAGGTTGTTTTGTCCACTAGATCGCAAGTTCATACACCTATAAAGACAAAGAGCAAACCAAGCAAGAGATATTAGTAATCAAAAGAAAAGTAAAACTTAGTCTCAAGTAGAATTAAAATCCTAATGCACAAAATTATTCTCAAATGGCAACGACGCCAAATTGATAGTAGTATTTTTCCTATCAATTACTCAAATCCTACTCATGTCATTGTAGTATTTTGAGGATCAATCAAATTGGGGAAGATTATGACAATATGAATGCATAAAACTCCTTAATCTAAGCAAGCATATGATTTTTGTGGTTTAACTATCAACCTAAGTGATCAAACCAAGCAACAAGCTAAACAAAATAAACTAGATCCTTAATTAAGCAATAGACAAGCTAATCTAGCAATTCAAATACTAATTACTCACCAAACCAGATTATCAATTGACAAACGAATCCAAGGATGGGATTATCAATCTAAGGTGCTTCAAGAACCAATCTATGATGTCCAACAATCACAATATATGCTAATTTCTAAGCTTAGAACTTAAAAGCAAGATTAATCCACTCTCATGGCACTAATCACATCATTAATCATCCTAATCAAGAACAAACTCTCATTTGTGAAAAGGAAGCTAACAAGCATTATGATTCGGTTATAAAATGCTAATAAACGCCCTAGACAATCATTCTCATGAGATAGGAATGTAAATCCCTTGTTTAGTTGATTGGGGAATTTTATCAAACACCTTGTGGGTGGGAAATTCCTTAAGGTCTAGTTTTAACTTGATCATGGCTAAACTAGCATTAGGATCACTAAACAAGGAGGGAAATGAGAAGATCTAAACCTAGACATCAAGATTAATCCCTAGAACACCCTAGTTCTACAATCCTTAGATCCTAACAAAACTACTCACTAATCATGACTAAACCCCAAAATCCTATGAAATAGATGTTGGTAAACATGATTAGAGATACAAAAGATAAAAGATTAACAAAGATAAACTCCAAATTGCATAAACTCTTAAAAAGGTCTTACAAAATTGCTTAGAAGCCAAAGGGAAAATTTTTCTAAGTAAGAACAAAATATACTTAAGAAAAATTAGGTTTTTGATATTTATAGTGAACAGTGCAAAACCGGGTCAACCTGGAACAAATCGAGTATTGACCCGGTTTAAGTCACGGATTCGGGTGTCGCATCGGGCTACCAAGGTCGATGGCCAGCCCGATGTGGCTTCTAAAATCCGACTCCTTGATCTGTCTACCCCATATCGGTCTAACACGGCCGATGTGTAGCCGGATATGGAAGCAGACGACTTATGTTGTCCCTCTTTCACCTCTTCTTCCTCCCTTGGTCGTCCCCAATCATCCATATGGCCCTTCAAGCCTCCAAAACACCTAATAAAGACTTCATATGCACAAATATGCAACAAGTTATGCTAAGACTCACTAAACTCTAATATGAGTGCAAATAAGACTAATAATGACTTAATGAATGCACAAGTGGATGCAAAACTATCTAAAATGAATGCTAAATCATGCTAAAATATGTAACTGTCAGAAACATCTTTCTCCTTGTCATGGCGACAATGAAGAAGACGGAGAGGGGGCAGTGGTGACTTTAGATTCATGGTCGAATCTTTCCCAACCAGGAGGGACCTGATGCAGAACACTTCTATCGTTTAGGGCTTTTTAATTGTCGAACACATAATGGGCTTTCGTATTCGACAAGTTGTGTTTTGTTAGTATTTCCTTTTTCCTCTTACTATTATATAAGGGTTTTTTTTTTAGTCAAACCGTCTCTATTATATATAGGGCTGCTTAGAATCTTTATCTATTATATAAGAGGAAACTCAAGTTTTCAAAAGAGCTTTCTTGTGCACAACCCTGAGCGGAGGACTCTCAAACCCTAGCTGTAATCGAAATCTCTTTGACTACGTCTAAACCCAAGTTCGTTAACGAGTTCTTCTGGAGTTCTCGTGATCTAACTTGTTACCTTAGCTTCCGCTCTCTATCAGTTTTCCATTAGGACCTTCTTGTATCATTGATAGGTGTAAGTTTTACCTTAAATATTCCAATGACCAATTTGCAAGTACACATTAAACGATTGTAGTACTTAGTACAGAGATTGATGCTTACACTATAAGATTTGTAATAAAAATTAAGCTAATACGAAATAAGAAGGGATTTATGGTTGTCACTTAAATTAGCAAACGAAAAAAATGAAATGAAACTTAAAGGTTCTATAAAAATTTTGATTTAAAGTAGATCAGATTTAAAAAAATTTGTTTCATTTAGAATGATTCATTATTCATTTATAATCCATTTTACATCAACTTTTTAAATACCTAGTAGTATATTTAAAAACTCAACATGATGTCATCCGATGCACAAGAAATGAAACTCTTTTGTGTAATTGTGTTTGAGTGATTGCGTTTCTTTAATCTCTTGTTGTTTGGTCGGCTGTTACAACGGAGTACAAATCTTGACTGGTGCTTTACCCACCACCGGGCAGCGGCTAGTACCTTTTTCTCCTTGATGCTCCTTGGACTCAATATGTATAGATTTAGACGTGGACTCCAGCTACTGGAAGATCGAATCTACAGGTGACTTTTGGTTATTTCCCCTGTTTTTTGCTACATTGTAGATTTGCTTGGCTAAACATACTGAACTGTTTGGTGGTTATATCACAGGTGCATTTTAGATTGAGAGTAGCTTTATGCTAATCATTTCCTAAATTTATCAAAGATTAGACTTCGAACCTGGAATTTCCTAGATATTTTGAAATACTTAAATACTGTTGCATGGATCTCTATCATTATCTTTGATTAACCCTTGTTTTATTCAACTATATGTTAGTAAGAATTATGTCGATTCCACAGGACTTGTTTAGGCTGGTTTTCTCGTCAGCCAGAGTAAACATTCCGAATTTTTGCTCAGTTTTTTGTTAAACGAGCGATCAGATTCCATCGGGAACTTAACTGATGTTGTATGATAACTGTCTTCTTTATTTCTCTACTTTCACGCAAAGTATGTGGTACAGATTGATATTTATTTGGGATGCATTTTTACAGATTGATCAGTATCATCCTGTCTGGGGTAAAATGGACAACTATGCACTGGAAAAGGAAAATAGGAAGCAACCGCTTCTAATTCTTTGTCAGCATGAATCTGATAGGCTTAACGTTTGGGCACAACCTATTAGTCCAAAGTAACATATCGTCTTTATGGTGTTCTACTTATTAAGTTGATTTTTTTTACCTATACTGTTGGTGGTATTCACTCTTTTTAAATTGCAACTTATTTACAGGGACAGTCCATATTCACGGCTAAAAATAAGCACTAAGAAATGGACAGAACATGTTAAAACTGCCTTTTCAGTGGATCCAAGATTGCTATATCATTAGATTCAAGATTTACGGCTAGTTCTGTGAAATCTAGTTCAGGTACGGTTTTACAGAGCTTACTTTATTTAGAACTTGAAGAAAAACAGATTTTATATTCATTTTATTGTTGTACTAGGTAATAATCTGTGTCTTGCGTGTAGTGAAAAATTTGATATTTATTTAGTTTTATATAATTTAAAAAATAAATTATAGTAAAATATTTTATTCCAATCCTTTTATATAATAATTTATAGATTTCTCATTTTTTATATAAATTAAATCATAGTAAAATATTAATCAATTTAATTTATTTCGGAATCACAAAGTATGGTATCTTATTAATGAAAACAATCAATTTGTGCAACCATATATTCAGCTATAGTATTTGATCGGATTATACTCAAATTGATTAATTGATTTGTTACAATTAATTCAACCATACAAACAAATAAATTAATTGATTTGATCGGATTATAGTGTAGTCCACCACACCCATATTATGAATTATATAAAGGAAAGTCATACTTTATACTAATCACTTTCTTTTCTTTGTTAAAAACATTTAATTAAACATATATGTTTGAGATATATAGAATAAATTGATTGGCAAACATATGAAAAATCTTTGTGAAAGTGGTTGTATGTGATTATGATGTCTTTGAAATTTTAAATTCCATTAACTAATTGTTTTAATTTGTATATGATATGCAATTTTCATTAATGGCATATAATGTAATTAATCTATTGAAATAAATATTTTTAAAAAAAATTGTGAGAATGAATGTGGTGGTGACACATAGTAAAATGGCACCACCGTAAATATTTTTAAAAATAAGACTAGTCTGTAAAAATGTTTTTCAAATAATATATAGAGGATTTTTTTTTTTGGGTCCAAATCTCATTCCATTAAAACATTTAAACTAGGCATGGGTATAAAGTCAAGGCTTTTTTTGCCAGCCGATCTGCTTCAGTATTACAATTTCGACTGATAGCATTGAAACTAAGGAAATCAAAAGCATTAGACATTTCTAAAATGTCCGCTGAGATCCCGTACACTTCTGAGAACTCTGATTTTCTTCTCAGAGATCCAATCGCTTGGCTTGAATCTGATTCTAATCGGAGTCTTGTGTAACCACGTTTTAGCGCATCTTCCAGTGCTGCCTGGATTGCAAGTGTCTCTCCCATCAATGGTGATCTGACGCAAGCGACTACCTCCGATTGTTTCTCCAAAATCCGATCTTGTTCATCTAGGAACACCCATCCTAGACCCGCAATCTTGCATTCCTCTCTCCAAGCAGCATCTGTTCTGCATGTGATGGAGGTAGAGTCTCTTTCTCTGATGTTTAAATAAATAGGGATTTGGGATTGGTTTTTCCCGGTTGAGCTTCGATCCACTTTCTTGCCGCTCTGATAGATTTATCAATGACTTGTCCTTGAAATTTAGACACCCATTGACGCATATAGAGGATGGTTAGTGGTTAACTATACATCAAATTTGCAAGTTAAAAAGGATGATATCCACAAAACCAGTGAGGCATGATTGAAGCCAAAGAAATATCTTTCATGCTCATTTAATTTTACTATTTTATCAAAGTTACTAAAATTTGTTGAGATTAGGACTAACAAGTTAATGATTGATGGGTTGCAAATGCTTCAAATCTCTGCAAATTATATCATTACGTACTAATATTTTCTATCGTTTGAGTGATGTTTGATTAAGTTTCTCACTGGTATTATTGTTTGTAATTACGATGAAGATAAAGTTTTTAAATGAAATTTTTGAAAAAAATATATTATGTGCTGAGAAGGATACGATCATACGATAATACACTGATGAGTCTCTCCATAGGTTTTGATTTTCCCGCTTTTATTTGTTTTGACATCCTCAAATTCAGAGGATTTTGTATGATAGTAAGATTTTTTCACTTCAATTAATCTCTACTACTCATGTCATTGTAGTATTTGAGATGTCAATCCATATGGGGTTAAGATTAACAACACTAGGAATACATGAAACTATTTAATCTAAGCCAAATTCGATATTCAAATGACAAAGAGCTATTAAAACCAAGCTACAACCTAAAAGAGACACTATAAGACTAATTAGATGATCTAAAACCTTAATTATCACTAATCAAGAACTAATCAAACGATTAACTACTAATCAAGATTAACAAATTACTAAAAACGAAACCTAGGGATGGAATCATTGATTTGGGCATCTAAATGGTCAATCTTGCAATCATTTAAGCAACTCAAACAAGCTTTCTCTATGCCTAGAACACTAATTAAGACTAATCCATGATGTGTGGCAATAATTCATTTCCTAATCACCCTAATGAACTAATGATGTTTTAGCATTAAACACAAGTCTAAATGGCATGATAAACATCCTAGGCAACTAATGTCTTAGGCTAGGAATGTAAATCTCTTATAAAGTTGGTTCAAGCATTTCATCAAACACTTGGTGGGTGTATGAAATGCTTATGATCCAAAATAGCAAGGATTAGCTATTTGGCATTAGGAACTACTTAATAAGAAGAGAGATGAAAGAATCTAACCTAGATTGCAAGATTGAACCATTAGAAAACCCTAAATCTAACCCATCCCCAAGTTTCTAAGAGACTACTCACTAAACATGGATAAACCAACAAATCTCATGAATGAAATGTTAGTAAACATGATTAAATGATTAGAGAAAGAAATATTAGAAAAAAGAAGAATCAAATTGCATTAAACATAAAAGAAATCTCAAAAATCTCCTCAAAACCCCAAAGGGGCGTTTTTCTGTTTAAGCCCAAGAGAAGATACATAAAAATTAGGTTTTTAAGTATTTATAGGGAAGGAGGTCAAACCGGGTCAACCCGGAACAAACCGGGTTTTGACCCGGGGTAGCAGTCTTGCGGAAATCGCCATATCTCCCTAACCACAGCTCATAATGACATGAAACCACTTCCAGATGAAAGGTGATTCAATTACCTACAACTTTCATGAAGAGCTCGAAGGCTGAATCGAAACGGAAAGTCTTCGTTTGATCCGATTTGTAGCCAAAAAGAAATCGTCTGGGTTCAGTTCGACGAGTTGGTCGAACAAAGTCGTCGAACTGAACCCCTGGTGCAGTGGTTCGACCATCTGGTCGAACAAAGTCGTCGAACAGAACCCCTGGTTGTTTGGTTCGACCATCTGGTCGAACAAAGTCGTCGAACCCAACCAAAATCGATGTAACTTTCTCACCACGGGTCCGAATGACTTGATTCCAACGGCACTAGAAAGAACTCTGGATCCTCTACAACTCTTAAGAAGGCTTCGGAGTCTGAATCTCAGTGCAAGGCCTTCGTCCGGACCCATACATTTCGCACCTCCAAATGCTAGATATGCTTCTAAAGAGACTTCTGCTTCTCATTTGGCTGCTTCTCTTGCTCCTCTTGGCTATCCATGAAACTCCATATGGTCCTCCAAGCCTCCAAAACACCTAATAAGGACTCAATATGTACAAATATGCAACAACCTAAGCTAACACTCACTAAACTCTAATATGTATGCAAATGGGACTAAAAGTGGCTAAATGAATGCAAAAGTACATGCAAAACTATCTAATATGGATGCTAAAATATGCTAAATTATGAGTCTATCAACTCCCCCAAACTTGCCTTTTTGCTTGTCCTCAAGCAAACAAACATGACAAATCTAAGAGAGAGAGGTTTGAAAGTGGGAGCTCAATATCCAAGAATGCCAACAAAAACAATCAACTCAATGTCCTAGTTCTTAATTCTAAAATGCATTTGAATTCATCCTACTCCAAAAGAGTTAGCCATGCCCATCTCAAAAATCAAATGCACTAAGACTTCAATCTAGACATGTCTCCCTATCAAGCCAACTCTTTAACATTCATTAAGTTGCAAACCATGAATCATGACAATGCAATGCAAGTGAATTCATTTGGCTAAGGGGCTAGGCTTTGAGATAAAAATGATCTCAATTCATGTGGCTTCCAATTCGCATAAGGGTTTCACTCAAAAGGATTAAAATTTATGCATAATGCTAAAGGTAAGAGACAAGTGATGCATACAAGACTAGACTCTCATCTACCCATGATGCTATCAATGGTCCTAAACCCCTCTCATTCATTCTTTTTAAAGCTCACTCAACCCTCTAAAGCTACCCTTTTCTCTCAAGGCTCTTTGTGCCTTGCTAAACCCATGAATCTCACAAACAACTTCTTCTTCTTATAGCACTTAAGGGGAGACTTCTTCAACCTTTAACTCATAGTGAATGGTGTGATTTTTTTTTTTTTATAACTTAGCTCTTCTTTTCATTCCTAGGTAACCCTTTTCTCTTTCGTTGGCCCTTTAGCCTCTTTTGATTTTCTTTTTCTTTTCTTAAGGCTTCCTCATTCCTTTTAACACTTAGAGCTATACTTTTTCTTTTCAAACATAAGATCCACCATTTCAAACTATGCTTCCCTTATTCTCCTTCCAAGCCTCTTTCATTCCCTTTCTTTCTAATCTCTTTCCACAACTCATCATGCTAAAATGCAAGCATACAACCCATTCCTCAACACCAATTTGTACCGCGCCCCAAAACCCCAATTCCTAAGCCTAAAACTAGCCTCGATATGTGAGACTATAATCTACATGAGAGCCTAAACTTGTCGTCTCAAACCTAACACATTATCCTAAGTTTAATCAAAATAAGGCCTCACAATCAATATCACTAGAACATTGGCTTTTAAGGAGGTAAGGCAAGGTGGGAGTACTACTTGAGCTAGCAAAAGGGTGGTAAAGTGAGTAAGAAAGCTCAAATATGTCTAATATCCATGAATTCACTTTCAATGCAAGCATGATATTTAGATGTCAAATTTTGGTTCAAGTGAGTAGAGTTGGCTATCAATTTCAAGACCCTATTTCGACTAAAGTCTAGTGACAAGTGAAGTGATACAAGAATGGTTCTTCCTTACTTTCAAGACTTGTTCAAATGCATCAAATAACTACTAACTAGGGCATTGAATTGATTGATGAATTGGCCCTCTACAAGGATAAGCTCATCATTGCTCCCAATGCATATGAATGCAAATTCTATATGAAATGCAACTAGACTCCATCCTAAAATGCAAATGTAACATCTAAATGACTTTCTTTTTTGGAAATTTTCAAATTTTTTCAATTTTTTGGTATTTTCTATGCCATATATGAATGCATGAAAAGAAAAAGGAAAATAAGATCACAAAACACAAAATTAAATCTTTCAACCTCTCCCCCAAACTTAAATTACATAGTCCCTTGTGTAATAAAAGTTCAAGAGAGACCAAATCAACAAAAGCAAAATAAAAACAAAATGGTATATACAATGAAATAGAAAGAGGACCATACCTTGGCCCTAGCCATTGTCCTTAGGAAGTTGGAGAGGGGGAGTAGTGGGACTCCTTGTTGAGGTGGTGATGGTGAGATGAGTTGCAAGGGATGGATCCAAGCTTGTGCCATGCGTGAGATTAAACTTGAGAACTTTGGAGAGTAGCTCTTCAAGCCTTTCCTTGTCATTCTCCTTCATTGTGGAATGACAAATGGCTTTGACACTTGTAAAGGGTTTAAGAATACCCTTGCACTTCACATTGTACTCAATGGCTCCATCTATGAGTCTAAAAGGGTGTAGACTCATAGTGTGAGATGATGGAGCAAGAGTGGGATGGTTGTATTGGTTTGGCTTCTTCTTGTCCTCATTTCCTTTACCCATCTTTTGCCCCTTGCTATTCTCATTCTCATCTTCCAATGTGGTAGAGAAAAGAGTTTTCAAGCAAGCTCCATCCAATGCTAAAGCTTCTTTATCATTACCATAACCCAAAGCATTCTCTTCATGATATTATTTCTCCTTCTTACATGCTTTTGGGGGTGAAGGTAAATCCTTTGTTTCACAATTACTCACATCATCCTTAGTCTCCAATGAGGGAAAGAAGAAAGAGCTTAGGCATTTTTCATTGAGAGCATATGCATCCCTTTTATTCTTCTCAAAAGTACTCTTGTCTTCATGAACCTCAACATCAACAATTGGTGAAATGTCATTGCTTGAATCTTTAGGGTTCTTGGATGGCAAAGAGAGTTGAACCAATTTGGACTCTATGGTTTCCAAATTTGAGGTTGATTGTTCAAGCTTAAGGGTTAACTCATGTTGCAAACCCTCAATCTTGTCATCCATTGCTCTCATCATCTTGTCAAGTCTAATATCATTCATTTGTTGGCCTTCTATGATTTGATGGAGAACCTTTCTTTGTTCCTCATCTTGGTTAGAGATTTGAGAAATCTCATGGTTCTCTTGGTAGCCTTGGTGATTTCCTTGGACTCCATGGTTAGACCCTTGATTGAGAAGCTTACTCCCTTGGTTGAAGTTCCAATTGTTGACCACGAAATTTGCTTCCTCTTGGTGCTTCTCATGAACCAAACTAACTCCTCTTTGTTGCACACTTAAGAGCTTTTCCATTCTATCCACTTTCTCTAGCAAGTCCTTCCATGTGGAGTCTTCACATGATCTCTTTAGAGGTGTTGTATCACGCTCTTCACAGTAGCTTTCACTAGACTTGGCCAAGTTCTCAACAAGTAGCTCTCCTTCTTCTATTGTGAGGTTTGCAAAACGCCCTTTGCTAGCCACATCCAATGTCCATTTGTGATCCTTAGCAACTCACCTATAGAAAATGCTAAGGATTGCTTCTTTCTTGAACCCATGATGTGGACAATCCCGAGTGTAT
>JAHZTW010000001.1:378773056-378824929 GCA_020283515.1 Alliaria petiolata
AGATTGAACCATTAGAAAACCCTAAATCTAACCCATCCCCAAGTTCCTAAGAAACTACTCACTAATCATAGTTAAACCCATCAAATCAAAGATAAGTGATAAGCTAAACATGATTAGAGAAGAGAAATTAAGAAATCTAAGAGAGATATTGCATTCAACTTAAAGATCCAAGGCAAATACAAGGTTTTCTCCCAAAGAGCATAAAAGTTTAAGCTAAAACAAGATAGAATCAAAGTTGGAATAAAATTAGGTATAAAGAGTATTTATAGGAGGGACCCATAAAAGCAAAAAAAAGATTCGTCTAGGTTTTGTTCGAAGAGCTCGTCGAACCAAGTCGTCGAACTGAACCTCTGGTGCTGTGGTTCGACGACTTCGTCGAACAGTTTGCTCGAACCAACTCCCTGGTCTCTTGGCTTCTTCTTCTTGGCGTCTGGCTTCGGTTCGAGCAGCTCGTCGATCCAACACGTCGATCCGAACCAAAATCGATGTAACTTTCTAACCACGGGTCCGAATGACTTGATTCCAAATGGCAGTAGAAAGCACTCTGGATCCGCTACAACTCTTAAGAAGGCTTCGGAGTCTGAATCTCAGTGCAAGGCCTTCTTCCGGACACATACATTTCCCGCCTCCAAATGCTCGATATGCTTCTAAAAGACTTTTGCTTCTCATTTGGCTGCTTCTCTTCCTCCTCTTGATCATCCATGAGACTCCATATGGTCCTCCAAGCCTCCAAAACACCTAATAAGAACTCAATATGTACAAATATGCAACAACCTAAGCTAACACTCACTAAACTCTAATATGTATGCAAATGGGAATAAAAGTGGCTAAATGAATGCAAAAGAACATGCAAAGCTATCTAAAATGAATGCTAAAATATGCTAATTTATGAGTATATCAAACATGCAAAAGGAGATATCACAGCAAAATCCATAGAACAGAAAATATACAAGCAAAAGAATCCGGACGAAGCCGAAATTTGATTCTGAATAATGATCGAAAAACAAAGAAAAGAAGAAAGACATGATATTTTTAGTGAGATAAGAGAGAGAGGATCTCACATTTAGTAGTGAAAACTGAGTGAATGTAACGTTCCAACCGCCACTAACAGTGAGCATCCACATCCGCTCTCGGGTCCGTGGAGCAGTCAGTGAGCTCCACTCCTGTGATAGTGGTGTATTAGCCGGCAGACTCAAAAGTCATGAAATATTGACCGTGCAATTACCACGCGATCTACTCCAGGTCAAGCACGCTTAATTTTGAGTTCTCCCAGGACAAGTGATCGAAAAGATAAATGCATTTTGGCGACATGGATAGCCAAATCAATTCTCTTAAGCCTCTCCACATATATTTTCATATTCCTAAAATCGGAATGTTACAATTCACCTCCACTCACTGGAAGCAACGTCCTCGTTGCGCACCAGGACCGTTACCTCCGACGGTATGAACCCTTGTGACTCCACACTCTCGTCTGGGTTCGGATATGATATCCCTTGTAACGCCCCAACCGCCCCTACCAGTAAACACCTACGTCCGCTCTCAGGCCTGTGTGCCCCACCTCTGTCTAACGTTCGATGCGTTAGCCGGGAGGCTCGAAAGTCATGAAATACCGACCCTGCAATCACCACGCGATCTTTCCCAGTATTTTAACTTTACTCACACGGTTCGAAAATCACTTTCCGATAGGTCACCCATCCTAGTGCAACTCCAGCTCAAACACGCTTAATTTTGGAGTTCTCCCAGGACAAGTGACCGAAAAAGATAAGTGCACTTTGCAAATCAATTCTCTTAAGCCTCTCTACATATACTTTCATATTACTGAAATCGGGATGTTACAGTAAAGCCTAACAAATCTGATTTATGCTAGAGTTTCAAGTTTAATATTAAATTACCTGAACAACTTTCTCAAGGCATTACATAAATTTCTTTTCTTCCTCCTCAATATATGGGGCTATGTGAGGCTCGAAGCAAGAAGAGATAATTACACGGAAGTTATTACTAGTATTATCCCCGTACGTTACCAATTTATTCAGTGCCATCACCAAGTTTGTTTTCAAATTCCTTTTCAAACTTTAGCCTTTCTGATGAGGACATCAAGTCATCATCAGCCAAGGAGCACGAAACCAGGAGTCATGAGGAGGAGAGCATGAAGCTAAGGAGTGCTAAGGAGACATGCGAGCTGAATTCAACTCGAATGAAGGCCAAGACAAAACATTCCAACTCAACCAAAACTTTTAGAGCATATTAAACTCATCTAGAGTTCACCACGAAGAAGAAAAAGCCAGAAAGGATTACATATGAAGAAGATATTGAAGATACAATTTTGCAGATCTTCAATGGACCTGATGGAGAAATGCGATCACTCATTGAATCCTTCCTGCCAAACCTGAATGAACCAAGCAACAAATCAAATTCTTTTGGATTCTTAACTCATCATAGGCCCACGGAGAACTGGACTCATGACCAAATTCATTTTGCTTTAAGAGCTATTAATTTTACAAATCAGGTGAACCGGAACTTTCTCGATTTGGACATATGAGCGTTAATTGGAGGATTCCGACCAAACCAGAAGGAATTAAGCTATGAACCGACCTGTTATGGAATCATGACTCAGCCGGGAAGCTCGTGGAATTGTATTCATATAAAAAACGGTTCAGACGAGAAAATTATTCAATTTCTAAACCGAAGGAGCCTAAACCAGTTTTCTCTCGACTTTCCTTATTTAGATGCTTTCACACTTGGAGAGATCAATGAACAACGGTCTTATTACATTTATGTGGGACGTCAAGGAGCTTCTAGAAGACTATCCAGCCATGGAATGATTCAGAAATTATCAAATACAAGTCATCACAGCAATAATCTCCAACGGCCATATTCCACAATTATTTTGGATTATTTCTTGCTCTTTTTATTTTCTTACCGTTAACTTGATTATAATATGAGCACTATATAAGCTCCCTTAGTCTTTCATTTGTACTCACCTTTCAATCATCTAAGAAATATAAAGTTTGTTTTTCTTTTTATTCAAAGAGTTCTTGATATGTCTATATTTTGCATCATATTATCACCCATTTAGTGTAAGTTTCTCATCATCTAAGAGTTTATTTAAGCATCATTGTGTTGCATTTTGTTCATTTAGAGTCTAAGGTGTCTTTGCATAGTCCTTGCATATTTGTTGCATTTGGAGTGTTCCCTAGGTACATTTGGAGCTAAAGAAACCAATTGGAGCTTTGGGGATGAGTTCGGATCGAAGAAGAGTCGAAACAAAGTTTGACAGAAGTTGTCTGGCATCGCCTCGGTTTGGCCACCTCGGACTGGCAAACCGAGACGACCTCGGCAGGGAGTTCATCGGTCTGGCGCCATCGGTTTGGACGCGCGGAGCAGCTCGAGACGAAGCCACCAGAACCTCCATCGGTCAAGCAACATCGGACTGGCAAACCGAGACGGACATGCCAGAGACTTCATCGGTTTGGCCACCTCGGACTGCAAACCGAGACGGACGCGCCAGAGTTCCCATCGGTCAAGACGCCTCGGACGGACAGGCCGGGACGCGTCCCTCATCTTGCATCGGTTTGGAGCCCATCGGTTTGGCAAACCGATGCGGTCTCTTTTTCCAGCCAAAACCGGGTCAATACCCGGTTTGTTCCGGGTTGACCCGGTCCGATCACTATTCACTATAAATACATTTTAGACCTAATTTTATGTCTCAACTTTTATTCTCTTGTTCTTAGCCTAAACTTTTAGCCTCTTTGAGAAAAACCTTGTTTAAGCTTTGGATCTTTGAGTTTAATGCAATATCTTTCTTAGATTTCTTGTTTTATCTTTCTCTAATCATGTTTAACCTTTCTCTAATCTTTGATTTGATGGGTTTAAGCATGATTAGTGAGTAGTTTCCTTAGGAACTTAGGGATGGGTTAGATTTAGGGATTTCTTATGGTTCAAACTTGCAATCTAGGATAGATTCTTCCTTTTCTCTTCTTATTAAGTAGTTCTTCATGCCAAATAGCTAATCTTTGCTATTTTGGATCATAGGCATTTCATCCACCCACCAAGTGTTTGATGAAATGCTTGAACCAACTTAATAAGAGATTTACATTTCTAGCCTAAGACATTAGATGTCTAGAGTGTTTATCATACCATTTAGACTTGTTATTAATGCTTGTTGATTATCTTAATGCTAAAACATCATTAGTTCATTAGGATGATTAACAAAGGGATTTGAGCCACACATCATGGTCTAATCTAAATTAAGTGTTCTAGGTATAGAGTTAGCTTGATTAGTTGCTTAAATGATTGCAAGGTTGTCCATTTAGTTTCCCAAATCAATGATTCCATCCCTAGGTTTCGATTTAGTCAATTGATAATCTTGCTTAGTAGTAATCCTTGCTTAGTATCTTGATTAGTAGTGATTAAGGCTTAGTTTCATAGTATTGCTCTAGTAGTATCTCTTTTAGTTTGTGTTTAGCTTTCAATACTTGTTTGTGACTTGCTTTTATCATTTTAGCTTAGCTTAGACTTAACTTTGTATTCTTATTGCATCATCTCCCAAGATGGATTGATACCTCAATATATTGCAATGATATGAGCAATTGAGGAATTGCTTGCAAGACATAAAAAGTCTTGTTTCAATTTGGCGCCGTTGCCATATTGGGATTGATTGATCATTAAGATTTGAGTTTTGTTTGAGACTAAGTGATCTTTTTGCTTATTGACCATCTACTTTTCTAGATTTCAGTTTTTCCTTGAATGCATTTGAGATCACAAGGAGACAACAACTTCCAAGGTTTTCAAGACATTGATCAATTGGAAAGGGTTGCAAGGATTGCAAGAAGGGAAGCTGCAAGGTTAGAGAGGTTGAGAATGGAAGAACAACAAAGAGATCAAGCTCCTCCAATGAACTTGGCGCAAGCACCAAGGGGGAATGGAAACCCCTTACATGCGCCAAGACTAGGGAGGACTATTGGGGCTGGAGATGCTCCAAATACACATCAAAATCGCTATGGTATCAATCCTCCACCGGTTCAAAACAATACTTTTGAAGTGAAGCCAGCTTTCATCTCTATGGTTCAACAAGACAAGTTCCATGGGTTGCCAATGGAGGATCCTCTAGATCACTTGGACAACTTTGATGTGGCTTATTCAAGATGAATGGTGTGAGTGAAGATGCCTTCAAACTAAGACTCTTTCCCTTCTCTCTTGGGGATAGAGCAAGGCAATGAGAGAAAACTTTGCCTCAAGGTACTATCACTACATGGGATGAGTGTAAGAAAGCCTTTCTATCTAAGTTCTTCTCCAACTCTAGGACCGCCAAGTTGAGGAATGCGATCTCTGGCTTCACTCAAAAGAGCAATGAGTTTTTCAATGAAGCATGGGAAAGATTCAAGGGCTACACAATGCAATGTCCTCATCATGGCTTCACACAAGAGTCTCTACTAAGCACAATCTATAGAGGTGTTCTACCATAGATAAGAATGCTTCTTGATACCGCAAGCAATGGGAATTTCTTGGGCAAAGATGTTGAAGATGGTTTGGAGCTTGTAGAGAATCTTGCCTTGAGTGATGGTAATTACAATGAAGACTATGATAGAGCTCCAAGGGGAGGTGATTTTGATGCTCACAAGAGGGAAATGAAGTCTTTACATGACAAGATGGACAAGCTCATGTCCTCAAACCAAAGGCATGTACATTTTGTTGAAGATAATGTGGAGGATTGTGATGATCAAGTTGAATACCAAGAGGGTCAAGAGGAGGTAAATTTCGTGGGAGGCCAAGGAGGATACAACAATTACTATAACAACAACTATAAGGGGAACAACAACCTCTCTTATAGGAGTACTAATGTCGCTAACCCCCAAGACCAAGTTTACCCTCCACAAGCTACCCAAGGAAAGCCTTTTGTACCCTACAACAATCAACAAAAAGGTTATGCACCACGGTCTAACTACCAAGGAGGAAACCAAGGCAACTTTGGTGGGCAAAGGTTCAACCAAGGCAATGCTCCACCGGGTTTTAATCAAGCTTCACAAGGTCCACCACAAGACAATGTTCAGCTTATGCTTCAACAAATCCTACAAGGTCAAGCCAATAGTGATGCTAATATGGGAAAGAAGATTGCTGAAATCAACACAAGGATGGACTCCTCACTCAATGAGCTTGTTACTCAAATTGGGGGTCTTCAACAAAAGTTTAAGCAGCTAGAGAAAGGCAAGGCTTCTAGCTCCAACTCTCAAGGTACTCTACCGGGAAAGTGTGAAGCAAATCCCAAGGAGTACATCAATGCCATTACTTTGAGAAGTGGAAAGGAGTTGCCTCCAAGGTCAAGTCCTTTGATCAATTAGGACATTGAAATTCAAGATGGGGAGGATAGCTTTGAAAAAGCTCAAGATGCTATAACTTTTGATGATGTATATATTGCAAAGAAGAGTAAGGAAGTGGTAAAGGAGAAGCCAAAGGAGGATTTGCACAAGAAGGAGTCAAGATTTGTTCCTCCACCCTACAAGCCTAAGCTTCCTTTTCCCGGGAGGTTTAAGAAACAATTGGTGGAGAAATACAAGGCTATGTTTGACAAGCTAATCAAAGACATTGAGCTCAAGATGCCTTTGGTGGATGCCTTTATGATGATTCCACAATATGCTAAGTTCTTGAAGGATACCGTGGCACAAAGAGCAAGGGATATCCAAGGAGTTATGCTAGTTTCTCAAGAGTGTAGTGTCATAATCCAAAGCAATGTGATACCAAAGAAGCTAGGAGACCCCGTATCTTTCACAATACCATGCGCCCTAGGTCCTCTTAGTTTTGAAAATTGCTTGTGTGATCTTGGAGCTAGCATCAACCTTATGCCCTATTCAATTGCAAAGAAACTTGGTTTCACCAAGTACAAAGAGTGTGGAATCTCCTTGATACTTGCGGATAGAAGTGTGAGGTTACCTATTGGAATTCTTGAAGATTTGCCTATCAAGGTTAGTAACTTCATCATCCCCACGGATTTCATGGTCCTCAAGATGGATGAAGAGCCAAAGGATCCTTTGATTTTGGGAAGATCCTTCCTAGCTACAGCTGGTGCTATTATAGATGTTAAGCATGGAAAGATTGGCTTACATCTTGGAAATGGGATTGAGTTGAAGTTTGACATAAAGAAGACTTTGAGGAAGCCCACCATTGATGGTCAAGTATTCTACATTGAGACTATGGATGAGCTAGCCGACGAGTTGCTAGAGGAACTAGCTCAAGAGGACCATCTTGGTGTTGCTCTCACCAAACCACATGGAGAGAATGTGTACTTGGATGAGGAAACACAAGCATACATGCAAATGCTTGATTCGCGCAAGGCTCTAGATGGGGAGGAAGTTTTTACACGATTGGTAGCTTCATGTGAGGGTGAAGTGGAATGTGACCAAGACAAGAGGTCCATGGAAGTTGAGGTTTCAAGTCAAGGGCAAGAGGAAAAGCTAGAGGAGCTTGAGATTTGCGAATGGGCTAAGGACCTTGATGAGGATTGGAGCGAACTTAAGGCCCCAAAGGTGGACCTCAAACCACTTCCCATTGGACTAAGGTATGCTTTCTTAGGCCCTAACTCTACTTACCCCGTAATTGTGAATGATTGCTTGAGTGATGATGAGCTCAACTCTCTCCTTAATGAGTTGAGAAAGTATAGGAGAGTTATTGGTTACTCTTAGAGTGATATCAAAGGCATATCTCCTATGCTTTGTACTCATAGGATTCACCTTGAAAATGAAAACACTTCCTCAATTGAACACCAAAGAAGATTAAACCCAAACCTTAAGGAGGTGGTGAAGAAGGAAATTTTAAAACTTTTGGAAGCTAATGTGATTTACCCTATTAGTGATAGCACTTGGGTGTCTCCCGTGCATGTTGTCCCTAAGAAGGGTGGAATCACTGTGATTAAGAATGATAAGGATGAATTAATACCAACTAGAACCATCACCGGCCATAGGATGTGTATTGATTATCGAAAACTCAATGCTTCTACTAGGAAAGATCATTTTCCTCTTCCTTTTATTGATCAAATGCTTGAGAGATTGGCTAACCATCCCTTCTATTGTTTCCTTGATGGATATAGTGGGTTCTTCCAAATACCCATTCATCCTAATGATCAAGAGAAGACTACTTTCACATGCCCTTATGGTACCTTTGCATATCGAAGGATGCCATTTGGGTTATGTAATGCTCCAGCCACCTTTCAAAGGTGCATGATGAGTATCTTCTCCGATCTTATTGAGGAAATGGTAGAGGTGTTTATGGATGACTTTTCTGTGTATGGTGCCTCTTTTTCTGCATGTCTTTCTAATCTTTGCAGGGTTCTACAAAGATGTGAGGAGTCTCACTTGGTGCTCAATTGGGAAAAGTGTCACTTCATGGTAAACCAAGGGATTGTGTTGGGTCATAAGATTTCTGAAGATGGTATAGAAGTAGACAAGGCCAAGATAGATGTGATGATCAACTTGGCGCCACCATCAAATGTGAAAGGCATAAGGAGTTTCCTTGGGCATGCTGGGTTTTATAGGAGGTTCATAAAGGACTTCTCAAAGATTGCTAGACCTTTGACAAGACTCCTTTGCAAGGAGGTGGATTTTCAGTTTGATGAAGAATGCTTGCAAGCCTTTGAGACAATCAAGAAAGCACTTGTGAGTGCCCCTATCGTGCAAGCACCGGATTGGAGTCTACCATTTGAGATCATGGCTGATGCTAGTGATTATGCTGTGGGAGCTGTGCTTGGGCAAAGGAAGGACAAGAAGCTTCATGTGATCTATTATGCAAGTAGGACACTTGATGAAGCTCAAACCAAGTATGCTACAACTGAAAAGGAACTCTTGGCTGTGGTATTTGCTTTTGAGAAGTTTAGATCTTACTTGGTGGGATCAAAGGTGATAGTGTACACCGATCATGCTGCATTGCGCCACATCTATGCCAAGAAGGAGACCAAGCCAAGGCTCCTTAGATGGATTTTGCTTCTCCAAGAGTTTGACATGGAGATAGTTGACAAGAAGGGGGTGGAAAATGGTGTAGCTGATAATTTGTCAAGGTTGAGGATTGAGGATGCCTTGCCACTAAATGATTCACTCCCGGAAGAGCAATTGATGATGATCAAGAGTGTTGCTAGTGTACATGGAATTGGCAAGATGCTTCATGAGATTCAAGGCATGGAAGCAAAGAGTGAGCCTTGGTATGCTGATTTTGTTAACTACTTGGTATGCAATGAAGAGCCCACTCATCTCAATACCTATCACAAAAAGAAGTTTTTGAGAGATGTGTCACACTTCTATTGGGATGAGCCTTACCTCTACAAGAGATGTGCTGATGGGATATATAGGAGATGCTTGGCACAAGAAGAGGTAGAGAGTGTGATCTTTCATTGCCATGGGTCTAAATATGGAGGGCATTTCGCCACATTCAAGACAGCTACAAAGGTGCTTCAAAGTGGGTTTTGGTGGCCTACATTGTTCAAGGACACTCATGAGTACATCAAGAGATGTGAGCCTTGTCAAAGGAAGGGGAACATAAGTAAGAGAGATGAGATGCCCCAAAACCCTATCTTGGAAGTAGAATTATTTGATGTTTGGGGAATAGACTTCATGGGACCTTTCCCTTCTTCTTTTGGTAACCAATACATCCTAGTGGCTGTTGATTATGTGTCAAAGTGGGTTGAAGCCATAGCAAGTCCTACTAATGACTCCAAGGTCGTGCTTAAGATGTTCAAGAGCATAATCTTCCCAAGGTTTGGTGTTCCAAAGGTTGTGATTAGTGATGGGGGAAGCCACTTCATCAACAAGGTCTTTGAAGGGTTATTGAACAAGCATGGTGTAAAGCATAAGGTAGCCACTCCTTACCACCCTCAAACTAGTGGTCAAGTGGAAGTCTCAAACCGTGAGATTAAAGCTATTTTGGAGAAAACTGTGGGTCTAACAAGAAAAGATTGGTCAATCAAGCTTGATGATGCTTTGTGGGCCTATAGGACAGCTTTCAAGACACCAATTGGAAGGTCTCCTTTCAACCTTGTGTATGGAAAAGCTTGTCATCTACCTGTGGAGATTGAGCACAAGGCTTTATGGGCTGTGAAGCTTCTCAACTACAACATAAAAACTGCCCAAGAAAAGAGATTGGTTCAACTCCAAGAGCTTGAGGAGATTAGGCTTGAGTCTTATGAAAGCTCAAGGATCTACAAGGAGAGGACCAAGGCTTTTCATGACAAGAGGATTGTGAAGAAGGAGCTAAGTGTTGGTGACAAGGTTCTTCTCTACAATTCAAGATTGAAGTTGTTCCCGGGTAAGCTCAAGTCAAGGTGGGGAGGCCCTTTTGAGATTAAAGAAGTGTTGCCATATGGAGCCATCACCTTGATTGGAAAGAATGGTGAAGATTTCACAGTCAATGGTCATAGGGTCAAGCCATTCTTGGTAAATGAGTCTAAGGAAGAGGCAAACTCATGCCCTCTTCAAGATCCTCCACACGCCTAAGGGTTTGAGAAGTCAAGCTTAGTGACTTTAAACAAGCGCACTTGGGAGGCATTCCCATGGTATCCTTGTATATATTCTTGTTTTTCATTTCTAATATTATGTTTTTGAGTGTTGGTGATTGTTAGGTTTGAGCCATATGAAGTGAACTTTGATGGAAAGCATGAAAAGAAAAAGTTTTAGGCTGCATCGGTTTGCAGCACCTCGGTTTGCCAAACCGAGGTGACCATGGCAGAGAAAGCCTCGGTCTGGCTGCATCGGACAAGCAAACCGAGGCCAAGCTTCCCGAGAGTTCATCGGTTAGCGGCACATCGGTTTGCCAAACCGATGCAGCCCCAAAAGGTAAGTCAACTCCTTCCTTTCTCCCTTTGACCGGTTCAATTTGAGTAAACCAAGCCTTTTCTAAACCAATTTTCACAGAATTTTGCTTGGTTTAGTCTCTTCTTCTTCCCCAAACTCGTTTTTTCCTCCATTCTCCCTTTGTTTCACTATTTTTAGCATAACTCTCTCAATTTTCACTCAAATTTGGTGATTCAAGAACCCACTTGCTTGGAATTCTATTGTCTAACTGTTTCTATTCCAATTTCGGGCCACCCTCTTGTGCAAGGAACAAGGTATTTTTTTTTCTATTTCTCTCCATATCCATGATTTTCCCTTTTTGGAGAACTTGAGGAAATTGGTAAATTGGAATCGAAATTGGTTGCTAGAAGCTTGGGTTATACTTGGGAATGATAATCTTGTTGATTTGGTGGGCAAAAACGTGCATACTTTGAGAAATTTGGAAATTTTTGGCATTTAGGGTTCTAGTGATAGAAAAATTCCGAAAATTGCAAATTGGTGCTCTAAATGTGGTTAAAATTTGGGGCTTTTGCTTGTAATTAGATGCATTACCCACGATTAAGCATAGCCCATCTTGAATTTGAGTTTTGACCAAATTGATTTTTTTTAGTTCATGCCAAAATTTTCTCTAAGTATGGAAATTTTTGTTATGTGGTTTTCTCTTGTTATTGTCTCTAAATTCTAATCTTGTTGACGGCAATAATAAGTACTTAACTCTCTCTCAAGTGTTTCCTATTCATAGGTACAAATGGTGAAAGTTAGAGGGCCATATGATGGAGAAACGGATCAACAAAGAGAGGATAGGAGAAAAGGGAAGAGAGAAATGGTTCATGGTGAGGGAAGCAAACGCGCATCCTCACGTGCGAAGGAAACCGACGGGAAAGAAGCCACTGCAAGTGAGGTTTATAAGATTCTCATGGACATGGAGCACAAAGGGACAAGGTTCCCTCACATGGAGACTCTTAGGGAACTTGGCTTGTTTGATGATGTGCTAGAGCTCTACACACAAATGGGGTTGAGGAAGTTCTTCCAAATGGCTCACCCAACCCATAAGGCTCCACTTTGCCAATTCCTCTCTACTCTCAAGGTGAAATTTTACCCCCTTTGTGAGGACCCAACTGAAGAAGAGGAGCTAGATGGGCATGGATATATAACCTTCAAGGCAGGCCGCAAACACCATAGGATGTCTTTCAAGGAGCTTAATGAAGTGTTTGGGTTTGAAGAAGGATGGAGAAGAGGAAAACTTTTGGAGTTTCGACGGGATGAGCTTACAAGTCTGTGGAAGTATATCGCGGTTGGCAACTTCAAGGCTGGTGCAAGCAAGAGTGGCTCCATCACACATCCCGCAGTGAGGTATGCGCACAAAGCCCTAGCTCATACCTTCTTTTCAAGAAAGGAGTGCGGTTATGTGACTGAAGATGAGCTTGAGCTTTTGGACATGGGATTTAAGAACATCCTTAAGACCATAAGAATTGGGAATAAGGTGATAACTTTGCATGGGGATAGCTCCGGGATAGGCTTGATCACTCTCCTTCTGAAGAAGCTGTTGAGCTATAAAGAGTGGGCTGCTACAACTAAGGACTTTGCACCACAACTCAGCGTGGGAGGTATAGTGACACCCATTCTCGAGGCTTGTGGAGCGGATCTTGGGGAGGTTACACATGATATGGAATGGCTGGATATTTCATACCTTCGCAAGACAAGGTTCCTTAGTGGAACATCGGGAGGTAGATATGTCTACAAGTTTGCTTATGGCGAAAGAACGGAAGCAAGGATCCGACTCCCATGCCCCCATTTGACTAGTTTCAGCGAGAGGAGTAACATCCGTTTCTGCCCCTCCAGTGATGATCTCTACAACCCTTCAGTTGATCCTCCACTTGAGACCGGGAAGAAGGCAATGGGCTCCACGAGTCAAGCAAGCGCCGAGACTGACCCCGAGGAAAACCAAGAGGAGCCTATGAGTCCGAAAGTTGGGAGTGAGCGCTACTTCTTTGATGCTTATGAGCTAGCAGTTCCTTCCCAACCCCTTAGAGAAGCACATCATCGCATCAACCTCCTCCAAAGGTGGAACAAGTACCAAGATAAGACCATTAGGAAGATGGTCAAAACCATCAAGGGGATGGCAAAGGAAATCAAGGGCTTAAAGAACAAACTTGGGGGCGCTTCATCATCTTCAAGAGCTCGCGAGGCTGCACATGAGGAAGAAGACATAGGAGAGAGTGCCATGGAGCTTGATAGGAGACACTCCTTCCACGAGCAAGGGAGGAACACTTCCCATGAGGAACCACCACGATCCTCCTCCTATGAGACTCGCCAAAGGAAGAGGAAACCAATGCGTTCCCCAACACCGGAGTCAAGCAATCAATCATACTCGATGGGGGAATCATCCTCCTCCTCAATCCAATTCTAGAGGTAACACTCCAAACTCCATTGTAAATACCATCTAGTCTTTTATTTTTGCATATTGAAATCTTCTCCAAGCTTGGATTACACAAGAGACTGTGTAATTTAAGTTTGGGGGAGTATGGTGTATTTGATCTTGTGTTTTGTGATCTTATTTTTCTTTCTCATGCATTCTTGAGTCTCATGCATACATCTATGGCATAGAAAAAACCAAAAAAATTGGAAAAATTTCGAAAATTTCAAAAAAATAGCATGTAGTTGCATTTGCATTTGTTATATAAGTAGGATTGAGTCTAACTTTCATATAGGATTGCATTCATGCATAGGGGACAATGATGATTTTTCCTTGTAAGGTGTTAAACTCATGAATTAGTTCAAGGCCCTAGTTAATAGTTGTTTGATGCTTTGTGTGCAAATTTTGAAAGTTAAAGTTGAACCCTACTTGGACCTCACCATTTGATATTCAAGTTTTAATTGAAGCAAGCTTTGAATAGAAACCAACTCTCTTGAACTTGAACCTAATTTGAATAAGTAATTATCATGGTTATGCATTGCTAGAGAACTTGTGGATACCATATACATATTTGGGTTATCTTCTTTCCTTTTACCACTCTTGTTAACCCAAATAGCCGACTCTCATCTTTAGAGCGGTTGAAAACGAATTCCCAAACTAAGCTTCCTTTGAAACCTCTTCCTTATTGAGTGCATTAGGCCTTTTTCATCTTGTGAACTTAGCAAAAAGTGTTGAGTTTAGAGCGACAAGGATAGGCTTCCATGTAGCTAGCTCGAGAACAATGAGCTAGATGATAGGATAGGATTCTTGGGTGGGAATTTTGGCTTGATATTTGAATATGGAGCAAGTAATTTGGCGAAGTTGAGATGGTGAAAAGGGGAAAACGAAAATATTTGGAACAAGTGTTGGCTTTGTATAGTGCTCTAAGTGTTAAGAAAAGAAGAAAAAAATCCTCTAGAAGTGAAAAGTAAAAGAGCCAAGAAAAAGAAAAAAATATGGCTAAGATGTTATAAGAAAGAGGATAGCAATTTGTGAATGAAAAGAGAAAGAGCTTGAAGTAAAAGTGTGCCAACACTTGTGGTTGTAGAAGATGTTCCCCTAAGTGCTTAAAAGAGAAAAGGAAAAGAAGAAGGTGTTTGAGTTTCTATTGGGTTTGGCGAATTGCCTTGCAATGGGTAACTTAGGTTGGGCTTGGTGAGTGAGCTAAAAAGAGAATGAGAGTGAAAGCATTTGTGTTACAAAGGGTAGATGGAAGTTTGTCCTTGTATGCATAGGTTGCTTTTTACTCTTAGCATTTTGCCAAAGTTCACTTGTTCATTGAGAGATCCCTTGCATTGGAACCCCATGAAGTTGAGATCATTATCATCTCAAAACCTTACCCAAAAACCAAACAAGTTTTCTAGCATTGTATGATTCATGATCCATGGTTACTACTTAATGAATGTTAAAGAGTTGGTGAAAATGAATGCTTGTGTAAGTTGAGGCTTGGGTTCACTTGAATGAGTATGGGTATGGCTAGACCTTTTGGAGTAGAAATTTGCATAAAGAGCATCCTAGAACTACTAACTAGGACCATTGAATTGATTCTTTTGCTTAACACCTTTGGATTTGAGTCCCCACTTTCAAACCTCTCTCCTTAGCTTGTGTTTCATTTGCTTGGGGACAAGCAAAAGGCAAGTTTGGGGGAGTTGATATGTCTATATTTTGCATCATTTTAGCATCCATTTAGTATAAGTTTCTCACCATTTAGGGATCTAATATAGCATCATTGTGTTGCATTGTATCATTTAGAGTCCTAGAGTGTCTTTGCATAGTCCTTGCATGTTTTGGTGCATTTGGAGTCTTGATCAGGTAACATGGATGCTGTGGAGGCAACAATGGAGTTGGAGAGGAATGGCACATCACTTGGAAGAGCAAGAAGTTGCCAAAAAGATGGAGAAGAAGAATCCTGAAGAAGTTTCGACGAGAAGTTTCGACGTAGCTGACCGAAACTTCTCTCCAGGACGATGTTTCGACCAGAAGTTTCGACGTAGCTGGCCGAAACTTTCCTCCAGGGTGAAGTTTCGACGAGTAGTTTCGGTGAACCTCGTCGAAACTTATCCAGACGCGTGAAGATGATCGACGCTTGAAGACCCGTTCGACGACTCTGTTCGACGAAGCTTCGTCGAAACTTTCCTCCAGGGTGAAGTTTCGACGAGTATGTTCGACGAACCTCGTCGAAATTCTCCCAGACGAATCTTCTTTGTCTACCCTTTGGGTCCCTCCTATAAATACTCTTTAGACCTAATTTTTTATCCCAACTTTTATTCTCTTGTTCTTAGCTTAAACTTTTAGCCACTTTGGGCAAATACTTTGTTTAAGCTTGAATCTTTTGAGTTTAATGCATTATCTTTCTTAGATTTCTTGTTTTATCTTTCTCTAATCATGTTTAACCTTTCTCTAATCTTTGATTTGATGGGTTTAAGTATGGTTAGTGAGTAGTTCCTTAGAAACTTGGGGATGGGTTAGATTTAGGGTTTTCTAATGGATTAATCTTGCAATCTAGGATAGATTCTTTCATTCTCTCTTCTTATTAAGTGATTCCTAATGCCAAATAGCTAATCTTTGCTATTTTGGATCATAAGCATTTCATACACCCACCAAGTGTTTGATGAAATGCTTGAACCAACTTAATAAGAGATTTACATTTCTAGCCTAAGACATTAGATGTCTAGAGTGTTTATCATACCATTTAGACTTGTTATTAATGCTTGTTGATTATCTTAATGCTAAAACATCATTAGTTCATTAGGATGATTAACAAAGGGATTTGAGCCACACATCATGGTCTAATCTAAATTAAGTGTTCTAGGTATAGAGTTAGCTTGATTAGTTGCTTAAATGATTGCAAGGTTGTCCATTTAGTTTCCCAAATCAATGATTCCATCCCTAGGTTTCGATTTAGTCAATTGATAATCTTGCTTAGTAGTAATCCTTGCTTAGTATCTTGATTAGTAGTGATTAAGGCTTAGTTTCATAATATTGCTCTAGTAGTATCTCTTTTAGTTTGTGTTTAGCTTTCAATACTTGTTTGTGACTTGCTTTTATCATTTTAGCTTAGCTTAGACTTAACTTTGTATTCTTATTGCATCATCTCCCAAGATGGATTGATACCTCAATATATTGCAATGATATGAGCAATTGAGGAATTGCTTGCAAGACATAAAAACTCTTGTTTCAGTTCTTTTATTAAATTGTTGTCTCTAAGTTTAATTTGAGAGATTTATTTTATACTTGATATTATAGGATTAGGATTGTTTGTGTGATTCAAACAAGACTACTTCTCCAAAGATTGAGAGAGTCAATCAAACCCACAGATTGATAGATTCAATCAAAGTTCCACCGCCATCCCATCATCATTCACCATTTCCGCACAAGCTTTCCCACTTTGATCTCTGGTTGTTCATAGGATTTGAGAAGTGATTCCCAATCTTATATCATCTGGTATCAGAGCTTCAAAAGCTCATATCTATCACTTTACTTCGTTCCCTTTCATTAGTTCTTATTCTTTCTTCTTTTTCAGTTCATTTATAAAAATCCAAAAACAAATCAAAAACTCATTCTGTCGCTAGGTTCATTGTTTCAGTTTTATAAAAATCACAAAAACCCATAAAAACTTTTTGTTTGCTGTTTCATTTTCTTAATCCATTAGAAAAGCCATAAAAATCATTTCTGAAAATTTAGGGATCGATCTCCTATTTTTAATCAATCAAAACTTAAACCGAGTAATTTCTGTGAATTCTCTGTTTTGTGATTTTGTCTATATTTGGATACAACTTTGATTCATTCTGAATATTTTATGCATTGTTATGTCATTTGCATCTGACCGTTGCATCTAGCTTCCATTAGTTGCATTCTATATAAAAAAAAAGGGACATAAAAAGTTGTTTGATTGCATTGAGTAGAAGCCTGCATTTAGAATTCCATAATTGTGTCTGCATTATTTTGCTAAAGTGCTTATTATTTGTTTGCATCTAGTGGCAGATCTAGAAACATATTTTACTAGGCGCATAAACTAAAAAAATTAAAAAATATTTTAATTAAAAAAAACTAATAGTTAAAAATATATAAGTATATATCTATATACAATAAAACTTAAATAATAATATTTAAATTGTTGCATATAAAATTTTACTTACGTTATATTTATATGATTCAACATATTGTATTAGAATTTTTTTTATTTGATTGATTTGTATAAGTATCACTATTTAATTTTAATATATAGAGCTTATTAAGTGAAACGTAACTAGATGAACTATTTGAAAAATAATTAGATAATATATAAATGTATAAATAACCAAAAAAAAATAGCACAAAATTTTATCATAAACAAAAAATACCAGTGAAAAAAAAGAAAGATATGAGCTATGAGATATGATATGTTACCATAATTAAAGATATATCACCATAATTGAAAGTTGAAACAAGAAGATATGAAAGGCAATAAAAAGGAAATGAACAAATAAAGGTTTTTAAAATATTTTTAATATGCAAATCAAAAATCTAATTCGATTTATTGTATTTAGAAAAAGAAACTGAAATGGAGAGAAGGTGGCTTCGAACCGGGGGCATCCAGAAAGTAGGATCGGGGTCAAAAACCAGCAAAGCCTAGGAATATATATTGTTTTGCCTACTAATCGTAATATTTATTCAAAATCTACCGGGGGCACCTGACCCCTCTCCCTCTCACCTAGATCCACCCCTGTTTGCATCTACTGTCGTTTATCATAAGTCAAAAGAAAGAAAAAGGTCCTGAATTGTTTAATATTGAACTTAATTCACTTTTCCATTTCCGTTTGCATTTTGAATAACTTGCCATATCATCTTGGACCATCGTATCATTAAGTCTTGCATTCACATTTACTATATATATATATATATATATTATCATCTTTGCTTAGTTTCTGTTTGCATTTCTTTCGTTTCTTTCAAAAAAAAAGGGGATTTTTTAATTGATCCTTTGGGCAACTAGAAGCTTTCGTAATAGTTACTCTCCATTGTTGTTATTTGCAATTATTTCTGAATATTTTTTTGCTTGCACCGATTCTGATCTTTTCTTCTTGTTTTTGAAAGGTACGTCCTAGCTAGAAACTATGGAGTCTGAAGAAGATGAAGTGAGTTAGTTCCCTACCTCTGAAATCGATTGGGGAGAGGAATCAAGCCACCCCTGTTGGGGAGAAGAAGACAACGAAGACAAGCCATGGGGAGACCAATCTGATTCTGAAATCAGTTTTAAAGATGAACCAGCAAGGGAAAAATCCGACAAAAACTCTTGTACATTAACTGATTCTAAAATCAGTAGGGAGGAGGAAGAAGAGTTTGAAGAAAGCTATGACGAGGGAGCAGAGCAAAACCTAGAAGATCAATATGAAACATGGTATGAAGAAAAATCAGAACAAGAAGAATCTGAGCCTGAAGCTGCCTTTGAAGAAGAGAGTACCCACAACAGTTAATCATGGCCTGTGAAAGTCACAGAAGAAACGTGGGATGATAAGACTGATTCTGAAATCAGTTACAATGATGAACTAGAGTGCGAAGAATTTTCCAGCAAGCACTCGTGGGAAGATGAAGATATGAACATGGCTGAGACTTGGGGAGAAGATGAACCAGAAGGTAGCTTTGATGGAGAGTTAGAGCTTGAAGAGGAATGTCATCAAGAAGAAACTTTTCAAGAGGAACCATACCATATTTGTTTTCCAGGTCGCCATTAAGGACCAGAGGGTTACTTAAGATGGGAGAGAGACATAGAGGAATGGTTCGAGCAAACCAAGTTCCAGAGGAAGAGAAGACGATTATTGCTGAGAAAACCTTAACTGATGAAGCTATCCAACATTGGGAATTGGATGCTAACCTCAGATGTGATCTTGGAGTACCAGAATCATCTTGGGAAGAAATGAAACAACTCTTACATGAGGAGTTTGTGGAGGAAGCTGAAGTTGAACCATACTATCCAAGCTCTTATGCCATTCGTGAGCCAAGACGATTGATTATGGCAATACCACCAAATAAGAATTTCAGTACCAGCGCAGGGAAGACAATGGAGACAACCATGGAAGAGCCACAAATTCCAAAGACTAATAAGACACAATCAACAGATCGGAAAAGAAAAATTCAGCCAAAGAAGAGTTCACCATTAGACTCATTACAACCTCTCAAAGCGCAAGTTAATTGCCAGTAGTTCAAGGGAGTTTTACAACAGAAGAAAGCACAGAAAACAGAGCAAAGGCAGAATCGCAAAAGCAAAGAAAAACTGCAAGAGAAAATCTATGCCTCAAGCTCCAACACTTTGGAAATGCCACAAGCAGCACAACACCAAGGTAAGTGTTCTAATTCTAATAAATATAAGAACCAGACATGTTATAGATGTCATGGAAGAGGGCACTACGCTGCAAATTGTCCATCTAGGAAAGTATTGAAAGAAACATCACTAGAAGAAACACTGGAATTATCTGAAACAAGTGATTGTTGATTCAATTTAATTTATTAAGTTCCAGTTCTAGTATCATACACTTGTCTTCGCCAAAGAGTTTTGATCCAGGAATAAACAAAGAAGAAGGAAATACAAGTAGAGGTGAAGAGCTACAAGAAAAACAGATAACAGTTCAAAGCTCTACACTAAGTATTGACTGTCCTAAAAAAGCTTTAGACATTTATGAACCAAAAAAAGACAGCAACTGTAGCACTCCAACAAGCCAAGAGCAAATCATGATCCAACTCGCTAATAATATCATTGTGAGTTTAAGTTTCAAACAATCTGTCTCTATAGTCTTAAACCCAGATATAATGCACTTGTTTCTTGAGATCTTTGCAGGTACTAAGACAGTAAATTGCAAAGAGGTTCCACCAGATCAGCACTTGTTGCTATCACAAGACGGAATAACATCGAGGGAGAATAAAACCAAGGCAAATAGAAGAAAGGAGGTTACAACGATTCATCCACTCAAGAAAAGCAGAAACGCACCAAACGAGAACATAGGAGTAATTCTATCCTTCCTTCTCGAAGAAGAACCACCAGACATGCCAAGCAACATCAAACAAGGACTATACCAAGATAAGGCTCTAGACCCTCAAAATAGAATGAAAACTAACTTACTTTCTCTTGGTGCAGGAGATATAGTTTCGAGGTCGAAACCTTTTCAAGAGGGAGAGTATGATTAGGACATCAAATCATCATCAGCCAAGGAGCACGGAACCAGGAGTCATGAGGAGGAGAGCATGAAGCTAAGGAGGGCTAAGGAGACATGTGAGCTGAATTTAGCTCGAATTGAGGCCAAGACCAAACATTACAACTCAACCGAAACTTGGAGAGCATATTCAATTCATCTAGAGTTCACCAAGAAGAAGAATCAGCCAGAAACGATTCCATATGATGAAGATATTGAAGATACAAATTTGCAGATTTTCAATGGACCCGATGGAGACATACGATCACTCATTGAATCCTTCCGGCCAAACCTGGATGAACCAAGCAACAAATCCAATTCTTTTGGATTATTAACTCATACCAAGCAACAAATCCAATTCTTTTGGATTCTTAACTCATCATAGGCCCACGGCGAATTGGACTCATGACCAAATTCATTTTGGTTTAAGAGTTATTAATTTTACAAATCAGGTGAACCGGAACTTTCTCGATTTGGACATATGAGCGTTAATTGGAGGATTCCGACCAAACCAAAAGGAATTAAGCTATGAACAGACCTGTTATGGAATCATGACTAAACCGGGAAGCTTTTGGAATTGGATTCATATCAAAAACGGTTCAGACGAGAAAATTATTCAATTTCTAAACCGAAGGAGCCTAAACAAGCTTTCTCTCGACTTTCCTTATTTAGATGCTTTCACACTTGGAGAGATCAATGAACAACGGTCTTATTACATTTATGTGGGACGTCAAGGAGCTTTTAGAAGACTATCCAGCCATGGAATCATTCAGAAATTATCAAGATACAAGTCATCACAGCACTATCATCTCCAACGGCTTCTTACTCTTTTTATTTTATTACCGTTAACTTGTTTATAATATGAGCACTATATAAGCTTCCTTAGTCTTTCATTTGTACTCACCTTTCAATCATCTAAGAAATATAAAGTTTGTTCTTATTTTTATTCAAAGAGTTCTTTGATTAAATTGTTGTGTCTAAGTTACTTGAGATTATAGGATTAGGATTGTTTGTGTGATTCAAACAAGTCTAGTTCTCCAAAGATTGAGAGAGCCAATCAAACCCACATATTGAGAGAGTCAATCAAAGTTCCACCCACCACCATCCCTATCATCTCTCACCATTTCCGCACAAGCTTTGCCACTTTGATCTCTGGTTGTTCATAGGATTTGAGGAGTGATTCCCAATCTTAGCTCCCTTAGTCTTTCATTTGTACTCACCTTTCAATCATCTAAGAAATATAAAGTTTGTTCTTCTTTTTATTCAAAGAGTTATTTGATTAAATTGTTGTCTCTAAATTTCATTTGTGAGATTCATTTTATACTTGAGATTATTGGATTAAGATTGTTTGTGTGATTCAAACAAGTCTAGTTCTCCAAAGATTGAGAGAGTCAATCAAAGTTCCACCGCCATCCCTATCATCATTCACCATTCCCGCACAAGCTTTGCCACTTTGATCTCTGGTTGTTCATAGGATTTGAGGAGTGATTCCCAGTCTTATATCACTTTCAAGTTCCTAATCATGATCAATGATATCAAAACTTAAATAGAGAGAGGCCTGAGACATTCCACAATTGCTAGTAGAGCTCATCGTGTTCTCTCTGTTTTAATAGAGCTCATCGTGTTGTGTCTGTTTTATTAGAGAATGCGACTTTCCGAGCAATTTTGTGTGAGGTTCGCAGCATATAATTGATGGTTTCACTCCCAAGGCCTTGGACCTGTTCAGGAGAGAGTTTGACTTCTTTGACAAGGTTACCTCTACCAAAAGAAGAACGCAGAGATGGTATCAGGAGGTAGCATTCTAAACTATTTTTAAGCCGAGATGACACAGCTGCTTGATCCATCAAGGGATATGAAGAGTAAAACTTGGCATCAGTTGTCAGGTAGTTAGTATTCATAAACTTTCTCAACACCTTCTCTTTTTATATTTTTGACCTTTTCATTTGAGGCCGTTCTATATATACTCTCTCGGTAAAGCCTGTGCGTTAAGGGTTACTTGACTGCTCGCCAGTACATGGATGGGATCATCGGTACAGTGGAAATGATGGTGGAAAGTGGATTGCCTTGCTTCAGCAGAGGAGATCCAATTGGGAAACTTGGCAAGAGATTTCATCCCGAGATGAATGAGCGTGAAGCCGCTCCCTTTATGGTCCATGTATGTACCGATGCCTACATCAAATGCACCACCTCTGGCTACGACTTGATACAGTATCCGCAACATGGCATCGAGAAGTAAACACCTGATATACGTATATGTTTAGAATAAAAATCAAAGTAAACAAAAATTCAAAAAGTCTTTTTTGTTATTTGTTAATCAATGATAGATGCATATTCTTTAGTTTTTCTTACGTTAGAGTTGTAAACAGCCATGTTCAAGAGATTATTAAGTTACATAAATTCAGATCCCTTTTTTTTTTTTACTCTCTTTTTTGTTTATCATTAAACTTCTTCTTCATTAAACGATTAAACGATCTGCATTTTTTCCGTCAAATTTTTTTTTTTTGCTGAGTTGTGACTATATATTTTATTAAAAATAAAGACTAGTAAAAAAATGTAAAACTTTTACTAGAATCGTTTCATAATATTTTTTGGATAAAAAAAGGAATAATTTATAAAAATGTAAACTTTCGAAAAAAAAAGTTAGAAATTGTAAAACAAAAAAACAAAAATCAATGATCATAATAAATAAAATGTGAACTCTAAGAATATTTCCTAAAGCATTACGATTTTCTCATATATAAAATGTAATTTCTTATAAAATTAGAAAAAGATTTGTAAACTTTGACAAAAAAAATGTTTAAAATATATGTAGTAAGATGACAAAAAGTTTAAATTCTTAAAAGGAAAATTACTACATTGTAACCATATAAAAAATGATCAAAATCTAAGCTTTATTTCTCAATCAATTTCGTTATCATCTTTGACAGTGTAAAAATATTCATATAGCTAGAATATGGCTCAAGAAATTGATACACAATTGCGTTTAGCTCCATCTGATCCATGGGTTGTAAAAAAGATTTTAACAAATTATGATACTCGTCAACTTATTCTACCGCACAACCAAGTTGAAGCCTTTATACTTCCGGAGATGGAAGTTGCTATGGTCCAGCAAATTGGATTGGGATTGGGAGCTGAAGTGAAGATCCATATCATAGAGGAAGGTCCTGAAGCTGCTGATTACACAGTAATGCTGGGAATATACCATGGCTCATACACGTTCACGAGAGGATGGCACAGTATCGTTAAAAAAAAAGATTACAACATAGGCAATGAAATTGGACTCATGTGGGAGAAAGACAATAGAAGATTCTTGTTTCACCATATTAAAACCTACATTAAAAACTATTGAAAAGAGTTTTTCTAACATTTATTTAGGAGTTTTAATTTACTAGAATATTTATATTTTTATGTGGGGTTTTACTTTATGTGGGTTTTATGAGTCTTATAATTAATAAAATTGAATTTTTATTTTTTCAAGTGTTAGTGTATTATTCTTCTTTTTTTATTTGTACACATTCAGTATTCAAAATACATAGAAATATGATCGAATCATAGACGCAAATGTGATCGAACCCAACTAACTCCACGGATCCTTCTTCTCGGATGATGATGATTCTGTTTCTTCTTCTACCTCTGTTTCATCTTGTAACGACCCGGGCCCGGCCCATTTGAATAGAGTTTAAATTGATTGATTTGTCTACCTATGTCATCAAAGTGCACTTACCTTTTCCGGTCACTTACCATAAGAGAACTCCAAAGTTAAGCGTGATTATGCTGGAGTAGGACTAGGATGGGTGACTTTCCGGGAAGTCTTCTGCGGAACCGTGTGAGTGAAGTCAAAACACGGAAAAAGGTCAAAATTACGATCGATTTATCCTTCTCTCACCGCTGTGATCCGTCTAGCTTCGTCTCCGTCACCAAGCTTTGTCACGCTCTACACAGCTTTGCGGTTTCCGTTGAGCTTCACCATCTATGAATCTTGCTGTCTCCGTCCAGTTTTAATCCGATCAAATTCTCTCTTAATCACCGTCGATTTATCATGGCATCATCATGGTCAGCATTGAATTGATTTTCGCTTGGTCCCTAGAGTATATCTGAGCCAAATTTGATTTTAGGTTTTGAAATTTAGATCTTTTGCTTAAATTATCTAAATACAAGGAATAGCATGTTTCTGTTGTAAACTATTATAACATGTAAGATATTATATGTGTTTTATATGCTATATCATATGAGAGAGATAAGGTAAGAGAGAGAGAGCGAGAGAGAAAAGGTAAGAGAGAGAAGTGAATTTTCTCTTCTTATTCCTCCTTTTATTTTCGTTGCTTTATGATAGAATCATAATTTAGCATATTTTAGCATTCATTTTAGATGGTTTTGCATGTACTTTTGCATCCATTTAGCCACTTTTATTCTCATTTGCATCCATATTAGAGTTTAGGGAGTTTTAACTTAGGTTGTTGCATATTTGTACATATTGAGTCCTTATTAGGTGTTTTGGAGGCTTGGAGGACCATATGGAGTTTCATGGATGATCAAGAGGAGGAAGAGAAGCAGCCAAATGAGAAGCAGAAGTCTTTTAGAAGCATATCGAGCATTTGGAGGTGCGAACTGTATGGGTCCGGACGAAAGCCTTATACTTAGATTCCGACTCCGATGATTTCTTCAAAGTTGTAGAGGATCAAGTGAGCTTTCTAATGCCGTTGGAATCAAGTCATTACGATCAGCTGTTCACGAGATACGGCGATTCTTGAAAGACTGTCCGAATCACATCGTTTTGAGGTACATCGGACAACAAACCGATGTGAAGCATCCTGAAGTTGCATCGGTCAGATGCACATTGGACAACAAACCGATGTGAATCATCGGGAAGTTGCATCGGTCAGAGGTACATCAGACAACAAACCGATGTGAAGCATCCTGAAGTTGCATCGGTCAGATGCACATTGGACAACAAACCGATGTGAATCATCGGGAAGTTGCATCGGTCAGAGGTACATCAGACAACAAACCGATGTGAAGCATCCTGAAGTTGCATCGGTCAGATGCACATCGGACAACAAACTGATGTGGCGCTAGACTGCCTGAAGTGACAGGAAGATCGGGCCTGACGAAGGGTTTCCGTTCCGATTTAGCCTCAGAGTTCTTCATCAAAGTTATATATAATTGCGTTACCGTTCGGTTGGTGGCGGTTTCAAGTAATTATGTGCAGCGGTTCAAGAGATAGGTCAATTTCCGCAAAGCTGCTCATCTGGGTCAAAACCCGGTTTGTTCTGGGTTGATCCGTTTGACCTCCTTCCCTATAAATATTTTAAAACCTAATTTTAAGGTCCGTCAAGCATCAAGAGGAGCAAGTTGTCCGCGCCACGGGTCGTCGCTCACGTAACCAGCCAACTCGGCGATTCCCGAGCCCATTTGCAGCCAAATTCAAACTCGAAGCCGTCAAATGCAAGCCTGGACATAAGTGACACCCATGAAGACTTGAAGACTTATATATACTTGATGTTTAAGGTTATTCTTAGCATCACGAATCAACTTTTAGCAAAACACTTTTCACGTTTTGTGGCCGCGAATCTCTTTTCACGGTTCCACTTTGTTCTTCGAGGGAGATTGATTTTTTCTTGAACCCTCTTTACTTCTTATCAATTTATACATGTTATGCATTCATCAATCTCGATTTAAACTCCTAATTTTATGTCTGAGTAGATTACTTTCGTTAGGTGTTCTTTAAGGAGATCTATGGAGAATTTCACGAACTGTTCTTAAACTGATTGCATCGATTATTTAGGCCATAGAATAGGATCTTCTTTTGTGTGTAAGCTTGTTCTTATTGGATGAGTCTAGTGTTTCATGAACTAGAGTTTGATTTTTGGACTGTTAAGAACTGCTAACGTGTTAAATCTTTCATCCGAACCTAGCTTAGATGAGCGTACATTTCTGGGATGCTAACGCATATCCACGAAGGGAGCGTGAACGTTTATGAACCTGATCTGATATTTGATATATCAACTTGCCCAGACTTGGCTTTTACTTGCCTTCAAGCAAAACAGAAACTACGTATAAAGTCGAGGTTTGAAAACAGAAACATTCACTTAATCTTAGGAACGACACATTGAACCAACACTCTTGAATCCACATACCATAGAGCCAACATTAGGTAGTATTTCGGTGTACTTACCACAATCTTAGCAATCTCTCAAATCAAGTCCAAACCCATTAGAAAAGTCCAGAGTCTCCACTGTTAACCCCTTTCATTTAATTAGGTGAGTTCTCATCGAGGGAATATTGATCAAAGAACTTATAGATTCTTTCCCTTCCAACCTTCTTGAACACACATATAGTCTTTGCACAATCTCTCAAATTTTCTCTTCCCTTAGTCGTTTCCTCTCTACTCATTAATTGTGTTCCTTGTGAGGATACAGGTTCATGAGTATAAGCTCCCATCATAGTCCTTATCAGGTACTCAATTTTTCGTTCTTACAAAACGATCGTGATGCAGAAACAGCGATTAACATTTAAATAAATATTGAAGCCTCGAAAATCATAAATAAACTAATCCATATATAATAAAAATTCACACAAAAACAAACATCCTTCTCCGGTGCTATTCGCTTTTTTAATTTCCTTGTTCTAAATACTTGAAATGATTATCTAAATATATCAATCGTTGGTATCTTAATTCTCCGGTGCTATCTCTCTAACATTGGTTCCATAAACCATGAATATTACTAACAGAGGGTTTTATAAATAACAATATTGCAACTATGACGATAAATAATTATACACGTCCGACGATACCTTAAAAATCCAAACGAATTATGGAAATGGAGATAAACACTAAGGAGCTTACAGCCGAATTTCAAAGTTTTAGAACAAAACATAGTTCCAAGTTCTAACCACAGACAAAAATAGACTTGGTATTTAATAAAAACAACATTAATTCTCAGGAAACGTAACATGCCGGATGATTCAACCAAACACGCTAATGAAGATCACGCATCGAGAACCTAAAAAGGATTAAATATAAGATCATTAGATTAGATACCATCACCAAACAATAAATTTAAGATCACTGCTATAATAAATGACCTCTTTTTTGAACACTTGAACCTCCTCACTGTTGAGACCGAATAAGAACTGTGAGCATTGACAACAATCACGAAGTATAAACAAATGGTCTTATTAACCTATGGAGTAGAACAAAGCAGAAACCACCTAGTTAAAATATAGCAAAATCACGGTAACATCAGCGAAATATACCAAAACAATACCTCGAGCTTCGCAGACTTGGCAGAACCTAAGAACGCATACGATCAGTACATTTACAACAAGTTTGTAGGCAGAATAGATATCTCGAGAAAGTACCCCACGTGCAAAACATGGTAAAATCACCTCTGTTGTACCACAGAGCAATAATACAAATAAAAAATCGACAAACGAAATAAAAACATAATGAAAAACAGAATCTTACATATGATCAAGCAGCTTAAAACGTAGATAGTAACATGATTCCTCGTATGCATTGGGATTGATTTCACAAACCTCGCCGACGGAATTGACTGCTCTGATGACATCTTATATGATTTTAGCCAAACAAATCATGCATATAGCTATAGTCTCAATAATCCAAAAAGTATTAGTAAAAATTAGTATAAAAAAAATTGGTAACTCATTTACCAACTAAATATTGAACATCGGCAGAGCGTGTGAGGATATCATAGAAACTTGAGCAATGAAGAGATGTATTTTTAGCAGCACGCCAGACGGATCTAACAACCGTGTCAGGGACAAACTCGATTCTAAGATCATAGCAACCAACTCGAACCGAACTCAACACATCCTTAAATTCAGACAACTGAAGTGAATTCCAATCGCCCTCTTTAAGAACATTCTTATATTTTTTCACCAAATCGGACATCACTGTAGCGGTTATTCGTAACCCTAAATATAAATTTGCGATTATCAAATTAAATTACCAAATCTATTTCTAGCAATAGATGAAATCCGACATACATAGTGATTGTGAACAGAAACAAAAGAAAAACCTAACCTTCAGGTCACCGATGATCATCTCAATTGTGTCTTCAAAAACGTTTTGCTGCTTCCAAATTCGAAGTATTTGAACACGTATTCGCCAATGTTTTCCCTTAGCCGTTAGCTCGGATAGATTATCATAATACGCCATATTCTAAAGTATATGGTTGACGATTTTTGGAGACTAAATTTTCCTTACGTTATTCGCTCTAGGGATTTTTGTTTTTAAAAGGGTAAGTTGTATCGATATTCATTGATATACTAAAAAAACATGTTTTGTTAAGATATTAAATTTGAAATATACAATACTTATTAAATCACAACCAAACACTGAAATACGGTACCAATTAAAATAAAATTGAACGTTTTTGGTAATAAACAAATAACTAAACCAAACTTTTTTAACAACCCTATTAATCTTGGTTGACGGGATAATACTATTACACTAATTCTCAAAAACTTAATTTACTGTTTTTTTATTTTTTAGAAACTAAGACTTTCAAATATTTTTCATAAATATATCCTTTCCATACGGATTTTTAATTGTAGCAAATCATCCACAAAAAGGGTATGAGATATTTCATAATAGAACTCTCGATAAATATATTATGAAATGTACTACATTGATTAATGACTGTAACTAAGAGCAAGAAAAGAAATGTCAAAATTTACTAAAACCACAAGGGAAATTACCATAAAAAACCTTCAAAGTATTCATTAGTTCCCAACTAAAACCTTCAAGTTTTTGGCTTCCCACTTTAAACCTTCAAATTAATAAATTTCCTTGAACAAATCTTCAAGTCGCAAATATTGTGCTCGAGATAGGGTTGACCAACGGTCAACGATAACTCCGTTTAAGAAAATAAACATCCGTTTAGGAGGATAAACATCCATTTAGGAAGATAAACATCCATTTAGGAAGATAAACATCCGTTTAGGAAACAGTAAGAAGGCAAACAATGGAGAGGATTGCTCGGAGATTCAAAGAAACTTTTCCATGGGATGGCAGGCTTACACCAATAACACTCAAAGTGTTGGAAAAGGCAAGGGTTGACGGAAAGTATTGTTCCACTCTCCGCAGTACGAAAAATCTGTATGAGGTATAGTGTTTGTTTAGCATCACATGAATGTGCATGTCGTCGATGGGATCTCACAGGTAATTATATTCCCTCACCCCAATCTGATTTTCATAATATTAGGGATCGCGGATATTTATATGGTGTTGTTTCAAATCGTTTTAGGTATTCCTTGCAAACATGCAATTTGTGTCATCAATGACAACGACGACGATGTGAACAAGTAGGTTTCTAAATATTATCCAACAGAGCTTTGGAAGGGAACTTATGCAGATAACATCAAGCCTGTGAATGGAGAAAAACTATGGAAAAAAACTGGTAGGATCCCAATAGGAGTGCCTGATTTTCGTAGGCCACCTGGAAGACCCAAAACTTACAGAAGGAAAAAGGATCCTTATGAATCTCCAACCAGAGAAGGAAAGGCAACAAGACATGGGCGGACAGTTCATTGTACACATTGTGGTGAAGTTGGTCATAACAAGACAAAATGCAAAAATCCACCTAAGGTTGTGAAACCAAAGAACAAACGTGGTCGACCTCGTAAGAATCCGCTGGAGGTAAACCCTTATACTTCAACTGCATTGCTGTGTGATAGGGTCTAAGTTTTACCCAAATAAAACCACTGTATGTGCACAGCAATGCAGTTGAAGAATAAAGGGTTTATCGAATCCCAAGGGAAGTAGATGCTACACTATAATTTTTAGGTTCAAATTATGCTAGGTCAAATCAGATAAAAGTAAAACAAGGCAAGTAAATAAACGAGTATCACGAATTAGGTTCTTAAAATCAGGACACTAAGGCGCTAGGTTCAGGGAAATTTTCAGGTGATCTAAATTGCAGGTCTAGACAGAATGTTAGGAATTATAAAGATCTGTTCTTGAACTCGAAACACTAATGTAAAATCAACCAACTTTCGCTGCGAGGATTATCTATGCCTAAACCCTAGAATTCCAAATCTCTTTGCAATTTCAAACAATTCAGACAAACATTAAAATCAGGTTCAATTGTTCACAAAATCCTAAACCAAATCTCTTTGTGAATAGGTATTTTGCTCATCTAACATTAGTTTAGGCAATCAATAATACTCTCGTATCTATTAATCAACCTAAGATCAGATTCTAGGTCACGAAGCTAGAATACGCATTAAACACAAATCCAGATGAAGAACTCTAATGATTTTATCCTAACAATTTAATTCGACCTAACAATTCATCAATAACCTTTGAAAAACCCTAAACCTAACTAGCAAACTACTCAGACATGATCAATAAAACAAAAATCGTTATTTGAATAGAAAGCATAAAAGAAATCAATAGAAGAAATAAAGGAGTTCCAAATCTGCTCTGAAGGAGTCAAATTCTTCTCTCCAAAAACTCTCTACAAATCTCTATCTAAAATAATGTGTGTGTTCTGCCTAAACAATGGCTGAAAAACTCTATTTATAGGCCTAGATTCGAATCTTCAATTCCTTGGAAGATTAGGAAAAGTCTTGGAGATTTCCTTTTCTTCAAAATAATGGAAATTTCACGCCTTTGGATTCATAAAACCTGGTGTCGATCGACACCAATTGTCTGTGTCGATCGATACCCATCGTGTGACTTCAATCCGACTTCAACTCTTCGTGGCTTCATTCCATTAAGCTCCAAGATGCATCCAAATCTCCAATTTATCTCCAATTGTACCTGAACCTGCATAGACTCTATATAGACTCGAAAATAGTATTAAGACTCAATAAAAACACTTATATCATGGTTCAAAAATGGGTAAAAACGATGATATATCAACTCCCCAGACTTAGCTTTTGCTTGCCCTCAAGCAAAACAGAAACCAAGTATAGAGTCGAGGTTTGAAAACCGAAGTATCCAGCTAACCTTCAGAACGCCACATTGAACCAACACTTCTTGAATCCACATACCATTGAGCCAACCATATGTAGTATTTCAGTATACCTACCACAAGCTTAGTAATCCCCTAAATCAAATCCAGATCCCTTTTTGCTCATAAAATTTCAAACTCTAACAACAGTATTGACCAAAGGACTTACAGATTCGTTCCTTTCCTTAGCGCCTGAACAAGATAGTCCTTCTACAGCTCCCCTATTTTCTCTTCCCTTAGTTAACTGCTACCCATTTTCAGGATGTTTTACAGATCTTTTCATTGACTTTTCTCATTCTTTTGAAGTCTTGGAATAGTGCTGCTATTACTTGTGTTCCTTGTGGGGAGACAGGTTCATGAGCTCTCACTAATATTGTTCCTTGTGAGGAGACAGGCTCATAAGGATCTTTCTTTTTCTTTTCTTTTCTGAAGGGGAGATCAAGGAAAGACTGTAGTGTTCTTATCTTGTCAGTGCTGAAAGAGGAATCAAGTCCGATGAATACCAAGCTCTAAGCAGGAATCTGAACTCTCTTTGTTAGACCGATCCACTTGCAGCTTTATACCTAGTAAAACTTACAATCAACTGCTATGACAATGGTCCTTCTAGTGTCAATCTTATGTGGTTAGTTCTTCTGAAAACTGAAAATTTCACTGATTTTGACTCAATAAAACCAAGTTTTTGACTGACTCAAATGACTCTCAAAACCAAACAAAAAGTCAGTAAGACTTAAACAACACTGTCCCCAGTGTTATCAAGCCCGAAGTTGGCTAAACGAAAGATTATAAACAACATAAAAGACCAGATAGAAGACTTACCTTCGTCTACGCGTGGTGTCGACTGACACCCACGAATGGTGTCGATCGACACTGTTCTATGTCGAGCCCAATGTCTCTTATTTTTAACTAACTAAAACTAGGACTTAGTAGAACCAAAACGAAATGTAAAGAAAAATCTTACCTAACAGTGGGTGGCCTCCCACTCAGCGATTGTTTTCAGTCATTAGCTTGACTGTGTCGGGGTTGAGATGTCTGGTGTATCAGATGGGTGGCATCGAATGCTTCCCAGACGAATGTCTCCTCATCCATGGTGGTGTATAGGCACTAGATGCATGAGCTCGCCCAAGGAATTGAGGAACAGCAGCAGGGTGGGACTTGAGTTCGGGTGGGACACTTCTTTTTCCTGCAGAATTATCAAAAGAAACACCAATCCCTCTACGAGAATCTCGTTGCTTGCATAAATGTGAAGCATCTTTTGATCCTTTGATATTCTTATTGACAAGATCATGAGGTTTCGAATTGATTATAGGGAGTGCGTACCTTTACTTTCTTCGAGGTTTCTGAGCTGTAGGATGTGGAGACATCTGTTTAACAGCATATGATGGACTTGCAGCATTGGAGATAGCTCGTGGATTGTTCTGCGCAGGGTGTCGATCGACACTAGGAATGGTGTCGGGTGTCGATCGACACCAAACCTGTAGCTGGAATCTCGACACTTTTTCTGCAATTCTGCTCCGCAATCCTTATTTCCATGATGAAAACGTCTTCCTCCATCAACTTGGCATTGATTAGACCTTCATCTTCGCCCAAAGTCATGAAGAGATGATTGTTTCCAGTCCAATCTTCTAGCTCAACAACTTTCTCAGAATTTTTAGCTAATGCCTCTTGAACAACCACCTTGTTCACTAGCTCTTTAGAATCCATCTCCTTGACATTCCCAGCAGTAGTGTCATCCGAACATTCCAGGACTGGATTGTTACTCATAGAAATTTCTATTAAAAAAGATTGACTATCGATGGTGGAAGGTCACCCAAGTCAAGCTCTATTTTCCCTTTTCTCACATCAATGATGGCACCAGCTGAAGCTGAGAATGATCTTCCCAGAATAAGATGATCTGCAGGTTCTTCATCATATTTCAAAACCACAAAGTCTGTGGGAATTATGCAGCCTTCAATCTTCAAGGGAACATCTTCTAAGACACCTTCTGGGATTCTTTTTGATCGATCAGCTAGGACAAGGGAGATTCTGGTTGGCTTGAAATCAGTCATTCCAAGTCTAACAGCAACGGAGTATGGTATCAAGTTGACACTTGAACCTAGATCGCAGAGAGAACGAGGAAACCTTCCTGTTGAGATTGACCAATCTAGCACAAAGTTTCCTGGATCGGGTAACTTCTCTGGAATCCTCCTCTGAATCACAGCACTGACTTGTTCAGAAACTCTCACCTTCTTCTTCTTCCTTGGAACTATGTTTAAGAGAATTGCATTCATGTCTCTGGTAAGCAATGCTCCTTCCTCAGGACTTACACCATTGACAACCATTCTCTTGACATATCTTCTTAATGGAGGTGAAAGTCTGACTGCATCAACTAGGGATAGCTCAACCATCAGCTTATCCATCATTTCCTTGCATCTGGCTTCTTCTATCTCCTGTTTAAACTTTCTAGGAGGTCTGGGATAGGGTCCTTTAGGCTTATACACTTTTTCCTCTTCACTTGTCGAATCTTCAGGACGAATTGGTGAAATCTGGACATTGTGTCAATCGACACCTAGCTGGTGTCGATCGACACTAGCGCTTTGTGTCGACATTGCCGTGTCGATCAAGCTCGATTTCTTGAGTTTTTCTACTGGTGTCGATCGACACTCAGCAGTGGTGTCGATCGACACCTGCTGTGCAACTTTGACATCTTCATCTTCATCCTGAAAGTCCATGAATTCTGCAGGATTCAGACCCCTTTTCAGCACTGGTGGAAAGCTTCTTTCACTCTGAATCGTGATGGCATTTACATGATGCCTCGGATTCATGTACGTCTTTCCAGGAAGGAATCCCTATTGTCTCTTCAAAGCTTCAGCAGTTAGAGCAACTTGGGTGTCCAATTTCTTCATATGAGTGTTCAAGCAATCGATCTTCCCATTCAAGGCTTGGTACAGTGAATCTATCTTTCCATTGAAATCCACTGTCATCTTCTGCTGTCCTTCTAGAAGTTGCTCTAGCATAGACTCCATCTTATTGTCTTGTGCAGGAGGCTTTTGGTAAGAAGAAGAACCATAAGTTCTATTCAAGTTGTTGCTCTGAAAAGGCTTCTAGTAAGAAGAACCATAACTTTGTTGATTGCCAAACCTTTGACCTTGAAAACCAGCTCCATTGATGTAGCTAACCTCTTCTTTCTCAGGCTCGAATTTCTTCACCTCATTAGCAAAGTGAACTTGCTTTTTGCTCACCAAGATGTCCAGCTTCCTGTTAACCTCAGCTATTTGGCTTCCTCCATTCACTCCAGCGTGTTTTCTCCTTTCAAAGTCTGCATTCTTGGTGCTGTTACAAGAGGCCAAATTCTCTATAAGCACCATCGCATCATCTGGATATCTGGTGTTGAAGTTGCCATTGCTCGCATCGTCTAGAGCCATCTGGTACCTCCAATCGATCCCTCGGTAGAAGATTCCGAGAAGTTGCGGCTCGCTGAACCCGTGATGTGGACAGTCCCTTTGGTAAGCTTTGAATCTCACCCAAGAAGCCTTGAATGCTTCAGTTGGTCCTTGGGAGAATGCAGTGATCTTTGTCCTCAGCTCTTCAGATCTTGCATCATCAAAGAAGTTGCATAAGAATGCATTCTTTGTTTCTCCCCAAGTGGTCAGGGATTCTGGATCCAACTGCTTTAGCCAGTATGATGCATCTCCAGCAAGCGAGTAAGGGAAAAGCTTGCAGAAAAGATAATCATAGGATACTCCATTAGCCTTGATGCTTGATGCCAAGTCCTCGAATCTTTCAATTTGGTCCATAGGATGTTCATTGGGAAGACCATGGAAAGGATGCTGAGCTACAAGTGTATAGTATGCAGGCTTCAGCTCGAAATCATTCCTCTGGAATGCAGGAGGACGGATCGCATCTCTATTAGCATAGAACTGGTCTGGTCTGTTGTATTCACCAAATGTTCTTCCGCGTCCAACGTCTGCATGTGCGGCTGGAATTGGATGCTCGATGATAACAGTTCCGTTATCGTCAAATCTCTGGCCATGATTGTTTCTCCTATTGCCGTCAAGATCCGTGAAGTTACCAGCCTCATCACGAATCATAATCACAGGCTCAACCATCTCTGTCTGCGCAAAGTGTCGATCGGCGCTAGTGTTGGTGTCGATCGACACTCGTGAACTTTTGTGGTTCCTACGTGCAAGACGACCGAGCTCCTGGTTGAGTGCAATTAGTTCCTTCTCCTTGTTGCTTCTGGTACTGGGCATGCACCTGAAACCAAAAATAAGAAACTAAAAGCGTCAGTAACCAAAATAAAAATAAAACCTAGTCAAAATCCTAATACTAGATTTTGTAGGCAGTTATTACTTCCCCGACAACGGCGCCAAAAACTTGATAGGGTCTAAGTTTTACCCAAATAAAACCACTGCAAGTGCACAACAATGCAGTTGAAGTATAAAGGGTTTATCGAATCCCAAGGGAAGTAGATGCTACACTATAGTTTCTAGGTTCAGATTATGCTAGGTCAAATCAGATAAAAGTAAAACAAGGCAAGGAAATAAACGAGTATCACGAACTTGGTTCTTAAAATCAAGAGACTACGGCGCTAGGTTCAGGGAAATTTTCAGGTGATCTAAATTGCAGGTCTAGACAGAATGTTAGGAATTATGCAGATCCGTTCTTGAACACGAAACACTAATGTAAAATCAACCAACTCTCGCTGCGAGGATTATCTATGCCTAAACCCTAGAATTCCAAATCTCTTTGCAAATTCAAACAATTCAGACAAGCATTAAAATCAGGTTCAATTGTTCACAAAATCCTAAACCAAATCTCTTTGCGAATATGTATTTTGCTCATCTAACATAAGTTCAGGCAATCAATAATACTCTCGTATCTATTAATCAACCTAAGATCAGATTCTAGGTCGCGAAAATAGAATAAGCATTAAACAAAAATCCAGATGAAGAAATCTAATGATTTTAACCTAACAATTTAATTCGACCTAACAATTCATCAATCACCTTTGAAAAACCCTAAACCTAACTAGCAAACTACTCAGACATGATCAATGAAACAAAAATCATAATTTGAATAGAAAGCATAAAAGAAATCAATAGAAGTCATAAAGGAGTTCCAAATCTGCTCTGAAGGAGTCAAATTCTTCTCTCCAAAACCTCTCTACAAATCTCTCTCTAAAATAATGTGTGTGTTGTGCCTAAACAATGGCTGAAAAACTCTATTTATAGGCCTAGGTTCGAATCTTCAATTCCTTGGAAGATTAGGAAAAGTCTTGGAGATTTCCTTTTCTTCAAAATAAAGGAAACTTCACGCCTTTGGATTCATAAAATCTGGTGTTGATCGACACCAATGGTCTGTGTCGATCGATACCCATCGTGTGACTTCAATCCGACTTCAACTCTTCTTGACTTCATTCCATTAAGCTCAAAAATGCATCCAAATCTCCAATTTACCTCCTATTGTACCTGAACCTGCATAGACTCTATATAGACTCCAAAATAGTACTAAGACTCAATAAAAACACTTATATCATGGTTCAAAAATGGGTAAAAACCATGATATATCACTCTGCACTTGCAGTGTTGATTTATTTGGGTAAAACTTTGACCCTATCAAGTTTTTGGCGTCGTTGCGGGGGAAGTAATAGCTGCCTACGGAATCTAGTATTAGGATTTTGACTAGATTTTGTTTTTATTTTTGGGTACTGATTTAGTTACTTATTTTTTGTTTCAGGTGCATGCTCAACCGCATTACCAGAAGCAACAAAGAGAAGGAGCTGATCGCACTCAACCAGGAACTCGGCCGTCTCGAACGCACAAATCGAAAATCTGCAAGAGCGTTGATCGACACCAACACTAGTGTCGATCGACACCCTGCGCAGACAGAGATGGCTAAGCCTGTGATTATGATTCGTGATGAGGCTGGTAACTTCACGGATCTGGACGGCAATAGGAGAAACAATCGTGGCCAGAGACTTGACGATAATGGAGCTGTTATCATCGAGCAACCAATTCAAACCGCACATGCAGACGTTGGACGCGGAAGAACACTTGGTGAATACAACAAACCAGACCTGTTCTATGCTAATAGAGCTGCGATCCGTCTTTCGGCGTTCCAGAGGAATGATTTCGAGCTTAAGCCTGCTTACTATACACTTGTAGCTCAGCATCATTTCCACGGTCTTCCCAATGAGCATCCCATGGACCACATTGAGAGGTTTGAAGACTTGGCATCAAGCATAAAGGCTAATGGAGTGTCCTATGATTATCTTTTCTACAAGTTTTTCCCTTACTCGCTTGCTAGAGATGCATCATATTGGCTGAAGCAGTTGGATCCTGGATCCTTGACCACTTGGGAAGAAACAAAGAATGCATTCTTATGCAACTTCTTTGATGATGTAAGATCCGAAGAGCTGAGGACAAAGATCACTGCATTCTCCCAAGGACCTACTGAAGCATTCAAGGCTTCTTGGGTAAGATTCAAAGCTTACCAAAGGGACTGCCCATATCACGGTTACAGCGAGCCGCAACTTCTCGGAATCTTCTACCGAGGGATCGATTGGAGGTACCAGATGGCTTTAGATGCTGCAAGCAATGGCAACATCAACACCAGATATCCCGATGATGCGATGGTGCTTATAGAGAATTTGGCCTCTTGCAACAACACCAAGAATGCAGACTTTGAAAGGAAACAACATGCTGGTACAAATGGAGGAAGCCAAATAGCTGAGGTTAACAGGAAGCTGGACATTTTGGTGGGGAAGAAGCAAGTTCACTTTGTCAATGAGGTAGAGACATTCGAGCCTGAGGAAGAAGAGGTTAGCTACATCAATGAAGGTGGTTTTCAAGGTCAAAGGTTTGGCAATCAACAAGGCTATGGTTCTTCTTACCAGAAGCCTTTTCAGAGCAACAACTTCAATAGAACTTATGGTTCTTCTTCTTACCAAAAGCTTCCTGCACAAGACAATAAGATGGAGTCTATGCTAGAGCAACTTCTAGAAGGACAGCAGAAGATGACAGTGGATTTCAATGGAAAGATAGTATCACTGTACCAAGACTTGAATGGGAAGATCGATTGCTTGAACTCTCATATGAAGAAATTGGACACCCCAGTTGCTCAAACTGCTGAAGCTTTGAGGAGATAAGAGGGATTCCTTCCTGGAAAGACAGACGTGAATCCGAGGCATCATGTGAATGCCATCACGATCCAGATTGAAAGAAGCTTTCAACCAGAGCTGAAAGGGAGTCTGAGCTTGGAAGAGATCGAAGAGCTAGATAAAGAACACGATTCTGCAGTTGCAGAGTTAGCGTCGATCGCACCACTTCTGAGTGTCGATCGACACCAGTAAAAAACACGATTTTTCGAGCTCTGACGGACCGAAATCAAGCATGGTCGACAAAAAAAAATCGACGCCAGATGTTGGTGTCGATCGACACCAACTATGTGTCGATCGACACCCTTCCCAGACTTCGCCAGATCGTCCTAAAGCTTCAAAAGATGCAGAAGAAAGGGGATACAGGCCTAAGATTCCATATCCTCCTACACTCAAACACCTAAGGCCGCCCATTAGTGCAAAAGAGCTGGCTGGTTTCAACAAGAAGGTGAGAAGGATCTCCAATGCGATCTGATTTACTGAAGCCCGGGAGGATTATTCTTTGGGTGTTTTCTTCAAGAATTGAAGAGAGAGTCTTGAAGAAATTGAAGAACTCTTCAACAAAGCAAGGGGTACACCACCACCAATGAAGCAGCTGCTCAAGGTTGAAGATCCTGGGATATTTGTTGTTCCATGCTCCATTGGAGGAGTTGAGTTTGAACAATCTCTCTGGTGGAAGTAAGCAAGAATTCTGTCATGCCATTCATCCTTGGAAGACCATTCATGGCCACAGTGGGAGCAGTTGTAGACATGCCGAATAAGAGAATATCTTTTTCTAATGTTGACAGAGGAGTCCTCTACAAAGCTATTCCTACTACTGGAACATCCAAACACATCTCTTGCATTGCTGTGATCGCTGGAGAAGAGCTGGATTCTAGAGAGCAAGTGAACAAACTGGTTGTTCAAGAGACATTGGATGGGAATTCTGAGAAAGCTGTGGAGCTTGAAGATTGGAGTGGAAACAATCATCTCTTCAGGATTACAGGCGAAGATGAAGGTCTAATCACTGCCAAGTTGATGGAGGAAGACATTTTTTGTAATGGAGGTAAGGAAGGCAAAGCTGAATTGTAGAAAGAGTGCAGAGATTCGAACTGCAGAGTTGGTGTCGATCGACACCACTCCTGGTGTCGATCAACACCCTTCACGGATGAAACCAGAAGCTATTTCCAATGCTGCAACTCCATCACATGTTGTCAAACAGATGCCTTCACGTTCAACAGCCCATAAACCTCGAAGGAAGCAAAGGTACGCATTCCCTGGAATTAATTCCAAAACTCCTGATCTTGTCAATAGGAACTTAAAAGGTTCAAAAGGTGCTTCACACTTATGCAAGCAACGAGATTCTCGTAGAAGGCTTGGCGTCTCTTTTGATGATTCTGCAGGAAAAAGAAGTGTCTCACCCGAACTCAAGTCCCTCCCTGCTATTTTTTTTCACTTCCTTGGACGATCTCATGCACCTAAAGCCTATACACCACCATGGATGAAGAGACATTCTCCTGGGAGGCATTCAATGCCACCCTCTGATCCACCAGACGTCTGAACCCCGACACAGTCAAGCTAATGATTGAAAGCAAGCGCTGAGTGGGAGGCAACCCACTTTTAGGTAGGATTTTTCTTTGATTTTCGTTTTGTTTTCACTAACTTTGGGTTTTGTTTTGTGTTTCAAAAAAATAAAAATAAAATAATTTTTCGACGGAAGGGCGGATGTCGACCGTGGTCGACACTGGAGCTCGACATGAACAGTGTCGATCGACACTATTCACTGGAGTCGATCGACACCCCCTCAGAGGTAAGTTTGCTCAACTTGTTTTCTTCATATCTCTCTCAATTCTAAACGGATTTGAGTGATTTAAGAGCTTAAGTTGTGTAGATTTCCGTCCTCTATCCATCATGTCCATTACCTTTTCGATTTGGTTTGTTTCTAACCTTAAGATTTAATCACACTGAGGACAGTGTTGGTTAAGTCTGTGAGAGGAAAATACTAATTTATTTTGCTTTGTCTTTGTTTTGAGTCAGTTGTGTCAGTCAAAAATGTTTTATTGAGTCAAAATTAGTTGAAATTTTCAATTTTTCTTGGAACTAACCGCATAACATTGACACTTGAAGGACCATTGCTATGGTAGTTGATTGCAGGTCTTACTAAATAGAAAGCTGCAAGTGGATCAATCTAATAGAGAGAGAGTTCAGATTTATTTATAGAACTAGGTATGCACTGAACTTGATTCCCCTTTCAGCTCTGACAAGATAAGCAAATTGCAGTCTCTCCTTGATCTTCCCTTAAGAAAAGAAAAGAAATAAAGAAGTTTGACCAAGGAATAGTGCAAAGATCCTCATGAGCTTGTCTCCTCACAAGGAACAATATTAGTGAGAGCTCATGAACCTGTCTCTCCTTACAAGGAACACAAGTAAAGAGCAGCACTATTCAAAGACTTCAAAAGAAAAAGAAAAAGTCAATGAAAAGATCTTAGAACACCCTGAAAATGGGCAGCAGTTGACTAAGGGAAGAAAAAAATAGGAGAGCTGTATAAAGAATGTCTTGTTCAGACACTAAGGAAGGGAAAGAATTTGTAAAGTTCTTTGGTCATTCCGTTTTTACTAAGGAAGGGATCTGGATTTGAACTGGGAGATTGCTAAGCTTGTGGTAAGTACACTGAAACATTACCTAAGGCTGGCTCTATAGTATGTGGAATTCAAGAGTGTTAACCAATGTGGCGTTCTGAAGGTCAGCTGAATGTTTCTGTTTTCAAACTTCTACTTCATTCTAAGTTTCTGTTTTGCTTGAGGGAAAGCAAAAGCTAAGTCTGGGGGAGTTGATATATCATGGTTTTTACCCATTTTTGGACCCTGATAGAAGTGTTTTTATTGAGTCTTAGTACTATTTTCGAGTCTATATAGAGTCTTTGCAGGTTCAGGTACAATTGGAGTTAAACTGGAGATTTGGATATATTTTGGAGCTTAAGGGAATGAAGTCACGAAGTGTTGCAGTCGCATTGAAGTTACAGGATGAGTGTCGATCGACACAGACCATTGGTGTCGATCGACACCAAGTTTTCCCGATTCCAAAGGCGTGAAGTTTCCAGAATTTTGAAGAAAAAGAAATTCTCAAAACTTTTCATAATCTTCCAGGGAATTGAAGATTCGTACATAGGCCTATAAATAGAGTTTTTATGCCATTGTTTAGGCAAGACGCACATTATTTTAGAGAGAGATTTGTACAGAGTTTTTGGAGAGAAGAATCAGACTCCTTTAGAGCAGATTTGGAACTCACTTATTTTCTTATATTGATTTCTTTTATGCTTTATATTCAAATAATGATTTTTGTTTCATTGATCATGTCTAAGTAGTTTGCTTGTTAGGTTTAGGGTTTTTCAAAGGTGATTGATGAATTGTTAGGTTGAACTGAATTGTTAGGATAAGATCATTAGAGTTATTCATCTGGATTTGTGATTAATGCTTATTCTAGCTTCATGACCTAGAATCTGATCTTAGGTTGATTAATAGTTGCGAGCATATTATTGATTGCCTGAACTAATGTTAGATGAGCAAAATACCTATTCGCAAAGGAATTTGGCTTAGGGATTTTGTGAACAATTGAACCTGATATTAATGCTTGTCTGAATTGTTTGAATTCACAAAGAGATTTGGAATTCTAGGGTTTAGGCATAGATAATCTTCGCAGCGAGAGTTGGTTGATTTTACATTAATGTTTCGAGTTCTAGAACGGTTCTTCATAATTCCTAATATTCTGTCTAGATCTGCAATTAAGATTCACCTGAGAATTTCCGTGAACCTAGCGTTTCGTCTCCTGAACTTTAAATAAACTTTTAATTCTGTTTCTGATTTACTTAGTAGTTTATTTACTTTACTTTATTGATCTAGCATAATTTGAACCTAGAAACCTTAGTGTAACATCTACTTCCTTTGGGATTCGATAACCCCTTATACTTCAACTGCATTGATGTGCACTTGCAGTGTTGATTTATTTGGGTAAAACTTTGACCCTATCAATGGGCTCACTCGCTCGATCGTTGTCTCGTTCTAAGTCTGGAATCGAGCCCCTTGCTCGATCTTGTGGTCGATCTCTCCTAGATCGACCCTTGACTCTGATCTCTTGATCTTTTCTGCATGTGTTTCCACTTCCGTACACTCAGACGACTGGGCTTGGTCGATCTCAACCTCGATCTTCTTCTTGAAACGGTCTGAGCTCCTCGATCTTCTGGTCGATCTTGGCTAGATCGACCTGCTTTGCTCGAACTCCTCCTCGATCTTAGTGAACCTTAGCTGGTTCGAACTTCTCCATGTGTTTCCAGGCCGTTCTTTGATCCTTACAATGGTCTAGCACTCTCCATAGCTCCAAGCACCCAAAACAACTTGATAATGATGCAAATATGCAAAGAACTATGCAAATGCTAATGCAAAGTTCTCTACGACCTAAAATGAGATAAATGATACAAACTAGCCTATTATGAATGCAATATGGATGCAAAAACTATTCTAAATGAATGCTAAATATCTTAAATATATGAGTATATCAACTCCCCCAAACAGGCATTCATAGATCAATCTATCTTTGTCATAGTTAGGTTGTTAAAACCAGTGAAGCAGTTTAGGGAAAACTACCTAGTCTCGTTTGCTTAACTTTTGTTAGTTTGATTTCTAGTTAGAACCCATTAGATTTCCCGAGAAGATTCCCAACGTGTCTCACCCATCTGCTTTACCTGCGATCTAAATAATCAAGCAATAAGATCGGGACAATAAACATTCACGACACCTTCCTGACCACGCACAAGCGTTCCAGGAATGATGCGCTCCACCCCACTAGGTCTGGATCTGAGATTCAGGGCGTTGGCCGCTCTCGAGGTCCGGCGATCAGACTCTAGTTCATGATGCTATATTCATGCAATAAGAACAAGTGAGGTAAGAAAGAAAACCATAGTCTACGGCCTAAACGATTGGCCTAATAACAGTTTGATACAAGTCTAGAAACCAGCATTGATCCCACTGGTGTAGTTCCTGTCATGAAGCAAGCACCAAGGACAAGATCAGGAACTAAGGATCTCGCCGAGGGTTTTAATCAAGCTGTGGAAACGCTACTCACCAACTTAGAGCTTGAAGACATCACTACTCAACTTAACAAGCTAAGCATTTCCAGAGAAGCTGCCTTAGCACAATCAGAGATGGAGGATCACGATATTACACAAGCTAAAGGAACCATCAAGGAGCATCCAGAAGCTGATTGAAACGGTCCAGGTATGAAAACTTTAGGATATATCAAAGCATGGCCGGTTATTCAAGAGGAGAAGGGGCTTACCTTATTTAGCATTGCGCCACTTAAGTAGCTAGACCAAACGCAACATTTCATGGCCAAGGTAAGACCATTTCAGTTCAGTTCCATATGATTATTTCACTAATAAAAACTTTGGTTTATTTCTGTTTAAGCTTAGTTGTTTTTATTTCATTTCTTTTAGNTAAGGGAACAAGTCAAGATCATCCAGGAGCTGATTCATACATACACAACGGTCCAGGTATGAAAACTATGCATTATATCAAAGCTTGGCCGATTATTCAAGAGGAGAAAGGGGTTACCTTATTTAGCATCATGCTACTTAAGTAACCAAGCCAAAACGCAGCATTCCATCCAAAGCCAAGGTATGTGCGTTTCATTTCATTTCCATATGATTATTTGGCTAATAAAACTTTGGTTTATTTCTGTTTAAGCTTAGTTGTTTTTATTTCATTTCTCTAGTAGCTAAGGCATATGTTAGCCACCCTTTTTCGCTTTATTCATAGAGTAAGGCATATGTTTGGCCATTTTTATTTACATTTCTGTTTAATGTAATCTGCTTCAAAGACCCCTAGAAGGGCATAGCTGTTTGGACTATTATATAAAGTCCCCTCTCACAGCAGTGTATCTTTAACCTAGATCAATAAAGAAAGAACTTTCTTGCAAAAGAAAACCTCTTAGCCGTCAGCTAAAACCCTTTCTTGTTCTTTGTGTGCGATTCACTTAGAGCCTGAGAGTTGTCTTATCAAAGTTTAGATCCATAAAACTTTGTGGCGACATCATTCCCCTGTTACTAAGCATCATTCCATCCCTTGATCAATCCAGAAAGAGTTGAACAGCCATCTGTATTGATCCCACACTCGATCCACATCACTCCATCACCATCCACTGATCCTGTTGAAAGAGTTGAACAACCAGCAACAAGATCCCATCCTCCATACACTAGATCACCCTCCTGTGATCGTGTGTCATCTGGTATCAGAGCTGAAAAGCTCCTAATCAGGTGTATCCTATCCCTTCTACATCTGTTTATCATTGTTCTTTTAGATCTATTTGTTTCTGAGTTTTCTGCATTTCTGTTCTTTCAAAAAAAAAAAAAAAATAAATAAATATACCTTTTGCATATTTGATTCCTGTCTCAGGTTTCATTCATTGTTGCATCTCTTATTCAAAAAAAAAAATATAGAACTGCTGCATTTGTGGTTTCATAAAATCGCCATTGTTGAAGTTCTTGGTGTTCTTGATTCATTTCTGCATTTTGATTCATATAAAATCGAAAAAACCAAAAAAAAGTTGTTAGTTGACCTGTTTCTATATCTTTCATTCCTGCATTTAGTCTATATTGAGTTTTGTGCATTCAGAGGCAGAATCATATTTGTGGCATGTTTGACTAGCTTTCCATAAGTAGTTCAGCGCCAGTTATTGTGGTCTTCCCTTGCCTTGTTTAAATTTTAGCATTCATTTAGGAGTCAAAACCGTGTGAGACTATTCTTGGCAAGCATTTGTGCATCATTTTTGGTCTTAGTTCATTTCATTTACCAGTCTGCATTTCATATTAGCATTCAAGCATTTAAAAGTCAAAAAAAAAAAATATATTTTCATCTCATTTTGTGTTGCATCTCTGTTGGTATTTTAGCTTATAGTTTTCATATCATACAGTTCTTATACCTTAAGCTTTTATTTCTACATTTTGATACTGCTGTTACTTGTGTTTAAAGGTACCAGAATGGACAACACTGAGCCACAAGTCAGTATGGCACAATTACTGGATGCTATGAGGGGCATCAGTGAGCGCATGACACTGCTGGAACAACGTGCACCAGCACCTGCACCAGCACCAGCACCTCCACCAGCACCAGCAGCTAATGGTCCTAGAAACCGTGCAAGAACACATCCTGGCCGTGACGAAGAGAGCTCAGACAGTGACATGCCGAGCCTTGAGGATGATGATGATGCACCACCTCCACCTGCTCCAAATCGCCAAAACAGAAGGAATGAGAGGGACAGAGACAGAAAAAGAGGGCGTGGCAGAGGAGGGAGAGACATAGAAGAAGATCAGCCTTGGCTTGGAGGCAAGGATCTTAAGCTTAAAGCTCCTACATTTGCTGGAAGAGTTAATCCAGAGGCCTACATTGATTGGGAAAGGCGCATGGAGTATATATTTGAGTACTACAACTACTCAAATGCAAGAAAGATATCTCTTGCAGCAGCTTAGCTCACAGAGAACGCTTTGTCTTGGTGGGACAGAGAGGTTTCAGAGAGAAGTAGACATCAGCATGGCCAAGTTAATACTTGGGAGGAGATGAGATATCAAATGAGGAAGAGATATATTCCAGCCTACTACCACAGAGAGCTACAGAAGCGGTTTAGAAAGCTTGCCCAAGGGACTAAGTCTGTGGAAGAGTACTTTGAGGAGTTTGAAACCTTGAAGAACAGGCTAGAAACGGGAGATTCAGAGGAGACACTAATGGCGCAGTTCTTAGATGGTCTCCATGACAGAATTACAAGAAAGGTAGAGAGGAAAACATATAGAGATTTGGATGAGCTTCTACACTTGGCGGTTCAAGCAGAACAGCATATCAAGAGGAAGACAGCCTCTACAACTCGTCCAAGACCAGCTTGGAGTTCTCAGCCAAGGAGTATGGACAAGGGAAAGTCCATAGAAACTGTTTCCAAGTTCAAAAGCCTACTGCCGAGGTATCTAAGGGAGCAAAACCAGAAGCTAGCAAGCCTCATTTTCAGAGAGCCAAAGATATTACATGCTTCAAGTGTCAAGGAAAGGGTCATTATGCAAGGGATTGTCCAAATCAGAGGGTAATGATCATCAAAGACAGTGGAGATTATGAATCTCAAGATGAGGCTGAAGCAGAACCTATTGAGTCTGAGGAAGAGGTCACTGATTATCCAGATGAGGGAGAGATACTTGTAACCAGGCGTGCTCTTAGCATCTTCTTTGATCCAGAAACCCTCCAAAGGGAGAACATCTTTCATTCTCGCTGCACCATAGACTCCAAGGTGTGTAGCTTGATCATTGATGGTGGATCCTGCACCAATGTAGCTAGTAAGTACTTGGTGGAGAAGCTCGGCCTAAAGACAACAAAGCATCCCAGACCCTATAGGCTGAAGTGGTTAAATGATGAGACAGAGCTGAAGATAGGAGAACAAGTTCTTGTGCCATTCAGCATTGGAAATTATGTTGATCAAGTTCTATGTGATGTAGTTCCAATGCAAGCAGGCCATATACTTCTTGGCAGGCCTTGGCAATTCGACAAAGAAGCACTACACAATGGCAGAACCAACTTCTACATCTTCACCCACAACAAACGTAAGCATAACCTTGCTCCACTTACCCCACATGAAGTCTTTGACTTACAGAAAGCTATGGATAAAGGATCAAAGGTAAGTAATACTAATCTCTATGTTACACCTATTACTGTTTTAAAAGCTTTAGATTTTAAAACATAGGTGCTACTAATGATCTTTAAGGAAGGATTGTTCTCAGGTCAAGAAGAGAAAGATGTACCACCAGAAGTTACTAGGCTTCTAGATAGCTTCAATGACTTTTTTTCAGATGATATACCAGCAGGATTTCCTCCTTTTCGTGGTATTGAGCATCAGATAGACCTCATTCCAGGAGCTCCCCTACCTAATAGGCCAGCCTATAGAGTGAATCCAGAAGAGGCAAAGGAGCTGGAAAAGCAAGTACAGGAGCTAATGTCTAAGGGCTACATCAGAGAGAGCTTAAGCCCCTATGCTGTACCGGTCTTATTGGTACCAAAGAAAGATGGTACATGGAGGATGTGTGTGGATTGCAGAGCCATCAACAACATCACCATCAAGTACAAACATCCAATCCCACACCTAGATGACATGCTGGATGAGTTGAGTGGAGCCACTGTATTTTCAAAGATAGGCTTGAAAAGTGGATATCATCAAGTCAGGATGAAGGAAGGAGATGAATGGAAGATAGCATTCAAGACCAAGAGAGGTCTATATGAGTGGCTGTCATGCCATTTGGTCTCACTAATGCGCCTAGTACATTCATGAGGCTCATGAATCACGTTCTGAGGGCATACATCTGTAAGTTTGTAGTTGTATATTTCGATGATATCTTGATATAAAGCTGATCGCGGGGTTTATTTCACTTCAAGTTTTACCCCTAAGATAGCTGCAAGTGCACATCAATCCCAGTAGTATATTAAGGGATCGAATCCACAGAGATTGTTGTTTTGCGAAAGTCCTAAGATTTCTAACTTCTTTAAACCAAATGGAACTTGGGGATAGAGTTTGTCACGGTTTGTAGCAATAATATCAAGCAGCAAAAGAGAATTAAACGGTTGTAAATCAATAAATAAAAGGCGTTGGGTTCTGGGATATTCTCCGGGGTTCATGGATCGAATTAAACAAGCAACATGATAGGTTCTAATTGATTTAATAAGCTAGGTTCTTAAGCTGAAACGGTCGACTATGACTACCCCGCTTTCACGGATCTAGCCACTTGCGTTTGTCCCTCACTGCGGATATGATCTCTCATCCCACGATGCAAGACAACCGCGCATACGTATCATTCACCTATTTGTAAACACTCACGGTGCGGTCCGTCGATATGCCTAAACATCTTACGGTGCGATCCGCTCGTTAACCCCTAGATCGAGACAATATACCACATTTTCATGTTTCTAATCATCCTAGAATCAGTTGCTAATTGATCATAGAAGCAAACATGTAATAAGAACGAGATATCAACGAAGATACCTAAAAGGAACTCTATCTCTATCAACCTAGCGAAATCAATCCATGATTAAACTCCTTCGAAAATCCCCTTAAAAACCCAACTAGATGACTACTCGTTCATGGGAACGAGAGACATCTTCGAGATATGAAAGGTGCGAATCGTATTAATGAAAAGAGCAAATTGAGAAAACTTCTTTAAAGGGAAATCGATTGAACAGAGGTTTTCTTAAAGTATTCAAAAGCAAAGAACTAAAAACGAAAGATGAAAGGGAAAAGAAGGAAGGATAGGCGGCTGCAGAAGAATTCTCTATCGAGATCCTCGACTCCGGGGCCGTCGAACTTTCTCTCTTCTCCTCTCTCTGTGCGGCGCAGATGTGTCTCGTCGTCTCTTCTATGTGTGTGGCGTCACCCCCCTTCTCTGAAACCCTAAGACTCCTTTATATAGGCTTCCGGTCTTCAGAAAGTGGGCTTCACGTTTTAACCTCGGCAAAATATTGGATAAGTGCAAACAGGCTCGGGATGGGCCGGAGTGGTGTGGCCACGCGAGCGACCAGGCGTGGCGCGGCCACTGGTCTTCTGAGGATCCGTGTCGCGGCCGGCCTTCTTCTGGGAATGTGTCTGACGGGCCTTCTTGCTTCCTTCGTTACTTGAGATCCAACCGTGGGATTGCTCTCAAACCACTTCGAGGTGAAAGACAGCTGATAAGGCTACATTGTCTCCAAATATGAGCTTGATCTTGTGGTGGGAAGATCGTCATCTGATGCTGAACTTATGGCTCCGAGCACATGTCCTTCGAAGTTCCCGTTTTGCTCCAAAATGTGTCCTTTTTGTCCAATTTTCCTGAAATGACTTTTAAAACTAGAAAACGTAGAAATCGCCTTAAAACCGTTGAAAACCGGGTCAAAACACTTATAAACGATCTTGTAATATTAGGTTTTAGGAGTAAAATATGAGTGTTATCAATAGCTCTAACTTATCTGATCATCTTGAGTACCTTGAAAAAGTATTAGAAACATTAAGGCTAGAAGGATTATATGCAAATCTTAGCAAATGTACTTTCTGCACTGATCAGTTCGTATTTTTAGGCTTTGTTGTTAGTTCACAGGGACTTAAAGTTGATGGAGAGAAGATTAAAGCAATCCAGGAATGGCCTACTCCATCCACCATTGGTTATGTCAGGAGCTTCCATGGATTAGCAAGCTTCTATAGGAGATTTGTCAAGGACTTTAGCACCATCGCAGCCCCTCTGACTTCGGTGATAAAGAAAAATGTAGCTTTTACTTGGGGGCAAGAGCAGGAGAAAGCTTTCCAGAAGCTCAAAGACGACCTCAAACATGCGCTTGTTTTAGTTTTGCCTAACTTTGACAAAACGTTTGAGGTTGAATGTGATGCATCAGGGACTGACATTGGAGCTGTACTAACTCAAGGAGGGAAACCAGTAGCATTCTTCAGTGAGAAACTCAGTGGAGCTGCACTCAATTACCCTGACATTGGAGCTGTACTAACTCAAGGAGGGAAACCAGTAGCATTCTTCAGTGAGAAACTCAGTGGAGCTGCACTCAATTACCCTACCTATGACAAAGAGTTATATGCCTTGGTAAGATCTCTGGAAACTTGGCAGCATTACCTTTTATCTAACGAGTTTGTTATTCATACAGATCATGAGACTCTTAAGTACTTGAAAGGACAAACTACTCTGAAGAAAAGGCATGCTAGATGGCTGGAATTCGTGGAGTCATTTCCATACATCATCAAATACAAAAAGGAAAAGGAGAACATTGTAGCAGATGCACTTTCCAGGAGATATGCATTGATCTCTACAATGGAAGCAAAGATCATGGGAATCGAGCACCTTAAGGAGCTATATGGAGAGGATCCTGACTTTGCAGAACAATACAAGCAATGCACCAGAGGAGCATTCGGTCCATTTTACAAGCATGAAGAGTTTCTATTCAAAGACAAGAGGCTGTGCATCCCACAGAGTTCTATGCGTGAATTGATCATCAGAGAAGCACATGGAGGAGGACTCATGGGGCACTTTGGCATAGACAAAACACTTAGCATCGTGACTGAGCACTTCTTTTGGCCTCATCTCAAGCGTGATGTTGAGCGTTTCTGCTCCAAATGCATCATCTGCCTCAAAGCAAAATCCAGTTCACGTCCCCACGGTTTATACATTCCTTTACCTATTCCTGACCTACCATGGGTAGATATATCTATGGATTTTGTTTTAGGTTTGCCAAAGATCAGAAACAAGGATTCAATCTTTGTAGTAGTAGACTGGTTCTCAAAGATGGCGCATTTCATTCCTTGTGCCAAGACTAATGATGCTACTCAGATTGCTGATCTATTCTTTAAGGAGATAGTGCGAATACATGGCCTCCCCAGGACCATTGTATCAGATAGAGACACCAAGTTTCTCAGCCACTTCTGGAGGACCTTGTGGAGGAAGGTAGGAACAAAACTTCTCTTTTCCACTACTTGCCATCCACAAACAGATGGGCAAACAGAAGCTGTAAACCGCACTCTCTCCACCCTTTTAAGGGCCACGGTTGGTAAAAACTTAAGAAACTGGCTTGATTGTTTACCTTTCATAGAGTTTGCTTATAATCGTGTGCCACACTCTGCTACTAAGATCTCGCCATTTGAGATTGTGTATGGTTTCAGGCCACTAGCTCCAATAGATTTCACACCACTGCCGCAGAAGGAACAAGTGAATCAAGATGGAGTTAGCAAAGCAGAGCTGATGAAGAAGATGTTCCAGAAAGTAAAGGAGAACATAGAAAAGAGAAATGAGCATTACAAGAAGAATGCTGATAAGGGACGCAAGGAAGTAACCTTTGAGCCTGGAGATTGGGTTTGGTTACACATGGGGACAGAGAGGTTCCCAAACCAGAGGAAGTCTAAGCTTATGCCAAGAGGCGATGGGCCATTCAAAGTCATCAAGAAGATCAATGACAACACCTATCAGATTGAGCTTCCAGATGAGTTTAACATCTCTAATACTTTCAATGTTTCTGACTTGTTGCCATTTGATGCAGGAGAATCAGTTCTGAGGACACAACCTTTACAAGAGGGAGAGGATGACACAAGTCTAGAAACCAGCATTATTCCCACTCGTGTAGTTCCTGTCATGAAGCAAGCACCAAGGAAAAGATCAGGAACTAAGGATCTCGCCGAGGGTTTTAATCAAGTTGTGGAAACGCTACTCACCAACTTAGAGCTTGAAGACATCACTACTCAACTTAACAAGCTAAGCATTTCCAGAGAAGCTGCCTTAGCACAATCAGAGATGGAGGATCACGACAT
>JAHZTW010000001.1:378826375-378849650 GCA_020283515.1 Alliaria petiolata
CAAAATAAGCGTCTTTTGCTAAGTTTACCTGAAAAGAGTCTTGAACAACCAAATACTCGAAATCTAGTGTTTATGCATTAAAACCTGAGCGAAATGCTTATTAAAGCACTCACTTATGATAGCAAAAATGGGTAAAATATGCATGTTATCAACTCCCCCAGACTTAAACCTTTTTTGTCCTCAAACAAAACAGAAATCTAAGTAAGGAAAAGAGGTTTGAAAACGTGAAAACTCACCAATACTTGGGAACTTGTCAAATCTAGCAATCGACCTGTTTGAGCCACGTAACTCGGAATCTAGCTTCAAGGCGTTTGGGTCTAGTTACCTTCCCGGATACGTTTCATGGTCCCTTTGAGTATTTCGAGCTTTCTCTTGTTGACCCCTTTATTCATTTAGGCGTGCGACTCATCGAGGGAGTACTAGTTGACGAGACATTATACTCTTTCTCCCAAACATCTAGATAAAAACATTTCAGACACAACTCTCCTATTTTCTCTTCCCTTAGTCGATTTCTCCCTACTTTTCTAGGGTATCATTTTATTTTTTCTATCTACTTTCTTTTCCTATATTTTTCTTTTCTTCTTAGCTTGAGAATGATCATTTCTTTGAAGTTTTCATGATGTCTGCGAACCGTCAATGTCCTTTGAGGAACTCGGGTTGCCATCCTCAAACTAAGATTTTTCTTTTCTTTCTCTTTTTTTTTAACTTTTCTATAACAAGGGAAGATCAAGGAGAGGTTGCATTGCATCTACTTAGTCATGCTAGAGTCTAAAAGAGGAGCAAAGTTCGAAGTACCTCAAGCCCCTTGACGAGAAGTTTTGATTCATTAGGTGCGGAGTCAACGCAAGATCCTTCGAATACTCTAGAGATTAGAACTTTCTTCGTTGGAACGATCCACTCGCAGTGTTCAACTTAGTAAACCTTGCTTCTAAACCCGTGAGAATGGTCATTAAGGTTCCTTGTTCAAAGCGACTTGTACCTAGCAAAGTTCACAGTTTCCGACTAAAAAAAAAAAAATCTTTGACTCTATAAAACGACTCGATAAATGATGTAAGTATGCATAAGACTCATCAAATAAAAGCATAGTTAGTAATATAAGGAACCCCCAGACTTAAATCAAACTGTCCCTAGTTTGTTTAAATCGAGTTGAGGTGAAAAAGATAGGTAAATTCAAGTACAAGCTTGTGAAGACTTACTTGAAAGTGGCGTTGGGGTTTGGTATGGGTGGATGAGCGTGTGGTATGGTTGAGCTAAGGACTTAATCATTCTCCTTATGTCCCTGCTTAGAATCGATTTGATTGAACAAAAGAAATCAAAAACTTAGCTCGAAACGAAATGTGTTGCGCGGTTGAGTTTCCTTGCTTCGGATGGTGGTGGTGGGCGTGTAGTGGTGATGTTGGCGGCTAATGATGATAATGATTGGCGCATGCCTTTGTTGAGAAGAATAGGTACTCCGGTTGTTGAGTACTCGTCTTGGTTCCTTGACCTTTGTAGAACACCGTGAATGAGAGATGGAAAATCTTCTGTCCTTGCGTCATGAAGATTGCATCACCTCATAAACTTGAAGTTTGTGTCGATGCTGGCCTATCCGGTGATGTGTTCAGGATCCCGGAAGACAGGTGTTGCTAGTTTGAACTTCAATGCCATATGAAATACTTCTTTGGCTTCGGTAAAGGTCTTGGTCGCGGAGAAGAGAAGCTAATCTTCGGGAACTTTCCTCTTTGCGGTATGGTGAAGGAAGTAGCATCTTCTTCCTTCTGGAGCTTGTACAACGATTCTCATCCTCTAGAACCGTGGTATTCTTCTTCGTCTTCTTGGATACTGATAACATGCATATTTTACCCATTTTTACTATCATAAGTGAGTGCTTTAATAAGCATTTCACTAAGGTTTTAGTGCATAAACACTAGATTTCGAGTATTTGGTTGTTCAAGACTCTTTTCAGGTAAACTTAGCAAAAGATGCTTATTTTAGAACAAAATGGACAATTCCAGAAATAGTGCTCAAGGACAAAAGTTCGACACCAAACGAAGGTCTTCCCACCACAAGATCAAGCTCATATTTGGAGAAAAGGAAGCCTTATCAGCCATCTTTCACCTCGAAGTGGTTTGAGAGCAATCCCACGGTTGGATCTCATGTTATGGAAGAAGCAAGAAGGTCCGTCAAGCACCCGGAAGGACGAGCTGGCCGCGCCACGGCCGAACCAGACGACAAGTGGCCGCGCCACGGCCAGTCGCTCGCACGGCCAGGCCATTCGCATTTTCCAAGCCCATTTGAAGCCCAACTTAAACCCGCAGCCGTCTTATGCAAGCCAAGACCTAATCCACAACCTAGGACACTTGAAGTCCTATATATACTCGTTGTTTAGGGTTTTTCTAGATATCAACTTTTCATTCCTAAATACTCTAAGTTACAGAATTCTCTTCGGCGGCCGCGAATCTCTGATTCGTTGTTTCCACTTTGTTCTTTGAGGGAGATTGATTTGTTCTTGAACCCTCTGTCTTTCTTATCGATTTATACAAGTTATGCATTCATCAATCACATTTTCTACTTCTTCTTTCATGTCGGAGTAGTTTATTTTCGCTTTGTGTTCTTTAAGGGGATCTATGGGGAATTTCATTAACTGTTGTTGAACCGATTGTTTAGGCCGAAGATTAGGTATTTCTGTCTCACCTTATTCGTTCTTATTGCATGAGTCTAGCGTCATGAACTATATTCTGATCGCAGGGTCTTGAGAGCGACGAAAGTCCTGAATCTCAGATCTAGATCAAAATAGGGTAGAGAGCATCCTTTAAAAGATGTCTGAATGTTTATCGTCCCGATCTTATTGCGTGTTCGTCTAGGACGCATGATACGAGAGTATACCTGCGAAATAGATGTTCGCATATCGACCTTGCTTGATAGAGTTAGGTTGTTAAAACCAGTGAATCAGTTTAGCGAAAATCGCCTAGCCTCGTTGCCTGACTTTTGTGTGTTTAATTTCTAGTTGGAACCCCATAGATTTCCCGAGAAGATTCCCAACGTGTTCGCCCCATCTGCTTTTAATCGAGATTTATGCACTTCTATATTTACTTTTCCTGCACTGCTTGCCTGATTTCCTTTTTACAATTCTTTAAGTTTATTTTCCTTTTCCCGTTTGTTATAAAAGAGATTGACAACCTTCTCTATATAAGACGTGATACTGCTTTCTTTACTTTCTGCAAAAACCGTGACCCTTACCCCAAAACCCCAGTTCCATGCGTCTTTGGTTGCCCTGATTCTCTGTTTTGCAGTTGACCTCCTCCCTGTGGTTTGATACCCTAAGTACTACAACGTACGCTGTGCACTTGCAGCTTACGGTCCTACAAATTCAAAGCTCGACGAGTCCCCAAAGAAATCCTTCAAACTCGGACGACTATTTCGACCCCATCAAGCTTTTGGCGCCGTTGCCGGAGAGGTTGCATTTCGCTGTCCAAAGCAAAGGTCAGGATCACAACTCAAAGACATTCTTTTTCTCTAACTTCTAGACATCTTTCTATGAGTTTCAGGAACTACCATACCATGAAACACACAAGGAGCGATCCTTACATGCCTCCGAACTCACGCCCACCTGCAGAACTCCTACACCATTCTCGGACACCGCCGCCAACACTGCTACCACACGAGCGCTTCACGCCTCACCCACAAGGAGGATTCCCGCCTCCTATTATCCATGGAAGCGAAAGTCTCCGCCTCCAGACGCCGCCTCCTGCCCAGAATGATCAGAAAATCACACATGCTCCCTTATATCAGCAAGTGGAGAATCTTATCGAGGCGATAATAGTGATGACTGAATATCAAACTAAGTCTGAGAGATTTTTACACGCCCAGATGGACTCCATCCAAGGAGAATTCTTCCACAAGCTCCAGGAAGTCACCAACAATGTGAAGGTATTGGAGAACCGCACTTTTGGCAACATTAGTAAACTATCCAGAACTTCCGAAGACTTGGCGGATCATAGAGGGATCCTAAACAGCGGATTAGGCGATGTATGCGCCCTGAAATACGAGTTTGAGGAAACTCGCGGGACCACCTACAACATCACGGGCCGAATGGAGAAGGACATCCAGAAGATGAAACACCCCCAACACAAGGTTGAGTCACAAATCGAGGACTTGAGAAACGAGGTTCAGAACATGGCAAAGGCTCAAAAGAAGAACGAAGCCATCCTGGCTTGACTGTCCAAGGAACAGAGGCGGCTCGACGGGCTCTTTAATAAGCTTATAAGAGAAAGGGGAGAACACGAAGCCCTAACCATTGTCATCGAGAAAGCACCTTGTTGCTTCATCCAGCCTCACCTGACGCGCAAACTTACCCCTCGGGAAGAGTCACCCGAACTCGTTGAAGTCGGACCTACCTTGGGCGTCATCACCCACATGAAGAGACCTCTTACGCTGCATATCAAGAGGGAAATATTGGTAGAATTCCACAAGAAGGTGGAAGGAATCCCAGTAAGCGTAGGATTCGATGAAGCATGGGAAAGTTATGGCTTAAAGGAGTACTTTGAAGACAGCTTAGAGAGTGAGAACGAGATTAAAGTATACTTTGGTCAAGCCAGGCGTTCGATTACCTCAGCCAGAGCCGCCTACTTCTCCCCCGCTGAGAAATACGAGAGCTACACCAATAGGATCACTCGAGAGAACCTCGACGAGTTCAAGAAGGTAGTTCGAGGCCTTTCATCAGGTATCACGTTCATTAAAGCATGGACAGAACATCTTATTGGCCATTATTTCTGTGAAAGAAACGAAACCATGCTGGAAATACAAGATCTCTTCACACGAGCAAGGTCAGGAAGGCTACTCCGCACCCTGCACAAGACAAGGAACCTTGGTCGATTTCTCATCTCATGCGAAATCAAGGGGATCGAGGTCAGCAATGCGGTGTGCGACCCAGGCTCAACTATCAGCGTACTACCTAGCCACGCGGTGCGAGAACTCGGGATCATGCACTCCCATACGACGGAAGTGGTGATTGGATTGGCGGACCAGTCACTCGCAACCCCGAGAAGAGTCATTTATGATCTCCCGGTCATCATTGGCGATTGTAGAATCCCGGTAGACTTCTACATAGTCAAAACACGCCAAGAAGAAGCTGCACCTCTCATCTTGGGATGGCCGTTCTTAGCCACTGCAGGAGCCATCATGGATTGGCCGAACAGGCGAGTCTCATTTGCCAATATCGATGGGAAGAAGTTTTATCCCGCGTTACCTTACACCATAGAGAAACATCTTCTTGAGAAGGATGGAGATGCTATCATGGAGAGACTCGAGGAGCCTTTAGCAGAAAAGGCCGCGCAGAAGGCAAAAAGACCATGCCTAAGGTCGTACTCCACCTCCAACTAAGCTCCAAACTACCAAAGTCTAGCTAAAAGACTCTAAACAAGAGCGGTTCAATGGGAGACAACCCATTTTAGGTATCTTCTTTCTTTTTCTCATCTTTCTAACCATACTAATTTTTAGTTTTGGTTTCTTCTTAGTTTACAGCATTTTCATAAACCCCAAAAGCACAAAAAAATCAAAAAACCAAGAAAAGCATAAAAAAATCAGAAAAACCAGAAAAGACCAAAAATATGAAGAAGGAAACCCAAAGAACACTCACCGGGCGACGAACCACCCGTGGGCCGGCTAGAAGGAGCCTGGCCGCGCCACGAGCCACGATGGCGCGGAGGTAAGGCGCTTGGCCGCGGCCGCGATAACCCGTCGTACGCCCGGCCTTCGTCTGAAGACGCTTCCGGCCCGACCTCACCAAACCAGATCTCCTTCAACCTGTTTCAAGCCTTTCAAGCTTCCTCCTTGATTCAATGGCCTGAACATGACCTAAAGACCGCAAATATCACTTCCATAACAGCGGCAAGATGCTGTTGCATCAAAGACGGCGAGACAAGACAAGACTCCATCCAAGTCAAGTTAAAGCAATGATCCATCTCTCTCATTCTACTTTATCCTGCACGATCAACGGACCTGTATCCGAGGAGACGAAGAAGAATACAACGGTTCTAGAGGAAGAAAACCGTTGTGCAAGCTCCAGAAGGAAGAAGATTCAACTTCCTTCACCAAACCGTGAAGAGGAAAGTTCCCGAAGACTAGCTTCTCTCTTCCGCGACCAAGACCTTTACCGAAGCCAAGTAAGGATTTCATATGGCATTGAAGTTCGAACTAGCAGCACCTGTCTTCCGGGATCCCGAACAGATCACTGGATAGGCCAGCATAGACCCAAACTTCAGGTTAAGTTTCTGAGGTGACGCAATCTTCAAGACGCAAGGACTGAAGATTTTCCATCTCTCATTCACGGTGTTATCAAAGGTCAAGGAACCAAGACGAGTACTCGACAACCGGAGTACCTGTTCTTCTCAACAAAGGCGAGCCAATCACCACCACCAAACGCCTATCACCACCCTCACCGATCACCACCACACGCCCACCACCACCATCCGAAGCAAGGAAGCTCAACCGCGCAACACATTTCTTTTCGAGCTAAGTTTTCGAACTTTTGTTCAATCAAATCGATTCTAAGCAGGGACATAAGGAGAATGATCAAGTCCTTAGCTCAATCATACCACACGTCCATCCACACATACCAAACCCAACGCCACTTTCAAGTAAGTCTTCACAAGCTTGTACTTGAATTTACCTATGTTTTTCACCTCAACTCGATTTAAACAAACTGGGGACATTTTGATTTAAGGCTGGGGGGGGGGTTTCTTTTATTACTAACTATGCTTTGATTTGATGAGTCTTAAGCATACATGCATCATTTATCGAGTCGTTTTATAGAGTCAAAAACTTTTTTTTTTCTTTTAGTCGGAAACTATGAACTTTGCTAGGTACAAGTCACTTCGAACAAGGAACCTTAATGACCATTCTCACGGTTTTAGAAGCAAGGTTTACTAAGTTGAACACTGCGAGTGGATCGTTCCAACGGAGAAAGTTCTAATCTCTAGAGTACTCGAAGGATCTTGGGTTGACTCCGCACCTAATGAATCAAAACTTCTCGTCAAGGGGCTTGAGGTACTTCGAACTTTGCTCCTCTTTTTAGACTCTAGCATGACTAAGTAGATGCAATGCAATCTCTTCTTGATCTTCCCTTGTTATAGAAAAGAAAAAAAAATAGAAAGAAAAACCTTAGTTTGAGGATGGCAACCCGAGTTCCTAAAAGGACCATGACGGTTCGTAGACATCATGAAAGCTTCGATGAAGTTATCATTCTCAAGCTAAGAAGAAAAGAAAAGAAAAAAGAGAAAGAAAGTCGATAGAAAAAAATAAAATGATACCCTAGAAAAGTAGTGAGAGATCGACTTATGGAAGAGAAAATAGGAGAGTTGTGTCTGAAATGTCTTTGTCTAAATGTTTGGAAGAGAATAGTATAATGTCTCGTAGACCAATACTCCCTCGATAGAGACCGCACGCCTAATTGAATAAAGGGGTCAACAAGAGAAAGCTCGAAATACTCAAAGGGACCATGAAGCGTATCCGAGAAGGGTGAAAAGCTCAAGGTAACTAGACCCAAACGCCTTGAAGCTAAATTCGGAGTTATGTGGCTCAAACAGGTCGATTGCTAGACTTGACGAGTTCCCAAGTATTGGTGATTTTTCACGTTTTCTGTTTTGTTTGAGGACAAACAAAGTTTAAGTCTGGGGGAGTTGATAACATGCATATACCCATTTTTACTATCATAAGTGAGTGCTTTAATAAGCATTTCACTAAGATTTTAGTGCATAAAAACTACATTTCGAGTATTTGGTTGTTCAAGACTCTTTTCAGGTAAACTTAGCAAAAGACGCATATTTTGGAGCAAAATGGACAATTCCGGAAACAGTGCTTGAGGACAGAAGTTCAACATCAAATGAAGGCCTTCCAACCACGAGATCAAGATCATATTTGGAGACAAGGTAGCCTTATCAGCTGTCTTTCACCTCGAAGTAGTTTGAGAACAATCCCACGGTTGGATCTCAAGTTATGGAAGAAGCAAGAAGGTCCGTCAAGCACCTGAAAGGACGAGCTGGCCGCGCCACGGCCGAACCAGACGACAAGTGGCCGCGCCACGGCCAGTCGCTCGCGCGGCCAGGTCATTCGCATTTTCTGAGCCCATTTGAAGCCCAACTTAAACCCGCAGTCGTCTTATGCAAGCCAATACCTCATCCACGACCTAGGGCACTTGAAGACCTATATATACTCGTCGTTTAGGGTTTTTCTAGATATCAACTTTTCATTCCTAAATACTCTAAGTTACAAAATTCTCTATGGCGGCCGCGAATCTCTGATTCGTGGTTTCCACTTTGTTCTTTGAGGGAGATTTATTTGTTCTTGAACCCTCTTTCTTTCTTTTCGATTTATACAAGTTATGCATTCATCAATCACGTTTTCTACTTCTTCTTTCATGTCTGAGTAGTTTATTTTTGTTGGGTGTTCTTTCAGGGAATCTATGGGGAATTTCATCAACTGTTGTGTAACCGATTGTTTAGGCCGAAGATTAGGGTTTTCTGTCTCACCTTATTCGTTCGTATTGCATGAGTCTAGCGTCATGAACTATATTCTGATCGCAGGGTCTTGAGAGCGACGAAAGTCCTGAATCTCAGATCTAGACCAAAATAGGGTAGAGAGCATCCTTTAAAAGATGTATGAATGTTTATCCCGATCTTATTGCGTGTTCGTCTAGGACGCATGATACGAGAGTATACCTACGAAATAGATGTTGGCAGATCGACCTTGCTTGATAGAGTTAGGTTGTTAAAACCAGTGAATCAGTTTAGGGAATATCGCCTAGCCTCGTTGCCTGACTTTTGTGTGTTTGATTTCTAGTTAGAACCCCATAGATTTGCCAAGAAGATTCCCAACGTGTTCGCCCCATCTGCTTTTAATCGAGATTTACGCACTTCAATACTTACTTTTCCTGCACTGCTTTTCAATCGAGATTTACGCACTTCAATATTTACTTTTCCCGCACTGCTTGCCTGATTTCCTTTTTACAAGTCTTTAAGTTTATTTTCCTTTTCTCGTTGGTTATAGAAGAGATTGACAACCTTCTCTTTGGCTGCCCTGATTTTCTTTTTTGCAGTTGACCTCTTCCCTGTGGTTCGATACCCTAAGTAATACAGCGCACGCTGTGCACGAGCAGCTTAGGGTCCTACAAATTCAAAGCTCGACGAGTCCCCAAAGAAATCCTCCAAACTCAGACGACTATTTCGACCCCATCAGATACAGGTCCGTTGATTGTGCAGGATGAAGTAGATCAGAGAGATGGATCATTGATTTAACTTGACTTGGATGGAGTCTTGTCTTGTCTCGCCGTCTTGGATGCAACAGCAGTGTGCCGCGGTTGTGGAAGTCGGTATTGCGGTCTTCAGGATGTGTTCAGACCATTGAATCAAGGAGGAAGCTTGAAAGGCTTGACACAGGTTGAAGGAGATCCGGTTTGGTGAAGTTCGGATGGAGAGAGTTGCAGAAGAGGGTCGGCCACGCGACGGGTTGTTGCGGCCGCGGCCAGATGTCCAGCCTCCGCGCCATCGTGGCTCATGGCGCGGCCAGGCTCCTTCTGGCCGGCCCACGGGCGGTTCGTCGCCCGGTGAGTGTTCTTCGAAACTCCTTCATATTTTTGGTCTTTTCTGGTTTTTATGATTTTTTTGTGCTATTTTTGGTTTTCTGATTTTTTTTTTGCTTTTGGGGGTTTATGAAAATGCTGTAAACTAAGAAGAAAACAAAACTAAAGATTAGTATGGTTAAAGAGATGAGAAAGAGAATACCTAAAAATGGGTTGTTTCCCATTGAGTCGCTCTTGTTTAAAGTCTTTTAGCTAGACTTTGGTAGTTTGGGAGCTTAGTTGGAGGTTGGGCTTGACCTTAGGCAAGGTCTTTTGCCTTCTGTTTGGCCTCTTCTGTTAAGGGCTCCTCGAGTCTCTCCATGATAACATCTTCATCCTTCTGAAGAAGATGTTTTTGCCTTCGGGTCCTTTCTAGATTTCGAGCCTTTTTCCCAGCCCTTGCAAATTCGTAAAGGTGAAGTATCTCTTGCGTAGTCTCATCGCTTTCATGGAAGTAGTAACCGATCAAATGCTCTTCCCATGCTGCAGTGAAAGTAGTCTCTAGAGGAAGGTCTTCTACTACTTTGTCGAATTCTGCGAGGTCTTCTCTGCTGATCAGGTCGCGAATCCTCCCGACTTTTTTGTATCTGTGAACGTCCATGACTGTAGTCGAGGTGGCATTGAATCTCGCCTGCATGATGTGACACTTTATGATGCCCACGTCTTCGCTGCTATCCTTAAAGCACTCCTTCAAGTCTTCCCTTTTCCATGCTTCCTCGAAGCTAACATATATTGGGATCCCTTGCCTTCTCATGGAACTTGATGATTTTTGTCTTTTGATGAGGCCTTTGAATCGTGACTCCTTCAGGACCCTCTTGTCGTTCGATCGGCAGGTCAGGGCTACGCATCGTGAAAGCTTCAGAGGCGCCTCTTTATAGCTTGGATATGAGGATGTTTGGCGCGGTAGATGGTTCGAGAATGCGAACTCGCCATGGGCATGCTTTGCCCTGAGGATGGCATCTTCACGCTTTGCTATCGCCCGGGTGATCACGTTACAAGGTGCGATGATGATTTGTTTGAGTTTCACACGTGATCGGTGGTCTGGCATCATGTCTTCCTCGCTTGAAGAGTCAGAGGTCTTCTCGTGCTCTTTCGTGGGGAGACTTACGACTCTCTTGAAAGAGGGTAGTATGTCGACGATCTCCTGTTGGTTTTTGGCGAGTTTTCGAATTTCTCACCGCTTCTTTCTAGCTCCATGGAAATACCATCGATTGCCCTGCTGTTACTGCTGGTTTAGCTCTTGATTGCTAGGCGGCCTTCCCTTGCCTCCTCAATGTATCTCCCGAGATGATCTTTGACTTCATCTATGGCTTCCTTAGTTTGTTTGAGCACGCAGCCGTATCCTCGGATTCTCCGTCTGATCTGGGCCAGGTTGTAGTCATGGCATCCTAGCCTTTCTTCCATTTTTAGAAATTTGTTTCGATCCCTTGAAGCTTGAGCCTAAAGTTTCTTGACTTGATCTGCGATGTCTTGCACCTCGTAAGATATCTCGGCCTGCATCAAATCGATCCGGGAATGGAAAGACTTCTCGGATTCAGCTCCGTGATCCATGAGGATTTTTGTCAGCTCCGTGAGCTGGTGCAATCGCTGATGCAGGAAAGAAGGTGGGAGCTTCGGTTCATGATGAGGAAGAATAGAAGCTTGGTGATGAGAACTTTCGTACTCATCTTGCGCTAGGGGTGGTGGCGTCGGAGGTGGTCTCCGAGAATGGTGCAGAGGTTCTGCAGGTGGGCGCGCGTTAGGAGGCATGTAAGGGTCTATCATTGCACTCTCCATGGTGTAGTGGTTCCTGAAACTCATAGAAATAAATCTAGAAGTTAAAGAAAAAGAATGTCTTTGAGTTGTGATCCTAACCTTTGCTTTGGACAGCGAAACGCAACCTCCCCGGCAACGGCGTCAAAAGCTTGATGGGGTCTAAATAGTCGTCCGAGATTAGAGAATTTCTTTGGGGACTCGTTGAGCTTTGAATTTGTAGGACCCTAAGCAGCAAGTGCACAGCGTGCGTTGTAGTACTTAGGTTATCGATCCACAAAGAGGAGGTCAACTGTAAAACAGAAGAATCATGGCAAGCAAAGACGCAAAACGGTTTGAGGTTGTAAGATTGTGTCACGGTTTTTGCTGAAAGAAATAAAGCAGTAATCACGCCTTATATAGAAGAGGTTGTCAATCCCTTCTATAGCCAACAGAAAAAGGAAAATCAACTTAAGAACTTGTAAAAAGTAAATCAGGTAGGCAGTGCAGAAAAAGTAAATATTGAAGTGCGTAAATCTCGATTGAAAAGCATATGGGTGAGACACGTTGGGAATCTTCTCGGGAAATCTATGGGGTTCTAACTAGAAATCAAACTCACAAAAAGTTAAGCAAACGAGACTAGGTGGTTTTCACTGGTTTTAACAACCTAACTCTGACAAAGCTAGATTGATCTATGAATGCCTATTTCGCAGGTATACTATTGTATCCTGCGATCTAAACAATCAAGCAATAAGATCGGGACAATAAACATTCACGACACCTTCCTGACCACGCACAAGCGTTCCAGGAATGATGTGCTCCATCCCACTAGGTCTGGATCCGAGATTCAGGGCGTTGACCGCTCTCGTGGTCCTGCGATCAGACTCTAGTTCATGACGCTATATTCATGCAATAAGAACAAGTGTGGTAAGAAATAAAACCCTAGTCTACGGCCTAAACGATTGGTCTAATAACAGTTAATGAAATTCTCCATAGATCCCCTTAAAGAATACCCAACGAAAGTAAACTACTCAGACATGAAAGAGGAAGTAAAAATCGTGTTTGATGAATGCATAACTTGTATAAATCGATAAGAAACAAAGAGGGTTCAAGAAGAAATCAAACTCCCTCAAAGAACAAAGGCAAACCGCAAATACGAGATTCGCGGCCACCAAAGGAATTCTATGACTTAGGGTATTTCGTGATAAGTTGCTCTCCTCTTAAAAAAACCCTAAACAACGAGTATATATAGGTCTTCAAGTCCTCTAGGTCGTAGATTAGGTCTTGGCTTGCATAAGACGGCTGCGGGTTTGAGTTGGGCTTCAAATGGGCTCGGGAACTGCGAGTGGCTGGCTGCGCGAGCGACTGGCCGTGGTGCGGCCACTGGTCGTCTGGATCGGCTGTGGCGCGACCTGGCATAGTCTTCCGGGTGCTTGACGGACCTTCTTGCTTCTTTCATAACTTGATATCCAACCGTGGGATTGCTCCCAAACAACTTCGAGGTGAAAGATGGCTGATAAGGCTTCCTGGTCTCCAAATATGAGCTTGATCTTGTGGTGGGAAGGTCTTCATTTGGTGTCGAACTTTTGTCCTTGAGCACTGTTTCCGGAATTGTCCATTTTGCTTCAAAATAAGCGTCTTTTGCTAAGTTTACTTGAAAAGAGTCTTGAACAACCAAATACTCGAAATCTAGTGTTTATGCATTAAAACCTGAGCGAAATGCTTATTAAAGCACTCACTTATGATAGCAAAAATGGGTAAAATATGCATGTTATCTCAAAATGATCTCATTCAAGTGGGTACTCCAAGCAATGGTTTATCTCAAAGAGGATTGAACTTATGCATAATGCTAAAGGTAAAAGGCAATTGATGCACACATTGCTAGACTATCATCTACCCAATACACTAATCAATGAACCTAATTTCCCTCTCATTTACTTCCTTTTCAAGCTCACTCACCTTCTAGAGATTACCCAAATCAATCAAGGCAACACGCCAAGCAATAAACCCACAAAAAAAAATCATCAACCAAATTTACAAAGGGATTCTTTTCCAACCTTTAAACATGCGAGTGGTATAGTCTTACTTCTAGCTTTTTTCACATTTTTTTTAGGGTTAGCTCTCTATCTTTTTCACACATTTTTTTTATTGGCCTTTTGGCTCTTTTTTTTTTTTAATTCTCTTTTTTTAATAAGAGAGCTAACCCTTTTTCTTTTTAAACACATGAGCTTATATTTAATGCAATCAAGACTTACCACTTCAAACTATGTTTCCTTTAAATTTCAAATTCCCAAACACCATTCTTTTCTCAAACCCGAAACAAGGTAAGCATTTCTTTCATTAACACCCGTGAATTCCCACCCCAAATCAAACCTAAAACTAGCTTCAATATGAAAAGCTAGCATCACATGAGAGCCTAAACATGTCGCCCTAAACCTAACACTTTATGGCAAGTTCAATCAAAAATAAGGCCTCACAATTTACAATCACACAAGAATTTTGCCTTAAAATAAGGAAAGGGTTAAGGTGTGGTGTTCTATTCTGCCTTATAAGAGAGTGGTGAAGGGAATAAGAAAGCCTAAATATGTATATGTGAACCATGCATTCTTTCTCAATTGTACAAGTATGATAATTCAAATTTCATGTTAAGGTTTCACTTGATAGGAAAGGATTCAATTCATGTTTGTTTCAACTTTAAGCCAAGAAAATTAAAACAACTGATCCGAATATGGTTAGAGCTTACTTTCTAAGTTTGCACAAAGCATCAAAGAACTACTAACTAGGGCCTTGAACTTATTCATGAGCTAAACACTTTACAAGGAAGCTAGCATCATTGCCCCCTATGCAAATGCAAACAACCTAAATGATAAAAATCTATACTCAATCCTATAAAATTCTACATATGCAAATGCAACTACATAAATTTATTTGGAATTTTGAAAAAATTTCTGATATTTTTTTTGTATTATTCTATGCAAATATATGAATGCAAGACTCAAAGATGTTAAAGCAAAATAAGATCCAAATAAAAACATGTCAAAGCACACATTCTCCCCCAAACTTGAATGATAACGTCTCGGTGTCAAACAAGCCCAAGATGAGACCAAAATTCACAAAATAAAAATAAAAATGCATGATATTTACAAGGTTGAGTTGTGGTACCTCAGACTAGGTGCGCTTGTTTTGACTCTCTAGGCTTGACTTTTACCGTGTTAGGCTGGTTCCAGGTCTTGGAGAGGTGATGTGACTCTCTATTCATTGCTCTCACTAGCCATGTAGGGCTTGACCTTGTGCCCATTCACTTTGAAGCTTTGACGTTCCTTGCCAATCAGAGTGATCGCCCCGTAAGGAAGAATCTCTTTGATTTCAAACGGTCTAAACTATCTTGACTTGAGTTTCCCGGGAAACAGCTTCAGCCGTGAGTTGTACAGCAGCACCTTGCTTCCCTCCTTGAGATCCTTCAGAACCAACTTCTTGTCATGGAAAGCCTTGGTTCTTTCCTTGTTGATCTTGGAACTCTCATATGCATCCAACCTTATCTCATCGAGTTCTTGGAGTTGTATTAGCCTTTTCTCTTGGGCTGTCTTGAGAGAATAGTTCAACTGCTTCACAGCCCACAACGCCTTATGCTCAAAGTCCACAGGAAGGTGACAAGATTTTACATATAGTAGGTTGAAAGGTGTGGTACCAACGGGAGTCTTGAAAGCCGTCCTATAAGTCCAAAGAGCATCGTCCAACTTGCTAGATCAATCCTTTTTAGTCACTCCCACTGTCCTCTCTAAGATGGTCTTAATCTGCATGTTCGAAACCTCAACCTGCCCACTTGTTTGAGGGTGATATGGCGTGGCTACCTTATGTTTAACTTCGTGCTTCCTCAAAATATTTTCAAAAATCTTGTTAATAAAGTGGCTGCCACCATCACTAATCACAACCTTAGGTACTCCAAACTGTGGAAAAATGATTGTCTTGAAAAGTTTCACCACCACCTTTTAGTCGTTTGTTGGTGATGTTATGGCTTCCACCCACTTAGACACATAGTCCACTGCCACAAGTATGTATTTGGTTCCATATGAGGATGGAAATGCGCCCATAAAATCAATTCCCCAAACTTCAAAGACTTCCACTTCAAAGATCGGAACTTGTGCCATCTCGTTTCTTTTGCTTATATTCTCGGATCTTTGGCAAGCCTCACATCCCTTAATGAACTCATGTGCATCCTTGAAGAGTGTAGGCCACCAAAACCCAGTTTGTAAGACTTTTGTACCCATCTTGAATGTGGCAAAATGGCCTCCATAGGTTGAACTGTTGCAATGTAAAAGTATATTCATTGCTTCTTCTCTTGTGACACACCGTCGGTACAAGCTGTCCAAACATCTTTTGTATAAGTAAGGCTCATCTCAGAAGTAGTGAGAGACATCCCTCATGAACTTCTTCTAGTCGTATCGGTCAAGGTGAGTCGATTCTTCTCCACAAGTTAAGAAATTCACTATATCTGCATACCATGGAGTATCTTCATCTTTGAGGTTTAAGATTTCTTCAATCTTTTCACTATGGTCCTTAGCACAAGCTATGGTGTGGACCATCATCAGCTGCTCTTCTGGTAAGGAGTCATTGATAACATGCATATTTTACCCGTTTTTGCTATCATAAGTGAGTGCTTAAATAAGCATTTCACTAAGGTTTTAATGCATAAACACTATATTTCAAGGATTTGGTTGTTCAAGCCTCTTTTCAGGTAAACTTAGCAAAAGACGCGTATTTTGGAGTAAAATGGACATTTCAAGAAACAGTGCTCGAGGACAAAAGTTCAACATCAAACGAAGGCCTTCCCACCACAAGATCAAACTCATATTTGGAGACAATGTAGCTTTATCAGCTGTCTTTCACCTCGAAGTGCTTTGAGAACAATCCCACGGTTGTATCTCAAGTTATGGAAGAAGCAAGAGGGTCCGTCAAGCACTCGGAAGGCCGAGCTGGCTGCGCCACGGCCTGACCAGAAGACCAGCGGCCGCGCCACGGCCAGTCGCTCGCGCGGCCTCACCACTTGGCGATTCCCGAGCCCATTTGTAGCCCAACTTAATCCTTCAGCCGTCTTATACAAGCCAAGACCTAATCCACGACCAAGGGGACTTGAAGACCTATATATACTCGTTGTTTAGGGTTTCTTTTAAGGAGAACGGAATCCCACAAAACTCTTTTACTCTTTCGGTGGCCGTGAATCTCTTATTCGCGGTTTGCCTTTTTTCTTCGAGGGAGATCTATTTCTTCTTGAACCCTCTTTGTTTCTTATCGATTTATACAAGTTATGCATTCATCAATCACGATTTCTACTCCTTCTTTCATGTCTGAGTAGTTTACTTTCGTTGGGTGTTCTTTAAGGGGATCTATGGGGAATTTTATTAACTGTTTTTAAACCAATCGTTTACGCCGTAGATTATGGTTTTCTTTCTTACCATACTTGTTTTCATTGCATGAGTCTAGCGTCATGAACTAGATTCTGGTCATAGGATTTTGAGAGCCACAATCGTGCTAAATCTCGGGTCTGAACCTAGTAGAGTGGAGCACATCATTTCTGAGACGCTTATTCCTACTTAGGAAGGTGTCGTGTATATTTATCATCCCGATCATATTGCGTGTTTGTTTAGGACGTAGGATACGATAGTATACCTCCGAAATTTGCATTCATAGATCGGTTTTGCTTTCTCAGAGTTAGGTCGTTAAAATCAGTGAATCAGTTTAGGGAAAATCGCCTAGTCTCGTTTGCTTAACTTTTGAGAGTTTGATTTCTAGTTAGAACCCCATAGATTTCCCGAGAAGATCCCCAACGTGTTTTCCCCATCTGATTTACAACTCGAGATTTACGCACTTCAATATTTACGTTTTCTGCACTGCTCACCTGATTTCCTTTTTACAAGCACTTAAGTTGATTTTCCTTTTCCTGTTGGCTATAAAAGAGATTGACAACCTCTTCTATATAAGACGTGATATTGCTTTATTTCTCTTCTGCAAAAACCGTGACACAATCCCCAAAACTCCAGTTCCCTGCGTCATTGGGTGCCCTGATTTTCTGTTTTGCAGTTGACCTCCTCCCTGTGGATCGATACCCTAAGTACTACAACGCATGTTGTGCACTTGCAGCTTAGGGTCCTACAAATTCAAAGTTCGATGAGTCCTCAAAGAAATCCTCCAATCTCGGACGATTATTTAGACCCCATCAAGCTTTTGGCGCCGCTGCCGGGGAGGTTGCGTTTCGCTGTCCAAAGCAAAGGTCAGGATCACAACTTAAAGACATTCTATTTCTCTAACTTCTAGATTTCTTTCTATGAGTTTCAGGAACCATCACACCATGGAGAGCGCAAGGATTGACCCTTACATCCCTCCAAACACACGCCCACCTGCAGAATCTCTGCACACTTCTCGGAGACCACCTCTGACGCTGCTGCCACACGAGCAGTTCATGCCTCGACCTCAAGGGGGATTTCCGCCTCCCATTATCCATGGAAGCGAGAGTCTCCCTTATATCATCAAGTGGAGAACCTTATTGAGGCGATAACAGTGATGATTAATTATTAAGCGAAGTCTGAGAGATCTTTACACACCCGGATGGACTCTATCCAGGCCAAGGTCTTCCACAAGCTCCAAGAAGTCGCCAACAATGTGAAAGTGTTGGAGAACCGCACCTTTGGCAACATCAACAAACTATCCAAAACATCCGAGGACTTGGCGGATCACAGAGGAGTTCTGAACAGCGGATTAGGCGATGTTTGCGCCCTGAAGTACAAGTTTGAGGAAACTCGCGGAGCCACCTACAACATCATGGGTCGGATGGAGAAAAACATCCAGGAGATGGAACACGCCCAACATAAGGCTGCATTACAAGTCGAGGACTTGAGAGACGAGCTTCAGAACGTGGCGAAAGCCCATAAAAAGAACGAAGCCATCCTAGGAAAACTATCCAAGGAACAAACACGGCTCGACGGGGTCGTTAACAAGCTCATAGGAGACAAGTCTGAACATGGAATCCCGGCCGCAGAAACCGATAAAGCACAGTGCTTTTTCATCCAGCCCTGACAGGCACACGAGACAACCCAGATCAAAACTCCTAGAGAGACATCTCCCGAGCCTGAGGGAGAAGGACCTACAGCGAACACCATGACAGACGTGGAGAGGCCCCTCGCACTGCACATCAAAAGGGAAAGACGTGTGGAATTCTACAAGAAAGTAGAGAAGATCCCGACAAGTGTGAATTTTGATGAAGCATGAGAAAGGTACGGTCAAAAAGAATACTTTGAAGACAACTTAGAGAGTAGAAACGAGATTAAGGTTCACTTTGGTCAAGCCAGACGATCGATTACCTCGGCCAGAGCCGCCTACTTCTCCTGCGCTGAGAAATACGAGAACTACACCAACAAGATCGCTCGAGAGAATCTGGACGAGTTCAACAAGGTAGTTCGAGGTCTTCCACCTGACACCACATTCATCGAAGCATGGACAGAACACCTTATCGGCCATTATTTCTGCGAAAGCAACGAAAAAATGCTAGAGATAAAAGATCTCTTCACACGAGAAAGGTCGGGGAGACTACTTCGCAGCCTGCACAAAACGCGAAACCTTGGTCGATTTCTCATCACATGCGAAATAAAGGGAATCAAAGTCGGGAACGCGTTGTGTGATCCCGGCTCAATTATCAGCGTATTACCAAGCTACGTACAGCGAAAACTCGGGATCAGGCACTCGTACGCAACGGAGGTAGTGATTGGATCAATGACCTCTACAGATCAATCACTCGCAATCCCTAAGGGAGTCATCTATGACCTCTCGGTCATCATCGACGACTGTAGAATCCCGATAGACTTCTACATAGTCAAAATTCGCCAAGAAGAAGCTGCACCTCTCATTTTGGGATCACGTTCTCTATTCTTTCTTTCATGTCTGAGTAGTTTATTTTCGTTGGGTGTTCTCTAAGGGGATTTATGGGGAATTTCATTAACTGTTTTTAAACCAATCGTTAGACTGAAGATTAGGGTTTTCTTTCTTATCAAACTTGTTCTTATTGCATGAGTCTAACGTCATGAACTAGATATCTGATCTTAGGATTTTTGAAAGCCACAAAGGTGCTGAATTTCATATCTAAACCTAGTTGGGTAGACCGCAGTATTTATAGGATACTTATGCATAGCTAGGAAGCTGTCGTGAATGCTTATCGTCCCGATCTTTATTGCGTGTTTGCTTAGGACACATGATATGATAGTAGGATTTTTCCACTTTCAATTAATATCTACTACTCATGTCATTGTAGTATTTGAGATGTCAATCCATAGGGGTTAAGATTAACAACACTAGGAATACATGAAACTATTTAATCTAAGCCAAATTCGAAATCTAGGAGACAAGGAACTATTAGAAGCAAACTACAAGCTAAAAGAGATACCACAAGACTAACTATATGAGCTAAGGTCTTAATGATCACTAATTAAGCGCTAATCAAGCAATTAACTACTAATCAAGATTACTAATTGACTAAAAACGAAACCTAGGGATGGAATCATTCATTTAAGCAACTAAACAAGTTATCTCTATGCCTAGATCACTAATAAAGACTAATCCATGATGTGTGGTATTAATCCCTTTCCTAATAACCTTAATGAACTAATGATGTGTTAGCATTAAAATGATTAGCAAGCAATAAACATAAGTCTAAATGGCATGATAAACATCCTAGGCAACTAATATCTTAGGCTAGGAATGTAAATCTCTTAGAAAAGTGGTTCAAGCATTTCATCAAACACTTGGTGGGCGTATGAAATGCTTATGATCCTAAATAGCAAAAGATTAGCTATTTGGCATTAAGAACACTTTAATAAGAAGAGAGATAAAAGAATCTAACCTAGATTGCAAGATTGAACCATTAGAAAACCCTAAATCTAACCCATCCCCAAGTTCCTAAGAAACCACTCACTAATCATCATTAAGCCCATCAAACCCATGATAAGAGATAAGCAAAACATGATTAGAGAAGAGATAATAAGATATCCAAGAGAGATACTGTATTAAACTTCAAAGATCTAAGGCAAATACAAGTTTTTCTCTCAAAGAGGATAAAAGTTTAAGCTAAGAACAATAGGGAATAAAAGTTGACCTAAAAATTAGGTCTTATGAGTATTTTTAGGTGGACCCAGAAAAGTGAACAGTTGAAGGTCGTCTGTGTTCGGATCGACGTGCTAGGTCGATATAGCACATCGATCCGAACCCCTGGTTTTCTGGATCGAGCTGCCTGGTCGATACGTCTGGCCGATCCGAACCCCTGGATTCTTGCTTCTTCTCGGCTTGGTCGTCTCGACGTGCTCTGGTCGATACGGATTTAAAATCGATGTAGCTTTCTAACCAGAGGTCCGAATGACTTGATTCTAACGGCACTAGAAAGCACTCTAGATCCTCTACAACTCTTAAGAAGGGTTCGGAGTCTGAATCTAAGTGCAAGGCCTTCTTCCGGACACATACATTTCGCGCCTCCAAATGGTTGATATGCTTCTAAAAGACTTTTGCTTCTCATTTGGCTGCTTCTCTTCCTCCTCTTGATCATCCATGAGACTCCATATGGTCTTCCAACCCTTCAAAACACCTAATAAGGACTCAATATGTACAAATATGCAACAACCTAAGCTAAAACTCACTAAACTCTAATATGGATGCAAATGGGACTAAAAGTTGCTAAATGAATGCAAAAGTACATGAAAACCTATCTAAGATGGATGCTAAAATATGCTAAATTATGAGTCTATCAACTCCCCCAAACTTGCCTTTTGCTTGACCTCAAGCAAACAAACATGACAAATCTAAGAGAGAGGTGTGAAAGTGGGAGCTCAATATCCAAGAATGCCAACAAACATAATCAACTCAATGTCCTAGTTCTTAATTCTAAGATGCATTTGAATTCATCATACTCCAAAAGAGTTAGCCATGCTCACCACAACAATCAAATGCACAAATATTTCAATCTAGATAAGTCTCCCTATCCAACCAACTCTTTAACATTCATTAATTTGCAAACCGTGAATCATGACAATGCAATGCAAGTGAATTCATTTGGCTAAGGGACTAGGCTTTGAGATAAGAATGATCTCAATTTATGTGGCTTCCATTTCATATGTGGGTTTCACTCAAAGAGGATTGAACTTTATGCATAATGCTAAAGGTAAAAGACAAGTGATGCATACAAGACTAGACTCTCATCTACCCGGAATGCTATAAACAATCTTAAACCCCTCTCATTCATTCTTTTCAAGCTCACTCAACCCTCTAAAGCTACCCTTTCTTTCTCAAGGCTCTTTGTGCCTTGCTAAACCCACGAATTGAAATAACCACTTCTTATTTTAAGTCTCTAAGAGGAATCTTCTTCAACCTTTAACTCATAGTGAATGGTGTGATTTTTTACAACTTAGCTCTTCTTTTATTTCTAGGTAGCCTTTCTTTTCTTTGGCTTTTTTGGCTCTTTTGATTTTCTTTTCTTAAGGCTACCTAACACTTTTCATGCTTAGAGCTATACTTTTTTACCACAAGATCCACCATTTCTAACTATGCTTCCCTTACTTTCTACCAAGCCTTTTATCATCCCTTTCTTTCTACTCCCTTTCAACAACTCAACATGCCAAATGCAAGCATACAATTGTAATTTCAAAACACCAAGCAATACCACGACCCTAACCCCAATTCCTAAGCCTACAACTAGCCCCAAAATGTGAGAGCTAATCTACATGAGAGCCTAAACTTGTCGTCTCAAACCTAACATTTTATGCTAAGTTTAATCAAATAAGGCCTCACAAGTATTAACTCTCGAACATTTGGATTCAAAGGAGGTAAGGCAAGGTGGGAGTACTACTTGAGTTAGCAAGAGAGTGGCAAAGTGAGTAATAAATCTCAAATATGTATTCAATCCATGAATTCACTTTCAATGCAAGGCATAATAATTAGATGTTCAAATTCGGTTCAAGTGAGTAGAGTTGGTTATCAAATTCAAGACCATATTTCGACCAAGATCTAAGTGGCAAGTGAAGTGATCCAAACATGGTGCATCCTTACTTTCAAGACTTGTTCAAAGGCATCAAAGAACTACTAACTAGGGCATTGAATTGATTACATGAGTTGGCATTCTACAAGGAAAAGCTCATCATTGCTCCCAATGCAAATGAGTGCAAACCTATATGAAATGCAACTAGACTCAATCCTATAATGGAAATGCAACATATAAATGATTCTTATTTGGAAAATGTTCAAAATTTTCAATTTTTTGCGTTTTTCTATGCTTTAGATGAATGCATAAGACTCAAGTATGCAAAGAAAAATAAGAACAAAAAACACAAGATTAAATCTCTCAATCTCTCCCCCAAACTTAAATTACACAGTCCCTTGTGTAATAGAAGTTCAAGAGAGACCAAAGCAACAAAAACAAAATGGTATATAGAATGAAATAGAAAGAGGACCATACCCTGGCCCTAGCCTTTGTCCTTAGGGAGTTGGAGAGGAGGGGTATGATCGACTCATAATTTAACATATTGTAGCATTCATTTTAGATAGTTTTGCATGTACTTTTGCATTCATTTAGCCATTTTTATTCTCATTTGCATCCATATTAGAGTTTAATGAGTTTTAGCTTAGGTTGTTGCATATTTGTACATATTGAGTCCTTATTAGGTGTTTTGGAGGCTTGGAGGACCATATGGAGTTTCATGGATGATCAAGAGGAGGAAGAGAAGCAGGCAAATGAGAAGCAGAAGTCTTTTAAAAGCATATCGAGCATTTGGAGGCGCGAAATGTATGTGTCCGTAAGAAAGCCTTGTACTGAGATTCAGACTCCGAAGCCTTCTTAAGGGTTGTAGAGGATCCAGAGTTCTTTCTAGTGCCGTTGGAATCAAGTCATTCGGACCCGTGGTTAGAAAGTTACATCGATTT
>JAHZTW010000001.1:378865973-379094728 GCA_020283515.1 Alliaria petiolata
GGTGGACAAATAGTGTTATATACCTTGTAAACCTCACCAAATCCACCTTGACCAAGCTTGTTGCGCTCAGAAAAGTTGCTTGTCGCAGCTTCAATTGTCTTTAAATCAAATTGAACAGATTCCGCTTCATTTAAGACCAACAGTTAAGCTCGTCAAAAAGTTCCTAAGCCGTGCGATTCTTAAGGTTAACATACTTAAGGCTTTACAAACAAACAAAAAAACTCACTTGGAAGTTCAATTTCTTGCTTTTGCTTTCTCCTCTTGAAAATAGCTACGCTTATAGCAATCGGTATTATGAAAACGAAAATAACAATGACCATCGCAGCGATAATCCCTCCAGAGAATCTTGTATCTGCTCAAAACAACCATTTCACCAAAAACTTAACTACACAAAACGAAAAAAAAGAAGTGTAATTCTCAAAGATACCACCAAAATATTTTTTCTTCCAAAATAACATCACTATTTTTATTTTAGAAAAATACCACAAAACTAAAACTAAACTTTAAACCCTCAAAACTAACCCTACACCTCAAAAAAAAAAAAAAAAAACTTTAAACCCAAATAATAAACCCAAAGCAAACTATTTAAATTATAAATCCTTTAAAATCATTTTTAGTGTTTGTGCTATTTTTTAGAAAAAAAAAACTTTTTGAAAATAAAGGATACATTATCTCTAATTTTGTGCCAATATACCTTTGCAACTCTTTTTCGGTGAATTATGATTTACATTAATAAAAATCCAGTTATACCCACTAGATTAGTAATTTTGTTTTTTTAATATAATTATTAACATTAACAAAAATAATTATAACAGATCTACTGAATAAAAAAGATCTCAAAATCGATTGTTTCTCAATTATAACATATCCATTGAAACTCTGCTCGTTGAAATACTGACCCTGCAATTACCATATGATCTTTATTTGTGTTTTGCCTTCACTCACACAATATCGAGAATCATTTTCTGATAGGTCACCCATCCTAGTGCTACTCTACCTCAAACACGCTTAACTTTGGTGTTCTCCCATGACCAGTGATATAAGTGCACATTGGTGACAAGGTAGCCAATTATTTAAAGCCTCTCCACATATACATTAATATTTCTCAAACCGGAATGTTACAATAACCCCCACTCACAGAGCGCAATGTCCTTGTTGCGCATCAGGACCATCACCCCCGGCGGTGTGAGCTCTCATGACTCCACACTCGTCTAGGTTCGGCTCTGATATCACTTGTAACCCTTGTTCGAAAACGCGGGTGTGGAGGCCGATTACTCGCCGGAAATTCGCTCGGCGGCGGACCTCCGCCGCGATTATGCTAAAATCGGAGTTAAAAGCGGAATAAATTTTAAAATTTTCGAATTATCGTAGTTTTTGTTTCTAAAAATGATGATTGATGTTAGATCTATTAGTTTTTTTATAAATCCAGTTAAAAATGAGATGGAAAAGGTGGAAAACAAGTTAAAAAATAATCGGCGGCCATAGATAGGGTTCCTGAAGAGATGAAGTCGTGTGAGGAAGATGGCAATGTAATTACCATATTGCCCTTCATTAAAGAAAATAAAGAAAAATGCATAAAAACAGATACAGTGGAGTCGAACCCGCAACATACTCCCAGAGAACAGGGAACTTTACCGACTACGCTGCCATCAACTTCGATAATGTATCTGCTAATAAAACATATAATCTCAGTTTTTATTTTTAAAAAACATATTTAAAAACTTTAAACTAATATATTAAATTGTTAAAAAATTACTCCCCGATTTATTTCCGATTTTTGAATTCGCTAGGCCCGGACCGAGCGCCCGATTCCCGCCTAGCGCGTTTCCGAACAAGGCCTCTACCAGTGGGTCCCACAACCTCTCTCTGGTCTGTGGACCCTATCCTTGTCCGACGGCACGTGCGTTAGTCGGAAGACTCAAAAGTCATGAAATACTCATCCTGCAATCACCACGCGGCCTTTCCCCCGTGTATTGGCCTCACTCAAACGATATCGAGAATCACTTCCCGATATGTCACCTATCCTAGTGCTACTCCAGCTCTAGGACGCTTAACTTTGGAGTTCTCCCAAAACCAGTGACCGAAAATATAAGTGGATTTTGGTGACATAGGTAGGTAAATCAATTATTTTAAGTCTATCCACATATACTTTAATATTCCCCAAACGGGATGTTACATGTAAGCTTATAGTTTGCAATTGTATAATTAGGTGAACATGTAACTTGTTTTCGATTATTGTGAACGTGTAAGCTTGTCACATGTATGTTGTTTTAGTATATTGTGAACGTAATTTCATTAGGTAAAACCTTTGTATTTTTTCAAATGTACATTTATCTTCAAATATTTATCGGTGATACACAAAAAAAATATAATGATTTTTTTCAAATAGAATTTGGACATGTCAATTTGTGGTAAAGCAAACAACAAATTTGATAAACTCACCAAAACACGTGTGAAATATTTTCAATATTTTTTGTTTCGACGATTGATTTTCGCAGAGATGTGAAAAAGAGAAACAGAGATGAAAGTGAAGAAGACGACATGGAGAAACATAGAGGATCATGTTTCTCTTAATTTCAAAACCCGCAGAAGACACATTTTAAACCTCGCAGAACAATTAGATTAGGCAGAATTTGTATTCTGCAGTCTCAAAACATAAAGAAATCATAGAAGACACGTTTTTAAACTCGTAGAACATTTAGATTAGGCAGAATATGTATTTTATGCTGTAGTAGAACATAGAGATATCGCAGAAGACATGTTCTAAAACTCGCAGAAATAGAGAAAAAACAAAATACACATTATAAAAATCGCAGAACATATCGAGATTCTAGAACATATTCTACAAACCGTAAAACATATCAGAAAAGATTTTGTAAATATTTTTTTGTTATACTTTCAGAATAATCGAAAATTTTTATTTCCTAAATTATTCTTTTCTTTTTAATATATAAATTGGTATACAAAACAATTATTTAAAATAAAACCTCTTTCTATTATTGTGAAGAAATATGATGTGTCACCTCCATATTCAAAATTAGTGTATTTTAAATATGACATGAAAATGTGATATGTCAATTTTTCTAGAAAAAAGGAAATGTTTTGATTGGTTAGGTTATGATTATTTAACGAATATAAAATTTTGTTCAATCATAACATTAAGATTAAAAATAATAAGATTAAAAGGTAAAAACAAGAGAAACTCAAAAATACTATGATTTTACGAATTTTAAAACTTTTGGCTAAAACTTTACGGATTCAAATCTCTGGTGAGAAATTTGTGGTATGCGTTTTTGACGGAAAGTTTTTGAAATCACATTATTGAAATAGTTCATTTTGCAGAAAATTTATAGATTCACAATGTTGGCAGAAAATTTAAGAAATCTGATTTTGGAAAGTTTTTTAAACCACTTTATCGACGCATTTTTTAGCTAGAAATTTACAGATTTACATGTTTGGCGGAAAATTCACAGAATCAAATTTTTGACGGAAAGATTTAGAATCACATTTTAAACATAAAATTTTTGGCAAAAATATACGGACTTATTTTTTGGCAGGAAATTCATGAAATTGAAAGTTTGACATAAATGTTTTGTAATCATATTTTCATGTAAATTAGTTGGTACTCATTCAAGTTTTTGGCAGAAAATTTACGGATTCGGTTTTTAGCGGAAATTTTTGGAATCATATTTTTTACGTAAAATTTTATATGAAAATTTACGAATTCAAGTTTTTACATGAGAAATTTGCGGAATCAGTTTATTGGAAGGAAACTTTTAGAATCATATTTTCGACGTAATCATATTATTGAACTAATATATTTAATTTAATTTATTAGATTGTTTAGGTAGTTTTGTTTTTATTTCTTTCTTTTTTTAATTCAATCGGTGAATGGTTAACTTATTCGAACTCATCAATCTATTATAACTCAACTTATTTCAAACCAATCCATTTGACTTATTAACCCATTAATCCATTGATTCCAATAATTTCAGTCCATTTCATTGGGTTGTCCCATTAGTATTTACCAATTGTGACACTCCTAATAATATAACTAAGTATATAATTTGTCTCAAAATGAATTTTCAGAACTTATGTTACCATCCCATCTTGTCACAATTCTTAATGAAAACAAAAGTTTATATATGAATGTTTTCTCATTGTAGAGCGATAATTCATGACCAAAATGGGATACAAAATATGGGATAGACTAAAATTTTTGAACTTCTGGCACCATCAAATCTTGTCCCATTTCCAAACAAAAACAAAAAGTTATATCATATGTAAATGCATTTCCTCACGCTGAAAATACATGAAAATTATTTTGACTAACTCCCTCACGCTGGAAGAAGGAGTCATGATGATCACACAAGAATGCAGCTCGGTCATCCAGAACCGCACCCCTTAGAAGCGTTAAGATCCCGGAAGTTTTGTACTCCCATTCTCAATTGGAGGAGAAGTGTTTTGGCGAGCCTTATGCGATCTGGGATCCAGCATAAACATGACGCCACTTTCTGTAGCAAGACGCCTCGGATACTATGAGTTCTTACCTACAATGATTACCCTAATCCTCGCCGATATATCGACCAGGCTGCCCGTTGGAGTTTTGGTCGACATCCAAGTCGTCGTTAGGGACTATGAAATCCCTACCGACTTTGTGGTACTAGACATTGAGGAAGAGCCCCAAGACCCTCTCATTCTCGGTCGCCCATTCCTCTCCTCGGCAGGAGCAGTTATCAACGTTCCGAAAGGAAAGATAGATCTACACATGGGAAATCTCGTTATGAACTTCGATATGAACTAAGATCCCGGAAAGCCTACCGTGGATGGACAAGTCTTTCGCATCGACGAACTCGCTAGGGCTGTAGATAAAGTGTACGAGGAAATGCTTATGGACGACCCACTGGAGATAGCCCTGACAAATGTGAATGCCAAAGATAACCTCAGTCGCGAGCAAACGAAAAGTTGCACGAGAATCCTCGACCAAACCGAACCTCACGTTCGACCAGCAATCTTCCTGGAATTAGGAGACAAGGAACGCATGACTTTACCACCAAAGGGTTCCCTAGAAGCAGCTCCCGACCCTTGGAACCAGCTCAAGGCCCCCAAAGTCGAGCTTAAGCCACTACCAGGTTGATTAAGGTACGCATTCCTGGGACAAGATTCAACCTATCTGGTAATCATAAAATCTAGCCTAAACAATGTCGAACCAACATTGTTACTCTGCGAGCTACGTAAGCACAGGAGAGCGATAGGATATTCCTTAGACGACATCCCTGGAATATCTCCGAACCTTTGCATGCATAAAATCCATTTGGAAGAAAACACAAAAAACTCGGTTGAACAGCAGAGGAGACTCAACCCGAACCTAATGGAAGTAGTCAAAAAGGAGGTAATGAAGCTTTTGGAAGCAGGGATCATATACCCAATCTCAGACAGCACTTGGGTGAGTCCAGTTCACGTGGTCATCAAGAGCAATAAAGACGAGATGATCGCCACAAGAACCGTGACCGGCCATCAAATGTGCATCGATTACCGGAAGTTAAACACAGCGACTAGAAAGGATCACTTCCCACTACCATTCATCGATCAAATGCTCTAAAGGTTAGCCAACCATCAATACTATTGTTTCCTCGACGGATATTCTGGATTTTTTCAGATCCCGATACGACCATAGGACCAGGAAAAGACGACTTTCACATGTCCTTATGGGACGTTCGCGTACCGGCGAATGCCGTTTTGCCTTTGCAACGCCCCTACGACGTTTCAAAGGTGCATGCTATCAATATTTACTGATTATATTGAGAAATTTATGGAAGTTTTTATGGATGATTTCTCGGTCCATGGGCCGTCTTTCAAAGAATGTTTAAGTAATTTAGGAAAGGTCCTACAAAGATGCAAAGATAAGCACCTCGTTCTGAATTGGTAGAAATGCCATTTCATCGTGCGAGACGGCATAGTGCTCGGACACAAAGTCTCCGCAGAAGGCATCGAAGTTGATAAAGCAAAGATAGAATTCATGACTAGCCTGCAACCACCATCAAACGTCAAAGGGATACGTTGTTTCCTAGGCCACGGAGGGTTTTATAGGAGGTTCATCCAAGACTTCTCAAAGATAGCGAGGCGGTTAACACGTCTTCTCTGCAAAGACACGTAATTCAAGTTCGACGAAGAGTGCCTGAAATCTTTCCACAAGATTAGGAAGCTCTCGTATCAGCTCTAATAGTACAATCGCCAGATTGGGAACACCCATTTGAGATTATGTGTGACGCTAGTGACTATGCAGTGGGATCAGTACTGGGACAGAAGAAAGACAAGAAGATGCACGCGATCTACTATGCGAGCAAGACCCTGGACGACGCCCAGTGTAACTACACGACGACAGAGAAAGAACTTTTAGCCATCGTGTTTGCCTTCGAGAAGTTCCGCCAGTACCTAGTCGGATCAAAGGTTATAGTGCACACAGACCACGCGGCAATCCGACATATTATGGCAAAGAAAGACACGAAACCTATGTTGATTAGGTGGGTCCTTCTGCTCCAAGAGTTCGACATTGAAATAACAGACCGAAGGGGGGCCGATAATGGGGTGGCAGATCACCTTTCGCGAGTGTCTTACGGGAATGAGATCCCTATAAACGACGGTCTCCTGGAAGAAACCATGTACGGGATCAATGCGGTTCCTGCAACAGGAGAACCAACAAGAAGTCGTCCACATATGGCACAATCCGGAGCTTACAACACGCCATGGTTCCGACACATCACGAACTTCCTTGCAGCTGACATCAAACCACCTCAGTTCGTGGGATACAACAAAAAGAGATTTCTGCGAGATGACCGCAAGTACTTCTGGGATGAGCCGTATCTCTACAGACAGTGCACGGACGGTTTGTTCAGAAGGTGCATAGCAGAAGAAGAAGTCGAAGGAATACTGCATGGGTGCCACGGATCAGCTTAAGCAGGACATTTTGCCAACTTCAAAACCGTCTCGAATGTACATCAGGCTGGGTTCTGGTGGCCGGCCATGTTTAAAGACACGCATACTTTCATCTCGAGGTGCGATGCTTGCCAAAGAATGGGTAATATAAGAAAGAGGAATGAGATGCCACAGAACTTCATCTTAGAAGTAGAAGTATTTGATGTATGGGGAATCGACTTCATGGGTCCGTTCCCAACCTCTTTTGGAAATCAGTACATCCTTGTGGAAGTCGATTATGTCTCAAAGTGGGTAGAAGCGATAGCCAGCCCAACTAACGACGCAAGCGTCGTTGTCAAGATGTTCAAGACGATCATTTTCCCCCGTTTTGGAGTTCTAAGAGTTTTCATAAGCGACGGAGGATCGCACTTCATAAACAAGGTTTTTGATAACTTGCTAAGAAATAATGGAGTGAGGCACAAGGTAGCATCGCCGTACCATCCGCAAACAAGCGGCCAAGTAGAGATTTCCAACAGAGAAATCAAGTCGATCCTGCAGAAGACCACTGGGATCAACTGTAAGGATTGGTCGGCCAAGCTAGATGATGCTCTATGGGCTTATAGAATTGCATACAAAACGCATTTGGGAATAACCCCGTTGCATCTAGTATACGGAAAGGTCTGCCATCTGCCAGTGGAAATAGAATACAAAGCACAATGGGCTATCAAAAAGATTAACTTCGATTTAAGGGCAGCCAAAGAGAGGCGAGAGATCCAAGTGCATGAGTTGGACGAGATAAGACATAAAGCTTACGAAAACTCTAGGATATACAAGGAAAAAACCAAGGCATACCATGACAGGAAGATCATCCCACGCACATTCGCAGCTAATGATCAAGTCTTACTATTCAACTCTCGCCTGAAGCTCTTCCCAGGGAAACTAAGATCGAAATGGTCAGGGCCATTCAAAATAAAAGAGGTTAAGCCATATGGAGCCGTCAGGCTATAAGATAAGAATGGGAGTTTCTTCACGGTAAACGGGCAACGAATAAAGCCATACCTAGTCATGCCAGAAGACATAAGGGAAACAATGTACCTGGACGATGCATTAGTGGCCTATATTACAGGAAAGTCCAGCTAAAGGACTATAAACAAGAGCGTCTCAATGGGAGACAACCCATTTAGGTATTTTCCTTTCTCTTTCACATTTTTCTAACCATTCTTATTTTTAGTTTTTTTTTTTTTAGTTACAGCTTTTATATAAACCACAAAAACACAAAAAAAAAAACATAAAACTCGAAAATATCAAAAATATGACGAAGGAGACTCGAAGGAGACTCAAAGAACACTCACCAGAAGGAGCCTGGCCGCGCCATGAGCCATGATGGTGCGAAGGAAACACCCCTGGCCGCGGCCGCGACAACCTGTCAGGCGGCCGGCCGTCCTCTGCAGATTTTTCCATCCCGACTTCACCAAACCGGATCTCCTTCAACCTGTGTCAAGCCTTTCAAGCTTCCTCCTTGATTCAATGGCTTGAGCACATCCTAAAGACCGCAAAGATAACTTCCACAACCGCGGCATGTTGCTGTTGCATCAAAGACAAGACTCCATCCAAGTCAAGTCAAGTCAAGGATCCATCTCTCTCATTCTACTTCATCCTACACGATCAACGGACCTGTATCCACGAAGACGAAGAAGAATACAACGGTTCTAGAGGATGAGAATCGTTGCCCAACCTCCAGAAGGAAGAAGATGCAACTTCCTTCACCAAACCGCGAAGAGGAAAGTTCCCGAAGACTAACTTCTCTCTTCCGCGACCAAGACCTTTACCGAAGCCAAGTAAGGATTTCATATGGCATTGAAGTTTAAACTAGCAACACCTGTCTTCCGGGATCCCGAACAGATCACTGGATAGGCCAGCATAGACCCAAACTTCAAGTTTCTGAGGTGATGCAATCTTCAAGACGCAAGGACGGAATATTTTCCATCTCTCATTCACGGTGTTATTAAAGTTCAAGGAACAAAGACGAGTACTCAACAACCGGAGTACATGTTCTTCTCAACAAAGGCGAGCCAATCACCACCATCAAACGCCTATCACCACCCTTATCCATCACCACCACACGCCCACCACAATCATCCAAAGCAAGGAAGCTCAACCGCGCAACACATTTCCTTTCGAGCTAAGTTTCGATTTCTTTTGTTCAATCAAATCGATTCTAAGCAGGGACATAAGGAGAATGATTAAGTCCTTATCTTCACAAGCTTGTACTTGAATTTACCTATATTTTTCACCTCAACTCGATTTAAACAAACCGGGGACAGTTTAATTTAAGTCTGGGGGGGTTTCTTATATTACTAACTATGCTTTTATTTGATGAGTCTTATGCATACTTACATTATTTACCGAGTCGTTTTATAGAGTCAAAACGTTTTTTTTCTTTTAGTCGGAAACTATGAACTTTGCTAGGTACAAGTCGCTTCGAACAAGGAACCTTAATGACCATTATCACGGGTTTAGAAGCAAGGTTTACTAAGTTGAACACTGCGAGTGGATCATTCCAACGGAGAAAGTTCTAATCTCTAGAGTACTCGAAGGATCTTGCGTTGACTATGCACCTAATGAATCAAAACTTCTCGTCAAGGGGCTTGAGGTACTTCGAACTTTACTCCTCTTTTAGACTCTAGCGTGACTAAGTAGATCCAATGCAACCTCTCCTTGATCTTCCCTTGTTATAGAAAAGAAAAAAGAAAAAATATAGAAAGAAAAGGCTTAGTTTGAGAATGGCAACCCGAGTTCCTCAAAGGACCGTGACGGTTCGCAGAGTAATCATTCTCAAGCTGAGAAGAAAAGAAAAGAAAAAAAAATAGGAAAAGAAAGTCGATAGAAAAAATAAAATGATACCCTAGAAAAGTAGGGAGAAATCGACTAAGGGAAGAGAAAATAGGAGAGTTGTGTCTAAAATGTCTTTGTCTAGATGTTTGGAAGAGAAGAGTATAATGTCTCGTCGACCAATACTCCCTCGATAGAGACCGCACGCCTAAATGAATAAAGGGGTCAACAAGAGAAAGCTCGAAATACTCAAAGGGACCATGAAGCGTATCCGGGAAGGGTGAAAAGCTCAAGGTAACTAGACTCAAATGCCTTGAAGCTAGATTCTGAGTTACGTGGCTCAAACAGGTCGATTGCTAGACTTGACGAGTTCCCAAGTATTGGTGAGTTTCCACGTTTTCAAACCTCTTTTCCTTACTTAGATTTCTGTTTTGTTTGAGGACAAACAAAGGTTTAAGTCTGGGGGAGTTGATAACATGCATATTTTACCCATTTTTACCATCATAAGTGTATGCTTTAATAAGCATTTCACTAAGGTATTAATGTATATTCAGTAGTTTTCGAGTATTTGTGTGTCAAAGATTCTGTTCAGGTAATCTTAGGAAAAAGGACGCAAAACGGAGCAAAACGGATGTTTTCAGAACATGAGTTTTTTGACAAAAGTCTAGCACAAGACGGAGACCTTCCCACTACGGGCTCAAGCTGAATTTTGGTGAAAAGATAGCCTTATCATCTGTCTTTCACCTCGAAGTGATTTGAGTTCAATCCCATGGTTGGATCTCAAGTTATGAAGATTGCAATAAGGCCCATCAGACACATCCTCAGAAGAAGGTTAGCCGCACCAGAAAGCTCAAAAGACCAACGGCCGGCCCATGAACCAACGCTCGTGCGGCCATGACAAGTAATGATTCCCGAGCCCGTTTGCAAGCCCAAAACAAGCCCGATTGCCACCAAACTCGGTGGAACCCTAAGTGACACCTAAGAAGACCTAAAGACTTATAAATACACGCAGCTACTCTTATTTTTGGAGAGTTCGAAGTTAGCCACCCAATCTACGACCTAGAAGAGGAGCCGCCGCCTAAGAGAAAGAGAAGAGGAGGGAAAGCCGTTTTCTCCACTCTCTGCTTTGTCTACCTAATCTACTACTGCTTTTCATCCTTTCCATACTTCTTTTGCATCGCCACTACTACCTTTTGTTCCTTTCGGACCTTTGCGGTTTTTACTTATTGCAATGATAATGAATTTCGATTCCATGTCTGAGTAGTCTTTCAGTTGGGTTTCAAAGGGGGTTTCTCAAAGGGATTTCATGGTTTGATTCGATAGGTTGTTAGATCGTAGATAGAATACTTTTCACTGTTCTTCGTTTGGATTCTTTCTTATTGCGTAATCCTTGACTAGCCACTTAGGATCGCTTGTAGGATCATTAGAGCCGCGTAAGCGCTGAATCTTTTGGCCGGACATAGTTTTAAACGAGCAGACATCGAAGGATGCTTATGCATATCGGCGGTGTCATGTGAGCTTCATTGAACCTATTCTTATAGCTGATCTTGCTGCGACGCCACTACCAAAAGGGGAGCGAACGATTAGTATAGGTTTAGGTGTTTGGTTTTCCTAAAGGGAGATCCGACCACTTTCGTGTTTGAGCTTAAGAATCAGTAGAATTGATTTGTCTAGATCAAGTTTTTTAATCCGTAGAATCATTTCGTGAAATACCCCGAGAGATCCCTAAAGCCCAGCGTTCCGTTTTATAGTTTTACAATCCGCTTTTGATTTCCGCTCAGTTACTAAACCATCACCTCTCAAAAACCAACTTTTAATTTCACCTTTCCCATTTGATTTTCTGTTTTATTGGATTCGTTTGAAGCATCATAGTCTCTGTGGTTCGACACCCTAAATACTACAACGCACATCTGTGCACTTGCAGGCAATAGGGCTATAAATTAAAAACTCGAAAACATACTCTAAAACTTGTTAGCATCAGTCTCAACGTTGATCCAGACGATGGTAAAATTACCACATGACATGTATTCTATTTAGGAGAAAGTCCTATTACTTGGTGTTCACAAAAGCAAGATGTTATTGCCTTATCGTCTTGTGAAGCAGAGTTTATGGTTGGAACCGAGGCAGCAAAACAAGCGATATGGTTACAAGATCTGCTATGTGAAATTACGGGATCATCAAATGAGAAAGTCATCATTTGTATTGACAATCAATCTGCAATTGCTCTTCTGAAGAATCCAGCCTTTCATGGCAGAAGCAAACACATACACATGCGTTATCACTTTATAAGGGAATGTGTTGAGAGTGTACAAATAGATGTAGAACATGTTCCGCGAAGCGAGCAAAAGGCAGATATTCTTACGAAAGCATTGGGAAAGCAAGTTCAGAGAAATGAGGGAGTTCATGGGAGTTCAGGACTTGGAGAAGATGGATTTCAAACTTAAGGGTGAGAATGTTGGAATAAGCTTGAAGAGCAAGCAAACTTAAAGAAGATAGGATTAGGAAATATATTCAGGAGATATCTAAATATATGTTATATCTAAAGAGATTAGGAAGTTATCTTAAAGAGAGAATAGGAAGTTGTTAGAGTTTTATTTATATAAGGAGATGTCAAAGTTGTGACATAACTTAACCTAAATTGAGAGATTGTGAACTTTACTTTTGAGTGATATTGTAAGGCTAAATAAAGAGAGTTATTCTTTATGAATCTCGAGTTCATCTTTGTCTTTGAATTCTATATGAGATTTATAAATAAATCAGAAGTAGACCTCGGCATTTAGATACTCGGTTCGGGTATTTTGGATTTCACCCATTTCGTAACTAAGGGTCGACTGGTCGAGGTACCATTTAAATATTTTAGAATTTTGGTTTGAATTCGGTTCGAGTCGATTTGGATAATTGATTGGAAAACTGGTCTATAGCTGAAATATTTTTAGTTACGGTTGGGTTCGATTATTTGTCACATGAATCTACCCAAACTACCTAAATTATCCAAAATATCCAGAAACATGGAAAAAACAACTTAAAAATTTTAATTCAAACTGACTCAAATTCCATTTTTGTATTTCTAAAAACAAACATATTGTAGATGAAATCATATCGTTATATAAAACAAAAATAAAACATATTACAAAATTCCAAAGATTCCAAACAAAGAAGAGATAAGAGTCAAGAAACCTAGATTTTGAAGACAGGATATTGGTTTTTTTGGATATTTTTGGATACTTGTAACTTGTTCGGTTCTTGGATAATATTGATCCGAACCGAGAACCGAAGTATTTGAATACAAGATCCAATCGGGTATTTTGCGGGATCTGTAACCGATCCGAACCGCATTTTTCTTGTCGGTTCTGGTTCGAATCTTCGGATCTGGATATTATGTCCACGCCTAATCAGAATTTTGAATTTTATACTTGAATGGCCTTGCACGGTAATAATAAATTGACTAGTTTGGATTTCTGTGGGAGACTTCAGACTTGAATTCTCTAAGTCATCCTCGTTTTGGTTATATTATGGAAAATACAAATATTACTCATTTCAACAAGGATTAGCACGATCATTGATGCATCATCGATAGAGAAAGGAAACATTATTGACCATTTGAAAGATTGTAGACAGGGTTGGACGATCTGCAGCATTTTACCGTTGAGATTAAAGCGTAGTCCTTTAGGGTCTTTCACTTGCTTGTCTCTTAAGTTATGCATTATTTGTAAAGTTTTTTCTATAACAACTAAAGATACTCCCCAAGTTTCTAGAGTGAATTTTCTATGCTGAATCGGTCCACCTGAAAGTAACCCTTAAAAAACATTTTCGTAGGCGGACATAAAATAGTGACAAACCTTTGTGGAAACAACAAAAACCAAACACAACATGTTGAACTTTCAGCGAGGGTTAACATCGGTGATTGTTGCTTCATCTACAGAACCAGGAAAAGACATGCTGCTCGATTGACCCGGCTCCAATCCCTGGGCTAATGGGTTTGATCTTGGTCCAGCATTGAAGAAAAATCCAGGTGGCAGAGGTATAGGCAGAGTAATTGAGCTGGTTGTGAGCATTTGGTGAATGGTCGACATTGTTGGGCGATCTGCAGGATTTTCTTGAACACATAACAGCCCAATATGGATGTATCTAGTGACTTCATCGATATCACAATCTTCTATGATACAAGGATCTATGAGTTCAGGCAATGCTTTGTTCTCCCAAAGTTTCCAGACCTGTAGAAGTTATGTAATCTATATTCAGAACTATGATCACGGTTTAAAGGAATTTACCAAAGTGTGAGACATAATATTAGTTTATAATTGCTCACATATGTGACTAAGTTGTTAACTAAACCATCCATCTGGTAAAAGCTGCTATTCTTTTTGCCACTAATGATCTCAAGAATCAATACTCCAAAGCTATACACATCTGATTTCGTTGAGAATTGGCCATGTGTCACATACTCGGGTGGCATGTAACCGCTGCAAAATGCACAAGTTAATTAGCAGAAAAACGGTTCATTGATTGAAACTTCATCAGGTCGAAATAAGTATGTACTCACAAGGTTCCAACTACTCTTGATGTATTGGCTAAAGTTTGGTCCATTCCAAATATCCTTGCCATTCCAAAATCAGCAATTTTCGGATTCATATCCGCGTCTAAGAGAATGTTACTCGCTTTGAGGTCACGGTGTATGATCTTGAGCCGTGAATCTTGATGAAGATATAAAATCCCTCGAGTAATCCCACCGATGATGTGGCATCGCACTGTCCAGTCCAACTGAATTCTCTTCTTAGGGTCTGGATAATCATGCATAATGATCACAAATTATATGTGTACAATAATAAGAAAGAAACAACAAATGAAAGTATATTTTGAATTAAAAACAACTGACCGAAGAGGAAATAATCAAGGCTTTTGTTTTGAACAAACTCATAGACAAGTAATTTCTCTTCTCCATGGAGTGAAAACCCAAGAAGTCTAACAAGATTTCTATGCTGAAGCTTTGCAACAACTTTAACCTCGTTCTTGAACTCTACTTCACCTTGTTCTGATGTTTTCGACAATCTCTTTACTGCAACTTCAGTTCCATTCATGAGCATACCCTTGAAAATAATTACAAATAATGCATCATCATTTCATAGTTCTCTACAAACAAACAAAAAAAGCAAGTGGGGTGGACAAATAGTGTTATATACCTTGTAAACCTCACCAAATCCACCTTGACCAAGCTTGTTGCGCTCAGAAAAGTTGCTTGTCGCAGCTTCAATTGTCTTTAAATCAAATTGAACAGATTCCGCTTCATTTAAGACCAACAGTTAAGCTCGTCAAAAAGTTCCTAAGCCGTGCGATTCTTAAGGTTAACATACTTAAGGCTTTACAAACAAACAAAAAAACTCACTTGGAAGTTCAATTTCTTGCTTTTGCTTTCTCCTCTTGAAAATAGCTACGCTTATAGCAATCGGTATTATGAAAACGAAAATAACAATGACCATCGCAGCGATAATCCCTCCAGAGAATCTTGTATCTGCTCAAAACAACCATTTCACCAAAAACTTAACTACACAAAACGAAAAAAAAGAAGTGTAATTCTCAAAGATACCACCAAAATATTTTTTCTTCCAAAATAACATCACTATTTTTATTTTAGAAAAATACCACAAAACTAAAACTAAACTTTAAACCCTCAAAACTAACCCTACACCTCAAAAAAAAAAAAAAAAACTTTAAACCCAAATAATAAACCCAAAGCAAACTATTTAAATTATAAATCCTTTAAAATCATTTTTAGTGTTTGTGCTATTTTTTAGAAAAAAAAAACTTTTTGAAAATAAAGGATACATTATCTCTAATTTTGTGCCAATATACCTTTGCAACTCTTTTTCGGTGAATTATGATTTACATTAATAAAAATCCAGTTATACCCACTAGATTAGTAATTTTGTTTTTTTAATATAATTATTAACATTAACAAAAATAATTATAACAGATCTACTGAATAAAAAAGATCTCAAAATCGATTGTTTCTCAATTATAACATATCCATTGAAACTCTGCTCGTTGAAATTTTTGAGAATTTGTATTTCACGTAAAAATCATGAAATACTGACCCTGCAATTACCATATGATCTTTCTTTGTGTTTTGGCTTCACTCACACAATATCGAGAATCATTTTCTGATAGGTCACCCATCCTAGTGCTACTCTACCTCAAACACGCTTAACTTTGGTGTTCTCCCATGACCAGTGATATAAGTGCACATTGGTGACAAGGTAGCCAATTATTTAAAGCCTCTCCACATATACATTAATATTTCTCAAACCGGAATGTTACAATAACCCCCACTCACAGAGCGCAATGTCCTTGTTGCGCATCAGGACCATCACCCCCGGCGGTGTGAGCTCTCATGACTCCACACTCGTCTAGGTTCGGCTCTGATATCACTTGTAACCCTTGTTCGAAAACGCGGGTGTGGAGGCCGATTACTCGCCGGAAATTCGCTCGGCGGCGGACCTCCGCCGCGATTATGCTAAAATCGGAGTTAAAAGCGGAATAAATTTTAAAATTTTCGAATTATCGTAGTTTTTGTTTCTAAAAATGATGATTGATGTTAGATCTATTAGTTTTTTTATAAATCCAGTTAAAAATGAGATGGAAAAGGTGGAAAACAAGTTAAAAAATAATCGGCGGCCATAGATAGGGTTCCTGAAGAGATGAAGTCGTGTGAGGAAGATGGCAATGTAATTACCATATTGCCCTTCATTAAATAAAATAAAGAAAAATGCATAAAAACAGATACAGTGGAGTCGAACCCGCAACATACTCCCAGAGAACAGGGAACTTTACCGACTACGCTGCCATCAACTTCGATAATGTATCTGCTAATAAAACATATAATCTCAGTTTTTATTTTTAAAAAACATATTTAAAAACTTTAAACTAATATATTAAATTGTTAAAAAATTACTCCCCGATTTATTTCCGATTTTTGAAAAAATCCCTAGGCCCGGACCGAGCGCCCGATTCCCGCCTAGCGCGTTTCCGAACAAGGCCTCTACCAGTGGGTCCCACAACCTCTCTCTGGTCTGTGGACCCTATCCTTGTCCGACGGCTCGTGCGTTAGTCGGAAGACTCAAAAGTCATGAAATACTCATCCTGCAATCACCACGCGGCCTTTCCCCCGTGTATTGGCCTCACTCAAACGATATCGAGAATCACTTCCCGATATGTCACCTATCCTAGTGCTACTCCAGCTCTAGGACTCTTAACTTTGGAGTTCTCCCAAAACCAGTGACCGAAAATATAAGTGGATTTTGGTGACATAGGTAGGTAAATCAATTATTTTAAGTCTATCCACATATACTTTAATATTCCCCAAACGGGATGTTACATGTAAGCTTATAGTTTGCAATTGTATAATTAGGTGAACATGTAACTTGTTTTCGATTATTGTGAACGTGTAAGCTTGTCACATGTATGTTGTTTTATTATATTGTGAACGTAATTTCATTAGGTAAAACCTTTGTATTTTTTCAAATGTACATTTATCTTCAAATATTTATCGGTGATACACAAAAAAAATATAATGATTTTTTTCAAATAGAATTTGGACATGTCAATTTGTGGTAAAGCAAACAACAAATTTGATAAACTCACCAAAACACGTGTGAAATATTTTCAATATTTTTTGTTTCGACGATTGATTTTCGCAGAGATGTGAAAAAGAGAAACAGAGATGAAAGTGAAGAAGACGACATGGAGAAACATAGAGGATCATGTTTCTCTTAATTTCAAAACCCGCAGAAGACACATTTTAAACCTCGCAGAACAATTAGATTAGGCAGAATTTGTATTCTGCAGTCTCAAAACATAAAGAAATCATAGAAGACACGTTTTTAAACTCGTAGAACATTTAGATTAGGCAGAATATGTATTTTATGCTGTAGTAGAACATAGAGATATCGCAGAAGACATGTTCTAAAACTCGCAGAAATAGAGAAAAAACAAAATACACATTATAAAAATCGCAGAACATATCGAGATTCTAGAACATATTCTACAAACCGTAAAACATATCAGAAAAGATTTTGTAAATATTTTTTTGTTATACTTTCAGAATAATCGAAAATTTTTATTTCCTAAATTATTCTTTTCTTTTTAATATATAAATTGGTATACAAAACAATTATTTAAAATAAAACCTCTTTCTATTATTGTGAAGAAATATGATGTGTCACCTCCATATTCAAAATTAGTGTATTTTAAATATGACATGAAAATGTGATATGTCAATTTTTCTAGAAAAAAGGAAATGTTTTGATTGGTTAGGTTATGATTATTTAACGAATATAAAATTTTGTTCAATCATAACATTAAGATTAAAAATAATAAGATTAAAAGGTAAAAACAAGAGAAACTCAAAAATACTATGATTTTACGAATTTTAAAACTTTTGGCTAAAACTTTACGGATTCAAATCTCTGGTGAGAAATTTGTGGTATGCGTTTTTGACGGAAAGTTTTTGAAATCACATTATTGAAATAGTTCATTTTGCAGAAAATTTATAGATTCACAATGTTGTCAGAAAATTTAAGAAATCTGATTTTGGAAAGTTTTTTAAATCACTTTATCGACGCATTTTTTAGCTAGAAATTTACAGATTTACTTGTTTGGCGGAAAATTCACAGAATCAAATTTTTGACGGAAAGATTTAGAATCACATTTTAAACATAAAATTTTTGGCAAAAATATACGGACTTATTTTTTGGCAGGAAATTCATGAAATTGAAAGTTTGACATAAATGTTTTGTAATCATATTTTCATGTAAATTAGTTGGTACTCATTCAAGTTTTTGGCAGAAAATTTACGGATTCGGTTTTTAGCGGAAATTTTTGGAATCATATTTTTTACGTAAAATTTTATATGAAAATTTACGAATTCAAGTTTTTACATGAGAAATTTGCGGAATCAGTTTATTGGAAGGAAACTTTTAGAATCATATTTTCGACGTAATCATATTATTGAACTAATATATTTAATTTAATTTATTAGATTGTTTAGGTAGTTTTGTTTTTATTTCTTTCTTTTTTTAATTCAATCGGTGAATGGTTAACTTATTCGAACTCATCAATCTATTATAACTCAACTTATTTCAAACCAATCCATTTGACTTATTAACCCATTAATCCATTGATTCCAATAATTTCAGTCCATTTCATTGGGTTGTCCCATTAGTATTTACCAATTGTGACACTCCTAATAATATAACTAAGTATATAATTTGTCTCAAAATGAATTTTCAGAACTTATGTTACCATCCCATCTTGTCACAATTCTTAATGAAAACAAAAGTTTATATATGAATGTTTTCTCATTGTAGAGCGATAATTCATGACCAAAATGGGATACAAAATATGGGATAGACTAAAATTTTTGAACTTCTGGCACCATCAAATCTTGTCCCATTTCCAAACAAAAACAAAAAGTTATATCATATGTAAATGCATTTCCATAATAAAGTGAGAATTTATGACGTTATGGGAAAAAAAAATGATGGGATGGGAAGAAAAACTATAATAAGATGAATAAAAATATGAATAAAAAATAGAAGCCAAAGAATATAAAAAAGATGAAGAAGAAAGAAGAATCATTTTGTTTAGTTTCATGTTTTTTTTTTTAAACATTTGAGTTATGTGTCTATTCTATTTCTCGCAATATTTAATTTTTCTAACATATTAAAACATTCTTTCAAAAATTAAGAAATTTTACAAATATATTATTTAACTGTGCGCCCATTTATTATAAATAATAAAAAAAATTATAAAAATCTCATTCCCGCACATAGTGCAGACCAACCACTAGTTAGATATTAAAATATATGATTTTGGATAGTTTAGCACAATTATACTTACAAAATTAAAGCTGTAAAGGCACACGATTAGAGATAAAATGTCCTTTATTTCCATTTTTCTCAACTTATTTTAGTCTTATTTTAAGATATTACTCAAACAGAAGAACTGTTCTGAAAATGTTACCTTTTTGGGGTTTATTGGTCAAGTTGGCTCCGGAAGTCGTCTTTGAAGGCGGTGGTGAAAGAGGCGGCGGAGGCCGCGAAGGAGGCTGTGAAGGCAGTTTATCGTTAATGTGGTCAAAAGCGCCCGAGAAAGTATACAATTCCCACCGGAAAAAGCAACTTGGCCGCAATAAAATTCCGCCTCTCTTCCCATGGTATATTTTTTTATAGTAATCAACGCTTGTCTCCAGGCAAAGTTGACAATCCTTTGAAGAAACATCTGGAGTGCATTGCATCAGCACCGACATGTTCCCGTAAACCGGCACCGGAGCTGCATCCTTTGCATAGTATTTACTACTAGACGATGATAAAGAAGAAGAAGAAGGAGTAGAAGCTCCTGTGATCATACGAAGCGTTAACCGGTCCCACACACTATCAAATTCCTTCTGGATTTCTTTTGCTATATCCATGTAATTGTATAACATACTTAGAGGCTCCAAGACTAGTAACCCAGAGAAGGACTTGCTAGAATAACGAACAAGGCAAAGGATCTCTTCACCTAACCATGAGAAAGCGTCTGTCTGGTTCAGACATAGCCGTAGCAGACTATCTGAGGCGTCCTGGATACAATAGGAGCAAACATCGTGTTCAGCACCTGGAGAGCACATTCCCATGGCGTAGACTCGGTCTTGACCAAGCCCGATCGAACCGTTGAAGTAGTCATCGTTTGCTGTGACTTTAGAAGTGAGAGTAGAGTGGATGAGACGGAGGTTCTTGGCATATGGACTATTTGGCTTGAAATTCCCAGCAGTTTCGTCACACGTTTGTGCAGAAACAGAAATGGCACTGAAGCTTATAATTAAGAAGCAGAGGATTGATACAGACCTTTTGTTGTTCCCCATTTTTTTTTTTTAGATAATTCAGATCGTGTTTGTATGTGTGTTGGAGTGTGTGGATCTTGTCAATTTGTTTTGATGGGAGACTTGAATGGCCGACCAACTGCTCAACAGTCTGTACAAACAAATTGATTACTTATTTTGGATTTTGGTGGGAGACTTGACCCTCCAACTCTCTAAAGTCAACCTTGATATTAGAGGGTTTTTAAGTGAATTATGTAAGGGAAATTAACAAGAAAAAACATATAGTGGAGCAAAAATTAGGAAACTACCGTTGGAATAAGATATTAATTGAAACCTAACTTAATTGGAGTTCAAAATTTTATTTTGTTTACTAGGTTTCATCATATTTTTTTTAGTTTTTTTTTTTTTTTGCCATCATCATATTTTTTTTAGTTGAGTAGTGGAATTAGACGGTATAATATAAATATTATTATAAATATTTTAATAGATAAATTATTAAAATATTATAAATTATAAAATATTTGTGTTATTCAATCATATGGTGGACTGTGTTAGAGTTGACGATTTTTACTACTGCGGTCCTTTACAGATTGGGCAGGTTAATTTATTTTAACACTAATAAATGTGCAATTATACTATATAAAAATAATAATTGTAAATTTAATTATGAAACAATGGAAATAAATATAGATTATACTTGTATATAAATATTTTTAAATAAATATGAAAAGAAACATTTGCTAAAAGTCCCATATAACTTTTATAACGTCTTCAAAAATCATGACTCCCTGCATAGCGTGAATCAGAATCTAATTTTACTATTTTTAGGTATCGAACAAAAAATCCAATCAATGTACAACAAACAATGGTTTTTCTTTTCGTGTACATCAAATAATGGGTTCTGGATAATGCGATATGAATGAATGTTTTGGATAAGTTGGATTGTTTTTACCGTGTGTGAGAGAGTGGTTTTGGTCATTTGAGTGTTTGGTAGCGAAGATAGAGAGATTCATAGTATTAAATTATTATATGACGACAAAAAAATTATTAGATACTGTTGAACCGAGATGAACGGATAAAAGGTAATATATGATGTAGTACCCAATGTCGAACAAAAACTTTTTCACGGAGGAGAGAATGATGAGGACATTGAAGCTGATCTTACTGAAGACGAGAGAGAAGCCATCACTATACCAACCATGTGGCAAACTCCCAGGACGAGGTCAAGCATCAAGAATTTGAGGAAGAAGTTTAACAAGTTAATAAAAGGTCTCATTACACTTATGGAGCATGAAGAACTCAAACATAAAGTGCTCAAAGGAGAGATAACCCAAGAAACCCCCATTGGACCAGCTGACTCAAGATTGGAATTCACACAAGATTTCGACCCTACTGGAACAAGAAGTCATCAAGAAGCTGATCACACTAAGGAACCACCAGAAGCTGTTTGCTTACAAGCCAACAATCAAGCTGCTTCATTCTTGCCGGTTTTACAAGGAAACAAAGATACAGTCTTGTTCACGATTTTTAAACAACTAGAGGCTTGGATCTAAAGCCAAGGTAAGTGTTGTTCTGATTATCACAGTTTTTGTTTTTTTGTTTTGCAGGATTTCCCTTTTTGTTTTTAAGTTAGTCTTTTCTTAGTTTTTTTCTTATTTTTTGGGCGTTTAGGTAATTTCTTTTTATGTAATGTTTTTCGGCGAAAGAAGCCGCCCATCTGTCTAACCCCTTTATAAGGTTTCTTCTCAGCTATGTAATTTTTACCAAGTATCAATAAAGAAAACGCATTCTTCTCTGAAAGAAACCCTAACCGTCGGCTAAACCTTCTCTTCTTCATTGTGTGCGATTCACTTTGAGTTTGAGTGTTCTTGACTTATCACAAAGCTTTCATCCTTTGTGTGACGTCTATCAATCCCCCTGGTTACTTTGTCATTCGTCTCATTCATTGATCTGTTAAAGAGAGCTTTTAAGCCAGTTAGCAAGTTCCATTCGATCCATATCATTCCCCATCTTCACAGAAACTTCAAGAAGAGCCTTAAGAGCAATTGAGGATTCACCATCGTTTATCCCTGTTCAAACAAGCCCCCTTGTTCCTACATCATCTTTGATTTAATAATATAATTTTTTGATTTAATAATATAAATTTTACGTTTTTTTCATCATTTAGATCTATATTATAATATATTTTTGGACCGGCAGTCATCTTTGTAACCGATGTAGGATTTTTAACACACATTCATTGTTCTTCATATGTTGGGTAATTTATGTTGGTTTTTAAAATGTCGAATACGTGAAAAAAAATTATAATATATGTATTATATAAAATATATGATGATTCGATTTTTGTAAAAACTAGATGATTAAAAATTATTTACGAGATATAGTTGAATATCAAATCTTATTCAATTAATTAGCTACTAAATAGATTTACTAAGATTTCAAAAAAAAACTAATACAAAATATTTTTAAATTAATGTATGAATAATCATATGTGATATGGCATATAATATTAGTAGTATAGATGGGTCATAGCATTCAGGATAGGACAATTTTCTTAAAAAGCACAAAATGAAGTTTGTTTTTCAAAAATAACCCTAGAAACTTGTTTGTTCATAAATAGCCTTCGTTAAAGTTAGGAAAGCCTTCCTAAATGTGTCTAATGTCTTCCTTACGGCTTTCTAAATTTTCATTAAAGTTAGGAAAGCCTTACTAAATGTGTCTAACAGCTTCCTAAATTGAGTTATGACAGCCTTCTTGTGTTTAACACCTTTCTAATAATGCTAAAAGTGGTTAACAAAAATTTTAGGTCTATTATTGAACTGAAAACTTAAATTGGGGCTTTTTGAGTCAATTTTTCTTCAGGATATAGTTAAATATTAAACCTTCTTTATTCAATTTAATTAGCTATTAAAGACTTTTAGTAAAATTTCAACAGAAAAACTAATAAACAAATATTTTTTTATTAATGTATGAATAATCATATGTGATTTGGTATATGATAGTTACCATGCTACACCAGTTTGTTTAGTGTAAAGTTTTAATAGTATATATGGGTCTTAAAATATAAAAAAAAATATGAATTATAATTCATAGTATCAAATTTTTTTTTATGTTTTTCACAATATTGAAAATGAGCAAACAGAACAGGGAGATAATTACTTTCACTCAAAATTATAATTTACCAACCGTGCACGACGACTCTTTCACCGTTTTTCTGTCCTTGAGGAGCAGTTTTAGATTATTATTTTTTAAATGAAGAATACACAAAATGTGTGAAATTGTTAACAAACGTAAAAAGGTCTTTTTTAAAACCAAACATAAAAAAATGTGCTAAAGGTTTTTTTTTTTTATGGTATGACTTGCAAACAGAATAGCTCTTCTTCCACCTTTCTGTAAATTTTCCTTATCTGACTTGCCTCCAATAATCTGCCATCTTCTGCGAATCGAAACTCAGACCTCCTTGTGTATAAGCATTAATGAACTGTTTAGTCAACCATTAGATCGAAGAGGCTTCCACATGTGCTAAAGGTTAAATCACTATTATTATTTAGAGAGGCTTGCAAAAACTAACCCATTTAACTTTGATAATTTGCTCTAGTAACCTTCACTTTCTTGTCCTTAAGAAAATAGCCCTTTGTGATATTTTTTCCTTTTTGCAGGATGTATTAACATCTGACAACATCCAATGTTAAAAAAAAACTATTTTCAGTAATGTTGATCGCTAACTCCAAAATATATATAGTAACAAACTAAACTCTAAACTCCAAAAATAGAAAACATCATAAGTTTCTGGAAACTTTGATAAGTTTCTATAAATTTTAACGTATTAACCCTGAACAAACAATGTTCATCTTCCTCACTGTACAAACGTTGTTTCTATGTGGTTTCATAATTGCATTGAGTATCATCCAAAGTTCAACTTGCATAGTATATTACGCTGACCTTCTAGTCTTTTCTCTTTCCAAGCAATGCTCCTGCTCCAAAATCATTAGCATCAGCTCTCAATCGGGTAGTTCCACAATTGATGTTTTGGGACAAGGGCGTCTTTGATCTTGTGAAACGCAGCAAGGCACTCATCATTGAACTCAAAAGTCACGTACTTGCAAAATAGACGTTTTAAAGGGCTTACAATCTTTGAGGAGTCATGAATAAAACGCCAATAGAAACCGGCATTCCCAAGAAAACTATGTATGCCCATCACGTTTATAGAGGATTGAAGGCTTGTCATCACTTTCATCTTTGCCTTATCAATGTCAATTCCGTTCTCTGAAACTCTATGCCTAAGCAATATCTCCTTCTTAACAACATCTTTAAAATTCGGAATCAGTCTCCTTTTTGGTGTTCGATAGAGTTCTTAGAATCCTTTTTGAGATGGATTATGTATGTACAAAAACCTGGAGAAATCTTTGGGATATCATCAAGTGAATAACCTAGCTAATGTTTTTCTTTACTTTCTCAACTCCCAGAGAAGTAAGGCTATATCAACATTATTCAAACTGGAGTTTATAATCCTAATCATAGGGTAAACTGGAGCTAGACTTTAGGAGCTCGTACCTCACTCTATGGGTCAGGCCACGGCATCCATAGGAGATGACTTTAGTTTAGTAAAAAAAACATTAATTAAACATGAATTAATCAAATATTCTAATCCCTCTCTTAGTACTGATTAAAACCTAGTTATGTTTAAAGGCGATCACACAATTTTAGTTTTGATATAGATTTCACGTTATCGGACAGGCTAATTACTGTTTTCGAGTTAACACTCCATGTCTTATAATTGCTTGTCTTATAATTTCCGAGAGGAAACAAAAACAAAAGTAAACTAGTACTTTTTTTTTTGCTAAAGGAAGTAAACTCGTACAGTCGTACTTAACACTAGTATTTAATTATTTATTAACTCAACGAAGAACAAATCATGAAATGTCCATGAGAGAGGAGTATTGGAAATAACCAATAAACGGCTAACATATAAAACTAATTATCCATTGGAGGAACTCGATTAGTTTTTGGTGTGCTTGATGTGACATGAGTATTGAAGAAGAGGAGCGAAGAAGCGGCTCTTAAACAACATGTGAACGTGGCTATTGCACTTCTTGTCCATCTTCACAACGATCTCACAACACTCCTTGTCCAATGCAAAGTCCTTCTCTGCCCAGCTCGAGAATATCTGCGAAAAACATTTCTCCTTGGTCTTTGATCTATCTTTCGTCAAGCACTTCTCCATTTCAACCGACTGCGACAAAACTACTGATTGGAATGGTGGTAAAGGAGGCAGTCCCGGTAGGCTAGGGAGGCTAGGGAGGCCCGGGAGGGGAGGGAGGGGAGGGAGACGAGGGAGGGCCGGGAGGTCTGGGAGGCGAGGAAGGCCCGGGAGGTCCGGGAGGCGAGGGAGACTAGGGAGGCCAGGGATGTTAGGAAGCCCTGGGATGTTTGGTAGTTCTGGGATGCTGGGAAGGCCCGGGATGTTAGGAAGCCCTGGGATGTTTGGTAGTTCCGGGATGCTGGGAAGTCCCGGGATGATGGGAAGCCCCGGAAGTAATCCTGGGGGCGATGGAGATGCATTAGGGTCTGTGACAGAAGTGCAAGCCCAACCAACCTTGGAGCCTTCGAGGCGGCCAGAGCCTTTGCGATTGTAGTGACCTGCCGCTAGTTCTGACGGCTTTGGCCACGGTATCTTTGGTAATCCAACTGTTGAAATCGGGAGAGATACAAGGCAAAGCAGAGAAACAAGGAGTGTTGTTAAAATAAAGCTCTTCATGACTACGGCAACAACGAAAGATTATGGAGTGTAAATAAATTGATTTGTTACAATTTTGTGAGACTGTGAACTAGTTTATATAGAGATGTTCTCACCTATTATATTTCTTCTCTTGTTTTACATTAATCTTTTAAAATGTTAAAAGATTAAAATTAATTATATAGATGGTTATTCGAGCAGAACCTAATTTATCTCATTAGAAAATAAGTTATAATATTTTCCCAAATCACGTCGTTTACATTTTACTAAATATCAGGTCATATGGATCATGTGATCTGTCAAGATAACAATATGTAAAAGTTATATGTTTTGACATCGATGTTAAGATGTACATATAAGCTAGTAGAGCCTTCTAGATATGCGTTATTTTTGTCACCTACATATATCCGTTTACAAGAACAATGGTGCTTCTTTCGGAAGAAAAAAAAAAAGAACAATGGTGCAAGATGTACATACTTATCATAGTTTTTTTTTTTTTTTTGGCAAAAATATTATAACTTATTTTCTAATGAGATAAATTATGTGTGTAAATTGTAATAATAACAATATCGTGGGTATGATATTATGTGTGTAAGTTGTAATAATACCAAAAAAAATTATGTGGTTAATAACCAAAAAAAATTATATTTCACAAACTAATCCATTTATTTGTTAGAAAAAGATAGGGAGAGATAGAAAGATAAAATTGGGGTGTAGATTATAGTTTTTTTTGGTTTTTTTTTTTGTCAACTATTATATTTTTTGGTTATTCACCGAATTTTCTCTATTGTATTCGATGTGTATCAGTATCTATAAAAAAATCAAAATCAACAATCAAATCCAAGACTTTCTTCTCAGCAATCGAAACCCACATAGAAAAAAACAAAAAGTATAAATCGTGGAAAAATCAAAGCATTGGAAACGATATCAGTAAACTTGTATGTAACCAAAAATGGTCCGGCCACTGCCGACGGCTTTTTTCCTTCTTGTTCCGTCGCCGTTAATTGCAAAAGCAGCTGCCATTGAAATTTTCTTGAGATCCTCAACGCTCGCATAGATCTTACCTGCCATTCCCATCAACCCTTTACTTTTCTTCTCCCCTGCACCGATTTGCTCCCTCTCGTGGCGGTGGAAGAAGAAACCGATCCCGACAAAACGGCACCGTTTCTGCTCTTCAAAGACAGAATGGGTCGATCCGTGTCCACAAAATAATAATTTAAATGTTTTTAAAATAATTAATGGATAAGTGTTAGCATGCACCATTAAAAACAAATATAAAATAATATAAAAAAGAGGGAAAGTGAGATGGATTTCTCAAATTAGAAACTTTGAGAGATTTCGTTAGAGACTTTTGAAACATTTTTATCTTTATATGAATGTCTCAATTTCTTTAATAGCCTATAAATCAGTCACAAAATAAAACTACACTTAAAATATTAATATTATATTTAATAAGATATTTAAGAGAGTCTCCTACCAATGCACATGATTTTAAATTATAAAAATGTATAATGTGTGAAAATTTGCTGGATAGCCCTTAGCAAAGATGATTCAAGCAACTTATGCCTACAGGCTCTACACCATTTTCTTGCCGAATAGTTAGTTATAGAAGTAATAAATCCGAAAATATATTACACTTTTTGTTAATTTTTTTATTAAAATTTGTTTCAATTAAAATTTTGTTCGAATTCTCGATTACGAATGCAATTTGATTCATTATGATTGGATGCAACCAATGTATGTTTTTAATTCGTAAAATGATTTGTATGTTTGCTCGAAGCGGTCATGTTTTAAATGGTTGAAGAGAGACTGTTTTTACGTAACATACTAATTTTCCTAATAGATTTTTTGGTTATTTTTAAGTTTGGTTAAAATAATTTACTTTTTCATTTAGTGTTATGTTTTGTTTTTATATTAATTTTTTTTAACTTTATCTTATTATATGGTTAATTCTTAAAATATTTTTCTAAACACGGTATATATGATTAATTTAATTTTTATGAACACAATTATTATAGTTCTTAGTTCACCATCTACATATTATTACTTTGTAGATCTCATCACGCGGAATGAAATTTTTGATAGTAAAATTCAGTTGGTTTAGCGTTTTTTGGAGGATTGCATCCCCAAATTCGGACGGCGTTGGTACAATTTGACCCAACTTTGATTGAAGAGGCTCATCGACGTGCTGTAGCTTTTGAGCAGCAATTTAGAGCGGGTTCGAGTTGGAATTCTTTAGGTCTTAACAGAGTATAGGACAGACTCCTTTGAATACTTGAGAAGGGGAGGACGTGACACAGACTCGTCATGTTACAACGGGATCCACGACACAGGGTCATGCTTTACGGTCAACTCGGCCAAATGTTTTGCGATGCTTTGCGTGTGGCGAGTCGGGTCACATTCAAACGGCATGTCCCAAGCATAATCGACGAGGGTTGCTGGCTGACGATGTTAAGTGGGATGATGATGGTAAGGCGAAACAAAAGCTTGATGATGATGAGTTACATGTGGATCGAAACAGTGAGGATCGAGGAACGGCGATAGTAACGCGTGTTTGTTTAGCGCCGGTTGCCGGAGAGGAACCACGGTTGCTAACGAACATCTTTCAATCCACATGTACAATCAATGGGAAGATTTGTCGTTTTGTGATTGACTCGGGTAGTTGTCAAAATGTGATTTCGGAAGACGCGTGTCGCAAGTTGGGATTGCGGTGAGAAGAGCATCCACACCCGTATAAGTTAACTTGGTTGAAAAAAGGGGCATAGATTCACATTACGCAACGCGCCGTGGTGTCTTTCTCGATCGGCCTCTACTACAAGGATAAGATCTTTTGCGAAATCGCGCCCATGGATGTTGGACATTTGTTGCTGGGTCGTCCTTGGCAATATGATCGTAACGTTTCTCACAGTGGTAAAAGCAACGTCTATAGCTTCATGTTTGATAATCGGAGGATTATGCTTCTTCCTAGTCATTGGCACAAGCATCGCAACCGGCAGTGGCGAATTCGGGCTTTAAGAGTAAGAGTAAGCTAGCCACGAGTGTCTTATTGTGTTCTTTGACGACGTTTGAATATGAATTTCAGGATACGGGCTTTGCTATCGTTCTATTGTCGGCACAAATCCCTGCTGCTGCGGACAGTGATATACCTATATATTTCATACATTTAGCATGCATTTAGGACATATTTGCATTCATATTGCATTCATACTTAGAGAAATTGTATCTTTTGTCTCATTTTAGGTCCTAGAGGACTTTGCATTAGCATTTGCATATTTCTTGCATTCTTGCATCATATTCAGGTTGTTTTGGATACACTGGAGCTGTGGAGGATGCGTGGATGTGCTAAGGAGCGAAAGGGAGCTTATGGAAACTTAGGAGAACTCGGCCATGCAGCAAAGGAACCGAGATCGAGAGGAAGATCAAGCTAGCTTTAGCTTCTCAAGGCTTAGAGAAAGCACAAAATGTGTAGATCTATATTTTAAAAACCCAAAGTTTAAATCTTGAACCTCCTTAAGCTGATCTCCAACCGTGAATTCATGTTTAGTATTTGAAAAACTTAAAATCATCAATCTTTAGTTCTAAAATTTCAATCTTTTGTCTTAGCATTTCAAAAAACTCATCTTTTTAGCTTAATGCTTTGTTTAGAATCTTAAAATTTATAAGGTTGTGTTCTTGATCTTGTTAGAATTTTATAAATTCTCTAATATCTTATTTCGCACCCTGGTAGTTAGTAGAAATTAGTAGATTTTTATTTCTAGTTTTTAAAAATCATTTCACTAGCTAGAAATCGCCTAGTTTATCCGATTTTAGATTTTGATTTTATAAACTTAGTAACCTTGCATTTTAAATTCATAGAAGTAGTCTGCCAGTTAGATAACATCCTAGTTGGGATTTTAAAAATAGTTTTCAAGATCGTTTAGTAGCTGCATTGAGTTTTCACCGATTTTCTCCCCAAATATTCCGGATTTCACTTAGATTTACAAGGTTTTTGTATTCTTATTACCTTTCAAACTACCAAAGTTGGATTGACCTTAAGTATTACAACCTCATAACCTGTGCTTTATGTTTGATTAACCAGCCTAAAAACCTGTTTATCAAATGGCGCCGTTGCCAAATTGGGTCTAGTTTGAATTCACTAGGATTTAGAGCTAAGTGGAGCCTAAGTCTTTATTTTTCTTTTGATTACTAATCTATCTACCTTCCAACTTGTCTTCTCAGGTACATGTATCTGCGGTCTAGAGGTGACAACAACTTAGTACAACCTCTAGACAACATACATCAACTTGGAAGTGCCCGGTTAAGACGGCAACAAGAACAAGCACAAAGGTTTGAAGAGATTCAACCGGGTATCGGTGATCTTGAGGGTATGGCTGAGCAAGACCAAGCTGAGGCAGTACCTCACAATGCTGCTTGATATATCATGGTTTTTACCCATTTTTAGACCATGATATAAGTGTTTTTTATAGAGTCTTTTATTAGTTTTTGAGTCCTTTCTGAGTCTTTATAGGTGGGACTACGTTTGGAGCATAATTGGAGATTCTGAAGCTTTTTGGAGCATTATGCAAGAAGCTACGAAGTGATGAAGTCAGAAGAGTGGAATTACGCACAGGGTGTCGATTGACACCATCAGTGTCGATCGACACCAGACGAGACCGACGCATTGTTCCGACTTCTATCAGAAAAAGGAAATCACAAGAAGATTTAAGTATTTCCAAGTTTGCCCCTGACGCAAGTTTGCCTATAAATATAGTTTTTCAGCCATTGTTTAGACACACAACACACATTATTGTAGAGAGAGATTTTTAGAGAGATTTTAGAGAGAAGAATTTGTCTCCTTCAGAGAAAATTCGGAACTCCTTTGTTTCTATTGATTTCTTTTATGCAATCTTATTTATTCATGATGTTTTCTTCATTCACCATGTCTGAGTAGTTTGTTTGTTAGGTTTAGGGTGATTCAAGGGTGATTAATGAATTGTTAGGTCAAATTAAATTGTTAGGATAAAATCATTAGAGTTCTTCATCTGGATTTGTGCTTAATGCTTATTCTAGCTTCATGACCTAGAATCTGATCTTAGGTTGATTAATAGATGCGAGAGTGTTATTGATTGCCTGAACTAGTGTTAGATGAGCAAAATACCTATTCCCAAAGAGACTTGGTTTAGGATTTTGTGAACAATCGAACCTGATATTAATGCTTGTCTAAATTGTTTGAATTTGCAAAGAGATTTGGAATTCTAGGGTTTAGGCATAGAAAATCTTCGCAGCGAGAGTTGGTTGATTTTACATTAGTGTTTCGAGTTCAAGAACAATTCTTCATAATTCCTAACATTCTGTCTAGACCTGCAATTTGGATCACCTGAGAAATTCCCTGAACCTAGCGTTTCGTTTCCTGAATTTACACAAGTTTTAATTGCCTTCTGTCTTTTAGTTTCACATTCTCACTTAGCTTAATTCGAACTTAGAAATTTGCTGTGTGACTATCCCTTCTCTGTGGATTCGATCCCTAAGTACTACAACAGATCTCTTAATTTGAGAGAGTTGCTTTAGGGTAAATTTAACCCATATCAAATTTTGGCGCCGTTGCCGGGGAAGGAGATTAGTTGCCTACAGAGTTCTAATATTAGAATTTTGTCTAGGTTTTTAATTTTTTTTGTTTTTTTGTTTTTTGGGTTACTAATTCAGTTTCTTAACTTTGTGTTTCAGGTGCATGCACAATCTCAGTACCAAGAGCAACAAGGAAAAGGAATTGATCGCACTCAACCAGGAACTCACTCGTCTTGAACGTACGAACCGTCGATCTGCCCGAGCATCGATCGACACAAAGATTATCGATCGACACCCGACCAGAGCATCGATCAACACACTTTGTATCGATCGACACTCTTCGCGACGAGAATGGTGACTTGGTTGATGGCGAGGGGCATAGGAGGAATGCCCAAGGACAGAGACTTGATGAGGCCGGCGCCGTCATCATTGAACCAGCGATACAACACCCTGCAGAAGCTGGACGTGGAAGAACATTAGGCGAGTACAACCGCCCATACCAGTTCTATGCTAATAGAGCTGCGATCCGTCCTCCTGTATTCCAAAGGAATGACTTTGAGTTGAAGCCTTCCTACTTCACATTGGTGGCTCAGCATCCCTTCCATGGTCTTCCCAATGAGCACCATATGGACCACGTGGAGAGATTCGAAGACTTAGCTTCAAGCATCAAGGCTAATGGAGTGACCTATGATTATCTTTTTTGCAAGCTTTTCCCCTATTCGCTTGCTGGAGATGCATCATACTGGCTGAAGCAGTTGCCACCAGGATCCTTGACCACATGGGAAGATACAAAGAATGCATTCTTATGCAATTTTTTTGATGACACGAGATCTGAAGAGCTGAGAATGGAGATCACTACATTCTCTCAAGGACCTACTGAGGCATTCAAAGCTTCTTGGGTGAGGTTCAGATCTTACCAAAGGGACTGCCCACATCATGGATTCAGCGAGCCGCAGCTTATCGGAATATTCTACCGCGGGACCGACTGGAGATACCAGATGGCCTTAGACGCTGCGAGCAATGGCAACTTCAACACAAGATTTCCAGACGATGCGATAGAGCTTATAGAGAACTTGGCCTCTAGCAACAACACCAAGAATGCTGATTTTGAGAGGAGACAAAACGCAGGAGTAGCTGGAGGAAACCAAATTGCTGAAGTCAACAAGAAGCTGGACATCTTGATGGGAAAGAAGCAAGTCCATTTTGCTAATGAAGTGGGGACTTTTGAACCTGAGGAAGAAGAAGTTAACTACATTAATGGAGCTGGTTTTCAAGGTCAAAGATTTGGCAATCAGCAAGGCTATGGTTCTTCCTACCAGAAGCCTTTTCAGAGCAACAACTTCAACATAACTTATGGTTCTTCTTCCTACCAGAAGCCTCCTGCGCAAGACAACAAAATGGAAGCTATGTTTGAGCAAATCTTGGAAGGACAACAGAAGCTAACAGTGAATTTCAATGGCAAGATTGATTCACTTTACCAAGACCTGAATGGAAAGATTGAGGGCATAAACACTCACATGAAGAAGCTGGATGTTCAAGTTGCTCAAACCGCAGAAGCTGTTCGTAGGCAAGAAGGATTTCTTCCTGGAAAGACGGACACGAATCCGAGACATTATGTGAATGCCATCACGATTCAGAGTGAAAGAAGCTTTCCACTAGTGCAGAAAATGGGTCTTAGTACTGAAGAATTAGAGGAGCTTGAAGATGTAGAAGATGCTGCGGAGCCAGTGTCGATCGACACTAGTCTGTGTCGATCGACACCCGAGGAGATCCACGACATATCGAGCAAACTCGACACGACGAGCTCGACACCAAAGTCGAGTGGCGATCGACACCATGCCCAGACCTCGCTGGATCGTGCTGAAGCTTCAACAAATGCAGAGGAAAGAGTGTATAAGCCGAAGATACCTTATCCCTTACCTCCCAAAAGATCTAAACATGAGAGAGATGAAGCTAGATGCAAGGAGATGATGAGTAAGTTGATGGTTGAGCTACCCTTAGTTGATGCAGTCCAGCTTGCACCTGCATTAAGGAGATATGTCAAGAGAATGGTAGTCAATGGTATAAGCCCTGAGGAAGGCGCATTGCTTACCAGAGACATGAATGCCATCCTCTTGAACATAGTTCCAAGGAAGAAGAAGAAGGTGAGAGTTTCTGAACAAGTCAGTGTTGTGATTCAGAGGAGAATTCCAGAGAAGCTACCTGATCCAGGAAACTTTGTGCTAGATTGCTCAATCTCAACAGGAAGGTTTCCTCGTTCTCTCTGCGATCTAGGTTCAAGTATCAACTTGATACCATACTCTGTTGTTGTTAGACTTGGAATGACTGATTTCAAGCCAACCAGAATCTCACTTGTCCTAGCTGATCGATCTAAAAGAATCCCAGAAGGTGTTCTAGAAGATGTTCCCTTGAAGATTGAAGGCTGCATGATTCCCACATAATTTGTGGTTTTGAAGTATGATGAAGAACCTGCAGATCCTCTTATTCTGGGAAGATCATTCTTGGCATCAGCTGGTGCCATCATTGATGTGAGAAGAGGGAAAATAGAGCTTGACTTGGGGGATGTTGTCATGAATTTGACATGTACAAGTTAAGGGGACCTTCCACCATCAATGGTCAATCTTTTTCAGTAGAGATTTCTATGGATCAAGATCAAATCATGGAACATTCAGATACCATTACTGCTGGAAATGTCAAAGAGTTGGATTCTAAAGAACAAGACAACACGCTGGTTGTTCAAGAAGCATTAGTTGAGAATTCTGAGGAAGTTGTGGAGCTAGAGGATTGGAGTGGAAACAATCATATCTTCAGGACTTTGGGCGCAGATGACGGACTAATCAATGCTAAGTTAATGGAGGACGATGTTTTCATCATAGAAGCAAGGATTGCAGAGATGAACTGCAGAAAAAGTGCAGAGATTCGAGCTACTGACGTAGTGTCGATCGACACCAACAACATCGATCGACACCCTCCGCGGATCACTCGAGAAGCTGCTTCCAATGTGGTCAAACAGATGCTTCCACAATCTACAGCTCAGAAACCTCGAAGAAAGCAAAGGTACGCACTCCCTGGAATTAAATCCAAACCCCCTGATCTTGTCAATACGAATTTAAAAGGTTCAAAAACTGCTTCACACTCATGCAAGCCACAAGATTCTCGTAGAAGGCTTGGTGTTTCTTTTGATAATTCTGTAGGAAAACGAAGTGTCCCACCCGAACTAAAGTCCCGCCCTGCTGCTGTTCCTCATTTCCTTGGTCGCTTTCATGCACCTAATGCCTATACACCGCCATGGATGAGAAGACATTCGTCTGGGAAGCATTCAATGCCACCCTCTGATCCACCAGATGTCTGAACCCCGTCACAGTCAAGCTAATGACTGAAAACGAGCGCTGAGTGGGAGGCAACCCACTGCTAGGTACGTTTTTCTTTTTATTTTGTTTTCGTTTTACTAAGTCCTAGTTTTAGTCAGTTGAACAAGGCGACATTGGACTCGACATTGACCAGTGTCGATCGACACCACGCGCAAACGAAGGTAAGTCTTCTATTTGGTCTTTTATGTTGTTTCTAATCTTTCTTTTAGCTAACTTCGGGCTTGATAACAATGGGGACAGTGTTGTTTAAGTCTGGGGGAAGTGATTACTGACTTTGTGTTTTGTTTTGAGAGTGAGTCAAAAACTTTGTTTTATTGCGTCAAAATCAGTGAAATTTTCAGTTTTTCTTGGAACTAACCACAGAATGTTGACACTTGAAGGACCATTGCTTTAGGAATTGATTACAGGTCTTACTAAGTAGAAAGCTGCAAGTGGATCAATCTAACAGAGAGAGTTCAGGTCCCCTTAAAAGAACTAGGTATGCATTGAATTTGATTCCTTTTTCAGCTATGAACAAGAGAAGCTAGTTGCAGTCTCTCCTTGATCTTCCCTTGAGAAAAGAAAAAGAAAGAAAAAGAGTCTAAGTCTGGGAATAGTGCAATGAACCTCATGAGCCTGTCTCCTCACAAGGAACAATATTAGTGAGTGCTCTTGAACACGTCTCCTCACAAGGAACACAAGTAGAGAGTAGCACTATTTCCCGAGACTTCAAAAGAATAAGAAGAGTCAATGAAAAGATCTTAGAACACCCTGAAAATGGGCAGAAGTTGACTAAGGGAAGAGAAAATAGGAGAGCTGTACAAAGAATGTCTTGTTAAAAGCACTAAGGAAGGGAAAGAATCAGCAAAATTCTTCGGCATTACCACTGTTAGAGTTCGAAATTTATCTAAGGAAAGGATCTAGACTTAAGCTGGGAGATTGCTAAGCATGTGGTAAGTACACTGAACTTTTCTAAGGTTGGCTCTACTGCATGTGGATTCAAGAGTGTTAATGAGTTGTGGCGTTCTGAAGGTTAGCTGAATATTTCTGTTTTCAAACCTCGACTCTATATTTAGTTTCTGTTTTGCTTGAGGGCAAGCAAAGGCTAAGTCTGGGGGAGTTGATATATCATAGTTTTTACCCATTTTTAGACCATGATATAAGTGTTTTTTATAGAGTCTTTTGTTAGTTTTCGAGTCCTTTCTGAGTCTTTATAGGTGGGACTACGTTTGGAGCATAATTGGAGATTCTGAAGCTATTTGGAGCATTCTGCAAGAAGCTACGAAGTGATGAAGTCAGAAGAGTGAAATTACGCACATGGTGTCGATCGACACCATCAGTGTCGATCGACACCAGACGAGACCGACACATTGTTCCGACTTCTATAAGAAAAAGGAAATCACAAGAAGATTTAAGTATTTACAAGTTTGCCCCTGACGCAAATTTGCCTATAAATATAGTTTTTCAGCCATTGTTTAGACACACAACACACATTATTTTAGAGAGAGATTTTTAGAAAGATTTTAGAGAGAAGAATTTGTCTCCTTCATAGCAAATTCGGAACTCCTTTGTTTCTATTTATTTCTTTTATGCAATCTTATTTATTCATGATGTTTTCTTCATTCACCATGTCTGAGTAGTTTGCTTGTTAGGTTTAGGGTTTTTCAAGGGTGATTAATGAATTGTTAGGTCAAATTAAATTGTTAGGATAAAATCATTAGAGTTCTTCATCTGGATTTGTGTTTAATGCTTATTCTAGCTTCATGACCTAGAATCTGATCTTAGGTTGATTAATAGATGCGAGAGTGTTATTGATTGCCTGAACTAGTGTTAGATGAGCAAAATACCTATTCCCAAAGAGACTTGGTTTAGGATTTTGTGAACAATCGAACCTGATATTAATGCTTGTCTAAATTGTTTGAATTTGCAAAGAGATTTGGAATTCTAGGGTTTAGGCATAGAAAATCTTCGCAGCGAGAGTTGGTTGATTTTACATTAGTGTTTCGAGTTCAAGAACAGTTCTTCATAATTCCTAACATTCTGTCTAGACCTGCAATTTGGATCAACTGAGAAATTCCCTGAACCTAGCGTTTTGTTTCCTGAATTTACACAAGTTTTAATTGCCTTCTGTCTTTTAGTTTCACATTCTCACTTAGCTTAATTCGAACTTAGAAATTTGCTGTGTGACTATCGCTTCTCTGTGGATTCGATCCCTAAGTACTACAACAGATCTCTTAATTTGAGAGAGTTGCTTTAGGGTAAATTTGACCCATATCACTGCTGCTGGAAGGGGTAATGGAAACCCCAACCACGCCCAAAGACCTCCAAGGATCATAGGTGCGGGTGATGCACCGAACACACATCACAATCGGTTCGGCATCACACCACCACCCGTGCAGAACAATAACTTCGAGATAAAGCCAGGCTTTGTCTCCATGGTACAGAACAACAAGTTCCATGGACTTGCCATGGAGGATCCTTTGGAGCACTTGGACAACTTCGAACATGTGTGCGGCATGATCAAGATCAACAGGATCTCGGAGGACAGTTTCAAGCTTCGGCTTTTCCCTTTTTCGCTTGGGGATAAAGCAAGGCAGTGGGAGAAGACCTTACCTCAGAGCACTATCACCTCATGGGCTGACTGCAAGAAAGCGTTCTTGTCCAACTTCTTCTCAAGCACAAGGACAGCTCGCCTAAGGAGTGAGATTAGCGGTTTCACACAAAGGCAGAATGAGACCTTTAATGAGGCTATGGAGAGGTTCAAGGACTATACCATTGCATGTCCTCATCATAGTTTCAGTGAGGAGACACTCTTGAGCACCATCTATAGAGGAGCTCTTCCCAAAATCAGATTGCTTCTAGACACGGCTAGTAGAGGGAACTTTCTAGGCCAAGATGTAGAAGAGGGAATGGAGCTTGTTTAGAACCTTGCTTTGAGTGATGGCAACTATAGCGAGGACTATGATAGAGCACCTAGAGTATCTGACCTTGAGGCAAACAAGAAGGAGATGAAATCCCTTCATGAAAAGATTGATAAGTTGGTACTTGCAAATCAAAAGCATGTCCACTTTGTAGGAGAAGCTTCGGATGTGCTAGATGAGTTGGAGCAGAACCAAGAAGAAGCGAATTGGGTAGACTACACTAAACCACAGGGCTATGGACAGAGGTACCAAGGCAACAACAATCTATCATACTGAAGCACTGATGGGGTCGAAATAGTCGTCCGAGTTTGGAGGATTTCTTTGGAGACTCGTCGAACTTTGAATTTGTAGGACCCTAAGCTGCAAGTGCACATCATGCGTTGTAGTACTTAGGGTATCGAACCACAGGGAGGAAGTCAACTGCAAAACATAGAATCAGGGCAACTAAAGACGCAGGGAACTGGGGTTTTGGGGTAAGTGTCACGGTTTTTGCAGAAAGTGAAGAAAGCAGTATCACGTCTTATATAGAGAAGGTTTTCAATCTCTTCTATAGCGAACGGGAAAAGGAAAATAAACTAAAAGACTTGTAAAAAGGAAATCAGGCAAGCAGTGCGGGAAAAGTAAATATTGAAGTGCGTAAATCTCGATTGAAAAGCAGTGCAGAAAAAGTAAGTATTGAAGTGCGTAAATCTCGATTAAAAGCAGATGGGGCGAACACGTTGGGAATCTTCTCGGTAATCTATGGGGTTCTAACTAGAAATCAAACACACAAAAGTCAGGCAACGAGGCTAGGCGATTTTCCCTAAACTGATTCACTGATTTTAACAACCTAACTCTATCAAGCAAGGTCGATCTGCGAACATCTATTTCGCAGGTATACTCTTGTATCCTGCGTCCTAGACGAACACGCAATAAGATCGGGACGATAAACATTCCTGCGTCCTAGACGAACACGCAATAAGATCGGGACGATAAACATTCAGACATCTTTTAAAGGATGCTCTCTACCCTATTTTGGTCTAGATCAGAGATTCAGGACTTTCGTCGCTCTCAAGACCATGCGATCATAATATAGTTCATGACGCTAGACTCATGCAATAAGAACGAATAAGGTGAGACAGAAAACCCTAATCTTCGGCAACAGTTAATGAAATTCCCCATAGATCCCCTTAAAGAACACCCAACGAAAATAAACTACTGAGACATGAAAGAAGAAGTAGAAAACGTGATTGATGAATGCATAACTTGTATAAATCGATAAGAAAGAAAGAGGGTTCAAGAACAAATCAATCAACCTCAAAGAACAAAGTGGAAACCACGAATCAGAGATTTGCGGCTGCCGAAGAGAATTCTGTAACTTAGAGTATTTAGGAATGAAAAGTTGATATCTAGCAAAACCCTAAACGACGAGTATATATAGGTCTTCAAGTGCCCTAGGTCGTGGATTAGGTTTTGGCTTGCATAAGACGGCTGCGGGTTTAAGTTGGACTTCAAATGGGCTCCGGAAATGCGAATGGCCTAGCCACGCGAGCGACTGGCCGTGGCGCGGCCACTGGTTGTCTGGTTCGGCCGTGGCGCGGCCAGCTCGTCCTTCCGGGTGCTTGACGGACCTTCTTGCTTCTTCCATAACTTGAGATCCAACCGTGGGATTGTTTTCAAACCACTTCGAGGTGAAAGACAGCTGATAAGGCTACCTTTTCTCCAAATATGATATTGATCTCGTGGTGGGAAGACTTTCATTTGATGTTGAACTTCTGTCCTCAAGCACTGTTTCCGGAATTGTCCATTTTGCTCCAAAATATGCGTCTTTTGCTAAGTTTACCTGAAAAGAGTCTTGAACAACCAAATACTCGAAATCTAGTGTTTATGCACTAAAACCTTAGTGAAATGCTTATTAAAGCACTCACTTATGATAGTAAAAATGGGTAAAATATACATGTTATCAAGCACCAATGTGGAAAATCCCAAGGATCAAGTCTACCCTCCTCAACAAGGAAAAACCTTTGTTCCTTACAAGCAAGGTGGATTTGCTCAAAATAGTGGGTATCAAGGGCAGATACAAGGCAACTATCAAGGACATCAACAGCAAGGAAACAAGAGTTACCCTCCTGGTTTCGTGCCTCAGCAGCAACAAGTGCAAAATCCACCTCAAGATCCGGTACAAGCTATGTTCCAACAAATACTTCAAGACCAAGCATCTACAAACAAAAAATTTGTGGATATGAACAATAGGCTGGACTCTTCTTTCACTGAGGTATCGACACAGCTCACCAACTTGAACAACAAGATTCGCCAGCTAGAGAAAAGAAAGGCCAGTTCAAGCGGTCAAAGTACCTTACCCGGCAAGTGTGAGACAAACCCTAAAGAGTATGCAAAGGCGATCACTTTGAGGAATGGGAAAGAATTGCCACCACGGACTATGCTTGACAACAATGAGGACATTGTAGTTCAAGAGGGGGAGAGTGATCTTCCAAATGATCAAGAGATCACATTTGACAATGTCTACATTGCAAGGCCAAAGAAACGGGGTGAAGCGGTTTTTAAAGAAAAAGTGGAGAAGGTCAGCAAGGAGAAAGAAGTCTTCGTGCCTCCACCCTACAAACCTAAGCTTCCATTCCCTGGATGCTTCAAGAAGCAGCTGGTTGAGAAGCATAGAGCCTTATTCGAACAGCATTTAAGGAACGTTGAGCTTAAGTTGCCGCTGCTTGATTGTTTGGCCATGGTGCCCAAATACGCGAAGTTTTTGAAGGATACTCTTGCTAAGAGGGTGAAAGAGAGTGAAGAGGTCTTGGTATTGAGTCAGGAATGTAGTGCAATAATCCATAAGGAAATAGCTCCAAAGAAGCTTGGAGATCCGGGATCATTCACTATCTCATGTGCTCTCGGCCCTTTGAGGTTTAAAAATTGTTTGTGCGATCTAGGAGCAAGCATTAATCTTATACCTCACTCTGTGGCCAATAAGCTAGGCTTTACAAAGTTCAAGGAATACAGAATCTCACTCATTCTTGCTGATCGAAGTATAAGGCTCTCGGTAGGCATGCTTGAAGATCTACTCGTGAGGATTAGCAACGTGAATGTGCCCACAGATTTTGTAGTTCTTGAAATGGATGAGGAACCAAGAGACCCTCTAATCCTTGGTAGACCCTTCCTTGCAACTGCTGGTGCCATCATTGACGTGAAGAATGGCAAGATCTCTCTGCACCTAGGCAAGTACATCAAGCTGAACTTTGATATCAACGAAGTCTTGAAGAAGCCGACGATTGGTGGACAAGTGTTCTACATAGAAGCTTTGGATGCATTAGCCTATGAGTTGCTTGAGGAATTGGGACAACAGGATCATCTACAGCTGGCTTTAACAAAGGAGTGTGGGGAGTTTGGTTACCTAAGTGAACAGACTCAAGAGTATGTTCGTATGCTTGACTCTCGCAAGATTGTGGAAAAAGGTGAAGGCCAGAGCCTAGAGATCGACTTGGAGATCGATCAAATTTCTCGATCTAAGTTTAAGATCGATGAGACGATCGATCGAGGCAACTCGATCTGTTCAGAGAATGACCTGGTGAATCGATCCACCGCTCGATCCATATTCGATCGACCAAGTGAATCGAGGGAAGGTGCTCGATCCGGGCTAGATCGACAGAGCGATCGACTGACTTGATCGATCTCTGCGGTAGGGACGGTTGAAGAAGGTAGCTTTAAAGTGCATGACTCGGGTTCAAGGGAAGCAATTGAGGACAGCAACCTCAACAAAAGTCTAGAGGAGGACTGGAGCGAGCTGCTAGCCCCAAGGGTGGACCTCAAGCAGCTTCCAATTGGGCTAAGGTACGCTTTCTTAGGACCTAATGAAACCTACCCGGTAATTGTAAATGAAAACCTAAATGATGATGAGTTGAACTCACTCCTTAAGGAGTTGAGAAAATATAGGAGAGCCATTGGGTACTCCTTAGGGGATATCAAAGGCATTTATCATATGCTTTGTACTCATAGGATTCATTTGGAAGATGAAAACACCTCATCAATTGAACATCAAAGACGTTTAAACCCGAATTTGAAGGAGGTTGTTAAAAAGGAAATCCTAAAACTTTTAGAGGTTAACGTGATATACCCTATAAGTGATAGCACGTGGATCTCCCCGGTTCATGTGGTGCCCAAAAAGGGTTGTATCACGGTTATAAGAAATGAAAATGATGAACTAATACCATCTAGGACCGTCACGGGTCATAGAATGTGTATAGATTATCGAAAACTTAACAAAGCCACAAGAAAGGATCATTTCCCCTTACCCTTTATTGACCAAATGCTTGAAAGGCTAGCTAATCACCCATTCTATTGTTTCTTAGATGGGTATAATGAGTTCTTTCAAATACCTATTCACCCTAATGACCAAGAGAAAACCACATTCACATGCCCTTGTGGTACCTTTGCATATTGATAGGGGTCAAATTTACCCTAAGCAACTCTCTCAAATTAAGAGATCAGTTGTAGTACTTAGGGATCGAATCCACAGAGAAGGGATAGTCACACATCAATTTTCTAATTTCGAATTAAGCTAGGAAGAATAATAAAAGTAAAGACAGAAAGCAAATTAAAAGCGATGTAAACTTCAGGAGACAAAACGCTAGGTTTAGGGAAATTCTCAGGTGATCCAAATTTTAGGTCTAGGCGAATGTTAGGAATTATTAAGCACTGTTCTTGAACTTGAAACACTAATGTAAAATCAACCAACTCTCGCTGCGAAGATTATCTATGCCTAAATTCCAGAAAACCAAATCTCTTTGCGAATTCAAACAATTCAGACAAGCATTAATATCAGGTTCAATTGTTCACAAAATCCTAAACCAAATCTCTTTGCGAATAGGTATTTTGCTCATCTAACATTAGTTCAGGCAATCAATAATACTCTCGCATCTATTAATTAACCTAAGATCAGATTCTAGGTCGCGAAGCTAGAATAAGCATTAAACACAAATCCAGATGAAGAACTCTAATGATTTTATCCTAACAATTTAATTCGACCTAACAATTCATTAATCACCTTTGAAAAACCCTAAACCTAACAAGCAAACTACTCAGACATGATCAATGAAACAGAAATCATAACTTGAATAGAAAGCATAAAAGAAATCAATAGAATAAATAAAGGGAGTTCCAAATTTGCTCTAAGGAGACAAATTCTTCTCTCCAAAAACCTAAACTTCTATGATTCTTAAAGTATGAGATTATGCCTAAACAATGGCTGAAAAACTATATTTATAGGCCTAGGTACGAGTCTTCAATTCCTTTTAAGATTAGGAAAAGTCTTGGAGATTTCCTTTTCTTCAAAAACTGGAAACTTCTCGATTCTGGAAATTGGAAAACCTGGTGTCGATCGACACTACATGGTGTCGATCGACACCTTGCGTGTAATTCCAGTCTTGACTTCATCACTTCGTGACTTCATTCCATTAAGCTCCAAAATGCATCCAAATCTCCAATTTATCTTCAATTGTACCTGAACCTGCAAAGACTCTATATAGACTCGAAAATAGCCAAAAGACTCTATAAAAACACTTATATCATGGTCTAAAAATGGGTAAAAACCATGATATATCAACTCCCCCAGACTTAGCCTTTGCTTGCCCTCAAGCAAAACAGAAACTTAGAATGAAGTAGAAGTTTGAAAACAGGAACTTTCGAGTACTTCTTCAAAACGCCACATTGATTAACACTTCTTGAATCCACATGATATAGAGCCAACCTTAGGAAATGTTCAGTGTACTTACCACAAGTTTAGCAATCTCCCAGTTCAAATCCAGATCCTTTCCTTGGTAAAAGAATCGAACTCTATCATTGGTAATGCCATAGAACTTTTCTGATTCTTTCCCTTCCTTAGTGCCTGAACAAGACATTCTCATACAGCTCCCCTATTTTCTCTTCCCTTAGTCAACTTCTGCCCATTTTCAGGGTGTTCTAAGATCTTTTCATTGACTCTTCTTATTCTTTTTGGGATCTCTGGAATAGTGCTACTCTCTACTTGTGTTCCTTGTGAGGAGACGTGTTCAAGAGCATCACTAATATTGTTCCTTGTGAGGAGACAGGCTCATGACAAAGGCACTATTCCAGACTTAGACTCTTTTTCTTTCTTTTCTTTTCTCTTAAGGGAAGATCAAGGAGAGACTGCAATTGCCTATCTGTTCGGACTGAAAGAGGAATCAAGTTCTGCGCATACCTAGTTCTTATAAGGGGATCTGAACTCGCCCTGTTAGACTGATTCCACTTGCAGCTTTCTACTTAGTAAGTCCTGCAATCAACTCTTATAGCAATGGTTCTTCAAGTGTCAACTTCCTGTGGTTAGTTCCTAGAAAAACTGAAAGTTCCAACTGATTTTGACTCAATAAAACAAATTTTTGAAAACTTTTGACTCAAGACTCAAAACAAAACACAAAGTCAGTAATCACCTCCCCCAGACTTAAACAACACTGTCCCCAGTGTTATCAAGCCCGAAGTTAGCTAAAAGAAAGATTAGAAACAACTTAAAAGACCAGATAGAAGACTTACCTTCGTCTGCGCGTGGTGTCGATCGACACTAGATGGTGTCGATCGACACTGGTCTGAGTTGAGTCCAATGTCGCCTTTTTTAAACTGACTGAAACTAGGACTTAAGTAAAACCAAAACAAAATATAAAGAAAAACGTACCTAACAGTGGGTTGCCTCCCACTCAGCGCTCGTTTTCAGTCATTAGCTTGACTGTGTCGGGGTTCAGACGTCTGGTGGATCAGAGGGTGGCATTGAATGCTTCCCAGACGAATGTCTTCTCATCCATGGTGGTGTATAAGCATTAGGTGCATGAGAGCGACCAAGGAAATGAGGAACAGCAGCAGGGTGGGACTTGAGTTCGGGTGGGACACTTCGTTTTCCTGCAGCAACATCAAAAGAAACACCAAGCCTTCTACGAGAATGTCGTTGCTTGCATAAGTGTGAAGCAGCTTTTGAACTTTTAATGTTCTTATTGAGAAGATCAGGAGGTTTGGAATTGAATCCAGGGAGTGCGTACCTTTGCTTCCTTCTAGGTTTATGGCATGTAGGATGTGGAGGCATCTGTTGGATCAAAGATGATGGAATTGCAGCATTGGAAGCGACTTCTGGTGTGATCCGTGTGGTGTGTCGATCGACACTAGTGGTGTCGATCGACACCAAGCTTGCAGCTCGAGTTTCTGTGCTTTTTCTGCAACTCAGCTCTGCAATCCTTGCTTCCATGATGAACACGTCTTCCTCCATCAACTTGTCATTGATTTGAACATCCTTGCTGCTCATAGTCCTGAAGATATGATCATTTCCACCCCAGTCTTCAAGCTCCACAACTTCCTCAAAATTTCCATCCAATGCCTCTGGAACAGCCTCTTTGTTCACTTGCTCTTTAGAATCCAGCTCCTTGTCATTTCTAGCGGCAATGTCATCTGAATCCTCTTTGATTGGATCTTCTTCCACGGACATCTCTACTGAAAAAGCTTGACCATCAATGGTGGATGGTCCTCTTAACTTGTCCATGTCAAAATTCATGACAACATCACCCAAGTCAAGCTCTATTTTCCCTTTCCTCACATCAATAATGGCACCAGCTGAAGCCAAGAATGATCTTCCCAAAATAAGAGGATCTGCAGGTTCTTCATCATACTTCAAAACCACAAAATCTGTAGGAATCATGCAGCCTTCAATCTTCAGGGGAACATCTTCTAGAACACCTTCTGGGATTCTCTTTGATCGATCAGCTAGGACAAGGGAGATTCTGGTTGGCTTGAAAACAGTCATTCCAAGTCGAACAGCAACTGAGTATGGTATCAAGTTGATGCTTGAACCTAGATCGCAGAGAGAGCGAGGAAACCTTCCTGTTGAGATTGAGCAATCTAGCACAAAGTTCCCTGGATCTGGTAACTTCTCTGGAATCCTCCTCTGAATCACAGCACTGACTTGTTCAGAAACCCACACCTTCTTCTTCTTCCTTGGAACTATGTTCAAGAGAATTGCAGTCACTTCTCTGGTAAGCAATGCTCCTTCCTCAGGACTAATGCCATTGACAACCATTCTCTTGACATATCTTCTTAATGCAGGTGAAAGTCTGACTGCATCAACTAGGGGTAACTCAATCATCAGCTTATCCATCATCTCCTTGCATCTGGCTTCTTCTCTCTCCTGTTTAGATTTTCTGGGAGGCAGGGGGTAGGGTATCTTAGGCTTGTACACTTTTTCCTCTTGAGATGGTAAAGCTGCAGCTCGATCCAGCGATGTCTGTATAGGGTGTCGATCGACACCAGCCTTGTGTCGATCGACACACGGGCTCGAGCTCTTGATTTCGCGATGTTCTTCGGGTGTCGATCGACACTCTCCTGTGTCGATCGACACTGGATCTGCAGGGGCGTCCGGAGCTTCTTTTTCAATTTCCTCCAACTCCACAAGGTCTTCAGCACTTAGATTCTCCTTCTCCTCTGGTTCCATCTTGCTTCTGCTCCTTGTCGTGATTGCATTCACATGGCGTCTGGGATTTGTATCAGTCTTCCCAGGAAGAAATCCTTCTTGCCTATGAACAGCTTCTGCGGTTTGAGCAACTTGAACATCCAATTTCTTGACATGGTTGTTCAGAGATTCGAATTTCCCATTCAAGTCTTGGTACATGGCGTCCATCTTTCCAGTCACATCTTGATATAATGTGTCAATCTTCCCATTAAAGGCCACTGTCATCTTCTGTTGCCCTTCTAGAAGCTGTTCTATCATAGATTCCATCTTGTTGTCTTGTGCAGGAGGCTTCTGGTAAGAAGAAGAACCATAGCTTCTCTGGAAGTTGTTGTTCTGAAAAGGCTTCTGGTAAGAAGAACCATAGCCTTGCTGATTGCTGAACCTTTGACCTTGAAATCCAGCACCATTGATGAAGTTAACCTCTTCTTGTTCTGGCTCAAAGGTCTCCACTTCTGCAGCAAACTGAACTTGCCTCTTTCCCACCAAGAGATTGTGTACGTTGTCCAGCTTCCTGTTGACTTCAGCGATATGGGCTCCTCCATTCACTCCAGCGTGTTGTCTTCTTTCGAAGTCTGCGTTCTTGGTGCTGTTACTAGAGGCCAAATTCTCTATAAGCTCTACCGCACCTTCTGGAAATCTTGTGTTGAAGTTGCCATTGCTCGCAGCATCTAGGGCCATCTGGTACCTCCAATCGATCCCTCGGTAAAAGATACCGATAAGCTGCGGCTCGCTGAATCCATGATGTGGACAGTCCCTCTGGTAAGATCTGAACCTCACCCAAGAAGCTTTGAATGCTTCAGTGGGTCCTTGAGAGAATGTAGTGATCTTCATCCTCAGCTCCTCGGATCTCGCATCATCAAAGAAATTGCAAAGGAATGCATTCTTTGTATCTTCCCATGTAGTCAAGGATCCTGGTGGCAGCTGCTTCAGCCAGTATGATGCATCTCCAGCAAGCGAGTAAGGGAAAAGCTTGCAGAAGAGATAATCATATGTAACTCCATTAGCCTTGATGCTTGAGGCTAAGTCCTCGAATCTCTCAACGTGGTCCATAGGGTGCTCATTAGGAAGACCATGGAAGGGATGCTGAGCCACTAAAGTGTAGTAAGCAGGCTTCAGCTCGAAGTCATTCCTCTGAAATGCAGGAGGACGGATCGCAGCTCTATTAGCATAGAACTGGTCTGGGCGGTTGTACTCGCCAAGTGTTCTTCCACGTCCAGCTTCTGCACCGGCGATTTGTATCGCCGGTTCGACTATGACGGCGCCAGCCTCATCAAGTCTATGTCCTTGGGCGTTCCTTCTGTTGCCCTGTAGGTCGACAAAGTCGCCAGCCTCGTTGCGCATTAGGATCAGTGGTTCTGCCATCTCAGTCTGCGTCTGGTGTCGATCGATACAAGCGGTGTCGGTCGACACTAAGGTATGGTGTCGATCGATGCTCTCTGTGTCGATCGACGCTCGAGTAGATGCTCGGTTTGTGCGTTCGAGATGACCGAGCTCCTGGTTCAATGGGACTAGTTCCTCTTCCTTGTTGCTTCTGGTACTGGGCATGCACCTGGAACCAAAGATGAGAAACTAAATCAGTAACAAAAACAAAAATAAAAAACCTAGACAAAATCCTAATACTAGAAATCTGTAGGCAACTAATCTCCTTCCCCGGCAACGGCGCCAAAATTTGATACTGAGAAGTAATGCCATTTGGGTTGTGTAATGCACCAGCAATCTTCCAAAGGTGCATGATGTCTATTTTCTCTGACCTTCTAGAGGAAATGGTAGAGGTTTTCATGGATGATTTTTCTGTGTATGGTTGTTCTTTTGGTGCTTGTTTGTCAAATCTTTGCAGGGTTCTCAAGCGATGTGAGGAGACAAACTTGGTGCTGAATTGGGAAAAGTGTCATTTTATGGTGAGGTAAGGTATCGTGCTTGGGCACAAAATTTCTGAGAAGGGTATTGAGGTTGACAAGGCCAAGATAGAGGTTATGACAAGCTTAGCGCCTCCGGTGAACGTGAAAGAAATTAGGAGCTTCTTGGGGCATGCTGGCTTCTACAGGAGGTTTATCAAGGATTTCTACAAGATAGCACGTCCACTCACAAGGAAACCGGGTTCATCTTTGATGAAGAATGCTTACAAGCATTTAAGACCATCAAAGAAGCCTTAGTCACCGCGCCTATAGTGCGAGCTCCGGATTGGGATTTGCCATTTGAGATCATGTGTGATGCAAGTGACTATGTTGTGGGTGCTGTTTTGGGTCAGACGAAGGACAAGAAGCTGCATGTGATTTACTATGCAAGCCGTACCTTGGATGACACGCAAGTGAAGTACGCTACCACCGAGAAGGAGCTTTTAGCCGTGGTCTTTGCTTTCGAGAAGTTTAGATCTTATTTGGTGGGTTCTAAAGTCATTGTGTACACTGACCATGCTGCCTTGAGATAGATATACTCCAAGAAAGACACCAAGCCGAGACTCTTAAGATGGATCCTTCTCTTGCAAGAGTTTGACTTGGAGATCAAGGATAAGAAGGGTATAGAAAACGGTATAGCGGATCATCTTTCAAGGATGAGGGTGGATGATGTCTTGCCTATAGATGACTCACTCCCTGAAGGGCAGCTCATGATGGTTAACACAGTGGTATGTGCAAGGCTAGAGGAGAAGTTTGAAGAAGTCTTAAGTCTCAAGGAAGATAATCTCCCTTGGTATGCGGATATTGTGAATTATTTGGCTTGTGGAGAAGAGCCTACTCACTTGGACAATTACCATAGGAAGAAGTTCATGAGAGACATCTCTCACTACTTTTGGGATGATCCTTACCTGTACAAGAGGTGTGTGGACAGCCTATACTGAAGATGTGTCACAAGAGAAGAGGCAAGATACATCCTTCTCCATTGCCACGGTATGACTTATGGTGGGCATTTTGAATCTTTCAAGACAGTTACAAAGGTTCTCCAAGCTGGGTTTTGGTGGCCTACACTCTTCAAGGATGCACATGAGTTCATCAAGTCTTGTGAAGCTTGCCAAAGAGCCGGGAACATAACCAAGAGAAACGAGATGCCACAAGTACCTATCTTTGAGGTGGAAGTCTTTGACGCTAGGGGTATTGATTTTATGGGTTCATTTCCATCATCCTATGGCAACAAGTACATTCTTGTGGCAGTAGACTATGTGTCTAAGTGGGTGGAAGCCATAGCATCACCAACCAATGATTCAAGGGTGGTAATCAAGCTCTTCAAGTCAATCATTTTTCCACGGTTTGGAGTTCCTAAGGTGGTGATTAGTGATGGAGGCAGCCACTTTATCAACAAGGTGTTTGAGGGTCTTTTGAGGAAGCATGGAGTTAAACACAAAGTGGCCACGTCTTATCACCCTCAAACCAGTGGCCAAGTGGAGGTTTCTAATCGGCAAATCAAGACCATCCTAGAGAGAACCGCGGGAGTAACAAGAAAAGATTGGTCTAGCAAATTGGATGAAGCTCTTTGGGCCTATCAGACGGCTTACAAGACTCCCATTGGTACCACGCCTTTCAACCTCCTCTATGGGAAATCATGCCACCTCCCTGTGGAGTTAGAGCACAAAGCTCTTTGGGCTGTGAAGCAAATGAATTACACCCTCAAGACGGCACAAGAGAGAAGACTAGTGCAACTTAATGAGCTTGATGAGTTGAGGTTGGATGCTAATCAGAGCGCTAAGATCTACAAGGAAAGGACCAACGCCTTTCATGACAAGAAGCTGGTGCTTAAAGAGCTCAAGGAGGGAAGCCTGGTTCTGCTATACAACTCACGTTTGAAGTTGTTTCCCGGGAAGCTCAAATCTAGATGGTGTGGACCGTTTGAGATCAAGGAGGTACTACCGTATGAGGCTGTCACTTTGATTGGCACGGGAGGAGAAAGCTTCACAGTGAACGGGCATAGGGTCAAGCCCTACATGGTAAGTGATTGCAGCAAGGAAAGCACCACACTGCTTCTCGAAGATCCCCCTCCTGCCTAACCAAGTAAAGTCGAGCTAGACGACGTTAAACAAGCGCACTTGGGAGACATTCCCATGACTATCATTGTACATATTTTTATTTCAATTTTATGCTTTTTAGTTTAAGTGTGTAGGTACAAGGAGTTGGAGACCAGAGATCATGATCTTGGATTTACCAAAGGCAAGGAAAATAGAACACAGGCAACAGATCGAGTGACAGATCGACCAGATTTCTCGATCTCTATACAGGGATCGATGAGACAATCGACCGAGTCACTCGATCAAGACGAGATCGGGTAAGCCGATCGAGTGAATCAGTCGGTTGCGAGAGGATGACCCACCGACGCGTTTAGCTTGAAATACGAACGGGGTGTGGATCGACAAATATCACTCGATCTTCGGGCTTAGATCGATGGCACGATTAGATTTCTCGATCTCTATAAAGAGATCGATGAGATGATCGATCACTTTACTCGATCTCCGCCAAACGACCTCACGATCGACTAAGGAGCTCGATCTAAGGAGCATGACCACAACCACAAGGAATTCTGAATCGAGGGGTAGACTCGATCTAAGGCTCGATTTAATTCAGATCGAGCCTCCGATCGAGTAAACCATGCGATCTCGGACATTTTGGGCATGAGATCGAGGTCAAGATCGACCTATTTGACTCGATCTCATGCCGAGGTTAGTTCAAATTTTCTCCCTTCTTTCTCCTTCCCTCCCATTTTAAATTTGAATTTTGGTCAAGGCTGTCTCCCTTTGACCATGGGAAACTTTGCCTTGACCACAACTTTCGAAACCCACTTGTTGAATAGTCCAAAGATTTTTTTTATAAAACCCCACACCCACACTCTCATTTCACTTAGTTGCAAACTTGTTTTCAAAAAAAAAATAGAGAGAGAGAGTGTGAGTTGTGGTTTCGAAAGTCGAGAGCACCTTAATCTCATCCCATTTCAAAAGGTATTTTCGAATTTTTGGATTGCCTATTTGAACTTTCAAAACTTCCTTTTCTTGATATGGTTGAATGAATTTGCTAGGGATTAAGAGTAATTTTTAGAAATATCTAGATATTAGGAAAATTTTCTTGATTTAGTCATATCTCAAGGGATTTTCATCTACTATTATTTGATATATTCGAAATTATCCCCAAAAATCTAGGGCTTATACTTAGAGATTTTCTCTCTTTGCAATATTTTTCTCTCCACCGCCGGCTATACTCACTCTCCCTTTGAGAATTTGAATTTCAGGCACCATGGCACCGAGAAAGAGAAGCAGAGATTTGGCAACTCAAGAGGAAACACATCAAGTGGGGGAAGAAAGGGTTAAGTGGAGTAAGGAGGAGAAGAACACAAGGAAGCGGTTAGAGAGGTTGCAGTTTGGGCCTACAAAGTTTGCTAGTAGGGAGCTCTTGCATAAGATGGGCTTGTTGGAAGAGTTTGATCAGCTGATCATGGACATGGGTCTAGCTTGCCTATCAAGGATGGACTGTCCAACCTACCCCGAAGCCACGCTCCACTTCCTTTCCACCTTGGATTTCACGTATGAGAATCCGAGTATCCAAACTCGATCCGAGGGGCATATCACGTTCAAGATAAGGAGGCAAGCCTACCACCTCTCTATCCCTGAACTCTGCCAAGCATATGGTCTAAACCTGAAGCAACACTTGTGGATTTCCCACGGCTCAAGTCGGCAAACACCCTATGGGACTTGGTTAGCGATGGGGATTACAAACACAACACCGCCAAGATCAAGAAGGTGAGGAATCATGTACTGAGGTACACCCTCAAGCTGCTTGCCAACACGTTCAGTGGAAGATCCACATCCCCAACAGTCACCAAGAATGAGCTGTGCTTCCTCTTCCAAGGCGTGAAGAAGATTGTGTGCGATAGTGAGGAGAACGAGAATCCTATGGAGGATGAGCTTGGGGACGACGTCAACTACGGCTGCATCTTAGCTTCGTCCTTAGTCAAGTACAAGGCTTGGGCAATGAGGTGCAAGGCGAGCTCTGCACTGATTGGAGGGTTCCTCAAGCCGTTATTCACACAAGCCGGAGTACCCTTAGCTGATTTCGAACCTTGTGTGGAGCCTGCTTACATGGATCAGACCTATATGGGTCACACGGACTCCTTGGGATCTTCTCCAGCTTCAGGGTATTATGCTTACCTGTTCTCCAACCACCATCATGAGAAGAAGGTTTGCATTTTAACCAATCCGCAAAAAATGCACCTACAAAGCATCGGCACTATCGAGTTCTTGCCGACTGATGAGGAGTGCTTTGCACCTCTTGGAGACACGGCACCCCCACCTCAGCTCACTTGTACACCATCAGAGTCTCCTCCTACAGATGCTGAGATGCCACCAAGCTTCGAGCTCCCCAAGTTGAACTATGAGCTGCGCACAAAAGCAGAAAAGTTCATTGTCTTGGTTGTAAAGATTCAACGCAAGGTGAACAAATGGCAAAGGAAGATGATCAAGAAGCTTGTGAAGAAGGTCAAGGTTCTCCAAGGAAGAAGCTCTTCAGAGATGACCTTGAGTGATGAAGCTGATCAAGTGGGTGAAACCATGGGAAGACACTCCACCAGAGGTATTGAGATCTGTGAGCCGCAAGAAGGTGACCGAGCTGGACGGCTTTCTCTCCAAGAACGTCCAACCGGGAACAAGGACAAAGGCATCCTCCAAGACACTCCAAGAAAGAGCAGGAGGACCGGAGCAACCTCAAGCTCTGGTCATGCCTAGCTCCGAGGTACCAAAAATCCAACCTTTGTAAATATCATGCATCTTTTTATTTTTGCTTTGTGCTTTTGATCTCCTCTGAAATTTGTTTGACACCGAGACGGTGTCATTCAAGTTTAGGAGGAGAATGTGTGCTTTGACATGTTTTATTTGGATCTTATTTTGTGTTATCATCCTTGAGTCTTCATGGATCCATCTAATTGCATAGAAAAATACAAAAAAACAGAAAAAATTCAAAAATTTCAAAAAAATTCAAAAAATTAAAAAAAATTCATGTAGCTTGCATTTACATTGTAGAATATTTTTGGATTGAGTCTAGAATTTTTATCATTTAGGATTGCATTCATATGCATTGGGAGCAATGATGAGCCTATCCTTGTAGATTGTTTAACTTTTGTGATCAATTCAATACCCTAGTTAGTAGTTCTTTGATGCTTGTGAATAAATCTGAAAGTAAGGAAGAATCATGCTTGGACCACCTCATTTGTCACTAGCTTTTGGTTAAAATAGGTCTTGAAATTGATAGCCAACTCTACCCACTTAAAACCGAATTTTGACATCTAATTATCATGCTTGCAATGAAAGTAAATTCATGGATTTAAAATACTTGAGCTTTCTTATCCACTTTGCCACCCTTTTGCTAGCTCAAGTAGCACCCCTACCATAAACCTACCTCCTTTGAAGCCAACTGTTCTTGTGTGATTATTTGTGAGGTCTTTATTTCAATTGAACTTAGCATAAAGTGTTAGGTTTGGGACGACAAGTATAGACTTTCATGTAGATTCTAGCCTCGTATTTTGGGCCTAGCTTTTTAGGCTTAGGATTTGGGGGTTTGTTGGCCGTGGTATTACTTGATGCTTGTTGGAAAAGTTTGGAAAGAAAGGGCTGGTGAATAAGGGGCTCGGTAAAAATAAGGGGAAACATTGGTTTGAAATGGAGAGTCTTGTGTATAAGAAGAATAGCTCATGGTAAAAAAGGAAAATGCTAGGTAGTCTTAAGAAATTGAAAAGAGCCGAAAGGGCCAAATTCAAAAAATATATATATGAAGGCTACCTAGAGATAAGAAGAAGAAGAGCTAATTGAATAAGTTAAGACTACTCCATTCGCCGAGAATAATATGTTGAAGAAGTTCCCCTTAGAGCTTTAAAAAGAAGAAAAGTGTTTGAAATTCAAGGGGTTTAGCAAGGCACAAAGAGCTTTGAGAAAAAGGGTAGATTCTAGAGGATTGAGTGAGCTAAAAAAATGAATGAGAAGGGTTTAGGATCATTGATAGCATTTTGGGTAGATGATAATCTATTCTTGTATGCATCACTTGTTTCTTACCTTTAGCATTATGCATATAGTTCAATCCCAGTCCCTTAGCCAAATAAATTTACTTACCTTGCAATGTCATGATTCACAGTTTCACACTTAATGAATGTTAAAGAGTTTGTTTGATAGGGAGACTTGTTTTGATTAAACTCTTAGTGCACTTGAATGTTGAGATGGGCATGGCTAACTCTTTTGGAGTAGGATAGATTCACATGCATTCTAGAATTAAGAACTAGGATATTGAGTTGATCATTATTGTTTACAATCTTGGATATTGAGCTTCCACTTTTAAACTTCTCTCTCGGATTTGTCTTTCTTTGCTTGAGGACAAGCAAAAAGGCAAGTTTGGGGGAGTTGATATACCTATATATTTCATACATTTAGCGTGCATTTAGGACATATTTGCATTCATATTGCATTCATACTTAGAGAAATTGTATATTTTGTCTCATTTTAGGTCCTAGAGCACTTTGCATTAGCATTTGCATATTTCTTGCATTCTTGCATCATATTCAGGTTGTTTTGGATACACTGGAGCTGTGGAGGATGCGTGGATGTGCTAAGGAGCGAAAGGGAGCTTATGGAAACTTAGGAGAACTCGGCCACGCAGCAAAGGAACCGAGATCGAGAGGAAGATCGAGCTAGGCAGGTCGATCTAGAAGAGATCGACCAGAAGATCGAGACAAGCGGGTCGTTCCAAGGAAGAAGATCGAGGTCAAGATCGACCAGGGTGATCGATCGCGAGTACGGACACGAAAACTGAGTCCGGGAAGAACGAGAGCAAGATCGAGCTCCTGACTCGATCATCCGAAGATCGACCACACGATCGATAGAAGCACTTGATCCATCCGACTGGATCGAGCCAACGATCGGGCAAAGGAAGGCGTTCTACGCGCACGATCGAGCCAGAGATCGACGACCGAGCTCGATCTCTAACCTTATTCGGACAGCTTGCATATTTTGGATTTTAGTGAGGGGATCATTTCCTCTTTGGTATAAAAGCAATATGACCTATTTTTGGTCATAGATCCTCTTATCACGATTTGTCTCCTCCTTCTTTTAGTCTAAGAACACCATTGTTAGTCTTTTGAAGCTTTTCATATTTTGTAAACCTTAATCTTTTCTTAATAATAAGTACTTATCTTAATCTCTTTTGCTTAATAGCTTACTCATTCTTAGCTTTCTTTCCTTTACGTTTTCAAGCACTTTAATCATGCATAGCGAGTAGTAATCTTTTGGGTTTACGGTTTTGGGTGATTAAGGGGGTTTAAGGGTTTAAGCTTTGGTCTTTTCCTTAATCTTCAACTATTCTCTTCTTGGATTTGGGCGTTTAAGGCCTAGAGGATCTCGAGAGAGACATCTTGGATCTCAGGGATTTCCTTGTCCTAGACAGATTTAGGAGATCCCTTAAAACCAAATCCAAGAGACTAACCCAGTCTTTCCCAAACGCCATGGATGCTTAGGGGGTTAGTTAAGCCATGATTTGAGATCTATGCTTCATGTTCTTCATCCTTTCTTTCCACCACGAACCATGGGTTAGGAGGAAAGGGTGAAGAAAGGCTTTATTCCAAACACCATGGATAAAGCTAGCTTTAGCTTCTCAAGGTTTAGAGAAAGCACAAAATGTGTAGATCTATATTTTCAAAACCCAAAGTTTAAATCTTGAACCTCCTTAAGCTGATTTCCAACCGTGAATCCAGCTTTAGTATTTGAAAAACTTAAAATCATCAATCTTTAGTTCTAAAGTTTCAATCCTTTGTCTTAGCATTTCAAAAACTCATCTTTTTAGCTTAATGCTTTGTTTAGAATCTTAAAATATATAAGGTTGTGTTCTTGATCTTGTTAGTATTTTAGAAATTCTCTAATATCTTATTTCGCACCCTGGTAGTTAGTAGAAGTTAGTAGATTTTTATTTCTAGTTTTTAAAAATCATTTCACTAGCTAGAAATCGCCTAGTTTATCCGGTTTTAGATTTTGATTTTATAAACTTAGTAACCTTGAATTTTAAATTCATAGAAGTAGTCTGTCAGTAAGATAACATCCTAGTTGGGATTTTAAAATAGTTTTCAAGCTCGTTTAGTAGCTGCATTGAGTTTTCACCGATTTTCTCCCCAAATATTCCGGATTTCACTTAGATTTACAAGGCTTTTGTATTCTTAGTACCTTTCAAACTACCCAAGTTGGATTGACCCTTAAGTATTGCAATGAAATGAGCATGCTTTAGGCTTTGCTAAACACATCCTTAAGTGTTTATCAGACAGTACGCTGCCATCATGGGTTACTGAAATTCTCCATGAGTTTCCAGACGTGTTCCCAGCTGAGTTACCTAAGAGTCTTCCCCCCCATTACGTGATATCCAACACCAGAATGATCTCGTTCCGGGTGCTTCTCTCCCCAACCGTCCACGTTATCGAATGAGTCCGTAAGAGCATGAGGAGTTACGACGGCAAGTTGAGGATTTGATTTCCAAGGTATATGTTCGTGAGAGATTAAGTCCTTGTGCGGTTTCCGCTCTGCTCATACCCAAGAAAGATGGCTCGTGGCAAATGTGTGTAGATAGTAGAGCCATTAACAAGATTACGGTCCGCTATCGTTTTCTGATTCCTCGCTTAGACGATTTACTTGATCAGATTGGAAAAGCATCCATTTTTAAAAAAAATTGGATTTGAAGAGTGGGTATCATCAAATTCGTCTACGCCCAGGAGATGAGTAGAAGACAGGTTTTAAACCTCGTGAGGGTCTCTTTGAATGGTTAGTCATGCCATTTGGTTTGTCGAATGCACCAAGTACTTTTATGCGAGTAATGAACCAGGCGTCCTTACATTGGAAAGTCCGTGGTGGTATACTTTGATGATATACTAATTTTCAGTTCATCAATGGAAGATCATCATAATCATCTTCGGCAAATCTTGATGGTCTTAAGACATTATATTTTTTTATAGCAAGACAGTGATAGGGCTCAGGTTTTACCCTAATAAAACTACTGCAAGTGCACAGCAAATGCAATCGTAGTATAAGGGGTATCGAATCCCAAGGGAAGTAGATGTTACACTAAGGTTTCTAAGTTCGAATTATGCTAGGTCAAATCAGATAGAAGTAAAACGAAACAATGGAATTAATGAGTATCACGAAATAGGTTCTTGAAATCAGGAGACTAAGGCGCTAGGTTCAGGGAAATTCTCAGGTGATCTAAATTGCAGGTCTAGACAGAATGTTAGGAATTATTAAGCACTGTTCTTGAACTCGAAACACTAATGTAAAATCAACCAACTCTCGCTGCGAAGATTATCTATGTCTAAACCCTAGAATTCCAAATCTCTTTGCAAATTCAAACAATTCAGACAAGCATTAATATCAGGTTCAATTGTTCACAAAATCCTAAACCAAATCTCTTTGTGAATAGGTATTTTGCTCATCTAACATTAGGTCAGTCAATTAATAATACTCTCACATCTATTAATCAACCTAAGATCAGATTCTAGGTCATGAATCTAGAATAAGCATTAAACACAAATCCAGATGAAGAACTCTAATGATTTTATCCTAACAATTTAATTGACCTAACAATTCATTAATCACCTTTGAAAAACCCTAAACCTAACTAGCAAACTACTCAGACATGGTGAATGAAGAAAACATCATGAATAAAGAAGATTGCATAAAAGAGATTAATAGAATTAAAGGGGTTCAAAAACTTCTCAGAAGAGTATAGAATTATCTCCCCAAAAAGCTCTGGACAAATCTCTCTCAAAGTCTCAAAACAGAAAATAAGAATAATAATTGGTGGCTAAACAATGCCTTGAAAACTTGTATTTATAGGCAAACTCGCGTCAGGGGCAAACTTGTAAATACTTGAAACTTCTTGTGATTTCCTTTTCCTGATGGAAGTTCGTGAAACTTGGCGGTCTCGATTGGTGTCGATCGACACCAAGTAGTGTCGATCGACACCTTGCGTGTAAATCCGTCTTCTGACTTTATCACTTTGCAACTTCTTCCAGAATGCTCCAAGAAACTCCAAAATCTCCAACTTTGCTCCAATCGTAGTCCAACCTGTAAAGACTCAAATAGGACTCTAAAAAGACCAAAAGACTCTATAAAAACACTTATATCATGGTCCAAAAATGGATAAAAACCATGATATATCAACTCCCCCAGACTTAGCTTTTGCTTGCCCTCAAGCAAAACAGAAACCAAGTATAGAGTCGAGGTTTGAAAACAGAAATATCCAGCTAACCTTCAGAACGCCACATTGAACCAACACTTCTTGAATCCACCTGCTATAGAGCCAACCTTAGGTATTGTTCAGTGTACTTACCACAAGTTTAACAATCTCTCACTTTGAATCCAGATCCTTTCCGCTTACAAAATTTCGAACTTAAACAACAGTATTGACTAAAGGACTTACAGATTCGTTCCCTTCTTTAGCGCCTGAACAAGATAGTCCTTCTACAACTCCCTTATTTTCTCTTCCCTTAGTCAACTACTGCCCATTTTCAGGGTGTTCTACAGATTTTTTCATTGACTTTTCTCATTCTTTTGAAGTCTTGGAATAGTGCTGCTATTACTTGTGTTCCTTGTGAGGAGACAGGTTCATGAGCTCTCACTAATATTGTTCCTTGTGAGGAGACAGGCTCATGAGGATCTTTGCATTATTCCTTGACTTAGACTCTTTATTTCTTTTCTCAAGGGAAGATCAAGGAAAGACTGTAGTGTTCTTATCTTGTCAGTGCTGAAAGAGGAATCAAGTCCAATGAATACCAAGCTCTAAGCAGGAATCTGAACTCTCTTTGTTAAACCGATCCACTTGCAGCTTTCTACCTAGTAAAACCTCCAATCAACTGCTATAACAATGGTCCTTCAAGTGTCGATCTTATGTGGTTAGTTCTTCTGAAAACTGAAAATTTCCCTGATTTTGACTCAATAAAACAAAGTTTTTGACTGACTCAAATGACTCTCAAAACAAAACACAAAGTCAGTAATCACCTCCCCTAGACTTAAACAACACTGTCCCCAGTGTTATCAAGCCCAAAGTTGGCTAAAAGAAAGATTAGAAACAACACAAAAGACCAGTTTAGAAGACTTATCTACGTCTGCGCGTGGTGTCGATCGACACTAAGTGGTGTCGATCGACACTGGTTTATGTCGAGACCAATGTCGCCTTTTTCAACTGACTAAAACTAGGACTTAGTAAAACCAAAACAAAATGTAAATAAATATATTACCTAACAGTGGGTTGCCTCCCACTCAGCGCTCGTTTTCAGTCATTAGCTTGACTGTGTCGGGGTTCAGACGTCTGGTTGATCAGAGGGTGGCATTGAATGCTTCCCAGACGAATGTCTTCTCATCCATGGCGGTGTATAGGCATTAGGTGCATGAAAGCGACCAAGGAAGTGAGGAACAGCACCAGGGTGGGACTTGAGTTCGGGTGGGACAGTTCTTTTTCCTGCAGCACCATCAAAAGAAACACCAATTCTTCTACAAGAATCTCACGGCTTGTATAAGTGTGCAGCAGCTTTTGAACCTTTGATATTTTTATTGAGAAGATCAGAGGGTTTGGAATTGATTCCAGGGTGTGCGTACCTTTTCTTCCTTCGGGGTTTCTGGTAAGAAGGTTGTTGAGTCGTCTGTTTGACCAAATATGATGGACTTGCAGCAGTAGAAGCGACTTGTGTCGTGATCTTCGGAGGGTGTCGATCGATGCTGGTGGTGTCGATCGACACCAAACCAGTAGCTCGAATCTCTGTACTTTTTCTGAAATTCAGCTCTGCAATCCTTGCCTTTATGGCGAAAAAGTCTTCTTCCATCATCGTGGCATTGATTAGAGCTTCATCTTTGCCCATAGTCCGGAAGATATGATTGTTTCCACTCCAATCTTCAAGCTCCATAACGTCCTCATAATTCTCAGCCAATCATTTTTGAACAACCACATTGTTCACTTGCTCTTTAGAAACCAGCTCCTTGACATTCCCAACAGTAATATCGTCTGAATGCTCCATGATTGGATCGTGATCCAAGGAAATCTCAACTGAAAAAGATTGACCATTGATGTTGGATGGTCCTCTTAACTTGTCCATGTCAAAATTCATGACAACATCACCCAAATCAAGCTCCATTTTCCCTTTTCTCACATCAATGATGGCACCAGCTGAGGCCAAGAATGATCTTCCCAGAATAAGAGGATCTGCAGGTTCCTCATCATATTTTAAAACCACAAAGTCTGTGGGAATCATGCAGCCTTCAATCTTCAAGGGGACATCTTCTAGAACACCTTCTGGGATTCTCTTTGATCGATCAACTAAGACAAGGGAGATTCTGGTTGGCTGGAAATCAGTCATTCCAAGTTGAACATCAACTGAGTATGGTATCAAGTTGATACTTGAACCTAGATCACAGAGGGAACGAGGAAACCTTCCTGTTGAGATTGAGAAATCTAGCACAAAGTTTCCTGGATCAGGTAACTTCTCTGGAATCCTCCTCTGAATCACAGCGCTGACTTGTTCAGAAACTCTCACCTTCTTCTTCTTTCTTGGAACTATGTTCAAGAGAATTGCATTCATGTCTCTGGTAAGCAATGCTCCTTCTTCAGGACTCACACCATTGACAACCATTCTCTTGACATATCTTCTTAACGCAGGTGAAAGTCTGACTGCATCAACAAGGGGTAGCTCAACCATTAGCTTATCCGTCATTTCCTTGCATATGGCTTCCTCTCTCTCCTGTCTAGACCTTCTAGGAGGTATGGGATAAGGTATCTTCGGTTTGTAGACTCGTTCTTCTGCAACCTTTTTTGTTATGAGCTGATCTGGTGTAGTCCGCGTAGTGCGTCGATCAGGTGGTGTCGATCGACACCTTGCGTGTGGTGTCGAGTCCTTCGCGACGAGTTCGTCTGATTTGTCGTGAATCTTCATGGGTGTCGATCGACACACAGTAGTGTCGATCGACACTGGCTCCGCAGCATCCTCTACATCTTCAAGCTCTTCGAAATCTTCAGCATTAAGACCTATTTTTTGCACTGGTGGAAAGCTTCTTTCACTCTGAATCGTGATGGCATTCACATGGTGCCTCGGATTCACGTCCGTCTTTCCAGGAAGGAATCCCTCTTGTCTGTTAACAGCTCGTGGAGTTTGAGCAACTTGAACATCCAGCTTCTTCATGTGAGAGCTTAAGCTCTCAATCTTTCCATTCAGATCTTGGTATAGTGAATCAATCTTTCCATTGAAATCCACTGTCATCTTCTGTTGACCTTCTAGAATTTGCTCTATCATGGATTCCATCTTATTTTCTGCAGGAGGCTTCTGATAGGAAGAAGAACCATAAGTCCTTTGGAAATTGCTGTTCTGGAATGGCTTATGGTAAGAGGAACCATAGCCTTGCTGATTGTTGAATCTCTGTCCTTGAAATCCAGCTCCATTGATGTAGTTGACTTCTTATCTTCTGGCTCAAAGGTCTCCACTTCAGCTGCATATTGGACTTGCTTCTTTCCCACCAATAGATTGTGTACGTTGTCTAGCTTCCTGTTGACTTCAGCAATTTGGCTTCCTCCATTCACTCCAGCGTGTTGTCTTCTTTCGAAGTCTGCGTTCTTGGTGCTGTTACAAGAGTCCAAATTCTCTATAAGCACCATTGCGTCTTCTGGGTATCTGGTGTTAAAGTTGTCATTGCTTGCTGCGTCTAAGGCCATCTGATACCTCCAGTCGATCTCTCGGTAAAAGATACCGAGAAGCTGCGGCTCGCTGAAACCGTGTGTGGGCAATCCCTTTGGTAAGCCTTGAATCTTACCCAAGAAGCTTTGAATGCTTCAGTAGGTCCTTGGGAGAATGTGGTGATCTTCGTCCTCAGATCCTCAGATCTTGCATCATCGAAGAAATTGCATAAGAATGCATTCTTAGTGTCCTCCCAAGTGGTCAAGGATCCTGGATCCAACTGCTTCAGCCAGTATGCTGCATCTCCAGCAAGCGAGTAGGGGAAAAGCTTCCAGAATAGATAATCATATGTGACTCCATTGGCCTCGATGCTTGATGCCAAATCTCCAAACCTCTCTATGTGGTCCATTGGATGCTCATTAGGGAGACCATAGAATGGATGCTGAGAAACCAATGTGTAGTAAGCAGGTTTCAGCTCGAAATCATTCCTCTGGAATGCAGAAAGACGGATCGCAGCTCTATTAGCATAGAACTAGTCTGGTCGGTTGTATTCACCAAGCGTTCTTCCACGTCCAGCGTCTGCATGTGCTCGGGGTCGATCGACACCATCGAGCACCTCTTGTTCGACGACAACAGCTCCATTGTCATCGAGTCTCTGGCCTTGAGCGTTCCTCCTATTCCCTTCTCCATCCACCAAGTTACCAGCTTCGTCGCGGATCAAAACCATGAGACCATCCATCTTTGTCTGCGGAGGGTGTCGATCGATGCTACTAGTGTCGATCGACACTCGGGTAGATGCTCGGTTCTTGCATTCGAGACGACCTAGTTCTTGGTTTAACGCGATTAGATCCTTTTCCTTGTTGCTCCTGGTACTACGATTAAGCATGCATCTGAAACCAAAGAATTAGAAACTCAATTAGTAACAAAAATTAAAATAAAAAATAAAAAAACTAGTCAAAATCCTAATACTAGATTCCGTAGGCAGCTATTACTTCCCCGGCAACGGCGCCAAAAACTTGATAGGGCTCAGGTTTTACCCTAATAAAACTACTGCAAGTGCACAGCAAATGCAATCGTAGTATAAGGGGTATTGAATCCCAAGGAAAGTAGATGCTACACTAAGGTTTCTAAGTTCGAATTATGCTAGGTCAAATCAGATAGAAGTAAAACGAAACAATGGAATTAATGAGTATCACGAAATAGGTTCTTGAAATCATGAGACTAAGGCGTTAGATTCAGGGAAATTCTCAGGTGATTTAAATTGCAGGTCTAGACAAAATGTTAGGAATTATTAAGCACTGTTCTTGAACTCGAAATACTAATGTAAAATCAACCAACTCTCGCTGCGAAGATTATCTATGTCTAAACCCTAGAATTCCAAATCTCTTTGCAAATTCAAACAATTCAGACAAGCATTAATATCAGGTTCAATTGTTCACAAAATCCTAAGCCAAATCTCGTTGCGAATAGGTATTTTGCTCATCAAACATTAGTTCAGGCAATTAATAATACTCTCGCATCTATTAATTAACCTAAGATCAGAGTCTAGGTCGTGAAGCTAGAATAAGCATTAATCACAAATCCAGATGAAGAACTTCTAATGATATTATCCTAACAATTTAATTCTACCTAACAATTCATCAGTCACCCTTGAAAAACCCTAAACCTAACAAGCAAACTACTCAGACATGGTGAATGAAGAAAACATCATGAATAAAGAAGATTGCATAAAAGAGACTAATAGAATTAAAGGGGTTCAAAAACTTCCCAGAAGAGTATAGAATTATCTCCCCAAAAAGCTCTGGACAAATCTCTCTCAAAGTCTCAAAACAGAAAATAAGAATAATAATTGGTGGCTAAACAATGCCTTGAAAACTTGTATTTATAGGCAAACTCGCGTCAGGGGCAAACTTGTAAATACTTGAAACTTCTTGTGATTTCCTTTTCCTGATGGAAGTTCGTGAAACTTGGCGGTCTCGATTGGTGTCGATCGACACCAAGTAGTGTCGATCGACACCTTGCGTGTAAATCCGTCTTCTGACTTTATCACTTTGCAACTTCTTCCAGAATGCTCCAAGAAACTCCAAAATCTCCAACTTTGCTCCAATCGTAGTCCAACCTGTAAAGACTCTAATAGGACTCTAAAAAGACCAAAAGACTCTATAAAAGCACTTATATCATGGTCCAAAAATGGTTAAAAACCATGATATATCAGATAGCAGTGTGAGTTTGGCGTGAAGTGTTCTTTTTCTCGGCTATGTGGTGTCTTCCAACGAATTATCAATGGATGAGAGTAAGGTTGCAGCTGTTCGTTCTTGGCTGAAACCTCGTACAGTCACCGAAATGCGAAGTTTTCACGGTTTGACATCTTTTTATCGGCGTTTTGTACCCCACTTCAGTACTACAATTATGGCCCCATTAACGAATTGTATGAAAGCTAAGAAGTTCGTGTGGACAGATGCAGCCAGTGACGCTTTTCAGCTCATCAAACACAAACTTATGTCGGCGCCTATTTTGGTACTTTCTGACTTTGATTTGCCTTTTGAACTCCATTGTGATGCGTCTAAGTTGGGGACTGGAGCCGTTCTTAGTCAGCAGAACATGCCTATCGCGTACTTTAGTGAGAAATTGTCGGGACCTCGCAGTCGCTACAGCACATACGACGTTGAGTTTTACGCAGTGGTCCAAGCCATCAAGCATTGGCGGCATTATCTAGTCCATCGCGACTTTGTTTTGTTCACTGATCATGATGCCCTCAAACATATTGACAGTCGCGTAAAAGTCTCGGCTAGACATGCTTCATGGATTACATACCTACAACAGCTCACATTTTCGATTGGTCACAAGTCAGGGAAGTTGAATCGCGTGGGTGATACATTGAGTAGGATACATAATTTGGGAGTGCCAGATTTTAAATCCATCTTTTTCGAGCTTATATGAGTGTGATCCATTCTTTAGTGCTATCTTTAAAGTGGTGCATGACGGTTCTCGTGATGACTTCACCCTCACGGGTGGGTTTCTCTTTCAGGGTGTGCGTCTTTCTTTCCCTGATTGTAGTTTGCGGTTGCGTATGATTGAAGAGCTTCACTCCAAAGGGCATGTGGCTGCGATCGCACACTACAACTGGTTGTTCCTTCTTATTATAGGACTACACTTCGGCGCGACGTGGAGCGATTTGTCGAGCATTGTCGTGATTGACAAGTCGGCAAAGATCATGCTTCTAATGCTGGTTTGTATCTTCCTTTGCCTATAACAACTCAATCATGGACCGATTTGAGCATGTATTTTATCTTAGGTCTTCCGCATTCACAGCAAGGCAATGATTTCATTTTTGTCATAGTTGATCGTTTTTCGAAGATGGCTCATTTTATTCCATGTAACCGAACAACAGATGCGGTGCGTGTGGCACAACTCTTCTTCCAAGAGGTTTATCGACTTCACGGCTTACCTACGTCGATTGTGTCAGATAGAGATACACATTTTTGAGCCACTTTTGGCGTTCTTTGTGGAAGATGTTGCACACAAGTCTTAATATGAGTACCGCTTATCATCCTCAAATGGATGGTCAGACTGAGGTAACCAATCGTGCTTTGGGTAATATGTTGCGTTGTTTGGTTGGAGAGAATATTCGCAGTTGGGAGACAAAGTTGGGTCAAGCCGAGTTTGCACACAATCAGAGTTCTGGATTCAGCCCGATTGAGGTCGTATAGAGCTTACTCCTGCAGGTTCCTCTTGACCTGATGATATACTCATATATTTCGCATATTTAGCATGCATTTAGAATAGATTTTCTTGCATTCATCACTCATAATAGGCTAGTTTGCATCATTTGTCTCATTTTAAGTCCTAGAACACTTTGCATTAGCATTTGCATGGTTTCTTGCATATTTGTATCATTTTCAAGTTGTTTAGAGTAGTTGGAGATGTGATGGATGCTGAGCATTGCCAATAAGATGAAACAAGAGCCTAGAAGATGGGAGGAATCAAAAGAAAACTCGAACAAAAGCAAAGAACCCAAGATCGAGTGGTAGATCGAGCACCATGACTCGATCTAAGGCAGATCGAGTAGCCGATCGACCAACCTGAGTCGATCACTCGGCAGATCGATTGGATGATCGACTGGCCAGCTCGATCACAGAGCAGATCGAGTGGACGATCGACTGGCCAACTCGATCACGGAGCAGATCGAGTAGCCGATCAACCAACCTGAGTCGATCACTCGGCAGATCGAGTGGATGATCGACTGACCAGTTCGATCACAGAGCAGATCGAGTGGACGATCGACTGGCCAGCTCGATCACAGAGCAGAACGAGTGGACGATCGACCGGCCAGCCCGATCCAAGCGTAGATCGACCGGCCGATCGACCACTCAGACTCGATCAGCCGAGTCAAGCACACCAACCATTCCCCAACTTGCCTAATTGTCTTCTATTGAGGGGACCACCTTGGCATGAAAGTCAAGCAGCCCTTCTTTTATGGAAAAGGTGGAGAATTTCATATTATTTCTCCATGACCAAAGAGAAAGGAAGATTATGATTCATCCACTTAAAAAAAAAAGAAATCAAGAAACACTTAACATATCTCACTTTTACTTCATTATTGTAAGCTAGGCGTGGAGAGAGAAAAAAGAAACCATAGAGAGAGTTCTTACTTTGTTCTTGAGTGTTCTTCATTTGTTCTTCATTGTTCTTCCTTGTTCTTCATAGTTCTTATTTGTTTCTTGTTTATTCCTTTTGTTAAAACTCTTGTATTTTGTATATGATTCAAGTATCTTTGTCCTTCTAATGTCTTTCTTCTTGTTAAAAACCGATTATGTTCATCAGCTCTAAACTTATGTTTAAGAGAGGCATGAACATGATTTGTGAGTAAACCACCAAGGTTTGGGGTTGGGATGATTAAGGTGGTTGAAAACTAGATTTTGGGTATTTTCTTGTTCTTCATCTAATTCTCTTCTTGGATTTGGGGGTTTTAAGGTGTAGAGATTCTCGATGGAGATCTCTTTAATCGAGGGATTTCCTTATCCCAAAAAGACTTAGGAAATCCCTTAAAACCAAATCCAAGAGACTAGCTCATCCTTTCCCAAACATCATGGATGCTTAGGATCCATGATTAATGTTCTTCACCTTATCCATGCTTAATTTTCTTCACCTTATCTTACCACCACACATCATGGGTTAGGAGGAAAGGGTGAAGAAAGGATTTACACCATACACCATGGGTAAATCTAGTTTGGCTTCTTAAGGCTTAGAGATAGCACTAAAAGTGTAAAAATATGTTTTCACAACCCAAGTTCGAATTTTCAACCTCCCTAAGAATGAATCCCAACCTTGAATCTGTTTTCAATCTTTCAAAACTTAAAATCATTTTCTCCCTGTTCAAAGTTAATTGTTTTCTCTAAAATTATCTAGATTAACTTAATTATGCAATATAGTTTTTATAAAATTGTAAAATTGTGTTTTTACTATTTTAAGTATTTTAGAAAATACTTAGAGTCTTATTTTACTGTCTGGTGTTGATTTGGTAGTTGTTTGATTTTTAGAAATAGTTTTTGAAAATCTTGCTACTCACCATCAAATTGTCTAGTTACTCCGGTTTTAGATTTGGATTTTATTAAATTAGTAGATCGGTTGTTTTATTATTTAGGAGTCATCTAGTAGTTTTATAACCCTTCTGTAGGGATTATAAAATAGTTTTCGTGTCTGTTTAATAACCGCAAGTAATTGTTTTAGAATTGTTCACCAATTAACCCGAATTCTGCTTAGTTTCAATTGAACTCTTGTATTCTTAGTATCTTTCACTCCAATTTGGATTGACACCTAAAGTACTACAACTGCAAAAAGAGGCTTTAGGTTTTGATTAAGAAACCGTGTAAAAATCCTGGTTATCAAATGGCGCCGTTGCCAAACTTGGGTTCAAAGTGAAAGTATTAGGATTTGGAGCTTAGTGGAGACTAAGTTTTTATTTTCTATTTGGTTACTAATTTCTCTACTTCTCTACTTGTGTTTTCAGGTACATAAACCTGAGGTCTAGAGGAGACAACAACTTGTTCACGCCCCTAGACAACATACATCAGCTTGGAAGTGCAAGACATAGGAGGGAAAGACTACTACTCGAAATTGACGAGTACCATCAAGAAGTGATGGCTGACCACGACCAGGTGGAGGATCCACCTCAACATGCTGCTGCTGGCAGAGGCATCGGACACCCTTTCCACCTTCCAAGAGCACCACGAATCATTGGTGCGGGTGATGCACCAAACACCCACACAAATCGCTTTGGCATCACTCCACCACCGGTGCAAAACAACAACTTTGAGATCAAGCCTGGATTTGTCTCTATGGTCCAGAATAGCAAGTTCCATGGCCTGGCAATGGAAGACCCCCTAGAGCACTTGGACAACTTCGAACAAGTGTGTGGAATGATCAAGATAAACGGCATCTCGGAGGATAGCTTCAAGCTAAGGCTGTTCCCATTTTCTCTTGGGGACAAAGCCAGACATTGGGAGAAGACCCTACCTCAAGGCACCATCACATCCTGGGTTGAATGCAAGAAAGCCTTCCTGTCAAAGTTCTTCTCAAGCACAAGAACGGCTCGGCTAGAAGTGAGATAAACGGTTTCACACAAAGGCACAATGAGACCTTTAGTGAAGCAATGGAGCGGTTCAAAGACTATACCATTCAGTGTCCTCACCATGGCTTCACTGAGGAGACACTTTTGAGCACAATATACCGTGGAGCCTTGCCAAAAATTCGCATGCTACTTGACACGTCAAGCAAAGGAAACTTCCTTGGACAAGATGTGCAAGACGGTATGGAGCTGATAGAAAACTTGGCTTTGAGTGACGGTAATTATTCTGAGGACTATGACCGTGCACCAAGAGGTCATGACCTGGAGGCACACAAGAAGGAGATAAAGTCACTCCATGAGAAGATTGACAAGCTGATGCTTGTTGGCCAAAAACATGTCCACTTCGTTGGTGAAGCCGCTGATTTGTTCCAAGACCGACGTGAAGAGGAGTTTTAGGAAGCGAATTGGGTTGGTGGCCAATACTATCCTAAGCCACAGGGATATTCTCCAAGGTATCAATGCAACAACAACAGCAACAACTTGTCTTATAGAAGCACAAACGTGGACAATCCAAAGGACCAAGTGTACCCTCCACAACAAGCAAATCAAGGCAAACCGTTTGTACCATACAACAAAGGTGGATTCCAACAAAACGGTGGATATCAAGGGCAAAGACAGGGAGCCTACCAAGGACACCAACAACAAGGGACCAAACCGTACCCTCCTGGTTTCGTGCCTCAGCAGCAACAAACTCCAGCGCCAACTCAAGATTCGGTACAATCAATGTTCCAACAACTTCTCCAAGGACAAGCGTCTAACGATCAAAAATTTGTTGCTATGAACAACCGGCTGGACTCCTCCTTTAGTGAGGTCTCTACACAGATCAGCAACATCAACAACAAAATTCGTCAGCTGGAGAAAGGAAAAGCTAGCACAAGCGGCCAAGGTAGTTTACCCGGCCAATGTGAGGCAAATCCAAAGGAGTATGCACATGTCATCAATCTACGGAGTGGAAAGGAGGTAGCACCACGGTCTACAGCTAAAGACAATGAGGACATTGTCATTCAAGAAGAGGGGAGTGATCTTTCAAATGATCAAGAGATCACCTTTGACAATGTCTACATTGAAAGGGCAAGAAAAGGCAAAGAAGCGGTTTTGGAAAAAGAAGTGGGGGAAACAAGCAAAGAAAAAAATATTTTCGTGCCTCCACCTTACAAACCAAAGCTCCCCTTCCCTGGACGCTTCAAGAAGCAGCTGATTGAGAAGCACAGAGCCTTGTTTGAAAAACATTTGAGAAATGTTGAGCTCAAATTGTTGTTGCTTGATTGCTTGGCCATGGTGCCGAAATATGCAAAGTTCCTGAAGGACACGCTTGCCAAGACAGCTAAAGGTTGTCAAGAGGTCATGGTGTTGAGTCAGGAGTGCAGTGCAATCATCCCCAAAGAGATAGCACCAAAGAAGCTAGGAGATCCAGGCTCATTCACCATACCTTGTGCGCTAGGGCCGTTGAAGTTTAACAATTATTTGTGCGACTTAGGGGCAAGCATTAACCTAATGCCCTACTCCATTGCAAAGAAGCTAGGCTTCACCAAGTTTAAGGAGTGCAGGATCTCATTGATCTTGGCTGACAGAAATGTAAGACTCCCGGTAGGAATGCTTGAAGACCTACCCGTGAGGATAAGCAATGTGAGTGTCCTTACGGATTTTGTTGTTCTTGAGATGGATGAAGAACTCAAGGATCCTCTAATCCTTGGAAGACCATTTTTGACAACTTCTGGAGCCATAATAGACGTCAAGAATGGCAAGATTTCGTTGCACTTGGGAAAGGACATCAAGCTTAACTTCGATATCAATGAGGTTTTGAAGAAACCAACCATTGGTGGCCAAGTCTTTTACATTGAGGCAATGGATGCTCTAGCTAATGAGCTCCTTGAAGAACTAAGCCAAGAGGACAACCTTCTGCTAGCCTTGACCACGGAATGTGGAGAGTTTGGGTATCTTAATGAGGAGACACAAGAGTATGCCAAACTACTAGACTCACGCAAGGTTTTGAAAGAAGAGGAAGACGCCTACTTGGAGCTAGATATGGAACGTCCTGCTTTTGGAATTGATGCTGGCTTAAGAGAGAACGAAGAGGACAGTAGCCTCAATACAAGCCAAGGAGAGGAGTGGAGCGAGCTGCTTGCTCCAAAGGTGGACCTCAAGCAACTTCCAAATGGGCTAAGGTATGCTTTCTTAGGTACAAATGACATTTACCCGGTCATTGTTAATTACTATCTGAATGATGATGAGTTAGACTCTCTCCTTAGGGAATTGATAAAGTATAGGAAAGCCATTGGGTATTCTCTTAGTGACATCAAAGGCCTTTCACCATTACTTTGTACTCATAGGATTCATTTAGATGATGAGAACACTTCTTCCATTGAACACCAAAGGCGTTTGAACTCGAACTTAAAAGAAGTTGTTAAGAAAGAGATCCTAAAACTCTTAGAGGCTGGCGTGATATACCCTATCAGTGATAGCACGTGGGTCTCTCCAGTCCATGTGGTACCTAAGAAAGGGGGCATCACGGTTATAAAAAATGAAAAAGATGAGTTAATTCCTACTAGAGTTATAACCGGCCATAGGATGTGCATTGACTATAGGAAACTCAACAAAGCCACTAGGAAAGACCGCTTCCCACTGCCATGCATTGATCAAATGCTAGAAAGATTAGCCAACCACCCCTATTACTGTTTTCTAGACGGTTATAGTGGCTTCTTTCAAATCCTGATTCACCCAAATGATCAAGAAAAGACAACATTCACTTGTCCTTATGGAACTTATGCATATAGGAGAATGCCTTTTGGTTTATGTAATGCTCTTGCCACATTTCAAAGATGCATGATGTCTATATTTTCTGACTTGATTGAGGAGATGGTTGAGGTATTCATGGATGATTTCTCCGTGTATGGCTCTTCCTTTGGTGTTTGCTTGTCTAATTTGTGCAGGGTGCTTAAGAGGTGTGAGGAGACCAATCTCGTGCTCAATTGGGAGAAATGCCACTTCATGGTAACAGAGGGGATTGTCCTTGGTCACAAGATCTCAGAAAAAGGCATTGAAGTGGATAGAGCAAAGGTGGAAGTGATGCTCACTTTGGCGCCTCCGGCTAACGTAAAAGGCATAAGAAGTTACTTGGGGCATGCCGGCTTCTACAGGAGGTTTATCAAAGATTTCTCCAAGCTAGCACGTCCTCTCACAAGACTACTATACAAGGAAGCTGATTTCATCTTCGATGAGGAATGCCACCAAGCGTTCAAAATCATTAAAGGCGCGCTAGTAATCGCACCAATAGTCCAAGCCCCGGATTGGGACTTTCCCTTTGAGATCATGTGCGACGCTAGTGACTATGCTTTAGGAGCTGTCTTGGGGCAGAGGAAAGACAAGAGGTTGCATGTTATCTACTATGCTAGCCGCACCTTGGACGATACACAAGTAAAATATGCAACCACCGAAAAAGAGTTCCTAGTGGTTGTCTTTGCGTTTGAGAAGTTCTGGTCATACTTGGTGGGTTCTAAGGTGATTGTATACACTGATCATGCAGCACTGAGGTACATCTACTCCAAAAAGGATACCAAGCCGAGACTACTAAGGTGGATCCTTCTCTTGCAAGAATTCGATATGGAGATCAAAGATAAGAAAGGCATAGAGAATGGTGTGGCGGATCATCTTTCTAGGATGAGGGTGGAAGAAGTCTTACCTTTGGATGACTCACTCCCCGAAGAGCAGCTTATGATGGTCAACACCGTGGTATGTGCAAGGCTAGAACAGAAGCTTGAAGAAGTTTTGAGTCTAAGGGAAGAAGATCTCCCTTGGTATGCGGATATTGTTAACTTCTTAGCATGTGGAGAGGAGCCTACTCATTTGGACCGGTACCACAAGAAGAAATTTATGAGGGATGTCTCACACTACTTTTGGGATGACCCTTACCTATACATAAGGTGTGTGGACAGCCTATACCGAAGGTGTGTTACAAGAGAAGAGGCGAGAGACATACTTCTACATTGCCACGGTATGACATATGGGGGTCATTTTGCGAGTTTCAAGACTGCTACAATGGTTCTCCAAGCTGGCTTTTGGTGGCCTACACTCTTCAAAGATGCACATGAATTCATCAAGTCATGTGAAGCATGCCAAAGAGTCGGGAACATCACCAAAAGAAACGAAATGCCACAAGCGCCAATCTTTGAAGTAGAGATCTTTGACGTGTGGGGAATCGATTTTATGGGCCCATTTCCATCATCATATGGCGACAAGTACATTCTTGTGGCAGTAGACTATGTGTCTAAATGGGTGGAAGCCATAGCTTCACCAACAAACGATTCAAAGGTGGTGGTTAAACTCTTCAGGACAATCATCTTTCCAAGATTTGGAGTTCCTAAAGTGGTGATTAGTGATGGAGGCAGCCACTTCATCAACAAGATTTTTGAAAGTCTCTTGAGAAAACATGGTGTTAAGCACAAGGTGGCCACGCCCTATCACCCTCAAACAAGCGGCCAAGTGGAGGTTTCAAATAGACAAATCAAGACTATACTAGAGAGGAACGCGGGAGTTACAAGGAAGGATTGGTCTAGCAAGCTTGATGACGCTCTTTGGGCGTATAGAACAGCCTACAAAATTTCCATTGGAACCACGCCTTTCAACCTCCTCTATGGCAAGTCTTGTCACCTTCCTGTGGAGTTAGAGCACAAAGCTCTTTGGACCGTGAAGCAACTCAACTACAATCTCAAGACTGCCCAAGAAAAGAGATTAATACAACTTCAAGAGCTTGATGAGCTAAGAATGGACGCTTATGAAAGCGCCAAGATTTACAAAGAAAGGACCAGGGCCTTTCATGACAAGAAGTTGGTACACAAGGAGCTCAAAGAGGGAGGCATGGCTCTACTCTATAACTCAAGACTGAAGTTGTTCCCCGGAAAGCTCAAGTCTAGGTGGTCCGGGCCATTTGAGATAAGAGAAGTACTACCATATGGAGCAATTACTTTGGTTGGGAAGAATGGAGAAAATTTCACAGTGAATGGGTACAGAGTCAAACCCTACATGGCGAGTGACTGCAGCAAGGAGAGCACCACGTTGCCTCTCCAAGACCTCCCACTAGCCTAACCAAGTAAAGTCAAGCTTAGAGACTTAAAACAAGCGTGCTTGGGAGGCAATCCCATGACTATCATTGTATATATTTTTGTTTCAAATTTATGCTTTCTATTTTGAGTGTGTGTGAGCAGGAACAAGAGAAAATGGAGAACCAAGAACCGTGCCTACAAGGCCTAAGCACAACAAACTCCAAGGTACCAAAAACTCCAACCTTTGTAAATATCATGCATTTTTGGATTTTTATTTTTATTTTTGATTGATGGTCTCCCTTGAATTTTTATTACACAAGAGACTGTGTAATTTAAGTTTGGGGGAGAGGTTGAGAGATTTAATTTTGTGTTTTGTGCTCTTATTTTTCCCTTTTGCATATTTGAGTCTTCATGCATACATATAAAATTGCATAGAAAAATAAAATAAAAATCAGAAAAACTCTTACAAATTTCAAAAAAAAAAATTAAAAAAAAATTCATATAGCTTGCATCTGCATTGTCAAAAATTGTAGGATTGAGTCTAGATTTTTATCATATAGGTTGCATCATTCATATGCATAGGGGGCAATGATGAAAAAATTTCCATAAAAAAAAAAAATGTTTAAGCTCATGTATTGGTTCAAGGCCCTAGTTAGTAATTCTTTGATGCTTTGCACAACTTTGAAATTAAGTTCTAACCATCCTTGGATCATTTGACTTGATTTTCGTTGCTTAAAGTTGAAACAAGCATGAATTGAATCTTTCCTAAAAATTGGAACCTTAACATGAATATCTAATTATCATACTTGTGCATTTGGAAAAGAATACATGGATTACAAAAAATATTTAAGCTTTCTTATTCACTTCACCACTCTCTTGTAAGCCTAAATAGAATACCACACCTTGACCCTTGCCTTATTTCAAGCCAAAATTCTTGTGTGTTTACAAATTGTGAGGCCTTATTTTCTGTTTGAACTTGGCATAAAGTGTTAGGTTTAGGGCGACATGTTTAGGCTCTCATGATGATGCTGGCTTTTCATATTAAAAAGCTAGTTTTATGCTTGATTTGAGATTGGGAGTTCACGGTTTTGAAAGAAAAAGTGTTAAGGAATTGAATGAAAAAGGGATAAAAAGTTCTAAGTGGTTGGTCTTGAATTGTGATAAGAAAAAGCTCAAGTTAAAAGAAAAAGAGCCCTAGAGGCCAAATGCATAAAAGAAAAAATTTAGAAGAGGGCTATCTAAATAAAGAAAAGAGCTAATATTTATGTGACCATACCGCTAGCCTTAAGCAAGGTTGAAGAAGTTTCCCTAAAAGTGAATGTGATTGATGGAGTTCTTGTGGGATTATGCTTGGCGTGTCTAGCCTTGTTGATTTGGGTAGTCTCTAGAGGGTGAGTGAGCTTGGAAAATAAAAAATGAATGAGAAAGGGATTAGGATCATTGTTAGTATACTTGGGTAGATGTGAGTCTAGTCATGTATGCATGCATTGCCTTTTACCTTTAGCATTATGCATAAGTTCAAACCTTTTTGAGAAAAACCAATGCTTGGAGTACCCATTTGAATGAGATCATTTTTATCTCATAGCCTTGTCCCTTGCCAAATGTATTCAGTTTTAAATGCACAAGTGTGATTCACGATTTGAGCTCTTAATAAATGTTAAAGGTTAGAATTCTTGGATTGTTTGGAATAGACAAGTCATGATTTGATTTTTGATATGTGATGATTATGGCTAAGTTCTTTTGAGTAAATGCTTGTGTACTGCATCCTAGAACTGAGAACTAGGACCTTTGAACTAATACATTTGAAAAACACTTGTGGATTTGAGCCCCCGTTTTTAATCATCTCTTCCTAGCTTGAATTTTGTTTGCTTGAGGGCAAGCAAAAGGCAAGTTTGGGGGAGTTGATATCCTCATATATTTCGCATATTTAGCATGCATTTAGAATAGGTTTTCATGCATACATCATTCATAATAGGCTAGTTTGCATCATTTGTCTCATTCTAAGTCCTAGAACCCTTTGCATTAGCATTTGCATGGTTTCTTGCATGAATGCATCATTTTCAGGTTGTTTGGAGCTGTGATGGATGCTGAGCATTGCCAAGAAGATGAAAGAAGAGCCTAGGAGTTGGCAAGAATCAAAGAAAAACTCGGACAAAAGCAAAGAGGCCGTGATCGACCGGCCGATCGAGCCAAATGACTCGATCTAAGGCCGATCGAGCAACCTGAGTCGATCACTCGGCAGATCGAGTAGCCGATCGACCAAACCGCTCGATCACTCGGCAGATCGAGTAGCCGATCGACCAAACCGCTCGATCACTCGGCCGATCGAGTGGACGATCGACCGGCCAGCCCGATCCAAAGGCCGATCGACCACTTCTACTCGATCTGCCGAGTCAAACCATCCAACCTTTCTCCAACTTGTGATTGTCTTCTAGTGAGGGGACCACCTTGGCATGAAAGTCTCCTAAGAGACAAGCAGCCCTTGTTTTAGGGAAAGGGTGGACAATTTCTTAATTGTTTTCACCTTATGACAAAAGAGAGAAAGACTTTCATGCACATAATGATTCACACACTTATCATAATTTACTTTCACCTAATTTTTGTAAGTTGGGCGTGGAGAGAGAGTTCATACCTTGTTCTTGAGTGTTCTTCATTTGCTCTTCATTGTTCTTGCTTGTTCTTGCTAGTTCTTGTTTGTTTCTTGTTTATTTCTTTTGTTAAAACTCTTGTATTTTGTATATGATTCAAGTATCTTTGTCTTTCTAATCTCAAATCTTTCTTCTTGTTAAAAACCAATTATGTTCATCAGCTCTAAACTTATGTTTAAGAGAAGCATGAACATGATTTGTGAGTAAACCACCAAGGTTTCGGGTTGGGATGATTAAGGGGGTTGAAAACTAGATTTTGGGTATTTTCTTGTTCTTCATCTAATTCTATTCTTGGATTTCGGGGTTTTAAGGTCTAGAGATTCTCGATGGAGATCTCTTTAATATAGGGATTTCCTTATCCTAAAAAGACTTAGGAAATCCCTTAAAACCAAATCCAAGAGACTAGCTCATCCTTTCCCAAACATCATGGATGCTTAGGGAGCTAGTTAAGCCATTTTTTAAGATCCATGCTTAATGTTCTTCACCTTATCTTTCCACCACACATCATGGGTTATGAGGAAAGGGTGAAGAAAGGATTTACACCATACACCATGAGTAAATCTAGTTTGGCTCCTTAAGGCTTAGAGATAGCACTAAAAAGTGTAAAAATATGTTTTCAAAACCCAAGTTCGAATTTTCAACCTCCCTAAGAATGAATCCCAACTTTGAATCTGTTTTTAATCTTTCAAAACTTAAAATTATTTTCTCCCTGTTCAAAGTTAATTGTTTTCTCTAAAATTCTCTAGATTAGCTTAATTATGCAATAGAGTTTTTATAAATTTGTAAAATTGTGTTTTTACTATTTTTAGTATTTTAGAAATTGTTTAGAGTCTTATTTTACTGTCTGGTGTTGATTTTGTAGTTGTTTGATTTTTAGAAATAGTTTTTGAAAATCTTGCTACTCACCATCAAATTGTCAGGTTAATCCGGTTTTAGATTTGGATTTTATTAAATTAGTAGATCGGTTGTTTTATGGTTTAGGAGTCATCTAGTAGTTGTATAACCCTTCTGTAGGGATTTTAAAATAGTTTTTGTGTCTGTTTAATAACCGCAAGTAATTGTTTTAGGATTATTCACCAATTAACCCGAATTCTGCTTAGCTTCAATTGAACTCTTGTATTCTTAGTATCTTTCACCCCAATTTGGATTGACACCTAAAGTACTACAACTGCAAAAAGAGGCTTTAGGTTTTGATTAAGAAACCATGTAAAAATCATGCTTATCACTTGACGACTCTTCTGGATGCACACCGCATGCATGGCCGAGCAGTGGAGTTTGTTGAGTCTTTAAAGATGACGCATAAGGAGGCGCATGATCATTTGGAGGTCTCAGCTCAGAAGTATAAGACTCGCGCGGATACAAAGCGTCGTGAGTTGATTTTTGAGCCGGGCGAGATGGTTTGGGTCGTTTTGACTAAAGATCGTATGCCTTTGCATGAGTATAACAAGCTGCGTTCGCGGAATATTGGTCCTGTTGAGGTGTTGGAGCGCATCAACAACAATGCTTATCGACTTCGTCTCCCTACTCAGATCAAGACCGCTGACGTTTTTAACGTCAAGTACCTTTACAAGTTTCTTGGCGATAACACCGTACCAGATTCGAGGACGAATCTTCTCCTACCCTGAGAGACATGATGCAACGCATCTTCACTATCTTTTTTTTTTTGGTACGAGGAAGGAGACAATTGTCCCCTTCATTTTATTCAACTGAAAAGAAACTACAACCTTACAAACCGAGAACCCGCAACACCATTATTGTCCTCCACCATAATCTGAGTAACACTATCCGGACTAAGATCAAAGAAATGTAAACCTAAAGGTAAAGAAAACGCATAGTTCGCTAAACCATCCGCTAGACGATTTGCTTCTCTATACACATGAGAAATCCGGATTATCTAGTCCCTTGATATGAAGCCATAACACAAACGTACTAGGAAGGACAGGGGGTGAGAATCACTTATCCCTGACTGTAAAAAATATCTTCACTATCTTATGATAGACGTATTACTTATTATTTATGTTATGGGTTTTGTTTTGGGTTTCTACGTTTAAGTATTTCTTGGGCTTTAAGTTTTATCTAAGTATTTCCTTTTCTATTATGATTTAGAGTTTCATCCCTCACATTATGTATCTATAGCCACCTTTGCGTTCAAGGAGCAGCAGTTGTTTTATTAATTAATAAGAAGAGCTTTGAAGCTTATTTATCTCTTGGATTTCGGCTATTCATTCGAATCAACGATCTTCAAGTCTGTTCTTTGTATGGCTATTCGTGTGAATCAACGAGCATTAAGCTTTGTTATGATTAGGCTGCGCCAAATTGTTGTGTGCGTTCGGTCCTCTTCTCGGTATGGGAAGTTTAAGGCGATTTGCAAGCTTATTTTTCAAGTGGTAGTATACAGGCTCTACAAAGAGAAGAATTCAAAATTCATCAACTGCCAAGCCGGCTCATGTTATTGTAAAGAAAAATCCAACTTCTCATATAAGGGTTAATCTTTCAGGCTTGGATCGTCGAGCAATCCATCACCTTAACTCTCCTTCATCATTTATTCAAGCTGATCTGAAAACCTATGTTTATACGTGGTTTAAATCCATTCAGCAGTAGGCATCATTGATCATCAGCATCATCTAAGGTTTTTATCAATTGCTTTGCATTCTGTGTGTATTGTTTTCTGCTATTTTATCAATGTACTGAATTTGAGTTGTAATTGCAAGATGCTACTTTTGGGAGATGAAGATGAATTAAGTATAAATTAAAAAAAAAACGTATAGTGCGTGTATATGTGTATACACTCACATGCAATCCTCGTACTAAACAAAATAGAGAATCATGATAACTTCCCTCTCTTTTTGCCCAAAAAAGAAAAAAGATAACTTCTTCTCTGTGTTTACACTTCAAATGTGTTGTAAACTATTTAATATCTGGCAAGATATATATATATACATCGAAACATGCATATATATAGAAATAAAAATAAGTTACTGTGGGTGCATAGTGATGGTGGACTCCAACTTCGTTTTATTCGACGCCGCACGTTTTGAAGCTGCTTTATTTGAACGTGTCTTTATTTGACGTTTATAACACTCCCTCCTTGGAGAACAGTGTCACTATCACATCTTGTGAAGTTGTGTGCTACCTCGTTAAAAACTTTTTCACGGAAAAACCCAGTGGAATAAAAACCATGACAAAAGGAAAAAGAGTGCAACAACAGTAAACTCCCCCGGGAAATAATGGATCTCATCTTCTCTTCACAAGTCTCGTAGATGCCGCATTCCAATACCATGAACATGCTTCTTGAATGTTGTAGTGGGAAGCACCTTTGTAAATAGATCGGATGCATTGTCACATGAACGAACATATTGAATGTCCACTTCTTGATTTTTCTCGAGCTTTTTAATGTAGGAGAAAAATCTTGGAGGGATATGCTTCATTCGATCACTTTTGATATAACCTTCTTTGAGCTGTGCGACACATGCAGCATTATCTTCAAATATTTTTGTTGGCTCCTTAGTTGTGTTTATCCCGCTTGTTTCTTGTATGTGATGAATTATAGATCTGAGCCATACGCATTCCCTGCAAGCTTCATGTAATGCAATTGTTTCTGCATAATTCGAAGACGTTGCAACCAAAGTCTGCTATTGGGAACGCCAAGAGATTGCAGTTCCACCAAATGGGAAAACATATCCAGTTTGCGATCGAGCTTTATGCGGATCTGATAAATATACTGCATCTGCAAAACCAACCAGACCAACCTCGGAGTTTCGAGAATAAAATAAGCCAAAATCAATCGTACCTTGTAGATACCAGAATATATGTTTTATTCCGTTCCAATGCCGGCGCGTTGGTGATGAACTATACCTTGCAAGTAGGTTAGTAGCAAAAGCTATATCTGGTCTAGTACAATTTGCAAGATACATAAGAGCACCAATAGCACTCATATAAGGCACTTCAGGGCCTAATACTTCTTCGTTACTTTCACAAGGCCGAAATGGATCCTTGTCAATATCAAGTGATCTATTGACCATTGAAGTACTTAAAGGAGTCGTTTTATCCATACTAAAGCGTTTTAACACTCTTTTGATGTAATTTGATTGATGCACAAATATTCCATCTCGAAAATGCTCTATCTAAAGCACAAGACAAAACTTTGTCTTTTCAAAATCTTTCATTTCGAATTCTTCTTTCAAATGAGTTCTTGCATCATAGATCTCCTTTTGAGTTCCAATTATGTTCAGGTCATCAACATATACAGCAATGATCACAAAATCTGATGCGGATTTCTTAATAAACACACAAGGGCATATCACATTGTTGATGTAACCCTTACTCAACAAGTATTCACTTAAGCGATTATACCACATGCGTCCGGATTGTTTTAATCCGTAAAGTGATCGATGTAACTTGATTGAACAAATCTCTTTAGATTTTTACCTTAATTCTTCTGGCATTTTCAATCCTTCAGGGATTTTTCATATATATGTCACTATCAAGTGAACCATATAAATATGTTGTCACAACATCCATCAGATACATGTCTAGATTCTTGGATGCTGAGTATCTGAATGTGATTGCATCCATTACCGGAGAATATGTTTCTTCATAATCAATTCCCGGTCTTTGAGAAAAACCTTGTGCCACAAGTCGGGCTTTATATCTTGTGACCTCATTTTGCTCATTTCTTTTTCTTACAAATACTCATTTGTATCTGACTGGCATTACATGTTCTGGTGTTGTGACAATAGGTCCAAAAACATTTATTTTATTGAGGGAGTATAATTCTGTTTCTATGGCCATTTTCCATTTCTTCCAATCATGTCTTTTCTGACATTCTGATATAGATCTTGGCTCTAGATCATCACTTTCATGATCGAGCTCTTTAGATACAGAAAAAGAAATATTTCATCATTATCTTCTATTTCATCTCTGATCCATAATTCTCCATTTTGGGCGTAATTGATGGAAATCTCATATTCTTCTTTTTCTTTTTTATCTTGAGGACTTTCTTCCATATGTGGTTCTTCTGGAACCATCTCATATATGTCCTCTTGGCACTTTTCGTTACTTGGTTCCTCTAGAACAATTTTACTTTGTTCTCCCACATTCTTTTTCTTTCGGGCATTTTTATCTTTAGATCCCATCGGTCTCCCCCTCTTTAACTGAACCCTAGGTTCATTTGATATGTTCCCATCAATGTGTTCTTCAGGAACACTAATTTTGGATGGAACATTTACAGCGGGGATGTATGACTTTGTCAACCTTTTTGTATCTGTGAAGCCGTCTGGTAACTGGTTTGCCAACCTTTGCATATGTACAATTTTCTGAACTTCCGTCTCACGTTGATTGGTAGGAGGATCAAGATAAGCCAAAATTTTTGTACACCATGTGATGTTATCTTTTGGTGATTCTCTCAATCCTCCCCCTAACGCGGGGAATTTATTCTCGTTAAAATGGCAATCGACAAAACGTACCGTAAACATAACGTCAGTTACTGGTTCCAGATATCTAATGATACTTGGTGACGTATAACCGATGTATATTCCCAATCTTCGTTGTGGCCCATTTTTGTTCTCTGCGGTGGGGCTATCGGAACATAAATCGCACAAACAAAAACACGAAGATGGGAAATATTTGGCTCATGACCAGTCATTAACTGTAATGGAGAATATTCATTATATGCACTTGGCCGCATCTGAAGCAGTGCTGCAGCATGCAAAATAGCATGTCCCCATACATTAATTGGGAGTTTTGTTCTCAATATAACGGTCTTGCAATCCATTGTAACCGTTTAATCAATGACTCAGTCGTGCCATTTTGTGTATGAACATGTGGAACCGAATGTTCAACATCGATTCCTAAAGACATACAATAATCATTAAACACTTGTGAAGTGAATTCACCAGCGTTGTCCAATCTCACTTTCTTTATGGCATAATCAGGAAATTGTGCTCTTAGTCTGATTATTTGAGCAATGAATTTAGCGAAAGCCGTATTTCGTGTTGTCAATAGACACACATGTGACCATCTACTGGATGCGTCAATCAAAACCATAAAATATCGAAACGGCCCGCATTGTGGGTGAATCGGCCCACATATATCACCATGTATTCTTTCTAAAAATTCTGGTGATTCATTCCCAACTTTTGCTGGTGATGGTCGAGTTATGAGCTTTCCTTGAGAACAAGCATTATATAATAATTTGTCTGTTTGTAATATTTTCTCATTTTTCAACGGATGGCCATTAAAATTTTGCACAATTTTTCTCATCATGATTGAAGCAGTATGGCCTAATCTTTCATGCCAAACTTTAAAGTACTAGTAAACTTCGGGTTTACTGTAACATATGATCCAATCATATTTATTTTTGTGCAATATAATGGAGAGGACAACATTTGCAACTCTTCCAATATTTGTTTTTTCTCTGATGTAATGCAAAGATCTTCAATGCCATTTTTATTCATAGTCTGTACATGATATCCATTTCCACGAATATCTTTAAAACTTAATTAATTTCTGTAGGACTTTGGAGAATATAATGCATCATTTATTTCAAACTTTGTTCCCCTTGCCATTGAGAAAGTGACTCTTCCGGAGCCCATAATAATTTTTGCATTACCAGATATTGTATTCACGCTTCCGGCGGAATCTTTCATTTTAAGACAGGAGAAATACTTTTTATCTTTAATTATCGTGTGCCTTGTAGCACTGTCTGCCAGACATATATCTCCATCCTTTATCTCAAATTCTGGCATTTTCTGGATTTAAAATATTCATAAAGTGTATTAGTAATCATTTAACAAAACATAAACTTATATTATAAAATTTATTTCACAAGAAAACTTATTTTACAATGAAACTTATTTTAAAACATTAAACATAAAAGTACGTAAAATACTAAAAACATCAAACTTTTATTTTCTTGTCTTATTCAGAGGAAAACATCATATTACATCGATTTCGTTGATTCTTCAGGATCAACTAGGAAATCTGAGACATCGAGATGAGTGTCATCATTTAGACCATGAAAAGAAGGTCCTGGTTCACCAGAAATGAAATTAGTTTCATTTCCCTTTTCTTTTGTCTTTTGTGACTTCCGGTACAGATCGGCTAAATGCTTTGGCGTACGACAGGTACGTGCCCAATGATTTTTCATGCCGCATCTGTAGCAAACAGTTTCCTTCTTTCTTTTAAATTCACGGCCATCATCCCTTTCATGAAAATTCATATTTTTTTTTTACGGTTGAAATCATAGGGATGATATCCTTTTTCTTGGCCTCGCCCACGACCATATCCACGTCCACGACCACGGTATCGGTTGTGTCCACCTCCACGTCCTCGCCAATTATTATAGCTAGACGATGCAACATTCGTTTCTCGGAATGGTGCAGATCCAGTTGGACGGCTCTGATGGTTCATCATCACGAGTTCGTTATTTTGCTCGGCAACAAGCACTACATGCATCAACTCCGAATAACGAGCATATCTATTTGTCCGGTACTGTTGTTGCAAGACTACATTACTCGGGTGAAATGTGGAGAGAATTTTTTCGATCATATCATAGTCACTTATACTTTCTCCACATAACACCATCTTGGATGTAATTCCAAACAGCGTAGAATTATAATCACTAACGCTTTTGTAGTCCTGGAACCGGAGATGTAACCACTCGTGCCTGGCTTTTGGTAAGATCACATATTTTTAGTGATCAAACCTTTCTTTTAAAGATTGCCAGAGATCTGCAAGATCTTTTTTTATGATTGATAGTAGGATTTTTCCACTTCAATTAATCTCTACTACTCATGTCATTGTAGTATTTGAGATGTCAATCCATAAGGGGTTAAGATTAACAACACTAGGAATACATGAAACTATCTAAGCTAAGCCAAATTCGAAATTTAGTGACAAGGAACAAATAAAAACAAGCTACAAGTTAAAAGAGACACTACAAGACTAATTATAAGACCTTAAACATTAATTATCACTAATCAAGCACTAAACAAGAGTTACTACTAAGCAAGATTACCAAAATACTAAAAACGAAACCTAGGGATGGAATCATTGATTTGGGCAATCAAATGGACAACCTTGCAATCATTTAAGCAACTAATCAAGCTATCTCTATGCCTAGAACACTTAATAAAGACTAATCCATGATGTTTGGCACTAATCCCTTTCCTAATCACCCTAATGAACTAATGATGTGTTAGCATTAAAATGATTAGCAAGCAATAAGCATAAGTCTAAATGGCATGATAAACACCCTAGGCAACTAATATCTTAGGCTAGGAATGTAAATCTCTTAGAAAAGTGGTTCAAGCATTTCATCAAACACTTGGTGGGTGTGTGAAATGCTTATGATCCTAAATAGCAAAAGATTAGCTATTTGGCATGAAGAACACTTTAATAAGAAGAGAGATGGAAGAATCTATCCTAGATTGCAAGTTTGAACCATAAGAAATCCCTAAATCTAACCCATCCCTAAGTTCCTAAGGAAACTACTCACTAATCATGCTTAAACCCATCAAATCAAAGATTAGAAAAAGGTTAAACATGATTAGAAAAAGATAAAATAAGAAATCTAAGAAAGATAATGCATTAAACTCAAAAGATTCAAGCTTAAACAAAGTATTTGCCCAAAGTGGCTAAAAGTTTAAGCTAAGAACAAGAGAATAAAAGTTGGGATAAAAAATTAGGTCTAAAGAGTATTTATAGGAGGGACCCATAAAGTAGACAAAAAGATTCGTCTGGCAAAGTTTCGACGAGGTTCACCGAAACTACTGGTCGAAACTTCACCCTGGAGAGAAGTTTCGGTGAAGCCTCGTCGAACATAGTCGTCGAACCGTCGTCCTGGAGAGAAGTTTCGGCCAGCCTCGTCGAACCGCCTCGTCGAACCGTTTTAAAATCGATGTAACTTTCTAACCAGGGGTCCGAATGACTTGATTCCAATGGCACTAGAAAGCACAATGGATCCTCTACAACTCTTAAGAAGGCTTCAGAGTCAGATTCTAATTTCAAGGCCTTCTTCCAGACACATACATTTTGCGCCTCCAAATGCTTGATATGCTTCTACAAGACTTTTGCTTCTCATTTAGCTGCTTCTCTTCTTCCTCTTGATGATTTCTTGCCCTTCCTTTGCTATGCCATCCTTCTCCAACTCCATTCATGCTTCCATAGCATCCAAATCACCTGATCAAGACTCCAAATGCACCAAAATATGCAAAGACTATGCAAATACACCCTAGAACTCTAAATGATCAAAATGCAATACAATGATGCTTAATTAGGTTCCTAAATGATAAGAAACTTACACTAAATGGAGGTAAATATGATGCAAATTATAGACATATCAATGATATATTCATCTTTTAAACCGTCGTGGATATGGTGACGTAAAAACATCATGGCTTTTGCCTTTTTCTCATCTGATGTCATTTTTGATTTATCGAAGGTATCAACGAGCCTGTTTCCTCTTAGATGCATTTTCGCACCTACTCCCCACGTCATATAATTTTTTCCAGTAATATCGAGGGCAGTAATCTCGAGTTTTGCCAAATTTGACATTATCTCTGAATTAATAAGAACTTTAACAATTTAGTTTTAATCATAAAATATTTATAAATTAAATTTGAACATGGTAATAATATAATAATTGCATAATTAAATATTAATCAAAGTACATATTTATTTTATTAAAGTATGCGAGGTATTGGAATAAAGAAAGCGATTACGAGGAATACAGACGCATAAAACAGCAAAATAGAAATTATCACGGATTCTTCTGGAGAAAGTTCTTCGACGAGTAAACTATAAAATGTGCCGAGAATATAACCAAATACAAAGAGTAAAAATAGGAAAAACATTTTTCTTCTTTTCTTATGAAAACTAAAAAATAATTTTGTAGAGGATTTTCGGGAAAGATGAAATATTGAGTGTGATGAGTGAAATATAAAAGTTTTTATAGATGAAGAAAATATTGTTTACTAACCGTTAACTAGCCGTTGGGAGTGTAAAAACAATTTTAAAATTTCTTAATTACCGTTAGGTGATAAAGTCTTAAAATAAAAATCAATCAGAAATTTTAAATAATATAGACATATATTTAACTGTAATATTATGGTGATGAGATCATCCACATTTAAGCAATAAATAAATTATAAGGCGGCTTAGCCGTCCAGTAAAATATTAATAAATAAGCATGGGTGTGAATTTTAATCCTCCACTCCATAAATATGATCTGAGGAGACATAATCTACCATGTGATCATTTCGATCGTGAAGGCATAGCCTATCATAACGATCGGCTCGGAAAAGGTATAGCCTATCATCCCGGCATAATAAATAAACGGAGAAGGCATAGCCATTTTTTCGTAAATAATAATCTTTAAAATAAATTGAACATAAATAAATCTCACCTTGCTTGTATATAGACGGATCGAGAGACGTTCGTACTGGTAACGTGTTGTAAACTATTTAATTTCTGGCAAAATATAATATATATATATATATTATAACAATTTCTCAAAGAGAGAGAGGTGGAGACGTGATGGGATGAGAGAAGGGAATTCTCTTTATTATCTTTTGCTTTTTATATATATGTTATTACAAATCATCGAAACACGCATATATATATAAATGAAAATGAGTTACTGTACGTGCATAGTGACGGTGGGCTCCACCTTCGTTTTATTCGACGCTGCACATTTTGAAGCTGCTTTATTTGAACGTGTCTTTATTTGACGTTTATAACAAAATGTTTTTAATGTATCCTAGAATTTTTTTTTTTTTTTTTTTTTTTTGTTAAATGGCCTTCAAATGTATCATGGATTAAAACGACTAATCTTGAAATTTAGAGAAAATCGGATTTCCTTCATCTAAAACGGCTAAACAATCACCAAAAGAGAAAAGAGTTAATGGTGGTAATCGGTATGTACTCTGCTTATAACTATTACGATATCATATCACGTATTTTTTCAACTACAAGATTTATCAAGACCAAGATATCGTAGATCTGGATCACCTAAGATAAGTGTAAATGGTAACTGTGAAATCTAGCGGAATGCGGAATCTGACGGAACTTTTGGTGTTTTTTAGCTGAATTTTGCGGAATAACTAATAATGTAAATGGTAACAGAAGAACTGCGGAATTACGAAATAGTTGAAAAAAATATTTTAAAATAATTAAAAAATATGAATTAAGTGTATAAATAGATGAAAAATAAAATTGTTTTAATGTATTATTAATGTATTAAACAACATAAAAATGCAAAAAAAACAAAATCAAGAACTACAAAAAATAATAAACTAAAAATATATTTGTTCCTAGATATATTAATATACTAATAATATATAACCCATAATAGTTGTTTGATTATTTTTCGTATTGTATGCATACTTGCTTCATCCGTTGTTACTTCTTATTTTTGTAAAAACTTGGTTCAGTATATTTTTAATTTCTTAAATATTTGTATTTGTTATTTCTGACTTTTTTTATCTAAAAAAAATATGATTATATGCTATAATATGGTGGATACTTAATAATCAAAATAATCTCTAACATGGGCAATAAATACGCATGAATAATTTTACATTAAGTTTTTCAAAATTTTAGTTTTCTTTATTTTTTTCACCTAACAAAAAACTGAAAAAATAGTTTGTGGAATTATAAAAAACTATTTGATATATTAATTTAAAATTAAATATATTCAATATTTAAAATTAATATGAAAATCTGATTAATAAGTAAAATTGTTATGTAATATTTGGAAAGATAATTTTAAAATAAAAGTTGAAGAGAATTTTATTCAAAACTATAATATATATTGTATCAGCTATTAAACCAAAAGATTAGAAACATAAATATATATAAAAGATAAAAAATTTACTTTATTGGATAGTGTTTTTTCAATTCCATTCCACAAACTGGAATGGTGTATTTTCTAATTTTCAGCCAATTGTATTCCTCAATTCCTCGCAATTCCACAATTCCACATGTGCCAGTTAGACCCAAGATATGCTTACTTATAAGATAATTCACAATGAAATTTGAATATGATAATTTTACTTTGTCATGTTACATGTATATTAGCTGCACGTTAATGTAATCGAGATTTGCGCGACCCAAAAATAAAAGAATACCATAACGTTCAAAGATTACTCTCTCAAAGAAAAAAGGACTACTATAAATTAAAAGTCTCACTCTCTGAGTTTTACATCTTGGTTTCATTTATACGAATTTTCGTTCTTCCCATTTTTCAGCATACATACATGACGTCATCCATATTAAGATCTCCTTGCAAGATTCCGGCGATGAAAGGGTTTGAGCAGAAGAGCAACGTGGGCCTTAAAGCAGCGACGTATAACGTGAGAATCAATCCATTTCGAAGCACAGAAATTGCTTGTCAACTGCAAAAGTTCGACTCGGCCATGATATGGCCGGTAAATGCTCACGAGACGCTTCTAGTGCCAAGTAAACCCGCCAACCCCCTAACTTATCAGCCTCTTGTAAGTAAACATTTTTAGTTAATTTTTTTTACTATTTTAGAGCTCTAAATTTTGAGTTTTTTGAAAAGTAAGGTCTAGGTTTTAATTCCATAAATATAGAACCATAATTTGGATAAAAAAATTTAGCAATAACATTTTTTCTTTTTAGCTTTCAAACTTCTTTTGTTCTTACCTAATGTGAGTTAAGTGGTTTCCGTAAGACTAATAATTTAAAAATACGGAATATTTGATTTAATCACAAAATAAAAATAATCATAAAATCGAATAAAACGAGTTAAGAAAAATCGTAAATAATAAATCGGTAAAACCGAAACACTGGAACGGAGTCGAGATCGCAATCTCTTTCCTTAACTCAAAGAATCACCCATAATGTGGCATGTATAATCACGATTCAAGAATCCCGGGATACAATCGTTCAACCCCAAATCGCATCACTCGATCGCGGATCTAACGAACTTGTATCTCAACAAATACTCTCGAAATAAAAAAAATTACATGATGCAGTAGTGGATTGAAGGAATGTGTGTATAGCCTTTGCTTTGATCTAATGATCTGTATTTGGATGATTGGAAAAAGAGAGGCTAACCCATCATATATATAGTATGAGAAGGGACTTGAAAACATTACAAGTTTCCAATGTGTGATATTTTAACTTCCACAAAGAGTTATATTTAATGGAAACTTTCTATTTATTTGAGCCTCTTTCACAAGGAGTTATAGCTAATGGAAACTTTCTATTTATTAACTTTCAGAAAGAGTTATAGCTAATGGAAACATTCCATTTGTTTGGGTCTCAACCTATCGCGTATTCACACAAAACACAAAATAATAAAGCCTAATTGTCTTTATTAATTTTTGTTCCAACAATCCCCCACATGAATAGAATGACATCTAAACAAATGAAAACTTTACAGACTCGATAAACTAGATAAGACTTGACTTAAACTAGATGCTGATTTCACTAGACTAGACAGACTTTTCGAGAGTATAGCGAAGACTAACTGTATCTGAGATAGTAGCCTATCAGCCTTGAACCACTCATTGTTGATATCTGCCGGAATTACTCAGCCAGGTGGTGAACTTGATGTCTTGAACCGCTCGGTTTTTAATGTAAAACTAGACAACATATATTAATCCCACATGTACTCTAGTTAATTAATCCTTAACAAGTACCCATAAATTAATATCCCACGCGAACCAAGAAACTTATTGACCCAAAATCTTAAAAATCTTCCTCGTCGGTATGCTTTCGAATTCCGTATTTTTCTTCTTGGATTTTGGGAATTGACAACGCTGCAATTATTTACAGTTGATTACTGTTCTTTGTTTCATTTGCAAGCTAAGTAAGAATCAAATACGAATTCTCTGTTGTTAATATCATAATTTATCACAGTGAGTCTAAGTTACCAATTTCGTAGCAAATACTCAACATTCAATATCTCAATTAAATCACGAAAAGATTATCCGAAATTAAACTATAAATTTTAAAGATTACTACATTTTGGACGACTCTTATGCATATATGCGGTTTACATGAAAAAAAAAAAAAAAAAAAAAAAAAAAAAAAAAGCCTACTTTTCACAAACATTTCCAAGCAAAGATAGATTAATAATTTATGTAACACCTAAAATATAATGGTTTATCTTCATTCTTATGATGGTTTATCATTTAAGTATCTCTCAGCCACGGCAGCGTGAACCGCGGCTCCAACAGGTAAACTATCTTCATCGATCATGAAATGCGGTGAATGACCGATATGGACTGACCCGAGTTCTTCATTTCTTATGCCAATGAAGTAGAATGCGGCCGGGATGACCTCTGAGTAGAATGCGAAATCTTCAGCTCCCATCACCTGTGAAGCCAACGCGAAGTGGTCCTCTCCAAGCAAATCAACGGTGACTTTCTTCAAGTGTTTGTACATTATGTCGTGGTTTGTTGTTGGCGGATAGATCGCGTTCTGCTTCTCAAAGAAGTTCACTGTCGCTGTGCAACCGAAAACACCGACCTGTTCCACTAGTACCTGCCGTTACAAAAGATGAATATTTTTAATATGGCTACTCAATAGTCAATACTAGTAGGATTAGGCAAAATATCCATAATATCCACTACTAACTTATTAGTTAGTATACGCGTTAAAAACGGAACAAATTTGAAAACATGAATATGTTCTTCCCTAGACATATGAATATGAATGTATATTGATATACATAAGTTTAGATATATAAACTGCATGTCTATCATACCTATATAAATTTAGAAGATTTTGTCTACCAAATTAATATTAAAATTTTAAAAGTGAAGAACAAAAATATAAAAAATAAATTTATACGAAATTACAATGTATTTTAATAAAATTCTGAGGTTTAAAGTTTAAAGTTTCTTTTTAATAATAATTCTTTTAGTGAAGCAGATTCGAGTTCAAACAAAGATCTAATTTTTTACGAATATACAGATAATTCATATCTGGCTAAGTGCACTAATAAATACTTTCTTTATCGATATGATTCATGAATATCACAAAATAGAGATATTTGCTCCCTACCGACCGGTAAAACTACTTTGTTTATTTACCTTTTTAATACCAAATTCTCGAAACTATTTTTTGTTTTTTTTGTCTTTGAAATACTTGAAAAAGCCAAAACCGTTAATACACAATTTGAACCAGACTAAACCAATCTGACATTAGATTTGGACCAGACTACTATTTAGGTTTCAATTCGGTTTGAACAAAAACACAAATAAGATTTCAGGTTGGTTTGGGTTGGTCAATTTGGTCTGCAAGCCACTTTAAATTATGTTGGGCCCTGTTTTTGGACTATTATGTTGGAACCTACTTTTGAATCCTTCAGGGAAAAAAAATAGTGGTTAAACGGTACGCACCTCTTGAATACGTTTCATAAGGTAGTAGAAGCTTGAGTTAGAAAAAGCTCTAAAAGTGCCACCGAGAACCACCGTGTCCGGCGCCACATCGAGACTTCGACCGCCGTCAAATGAAGTCACCGACACAACCTACGATTCGAGAAAATCCGAATCAGAATTTCAGTTTTGCAATTTTCAGAAATATCTTGCGGTGGTTATTGAGAAGCACCTGAGCATCAAGAGGACTTGCTTCACGAGATACAATGCCTTGAAGGCTAATGACAGCGGAAGAAGCTGCCAGAATAAGATCAACAGAGCCGCCGCTCTCCTCCACAGTGATAACCGCCCGGAAAATTCCACATCCGGCGAGGAGAGGCCCACTCCTAGATCCAATCACACCCGTTGGGTGATCGTGGGACACATGGACGGCGAAGATAGCCTCCACGTCATCCAAGGCTCCGTCTTCTATCATCCTTTTCGCGCCGTTTCCAGCTTCTTCTGCCGGTTGGAATAACAGAACAACGGTTCCCTGTTAAAATCAGAAAATAATTTTATTGATTAGATGATGCAACAAGTATAATCAATAATTAAGTTTACACTATTACAAATGAATTAATGGGTGCAGTGTACTTGATTGATCATTAATTCACATTATTAATCATCATATCAAAACGGGCACTGACCCACTAAGAAACAAATTTTTAAAAACTTACCTAGAATTCGAAAAGACATAATCCACTTTTAAATCTCCTGTATATATAGTATATTTGAGAAACATTTTTATAAAAAAAACTTATCATCATGTGTCATCATCAAAATAATTTTTAAAATAATATAATAATTACAATCAATGTTATTCATATTAATTTGGTTGGAGGATATTTTTTTTGTCGAAAACATATTTATTTATCTTGAATTGTTATGATCATGATACAAAGCTGTTGTTAGCCATGAAGGCGGATAACTACATCCAGACAAAAAAAACTCTATTTAGAGAATTAAATATTTTTTTATTAAACTAATCATAAAATTAATTATTAATTAAAAGAAGATCTCACTCTCTTTCCTTAATTGACCACCAAAAATATTAGTAAATAATTTTTAAAAATATTTATTAGTTAATCTTTTTTTACAGCTATTAGTTAATCAAATAAAATAATAAAGATTTGATATCCAATTATATCATATTAATTATTTTCAAATCATTACATATTTTCTATCATCTTTGTTTAACTTTATTTTTAGAAATAAATTGAATTATCACATCAAACATATAATAAAACATTTTTTTTAAAGTAGCAGATGCTATGATTTATTAAATTTTTACAAACAAAATTAATCAATAAAACTGTTACAAATTTCACATTGAATATTTTTTTGAATGATAGTTCTGAAACATATTATAAAAATGATCAAAATAATCAATAATCATGAGTAAAAAGCCTGATTTATAAGACATACAAATTTGAAAGTTTTTATTGGATTTAATCTGGTTCCTTAATTAAATTATATAATTAGACCAAAAAATATTTTTTCTAAATATTTTAAATTGATCAAAATTTTAAATTATTTTATAATATTTGAATTGATCAAAAAAATAAACTTTAGATATTGAAAATTCATCAAAAATATTAAAATATTTTAAATTTGATCAAAAATTTTGATATATTATAATTTTATAATATTTTAATGTGATCAAAATTTCAACATTAACTAAATTATATTTACTAAGACTTGATCTAACACCAAATTATGTTGTTGTCAATAAATATTATTAACATACACATAAAATTAATTGAATTTCTTTTATTTCAAATCATTTCTAAATCATGTTTAATAAAGTACTTTATAGATTTCTCATCATGTATTGCGCGGAAGTAACCTATTAAGCAACTAAACAAAAAACTAATGTTATAGAAAGAGTTTCAAATCATGAAGTACCTTCAGAAGATGTTCACGAGACTTAAGAATATGGGCAGCACCAAGAAGCATAGTGACATGTGCATCATGACCACAAGCATGCATTTTGCCTGCAATTTTGCTTTTGTGTTTCCAGTCCACTGCTTCCTATTTTACATTACAACAAACTAATACATGTTAAATGATAAGTGCTTTAAAAACTCTACGCAGGAAAAAAAAATTCTTTTATCTTTCAAATGATCCAATCAAACTTTAGTTTTTTTTTTAATTCACAGCCAAAATATTTATTTTTCTCTTTTTTGTTCGTACAAAATATTTTCTTCTAGAGCACACAATTTAATATTTTCAAAAAATTTATAATTCTATAACTAAAATCATACAATAAAATATACAGTTAAAAAGAGGGTAATTGGCAAACTACCCTAATTAACATTTGTAATTTGAAAAATACACTGCTTTAATATTTTTTTATTACTAAATTTATTGATATATAAAAATACTATTGTGATCAGGATTTAATAATACATATTTTTATAAATAAAAATTTAAATCGAAAATTAAATATATTAGAGATATTTAATTAGATAAAACTTAGGATTTTTTCTAAATTAGATAAATTTTATATCAGATAGAACTTAATATTTGAGAAATATCTATACAAATTTAAAACTAGTTTTAGTAGAATAATCTATAGATAAATATAAAATATAAAAATATATAAAAATCTTAGAATTTATTTTTTCTTTTTTCCTATGAAAATATATTTGAGTAAAATATTCTATAAATTAGTATAAAAATAAGATTTTGGAATTTATAAATAAAATCAAAATAAAATAACATTAATTTAGTCATTTCATATATAATTAATTCTAGTTTAAAAAAAATGCAGTTTTCAAATTATAAACTAGATTTAATGTATTTACCCAAATTTTCTCTTACAAAAAAACCCTACATCCACATTTCTATAGCAAAAACATAAAACTACAGACATTACCTCCAAATATGCCTTATCTATAACTAACCAATTCACATCAGCCACACAATCTATCATTATCATCATATCTGGAACATGTGCGTTGTTATAAAAGTAATATTTCCAAAAATGGAATACTTCACATGGTCACACGGAACAAAGAATATAAGGACTCTAGTTTGACACATCATTTCTTACGCCAATATAATTTGATTACATAAAGAAATGGCACATTGAACAGTTTAAACCCAAACAATCTGCAATATTTGTCAATCGTCGACTTTCCCTTCAGTCTTATTATATCAAAAATTCTATAAATTAATAATGTTGAAACTTTGATATTTTATTAATTTATCAGTTTTAAATAAAATAAAATATTTATTAATAAATAATTAAAAATATTATTTTTAAAAAAAAATTATCATATTTTTATTTTTCATTTAAAAATTAGAGATAAATTATAAAAATATTTCAATTTTAATAAATAAAAACAACATACTCATATTTTACTAGATTATCATAGTTATATATTTGTATATGATTATTTATATTAATGAACCATATATTTACATAAGTTTTTTAAAAAAACTATTATCTTATTACTTTATCGATTTATGCTATATTTTGAACCGGTCCAACTCGGGACCAAAATTTTTTATTAATTTACAGTTTATTGAATTTCTACTGTATACCATTAAATACTTTTATTTTTTTCAAATTGAGTCAAATAATCGGAATGTTACATAAATATATAGTATCATTATATTTTTCACATATATTAAAAAACTTATTTAAAAAAAAACTATTTTACGCTAGATTACATAGAAACTCCGTCTATGATGCATGTTTCATGTTTGTTAGAAACAAGAAAAACTGCGTTTTCTAAAAATTTCAGTTTGGTTTTCACGAAAAACTACGAATTTTTGTTTTTATTATTTTTAATAAAAAATAAAAAATTATAAGAATAAGATTTAACGATCAATTTAATTTTTTATAGTAAGTTTATTATTAATTTGATTCATATATTATATTAATAATTACTTTGATTTATTAGATTAAATTAATATCGCTATTATTAAGTTTGAAGATCTGTTTTTCGATGAAAAAAAATTGGAGACATATTTAGTTGATGGTACTAATTAAATTGATGATGAACAAAAATATTCTAAATTTTTAAATATGAAATTTGAAATTTTTTTATGCACTGGATTTTTGTTGATTTAAATATTAATATATATACGTTTTTTAAATGTTTTCATTCCTATATTTTTTTAAATTGCTATCCAGGTTTTGAAACATTTTGGTTCTAAATATCCATTTTCGTTTTCATGTAACCTATATTCTAGCTCTTATTAATAAAATAAACAAATTTTCAATCTAATAAATACATTAATATGATAAAATTTAAAATAGAATTTTATATTAAAATATAAAACTATATTTTTTATAAAACAAAAATAAACTTCATAATTACAATTTTGGGAAAAGGGAAGAATAGTATTTTTGTAAATACTATGATATTTTGCGTGTAATTTTAAAATCTATCATGCTGTTCAAACACATGCGATAAAACATTCCATTTATTTACCAGAATACCATTGTATTTTCTCGTCCTCAGCATTCGGATCTGCTGTTTGGAACGAATCGGATCTAAGCACAAATCGAATCGGATCTAAGCGGGTTCGAGTTTTTTCGGTTCAGGTAGGGTCGGATCTAAGCGGGTTTCGAGTTTTTTTGGTTCTGAAATCTGAAATAAAAATCGGAACAAAACCGAAAAAAACCCGAATTACCCGAAAAAAACAAAAATCTGAACCAAAATCTGAAATTGGAAAAGAGGAAAAAGAGAAAAAAAAACCTTAGCTAATGAAAAATTAGTTTTTTTAATTATATAAAAAAAAATTAAAATATATAACATTTTGTGTTTTTTTTGGTTTTCAGATACTCGTTCGATTTTCAAGTATTACTCGAACCGAACCGAGAATCCAAATAAATTTGAACAAAAATCGTTCGGATTAAATTGAATAAATGGTTCGGATCTGTTCGGATCCGGTTTTCCAGTTCCTCGGTTCTAATTTTTATGCCCAAGACTAGTATTTTCTCCCAGTTATCCCCAATTTACTCCTTTTTGTCGCCATTGTCCCGTTTACTTTTTTTTTATTGTCATCATTATCCCCAGATTATTTACTATTCTATTCTATACACGCACACACACACATATATATATATAAAAGGTAAATGCTCGTGAAAATAAATAATTAAGAAACATTAAACTTTTGCGTTTGCGGCTCAATAGAAAGTTTTGTTTTACCTGAATAGGAAGTGCGTCCATATCAGCCCGAACACCAACAAAAGGCGGGCCACCGGATCCGATCCAAGCCCGAATACCCGTTTTAGCTAACGGATACCTAAACCGGATACCCATTCGGTCCAGCTCGGTTCGAACAAGCCTGCTCGTCTCGTACTCTTCGAACGCAAGCTCCGGGTTTTCATGGATCGTCCTCCTCACGCGCTTGAGCCACGCCACGTTCTCCGGCTCGTAAGCCAGCCGGAGAATCTCATCGGAACATGCTTGGGTCCAGACCCGGCACTCATCTGACCCCACCCGAGTTGGTATAACCGATGATTGGTTCTTGATCGGCGTCGTCGACCGTAGCAACATGTTGTTGTTGGGATAATTCACTTCTATGAAGGGTAATTCGGTGGCGAAGGTGAGAGAGAGATTGATTATGGTTAGAGAGATTGAGAGAAGGTTGAGTTTTTGGAGATTGTCCATAACTTTGTTGTTCTTTATTTTTTGAGAGAGAGAGAGAAAGTGAAGAGAGAGAGATTTGGGATTTGGGCATGTGGGAGATAAAAGGAGTAAGAGAGAGGGATTTGGGCATGTGGAGATTAAGAGAGAGAGAGAGTAGAGAAATTGGGCACGTGGGTTAATTAGACGTCGAATCGTAACGGGTGTGGGGACCCACAACTTTTCTGAAGGAGAATTCGTCAGAGTTTCACCGACTCTTTTTGACACGCCTCTTTGATCTCATTTTCATCCTTGGACGGAGATTTTTGTTTTTTTTTTGGCTCAACTTCTGTCTTTCATTAACCAAATATATATATTTTGTTTTTTTACCGAATTCATTAACCAAAGATCCTTGTTCTAAAAAAAGTATTTGCAATTTAAGATAATAATTAATTTCAAAATTAAATCAATCTCCTATCTCACTATTCATTATAGTAAATTAAATATTGAAAACATTTTCTATTTTTTTTTAATTACATGTTTTTCACTTTTTTTCTTTCCATAAATGAAGAAGAAGAAGAAAAAAAGAACAAAGAGAAAGAGGAAGGAAGCAGAAAGAGAAGAAAGGAGAAGAAGAAAAAGATGGTGAAGATAGAGATGACAGCGTTCAGTGCCGGCCAGTTGTCATGTGACAATTAAAATTCATTCCAAAAATAATGCCTCTTAACCAAGGAAGGCAATGGAACCCAACATCTTTAGGAAGAATATACTACAACTCAAACCATTACATCTAGGGGATTTAACTGAACATAATGTCTTTAAAATATTTATATATTTTGGCGTTTAAAGCTTTTGTTTTATCTCAGGATCGGTCCTGTCGGCGTCGGTGACAAAATAACGATAACGTTGTTAGCGATTGTAATAAAAGTATGTGAAAGTTAAATAATAATAAAGTTAGTTAAGTTGTTATCTGTATAATTTTAATAGTTAATTAATCAATAACTCATATTTTATATGATATGATAATTGGTTAACATGAGAAATTTCATAGTTTTATATTTTATATTTTTTATAATATGATAACTCAATAAACACGATAATTTTATGATATAATAATTCGTCGAACATCCAAATTTCATATTATTAACGATATAATAACTCGTTTAACATACTATTTTCTAATACGTTAGTTATATAATAATAGTGGTTAATATTTTATAACAGTGTTATCAGACGAACAGTAAACAATATTGTCGGTGGAGTGGTGAACAGTGAACATTGTTATCAGGACAGACACTGAACAATTTTGGAGGGACAAACTTGTTAAAATGGCATTTGTGTAATTAAGCTAATTAGAAAATATTTTTGTGACCTAAATTTGTTTTCTCTATGTTAAATAACTAATTTTGAATTATATATTACCTTATACTTAATTAGATAGTCAACTATGTATATATATTAACATCATCTTTCTAAAAATTGGCCGTTTAGCCGTCTAGGCACTACGCATGATACTTCCACACCGACTTAAACTTAATCAGATCAATAAATTGAATACATGATTAATCTCTGTTAGACCAATTTATTTTGCGTAGGCAAACCGATTAATTTTTCGTAGGCCAGTTAATTTCCATTTAGACGAGCGCTTAACCCAAATTTTTTTTTTTGTTTTTTCCAAAAAAGTTTAGTCCAGTTTATGTAATTAATTTTAGTGAAAATTATAATATATTAGGTTTAAAATTTGGTTTCATCTGTTTTATGCAATTTTACACACTATTATATCAAAATTATAAATTATAATGCATTAAAATGTAAAAAAGCAGTAAAAAGTCCAAAATGTCTGATTGATTTCAAACTACTTGAAGATGAAAATTAATATTTTCAGCTATCTTGTGTCCAAAGGTGAGCAAGATCGCACCGTGGGAAGTCTTCCATCTGATACAAAATATCTGGTACTAAGAAAGTTGTCTAATCTCTAAAATGCTCAAATCCAACTTTTTTTTTCAAAACATCCATATTTCCTACAAATACTCTCAAGACTTTTTTTTTGTTCAAAGTTTGGTTTTTATTAAAAGACTTAACTCGGAAAGGTCATAAAACTTAAAGCACTCTTAGCAAGGAAATCAGCCGACACATTGTTTTCTCGCGGTACGAATATAAAGGAGATTACATCAAAATTGAGAGATAGAGAGTGGATATCGTGGATGATACCGTGGAGCTCAGTAGGGTGAGTCTCTGAATTGATGGCTTTGACCGCCTGAAGAGAATCAGAAGCTATACGAATCTTCTTGAAGCCCAAATCGATGGCTTGTTGAATCGCAAGGAGGATAGCCGATGTTTCTGCCAGAAGGGGAGATCGAATGATTCTGGTAGTAGCGGATCCTTTCGTAGGCAAGGTCTTGAGTTACTAAAACTATGTTCGGTCAACATAAAAAATATGGGAAAAATGATCTACTTCTCCACGAGAACTATCAAACTAAAACCCCATCCTATATATTTCCGAAAACAAAGTTAAAAACTTAAATCTCCTCGTAATAAAAATTTCAAACTTATATATACCCGAAATAAAAGCTCAAAATCTTAAAACTCATAAACCTTGGTTTTAGTCGGTTTACTATTTACTAAACAAATCTTAACCACATAATACCAAAACTAAACCGAAATAAACCCGATTACATCTAAAAACCATCAGAAGACCCGACCGGTAATCATAAACCCATTCAATTACAAAATCCCCAAATCAAAAATCCTCAAATTTTAGAACCTTAAAAATCTAGAAATTCGATTTAGATTCAAAAGCTGAAATGAACATCCAAGATAGGTAACGGAGAGCCATAGATTACCAAGGCAATCGATCATAAAACGGAAAAAAAAAAAATCTAAGAAAACCCAGAAGAGATTGGAGACCTTGGAAAGTGGGATTGGAGAAGAAACGATCGTGATATTCGAAAGACTTCTTCTTCCTTGTTCTTTTTTTTTTTTTTTTTTCAAACCATTTCATTCGTTCACTTAAACTTTCAGGTTACAAACGGTAGAGGGAATTAAACATCCTCTTTGATTACTACAGTACATATTAAAGACTATAAAGCATAATTTAGATAGATCTTCATGAAGGATTTCAAAGAAACCTGAAAGCGGATCCGAATCACAATTCAGATGCGTCGATGAAGATTTCCCGACAGAGTCGGAGTAGTAAACCTTAAACGTTGATACCCAACTTCTACCTACGGAATTCGATAAAACGAACCCAAACAAATCGGTGAAGAAGTTGAAGAAAATTACCGGTGATGATTCCGGAAAGATACCGTCTCTCATGGAGTCGGAATATGGTGGGCAGATTCTCTTCCATCTCGGGAAGGAAGGTGCAGAAGTTCTCTCCCAAAGGGAGGATAATGTTACCACGTAATCAAGCTTTTTAGGTAGTAGAGTTTCGACAAAAATATACAACGGAGATGTGGGTCATGCTCAAATATATACAACAAAATGCTCAGATATATGCGTGAAAACGACGAGAACAAAATGTCTCGTTGTCCTTACACCGGCGAGGAATAGTAATTGTTGCTCCGAATGGCCGAAGCATTCCTTGGAGACGGAGGATGGATCGTGATAACCAGCAACACCTTGCGGGTCAAAAGTTGATGGAGCGAGGCGGAGGGCGAATGGAGGGGCCATCAATCTCTCCACCGGCGGAGCAGAAGGTGAATCCGGCGGTGAAGGAAGGGAAAAGGAGGGTGTAAGCGAGTGAGGGCTTGAGGGTGGTGGAGCAGCAGCAAGCGAGAAACTCCCAAGGACCAAAGAGGAGTAAGATGGTTGAGGATGAGCGGACAGATCTGGCGGATCTGGAGGATCCGGAGGATTTGGCGGCTGAGATCGAGCAAGCTGAGTCGAGAGGGTAGCCACCGGAGGCTGACAGAGAACGCAACGTACCGGCCGGAGAGATCGGGGGAATCCGTCGCCGTTCAGACATCAAGGTGACTGGAGAGAGGAGGAGCAAACACACCGGTGAAGGAGAGAGGGCGACGTCAGGTTCCAGAGGGATCCTGAGAAGAGACGAGGACGTCACTGGTCAGGAGAGGAAGGAGGGTGGTCAACGTCGGGACTCCATTCTTCACGGCAGAAAGCTTGGACGGCGGCGTCGGGGAGAGTGCCTGAGAGAAACTAGGGCGAACAATCTCTTTTTAAACTCTATTTGATCATCTTCTTCCTTGTTCTTAGTCGTTCCTTTTGCTGAGATATTACAAAACGTATGATAGTACTAATACCTGTCAAAATCTGAAATATGACCCAATACCTCTTTCCACAAGCAGAAAACGCATTGGCTTCTCTTCACTGTTTTTCCTAAATGAGGCATTTGCTCAAACAAGTGGTGTGCACAACGTGTGATCTTGACACTTGTTAAGTTCTCAAAAATCTCAGCCACTTCCAAGACATCTGGAACCTGTGTAAGTGTTCTCCTTGTTGAACAAAATCAAAGGAAAAAACCAGATTGTGACTGTGATAGATTTTTCCCAATAACACAGATGGTAATTCCTCCAAGACAAACATTGACTCCCTTATTTATAAAACATCGTTATGCTTTATTAAAAATTGTACAAAATCTTGTAAAGTAGAAGGCATCTTAATCTTACAGATAATTATCAATGCATAAACCTATAAAAATATTATCGTCGTTCTTCTTATCATCATCATTATCATCATCATCATCATCATCATCAATTCTCTGCAATTCGTTGAATCGTTACAAGACTCGCTATGGCATGAGCAACAACCCCTCTAGCTCCACTTGCTTTCGCCTCCAACATTCTTATCAACAAAGGATTTGCAACCCGATTCACCGATCATTCTCTTAGTCTCACTTGATGTAGAAATCCTGCAAATCGTCGAAGAATTTTGTTGCTCGATTCTGTCTTATTCAGGGACAGCGAAAATTTTCTTCAACATACGATAGGAAACTGCTTAAGAAACAGAGTCCCCTACTTTGCAAATCTCGATAAACCCCACCGTGACCAACAATAGAACGCGATGTCACTAATAAGAAAAACCCAGAAAAATTTAGAAAGAATTATGATTCTTTTTTGACGAGGAGAGAGAGAAGAATGGGACACATTCAACTAGACAAACAATTTGGTGAAGAAGAGCAATCGATTTTGCAAAATCAATTTTGGGAATTTAGGAGTAGAGCAATCGATTTTGGAGTTCTTAAAATTTTTAAAATATGGATATGGGATTATTATTTGGGTATGTGATAGTCCTTTTTCCTATTCTTGATGTATGAAAAAACAGAAAGTACTATATAGATATATAAATTTCAAACTCTTATTTCAGGGAGATGTAAGTTTTTAACTGGGATATATAGCACGAGATCGTAGTTTGATGTGCATCTGGTGCTATATGATAGTTTTTGTGGGAAAATAAATCGTTTTCCCAGAAATATGTAACTAAAACTATCTTAAATTTTTGAATAATAATTTGGTTATGCACTTTACGCAAGTCAAAATCTAGTTTGGTTAATTTTAACATACTTTCTATATACGATAACTGAAGATACTGTACGTCAAACAAATAAATGAAACTCTAATGATTAAAGGATAAGAACGTATGATCTTTAGTAAGAAATATTGCTATTCAAACAAAACATCCCGATTCGATTTTAGAAAATAATTAATAGCATAGTCAAATTAACTATATAGATTTGTTATGACTAATCAAATAAAAAATAGTTTCAAAAATGCAACCATAATTACATCTATAAATATACTCACGGTGCACTAGAAAGATATATCAAACAAACAAACAAAATTGTGTTGAAACAAAAGTTCTAAATACTTAAACAAAAAAAAACAAAAGTTCTAAATATCAAAGAAAAATGGTGAGTGCCATGAAGATAATGTTGATCATGGCTCTTTTAGTGATGGGCGGGAGCGCAGAAACGTTGGAAGAGTGTTATCGAAGAACGTGCCCACAATTTTGTTTTATCAAAGGCAGTGTTGAGTGTCTTGATTGTGTCTTTCGATGCGCTTCTCCTCCTGGAAGTACGCGAACTCCCATCGCTTCTCCTCCTGGAAGTAAGCAAACTTCCCTTCTCTCTTTATTACTACTCCCTCAAATTTTGAAAATATGACGTTTTAAATTTTTAAGATATCCGGACCGGATCTTGTTATTTTAAAATTCTAAAGTATCAATTTCGTGTTAAACCTTAAATTTTGTTTTCTTCGGCTGCCCATCCTTAGTTTGATACTTTGATGGTTCCAAAAAAACTAAGATTATTTCTTTGACATGTATGATTGTTATATGAGATCTACTGTAGCTAACATTACAATAACAGCTGAAATATATTTTTTATTTTTTATTGTATAATTTAAACCCGTAAATTCATAACGATGGTTATTATTTTCAGGCACCATAATAGAACCGATTAAATGTCTCCAGAATTGTGATCTCACCTGTGGCTCAGACCACGACTGCTACCAACCGTGTCTTGAAATTTGTCCCCGCCAAATTTGATTTAAGGTTTAGAGGTCCTACACTTCTGCAAAATGTATTAGGTTCTTCGTCTCGTGATTTATATCTCAAGTCTTTGATGTTGGCATGTAATTGACATGAAAAGATTATGTTTTATAACATATATTAAAGTCTAATAAAAAAAGAGAGTTTATTCAATAAAATTTGATTATGTCAAAAAAATACTATAATTTTGATTTTTCGATTGATAAATCAATTTTAAGTACATGTATCTCTTGAATATTTGAACAAATAACCAAATAATATATGAAGAGAAACAAAAACTAATAAGGGAAAAACGTGAATGGAAAAATACAAATATGATTTGTGGCAGTGGTGCACTTTGAAACTGCAAATTTTCATTGATGGGCTTCCATATGTGGACAGACATGCTCAGATGGTTAAAAGATCCGACGAAAGACATTCATTTGTCGTGAGAGCAATTTATCGTAGTTATATGTGCTCATAGCTATTGATCTATCCTAGCTACGAATAGCTACGTTTCTACGAAATTGCCATGACTATATTCTTTAGCCAAAAAAACAAAAAATTGTAACGATGCGAGCCGAATAACCTAAACCTTACATAACCGAAAAGCAAAGCGCAAAAGTTGGATTACTTAACCAAAACCCTAATTTTTAACTGTGGCTATATTAAGAAGAGGGGAGCTACTGAAAATCATAATCTATAAACTAAAGAGAGAGATAGAGAGAGGAGAGAGAGAGAGAGAGAGAAAGATCCTAGAAGAGAAAGGAGATTCGAGAGGGAGGAAGAAACCACCGCAAGAAAATAAGAAGTAGATCCGAGCTGAACCGAGAAGAGGAAGGAGGAGAAGCCAAAACCGAGTAGAAGGATAATAGAGGGAGATCCGAGCTGAACCGAGAAGAAGAAGAAGAAGTGAGAGTCCAAAAGGAGGAGCGAAGCCAAGAGGAGGTCAGCGGTGGGGATGTTTTGGGCTAGACGTGGTGAAGGCAAGATAGCTATAGAGATGAAAAGGATCATAAGAAAAAAGAAAACTAATTGAAACTCATGTCATGTGAAGCAAGTAAACGAAGCATATCCGGAATTGATGAAGACTAAAGATCACTGGAAGAAATTGAATCAAGTGTTAAGATAGGTACGATGGTCGCGGAATTGAACGGAGGAAGTCGGAGCGGATGAGACGGAGATACAGTTCCTATCAATGCCCGCCAATTTTGCTCGTAAGATTAACTGAGTTTCCTTCCAGAGAGAATAAACTACAGCTTGAAAAACGAACTTGCAAATGACCTTTAATTTTTCATTTGGAGAAGAAGATCGAACCCAATTAACAATATCATCAAAAAGAATTGGAGGAGAGAGATCAGGATGGTGGAAAAACGAAGACCAAATCTCAGAAGAGTATGCACAATGGAAGAACAAGTGATCTTTAGTTTCATCAGCTGCACCACAAAGGAGACAGTCGCTTGGAATAGGAAGCCCCCAACGAATTAGTCGGTCACGGGTATGGAGCGGATCTTGAACAATAACCTTATCGTAGTTATATTGACTCATAGCTATTGATCTATCCTAGCTATGAATAGCTATGTTTCGACGGACTAAAAATGGTCGAAACTCTGTTGGAATTCCATTGGAAATATAGATGTTAATATAGCTGTTATTATAGCCATTGTGATTTTAAAATACCATCAAAAATCCGTCGCAAATTTTTCTATAAATACACATCACATTTCAACACCACTCTCCACAATTCCACAAAATTCGGTACCTTTTTCCACTACCATTTTCGAGTTTCTCTCACAAAATATCTTTTATCAAAAAATAAAAAATAAAAATGTCTTCTTCAAATCCTTATAATTATTTTCGCTCTTGGATGGACAAATTTCAAAATGACCAAGAGATGGGCGTAATTACAAATGAGTTTGGAGAAGATCATAGCCAATTCATGGAGTTTGCATCAAACCAGGAGCTTACATTGGAATATAGTAACATGTATTGTTCATGTGTTAAATGTCAGAATCATAGATTTATTTCGGTGTCCTCAATACAAAATCACCTCTTAAGGCAAGGGTTTATGCCGGGTTACAAGATTCAGTATATGCATGGAGAAAATTATTCAATGGTGAATTATGGTAGTACTAGTGAACAATAGACTGCTGATAGGTTAGAGGAACCTAGAACGGAAGTTGAAAACATATGTACTTTTAAGATGGTGAATGATGCATTTCGGGAGAGTATACCGTCGTATGTTGTGGATGGAAATAGAGTAGAGGAACCTAATTTAGAAGCACATAGATTTTTTGATATCTTAGATGCAACTAAGCATTTCTTATACAAACGATGTAGAGATGGACTTTCGCCTTTATGCTGATTACCTTAAAGACGGATCACAATTTATTTGAGGATTGTGTGGATGCGATAGCTGATTTTGTTAGAGACATATTGCCTGAAGATAATATTTCACCAGGTTCATATTATGAGATACAAAAACTGGTAGCCGGACTTTTGTCGTATTAGATGATAGACGTGTGCATCGACAATTGTATGATCTATTGGAGAGAAGATGCTGACCGCTCGACATGTCGATTCTGTCGGAAGCCTCGGTTTCAGGAAACAAGTGGACGAATTCAATCCCATATAAATGGATGTGGTATTTGCCGTGATCAGAGAAGTTGAAAAGGTTATATCAATCTGGGAGCACAGCAGGGCTTATAAGATGGCATGTAAAGCATAAAACGAAAGGAGAAATTGCGCATCCATCAGATGCAAAAGCATGGAAGCATTTCAAATCAGTATATCCTAGTTTTGCGTATGAACGACGTAATGTGTACCTCAGATTAAGTAGATATGGTTTCAACCCTTTTGGAAAGCATGCGAGGCAATATTCCTTATGGCCAGTTATTGTGACACCTTACAATTTCCTGCCATCGTTGTGCATGAAACGAGAGTTTCTGTTTCTCACCATTCTCGTACCAGGCCCTGAGCATCCTAAAAGATCACTTGATGTGTTCTTGCAGCCATTGATTTATGAGCTACAACTATTATGGGAGCATGGTGTTGAAGCGTTTGACGACGTTTCCTGCCAGCAGAATTATGTGGACAATAAGCGATTTCCGAGCATAGGGTATGTTATTTGGATGGACGACGCATGGAAGGTTATCGTGCCCGTATTGTCAAGATAACACTATGCGTTCCAATTGAAGAATTGCCGTAAGACGTGTTGGTTTGATTGCCATAGAAGATTTTTAAATGTCCAACAGAAGACCAAAGATAATTTGAAATCTAGATTGGATTTGCCCGAAATTTGATCTAGTAAAGAGCTACACGTTATGGCGAATGGGAAAGGCCCAATCCCTGTATTCCGATTGGATGCATTAGCGAAACATGAGTTTTTCGATTTGATTATGCATAATGTCAGGTTTCCGGACGGATATGCATATAATCTCTTTAATTGCGTTGATAGTAGCGAAGGACGATATTCTCAGATGAAAAGTAATGATTGTCATATTGTAATGCAGCGCCTCCTTGCATTTTCTGGGCTTCTACCACAAAAAGTTTACAGAAATTGCATGTCAATTTACACTGTTTTGTCGTTGACAGAGTTGATGAGGTCTTTGAAGAGTTAGAAAATGAAATCGGATAGTTTGATGAAGATTCAGATTCAGCGCTGGATTGTGCTTCAGAGTTGGAGTAATTAATAAGCATTTTTGTAAAATGAATATTTATTTTTTTATACTTTTAATTTTACTCTCTAAAATTTTCTATATTTTTCAATACACAAATTGTTGTTAAAACTGAAACAAAAAGTAAAATAAGAAGAACCGTCAGATTTCCGACGGATCTTCTTATTTTACCACGTTTTGATACTTAATCATGTGTGCAAAATTTGTAAAAACATTTTTAAGCAACCGTAAAAATATGATATCTCTAATAAATTAGCTTCATACATAGTCAAAAAGCTTAAAAGTTGATAAAATTGTAAAATATGTTATAATAGTTAGCATATGAAGTAGAAGTATAAGAGTTGATATGTTAAGTGAGTTGAGTTTTGTGCGATGAAGTATAATTTTAGAAAAAGATAATTTTTAGTATAAAATTTTTTTTTATAAGAAATCTATCGGAAAGTTTCGCCGATTGTTCGCTGCCGTTTCTTCACCTATAAACCGCCGATTCTACCTCTCTTAAGATTTTTAACTCTTATTGTTCTTTGTATGTTCTAGAAATTTGGTTTTGTTTAGATTTTGGTGACTAGGTATTTAGATTTAAGAAATTTAGAAAAGATAGAGTTCTTACATGGTGATTGATAGAATTTAGAGAACAAGTTTAGGTCAATGATATATTTTGGTTAACAAATTCTCTAAAAACTACTTGGATCTTGATTAAAAATTGTTATTAGGTGTTTTTAGAATTTTTAATTAGGTGTTTAGGTTGTTTGTAAATTATTTAGTTTTTATTTATTTTTAATACTATAGAAACTATTTTGATGTTTATAAATTATTTATTTTAAAACTAATACTAAAATTGTATTTTATAAACGTTTTAAGTATTATAATATTTTTATATTAAAACTAAAACGTGTCTCTATATATATATATTTTTTTTAAATTGATTCTAAAACTTTATTACTTAAGTTGTGATATTTATTTTAAATTTTAACTAGTTTTCCATAAGTTTTTCCTAAAATTTTCAAATTTTTACATTTAATTGCTTTTTGAAATAATTTTCTATTTTTATTGGATTTTTATTACAGTTTACTAAACTTTTTTTTCAAGGTTGGAATATCGAAACTTTTTTTCCCACGATTCTCGTGACTCATCAAGTCATGTTAGGGTTAACTCTTCAGTGTACTCGATCACTTTCTCGAATTCCTGAGTCTCAAACTCCCGCTGCTACGAATACGATCTCGGTTAACGAGTTTCTCCTTCAGCCGGGTGGAGAAAATATACGAAAGCTCCACCCGTAACGTGTGCGACTTGGTAATAGTTTCTTCTTTTATTTTATAAGTTATTAATATTTTTTATTTTATCTATTTTTATACTAATGTAATTTTTTATTTTTTTAAGTTTCGGGCTAAAAATTGTGGAGTAACGAACTCCATTTTGAAGATGCTCCACAATCAGCTTGATCATGCTTGGTCGACGTACGGAGATATTCTGCGGGAAATTAAAAACATGTGGATTCGTTAAACGGTAACTACACAACAATTTTTAATTCTATAATTTTTAGGTGAGTGATAGATTTTGTAAGAACATTTTTAAGCAACCGTCAAAATATGGTATCTCTAATAAATTAGCTTCATACATAGTCCAAAAGCTTAAAAATTGATAAAATAGTAGTTAGCATATGAAATAGAAGTATAAGAGTTGATATGTATGTATGTTAAGCAATCTAGAGAGAATTTGAGTTAGAGAGAGAAAGAAGCTCCCTGGCGCCAAACCCGAGAGAGCTCAACTACTTCCCGATGGATTCAACTCCTCCGCAACCACCATTTTGAGAGTTGTGCCCCACCGCATCTACCTCCCTTTTCTGGTGGTTTCTTTCAAAAATTTGAATTTTATTCATTTGGGAGTGTTGTATGGCCGGATCCCATCCTCTCTGGCTCTCCCTTCCTTACTAAAGCTATCTCCTCAGTCTTGGGGTCCTCTGTAGTTATCACATAGTGACCTTCATATCTTACTCACCGCTGAGTCTTTTACTTCCGTGTGCAGTCTCATCAAGTTTGTCCCTTCAAGCCGGTTCCCTCCTAGTCCTCATCCCCGTACTCTCTCCCACCATGGCAAGCCGCTACTCTCGTCAGGAAATAGGCAAATGGACAGCGGAAGTTCCATCAACAAAACGCAGATCCCCCATTCGAATTCCTGCAGTTGATAACCAAGGACAATAAAATTACTCTCATCGGTAGAGTCACAAATCCGCTGGTTCAAAGACCCCGAGTTCTTGTAGACTTTATGCTACAACACTAGAATATGGTGGATAAAGCTATAGGGCGTGAACTTGGTCCCTGCTTGTTTGATATCCGCTTCCAATCTGAGGAGGACTTACAAGAGGTGTTACAAAGAGGTCCCTTCCACCTCAAGAGGTGGATGTTTATCCTAGAAAGATGAGAACCCATCATCTCGGAGACTTTCCCATCTATCATCCTATCAACGTACAAGGTATCCCTCTCCACTTCTGGACTGACCAAACCTTCAACACAATAGGAGAGGCTCTGGGCTTCGTGGAAGATCGCGATATTTACCAAGGACGTATTCGAGCCCATATCAATGCTCTCGAACCTCTGGAGATGAATCTCCCTATCCAACTCCCATTTGGCGAAGTCATCTCGGTGAATCTGGAGTATGAACGTCTGGAAAAGCACTGCTTCTCATGTTTTTTTCTCTTGCACGAGGAACCCAAACCACAAGGCTCTAACCCCACGTAGAGAGAGAGATCTGGGTCCCAATCAACGCCAAACCCTCAACATGGTGGTGGATGGAAAATCTAGACAAGAACTCAGAAGAGAGCTGCGAGAGGACAATCGATCTAGATCTGACAGAGACAGATCTTCCAATCCTAGGCATTCATCTTACTCATCGTTGGATAGAAGCTCCCTTCCTCCCCCTAGGATCCCAGACAATCGGAATATTCACTACTATGATCTCCCGAGAGACCACTCAAGACATTCAAAGAGCTCCCCTCCTCGTTCTCCTCGTAGACATGAGGATAGGAGTACTAATGTAACAAACTCACAGCGTTATAGCTTGATATGTCTATATTTTGCATCATATTTCTCTTTATTTAGTGTAAGTTTGTCATCATTTTGGATCCTTATTTAGCATCATTGTATTGCATTTCGATCATTTAGAGTCTAGGATGTCTTTGCATGTTCTTTTGCATGTTTTGGTGCATCTGGAGTCTTGATCAGGTGAAAATGATGCTATGGAGGCATGAATGGAGTTGGAGATAGATAGCATGGCACTTGGAGGGGCAAGGAGTCACTTAGAAGATGAAGCAGAAGTTTTCTCGCACAAGTTCGACCAGTATGTTCGACCAGCTGGTCGAACAAGTTTTCCAGGGAGCATGTTCGACGAGAATGTTCGACCAACTGGTCGAACAACATTTCCAGGGGCAATGTTCGACCAAGATGTTCGACGAGTTGGTCGAACTGAAGACAGAAGCCAAGCGAGCAGGGATCATGTTCGACGAAGATGTTCGACCAGCTGGTCGAACAACATTTCCAGGAGCAATGTTCGACCAAGATGTTCGACGAGCTGGTCGAACATTACACTGACGAATCCCTTTTGTCACTTTGATGGGTCCCTCCTATAAATACTCTTTAGACCTAATTTTTATGATAACTTTTATTCTCTCTTGTCATAGCTTAAACTTTTATCCTCTTTGGGAGAAAAACCTTGTATTTGCTTTGGATCTTTAAGTTTTATGCAATATCTATCTTGAACTTCTATTAATCTTTTCTCTAATCATGTTTAACCTTTCTCTTATCTTTGATTTGATGGGTTTAACTATGATTAGTGAGTAGTTCTTTAGGAACTTGGGGATGGGTTAGATTTAGGGATTTCTAATGGTTCAATCTTGCAATCTAGGATAGATTCTTTCATCTCTCTTCTTATAAAGTAGTTTCTAATGCCAAATAGCTAATCTTTGCTATTTTGGATCATAGGCATTTCATACACCCACCAAGTGTTTGATGAAATGCTTGAACCAACTTTATAAGAGATTTACATACCTAGCCTAAAACATCATTAGTTGTCTAGGGTGTTTATCATGCTATTAGATTCGTTATTAATGCTTGCAAATCATTTTAATGCTAAAACATCATTAGTTCATTAGGATGATTAGTGAAGGAACTATTACCACACATCATGGATTAGTCTTTAATTAGTATTCTAGGCATAGAGATGGCTTGATTAGTTGCTTAAATGATTGCAAGATTGTCCATTTAGTTTCCCAAATCAATGATTCCATCCCTAGGTTTCGTTTTTAGTAATTTGTTAATCTTAATTAGTAGTTAATTGCATCATTAGTACTTGATTAGTAGTAATTAAGGCTTAGTTTCATATAATTGAACTTGTAGTGTCTTTCTTAGGTTGTGTTTTGCTTTTAATTGTTGCTTGTCACCTTAAACCTTTTAATTTAGCTTAGCTTAAACCAAACTTTGCATTCTCATTGAATCAATTTCCCAAGATGGATTGATACCTCAAATATTGCAATGATATTAGCAATTGAGGAATTGCTAGCAAGATTAAAAAGTCTTGTTTCAATTTGGCGCCGTTGCCGTATTGGGATTGTTTGATCATTAAGATTTGAGTTTAGTTTGAGACTAAGTAATCCTTTTGTGTTTATTGACCATTTCTTTTTCTAGATTTCAGTTTCCCTTAGATGCACCTAAGATCACAAGGAGACAACAACTTCCAAGGCTTTCAATAGATTGATCAGTTGGAAAGGGTTGCTAGGATTGCAAGAAGGGAGGCTGCAAGGTTAGAAATGTTGAGAATGGAAGAACAACAAAGAGATCAACACCCTCCACCAATGGCGCATGCAAACCAAGCTCATAATGGAAATGAGCAAGCTCCAAGGGGCAATGGAAACCCCTTGCATGCGCCTAGACAAAGGAGAACCATTAGGGCTGGTGATGCTCCAAATATTCCTCAAAATAGATATGGTATTCAACCTCCACCAGTTCACAACAACACCTTTGAAGTGAAGCCAGCTTTCATCTCCATGGTTCTACAAGACAAGTTCCATGGTTTGCCTATGGAGGATCCCCTTGATCACTTGGATAACTTTGATAGAGTTTGTGGGTTGTTCAAGATGAATTGTGTGAGTGAGGATGCTTTCAAGCTAAGACTCTTTCCCTTCTCTCTTGGGGATAGATCAATTCAATTGGAGAAAAACTTGCCTCAAGGTACCATCACCTCTTGGGATGAATGCAAGAAAGCATTCCTATCTAAGTTCTTCTCCAACTCAAGGACAGCCAAGTTGAGGAATGAGATCTCTAGCTTCACTCAAAAGAACAATGAGTCTTTCAATGAAGCATGGGAAAGATTCAAGGGCTACACTATGCAATGCCCTCATCATGGCTTCACACAAGAGTCTCTCCTAAGCACCATCTATAGAGGTGTCCTTCCAAAGATTAGAATGCTTCTTGATACCGCAAGTAATGGGAACTTTTTAGGCAAAGAAGTAGAAGATGGTTTGGAGCTTGTTGAGAATCTTGCCTTGAGTGATAGTAATTACAATGAAGACTATGATAGAACTCCAAGGGGAAGTGAGTATGAATCTACAAAGAAAGAGATGAAATCACTACATGACAAGATGGACAAGCTTATGTCTTCAAATCAAAGTCATGTACATTTTGTTGAAGAGAATCAAGAGGATTGTGAGGATCAAGTTGAGTATCAAGAGGGTCAAGAGGTGGTAAATTTCGTGGGTGGCGAAGGAGGCTACAACAACTACTCCAACAACAACTATAAGGGGAATAACAACCTCTCTTATAGAAGTACTAATGTAGCCAACCCCGGAGACCAAGTTTATCCTCCACAAGCCACTCAAAACAAACCTTTTGTGCCTTACAACAATCAACAAAAGGGTTATGCACCAAGGTCTAATTACCAAGGAGGAAAGCAAGGCAACTTTTGTGGGCAAAAGTATAGCCAAGGCAATGCTCCACGGTTTTAATCAACCTTCCCAAGGTCCTCCACAAGACAATGTTCAGCTAATGCTTCAAAAAATACTTCAAGGTCAAGCCAATAGTGATGCTAACATGGGAAAAAAGATTCCTGAAATTAACACAAGGATGGATTCTTCACTTAATGAACTTGCTACTCAAATAGGAGGTCTTCAACAAAAGTTCAAGCAACTTGAGAAAGGCAAGGCTTCTAGCTCAAACTCTCAAGGCACTCTACCGGGGAAGTGTGAGGCAAACCCCAAGGAATACATCAATGTCATTACTTTGAGAAGTGGAAAGGAGTTGCCTCCAAGGACAAGTCCTTTGATCAATGAGGACATTGAAATTCAAGATGGGGAGGATAGCTTTGAAAAAACTCAAGATGCTATAACTTTTGATGATGTGTATATTGCAAAGTTTAGCAAGGAAGTGGTAAAGGAGAAGCCAATTGAGGATGTGCATTATAAGGAGTCTACTTTTGTTCCTCCACCTTACAAGCCTAATCTTCCCTTCCCCGGGAGGTTTAAGAAATAATTGGTGGAGAAATACAAGGCTATGTTTGACAAGAAAATCAAAGACATTGAGCTCAAGATGCCTTTGATGGATGCTTTTATGATGATTCCACAATATGCTAAGTTCTTGAAGGATACCGTGGCACAAAGAGCAAGGGACATCCAAGGAGTTATGTTGCTTTCTCAAGAGTGTAGTGCAATTATTCAAAGCAATGTGATACCAAAGAAGCTTGGAGACCCCGGTTCTTTCACTATACCATGCGCCCTAGGTCCTCTTTGTTTTGAAAATTGCTTGTGTGATCTTGGAGCTAGCATCAACCTCATGCCCTATTCAATAGCTAAGAAGCTTGGTTTCACCATGTACAAGAAGTGTGGAATCTCTCTAATACTTGCGGATAGGAGTGTGAGGATGCCTATTAGAGTTCTTGAGGATTTGCCTCTCAAGGTTAGCAACTTCATCATTCCCACGGATTTCATGGTACTTAAGATGGATGAGGAGCCAAAGGATCCTTTGATTTTGGGAAGACCTTTCCTAGCTACAGTTGGTGCTATCATTGATGTAAAGCATGGGAAGATTAGTTTGCATCTTGGAAAAGGGGTTGAGTTGAAGTTTGACATAAAGGAGACCTTGAGGAAGCCGACCATTGATGGTCAAGCATTCTACATTGAGACTATGGATAAGTTAGCCGATGAGTTACTAGAGGAAATAGCTCAAGAATACCATCTTAGTATGGCTCTCACCAAACCACATGGAGAGAATGGGTATTTGCATGAGGAGACACTAGCATACATGCAAATGCTTGATTCACGCAAGGCACTAGATGGGGAGGAAAGCTTTACAAGATTGGTAGCTTCATGTGAGGGTGAAGAAGAACTTGACCAAGACAAGGGATCTTTGAGGGTTGAGGTTTCAAGTCAAGGACAAGAGGAAAGGCTAGAAGAGCTCGAGGATAGCGAATTAGCTAAAGACCTTGATGAGGATTGGAGTGAACTCAAAGCTCCAAAGGTGGAACTCAAACCACTTCCCATTGGACTAAGGTATGCTTTCTTAGGCCCTAACTCTTCTTACCCCATCATTGTAAATGAAAACTTAAATGATGATTAGCTCAACTCTCTCCTTAATGAGTTGAGAAAGTATAGGAGAGCTATTGGTTACTCTTTGAGTGATATCAAGGGCATATCTCCTATACTTTGTACTCATAGGATTCACCTTGAAAATGAAAATGCTTCCTCAATTGAACACCAAAGAAGATTAAACCCAAACCTTAAGGAAGTAGTGAATAAGGAAATCTTGAAACTTTTAGATGCTAATGTGATTTATCCTATTAGTGACAGCACTTGGGTTTCCCTGGTGTATGTTGTCCCTAAGAAGGGTGGAATCACTGTGATTAAGAATGAAAAGGATGAATTGATACCAACTAGAACTATCACCGGCCATAGAATGTGCATTGATTACCGAAAACTTAATGCTTCTACTAGAAAAAAATCATTTTCCCCTTCCTTTTATTGACCAAATGCTTGAGAGATTGGCTAACCATCCTTTATATTGTTTCCTTGATGGATATAGTGGGTTCTTTCAAATACCCATTCATCCTAATGATCAAGAGAAGACCACTTTCACATGCCCTTATGGTACCTTTGCATATCGAAGGATGCCATTTGGGTTATGTAATGCTCCAGCTACCTTTCAAAGGTGCATGATGAGTATCTTCTCCGATCTTATTGAGGAAATGGTAGAAGTTTTTATGGATGACTTTTCTGTGTATGGTGCCTCTTTTTCTGCATGTCTTTCTAATCTTTGCAGGGTTCTACAAAGATGTGAAGAGTCTCACTTGGTTCTTAATTGGGAGAAGTGCCACTTCATGGTCAACCAAGGGATTGTGTTGGGTCATAAGATTTCTGAAGATGGTATAGAAGTGGACAATGCCAAGATAGATGTTATGGTCAAGATGGCGCCTCCAACCAATGTGAAAGGCATAAGGAGTTTCCTTGGGCATGCTGGGTTCTATAGGAGATTCATCAAGGATTTCTCCAAGATTGTTAGGCCTATGACAAGGCTCCTTTGTAAGGAGGTGGAATTTCAGTTTGATGAGGAATGCTTGCAAGCCTTTGAGACAATCAAGAAAGCCCTTGTGAGTGCTCCTATTGTGCAAGCACCGGATTGGAGTCTACCATTAGAGATCATGGCAGATGCTAGTGATTATGCGGTTGGGGCTGTTCTTGGACAAATGAAAGAGAAGAAGCTACGTGTGATCTACTATGCTAGTAGGACACTTGATGATGCTCAAACCAAGTATGCAACAACAGAAAAAGAACTCTTGGCTGTGGTGTTTGCTTTTGAGAAATTCAGATCCTATAGTGATAGTCTACACCGATCATGCTGCATTGCGCCACATCTATGCTAAAAAGGAGGCTAAGCCAAGGCTCCTTAGATGGATCTTGCTTCTTCAAGAGTTTGACATGGAGATAGTTGACAAGAAGGGTGTGGAAAATGGCGTAGCTGATAATTTGTCAAGGATGAGGATTGAGGATGCTTTGCCAATCAATGATTCTCTACCGGAGGAGCAAATTATGATGATCAAGAGCATTGCTAGTGCACATGGAGTTGGAAGGAAGCTTGAAGAGATTCAAGGTATAGAGGTCAAGGGTGAGCCTTGGTATGCTGATTTTGTTAACTACTTGGTGTGCAAAGAAGAACCAACACATCTCAACAACTATCATAAGAAAAAGTTTATGAGGGATGTATCACACTTCTATTAGGATGAGCCTTATCTCTACAAAAGGTGTGCTGATGGGATCTATAGAAGGTGTTTGGCACAAGAAGAGGTTGAGAGTGTGATTTTTCATTGCCATGGGTCCAAGTATGGGGGTCATTTTGCCACTTTCAAGACAGCTACAAAGATTCTTCAAAGTGGATTTTGGTGGCCTACATTATTCAAGGATACTCATGACTTCATCAAGGGGTGTGAACCTTGTCAAAAAAGGGGGAACATAAGCAAGAGAGATGAGATGCCCCAAAACCCAATCTTAGAAGTGCAGTTGTTTGATGTATGAGGCATAGACTTCATGGGACCCTTCCCATCTTCTTATGGAAAAAAGTATATCTTGGTAGCTGTTGATTATGTCTCCAAGTGGGTGGAAGCCATTGCTAGTCCTACTAATGACTCCAAGGTTGTGGTGAATATGTTCAAGAGTATAATCTTTCCAAGGTTTGGTGTACCAAGAGTTGTGATTAGTGATGGGGGAAGCCATTTCATCAACAAGGTCTTTGAAGGGTTATTGAGCAAGCATGGTGTCAAGCATAAGGTAGCCACTCCTTACCATCCTCAAACTAGTGGTCAAGTGGAAGTCTCAAACCGTGAGATCAAGGCTATCCTAGAGAAAACTGTGGGTATAACAAGAAAGGATTGGGCAATCAAGCTTGATGATGCTTTGTGGGCTTATATAACAGCTTTCAAAACACCAATTTGGAGATCTCCTTTCAACCTTGTGTATGGGAAAGCTTGCCATTTACCAGTGGAGATTGAACACAAGGCTTTGTGGGCTGTAAAGCTTCTCAACTACAACATAAATACAGCCCAAGAGAAGAGATTGATTCAACTCCAAGAGCTTGAGGAGATTAGACTTGAGTCTTATGAAAGCTCAAGGATCTACAAGGAGAGAACCAAGGCTTTCCATGACAAGAGGATTGTAAAGAAGGAACTAAGTGTTGGTGACAAGGTTCTTCTCTACAATTCAAGATTGAAGTTGTTCACGGGTAAGCTCAAGTCAAGGTGGGGAGGCCCTTTTGAGATTCAAGAAGTCTTGCCTTATGGAGCTATCACCTTGATTGGGAAGAATGGGGAGAGTTTCACAGTAAATGGCCATAGGGTGAAGCCATACTTGGTGAATGAATCTAAGAAAGAGGCAAGCTCATGTCTTCTTTAAGATCCCACTCTTGCCTAAAAAGGTTTGAAAAGTCGAGCTAATGACGTTAAACAAGCGCTCTTGGAAGGCATTCCCATGGTTATCCTTGTATATATTCTTTATTTAGCTCTATGATCATGTTCTTTAAGTTTTTGAAAGTTTTAGGTTGAGTATGGAAGCCATTGATGTGAAGAAAAGGTGAAAAAGAAAAGTTCTGCGAACTGTTCGACCAGTTTGTTCGACCAGCTGGTCGAACAAACATTCCATGGAGCAAGTTCGATGAGATTGTTCGACCAGCACGACGAACAAACATTCCAGGGAGCAAGTTCGATGAGATTGTTCGACCAGCACGACGAACAAACATTCCAGGGAGCAAGTTCGATGAGATTGTTCGACCAGCACGACGAACAAACATTCCAGGGAGCAAGTTCGATGAGATTGTTCGACCAACACGTCGAACAACATTTCCAGGGGCAATGTTCGACGTGTATGTTCGACGAACTCATCGAACTTCTTCTAAAAATCAGGTTTGCTTGACTTTTCTTCCTTCCTTTGACCTGTTTAATGTTGACTCCCTCACTTAGATTAAACCGATTTTAGGGGATTAAAAGACTTCTTCTTCCCCAAAAATCAATCTCACCCACGAAATTCTCCCTTTCATAAAAACAAGAACTTGTTTTTCACTTTTCTCTTTCAATCCTTCATCAAATCCTTTGATTTCAAGTGCTATAATTTCGAAATTCTGTGCTAACCTTGATTCCTTAGTTGATTTCGGCCTTGCACTTGCGTGGAACCAAGGTTTGTCTTCTCATCCTCTCTTTTAATCTTTGACTTTTCCTTGAGAATGAATTATAGATTGGGATTGATAAGTAGACTTTGAATGGATTGATTGAGTTGGGTATAGTCAAATATTGTTATGGGTGATGATTGTTGAAGATTTCCAAGGAAATACATGGGAAAATTTTGATTTTTGAACACTTTTTCTATAGGATTTTCAAGGGTTGCGAAAATTCATGTTTATGCCTAATTGATATTCAAATTTTCAAAATTGGTTTCTTTAATCTTGTTTTCCCATGTTGCATAAGTAATTAGGCTTGAATCCTCTTGAATTTTAACTTGTTACCAATTAGAAGATGCTTAACTTGAAAAATTCCTTATTGATTTCTTTGGGTGATAAATGAGGTGATAAATAAATTTTATTCTTGCTATTAATTAATTGCCATGGAATTTTACTTGTTGGAACCTTCATGGAGTCTTATGATTACATGTTTGTTGATTTCAAGGGTTAGAATTCAACTTGTACTCACTCTTTTCCAAGTATTCGAATTTTGTAGGTAATATGGGAAGAACAAGGAGTGAAGCTAGCAAGAAGCAAGGCAAGAGGCCGGTAGAAGTGGAAGAAGAAGATCCCGAGGAGAGTCCCACGGTCATAATGAAGTTGTCTTCAAAGAGAGGAGTTGATCAAGAGAAAGCAAGGGAGAAGCGAGCCGAGAAAGCTACGGCCGAACCCCTAACACCCTCGGATGTGTACAAGGCACTTATGGAGATCCCTTTCAAGGGAACCACATACCCGGATCACGGATTGCTAGAGGAGATGGCTTCGGTTTCATCCAATTCCGAGTTCACAACAAATCTTACAAGATGGGTTTCAAAAAGCTAAGTAAGGTGCTTGACTTTGATGAGGGAACCGGTGGGGGCTCACACTTGGATGTTAGAAAGGTGGAGTTGAAAAGGCTTTGGGAGATGGTTGCTAATGGGAGTTACAAGATCACGAGAGTTAAGGGCAAGATGATTCGACACCCCGGGATTCGCTATGCTCACAAGGTGCTAGCTCACACTTTCTTTTCTAAGAAAGAAACCGTGGTTGTAACCGCTGAAGAGTGGGAGATGCTTGATGTCGGGTTCACAAACATCATCCGCTTCTTTGATGACAACTCGGAGATGAGAGGTGATGCTACGGGTAATGGTATGGTGCAGATTTGGGTAGCTCATGCAGCTAGTTACTATGGTCGAGTACCGGCCAAGAAGGATCGCTCACACCAACTCGCCATTGGGGGTATCATCACGCCTATACTCTAGGAGGTTGGTGTAAAATTAGGCCGTCCCTCGGCCGAGCAGCAGTACCTAGACTCCACCTATCTCCTTAAGGGTCACTTTTTGATTAAGGAGGGAAATGGCTTCAAATACAAGTTCAATGTGGCAAGGCTCAAGGAGGCTACAATCCGACTCCCTTGCATTCACCTCACAAGCCTTAGGGAAAGGTCCAATGCCTCTTTCACTCCATCTGATGAGCATCTAGGCGACATAGAGACTTTCCCGGTATGCTCTTGGGACGACTACCACGAGCCTTATCAAGCTCCACCAGTCTATGGTAGTGATAGGTACAACTTTGAGCCTTATGAAGGAGCTAACCAAGGAGAGCCTTCTAGACAAGCTCACCAACACATCAAGCTTCTCCAAAGATGGAACAGATGGCAAGATAAGACCATTAGGAAGCTTGTGAAGACTGTCAAGGAGATGAAGAGGCAAATCAAGGACGTCATGACCAAGGGTGAAAAGGCTCCCTCCTCAAGACATCAAGAAGAGCAGCATGAGGATCAAGAAGGGGACAGCCATATGGTAGAGAGACGCCACTCCTTTCAAGGAACCCCAAGTGCACCAAGCCATGAAGATGAGCCACGCCCCTCCTCCTATGAGACAAGAAGGCATGAGAAGAGAGTCATGCGATCCCCCACTCCTCAATCAAGCAATCCATCATACTCCATGGATTCATACTCCTCCTCCTCCATGCGTTTTTGATCAAGGTACCACTCTAAAACCATTGTAAATACCACTTCGTTGTTATTTTTATTTTTATTTTTGCATGTTTGAAATCTTCTCCAAGCTTGGATTACACAAGAGACTGTGTAATTTAAGTTTGGGGGAGTATGGTATTTGACTTTGTGTTTTGTGATCTTATTTTTCTTTAGCATGCATATTTGAGTCTCATCTAAGGCACAGAAAAACCAAAAAAATGAAAAAATTTCGAAAATTTCAAAAAGAAATTATCATTTAGTTTGCATTTGCACTTGTTAACATTTTAGGATTGAGTCTAGAATTTTTCTCATTTAGGTTGTTTGCATATGCATTGGGAGTAATGATAAGCCTATCCTTGTAGATTTTTAACTCTTGTAATCAATTCAATACCCTAGTTAGTAGTTCTTTAATGCTTGTGAATGAATTTGAAAGTAAGGAAGAACCATGCTTGGACCACCTCATTTGTCACTAGTTTTTGGTTGAAATATGGTCTTGAATTTGATAGCCAACTCTACTCACTTAAACCGAATTTGGACATTTAATTATCATGCTTGCATTGAAAGTGAATTCATGGATTGAAAATACTTGAGCTTTCTTACTCACTTTGCCACCCTCTTGCTAGCTCAAGTAGAATTCCTACCAAACCTTACCTCCTTTGAAGCCAATTGTTTTTGTGTGACTACTTGTGAGGCCTTTATTTCGATTGAACTTAGCATAAAGTGTTAGGTTTGAAACGACAAGTATAGACTTTCATGTAGATTCTAACCTTGCATTTTGAGGTTAGCTTTAGGCTTAGGATTTGAGGGTTTAATTGGTTGTGATAATACTTGATGAGTTGTGGAAAAGTTGGGAAGAAAGAGATGATGGATAAAAGGGTTGGTGGAAAATAAGGGGAAGAATGGTTTGAAATGGAGAGTCTTGGGTTTTAAGAAGGAATAGCTCTAAGTAAATAAAAAGTGCTAGGTGGTCTTAAGAAATCAAAAGAGCCAAAAGGCAAAGTAAATATATATATATATATATATATATATATATATATGCAAGGCCACCTAGAAATCAAAAGAAGAGCTAAGTTAATAAGTGTAGACTACTCCATTCACCGAAATTGCTAAGTTGAAGAAGTTCCCCCTTAAAGCTTTAAAAAGAGAAAAATGTTCGAAATTCAAAGGGGTTAGCAAGGCACAAAAGCCTTTGATGAAAGGGTAGATTCTAGAGGGTTGAGTGAGCTAAAAGAGGGGTGTAGGATCATTGATAGTATTTCGGGTAGATGATAGTCTATCCTTGTATGCATCACTTGTTTCTTACCTTTAGCATTATGCATATGGTTCAATCCTTTTGAGTGTTACCCTTACTTAAATGCAAAACCGGATGAATTGGGATCATTTTTATCTCAAAACCCAGTCCTTAAACCAAATGAATTCACTAGCCTTGCAATGTCATGATTCATGGTTTTGATCTTAATGAATGTTAAAGAGTTGGTTTGATAGGGAGACTTGTTTTGATTAAATTCTTAGTACACTTGAATGTTGAGATGGGCATGGCTAACTCTTTTGGAGTAGAAAGTATTCACATGCATTCTAGAATTAAGAACTAGGATATTGAGTTGATTATTATTGTTAACTATCTTTGATATTGAGCTCCCACTTTCAAACCTCTCTCCTTGGCTTGTGTTTCATTTGCTTGTGGACAAGCAAAAGGAAAATTTGGGGGAGTTGATATGTCTATATTTTGCATCATATTTCTCTCCATTTAGTGTAAGTTTGTCATCATTTAGGATCCTTATTTAGCATCATTGTATTGCATTTCGATCATTTAGAGTCTAGGATGTCTTTGCATGTTCTTTTGCATGTTTTGGTGCATTTGGAGTCTTGATCAGGTGAAAAGGATGCTATGAAGGCATGAATGGAGTTGGATAAAGATAGCATGGCACTTGGAGGGGCAAGGAGTCACTTAGAAGATGAAGCAGAAGTTTTCTCACACAAGTTCGACCAGCTGGTCGAACAAGTTTTCCAGGGAGCATGTTCGAGTTGGTCGAACAACATTTCCAGGGGCAATGTTCGACCAAGATGTTCGACGAGTTGGTCGAACTGAAGACAGAAGCCAAGCGAGCAGGGATCATGTTCGACGAAGATGTTCGACCAGCTGGTCGAACAACATTTCCAGGAGCAATGTTCGACCAAGATGTTCGACGAGCTGGTCGAACATTACACTGACGAATCCCTTTTGTCACTTTGATGGGTCCCTCCTATAAATACTCTTTAGACCTAATTTTTATGAGAACTTTTATTCTCTCTTGTCATAGCTTAAACTTTTATCCTCTTTGGGAGAAAAACCTTGTATTTGCTTTGGATCTTTAAGTTTAATGCAATATCTCTCTTGAACTTCTATTAATCTTTTCTCTAATCATGTTTAACCTTTCTCTTATCTTTGATTTGATGGGTTTAACTATGATTAGTGAGTAGTTCCTTAGGAACTTGGGGATGGGTTAGATTTAGGGATTTCTAATGGTTCAATCTTGCAATCTAGGATAGATTCTTTCATCTCTCTTCTTATAAAGTAGTTTCTAATGCCAAATAGCTAATCTTTGCTATTTTGGATCATAGGCATTTCATACACCCACCAAGTGTTTGATGAAATGCTTGAACCAACTTTATAAGAGATTTACATACCTAGCCTAAAACATCATTAGTTGCCTAGGGTGTTTATCATGCTATTTAGACTTGTGATTAATGCTTGCTAATCATTTTAATGCTAAAACATCATTAGTTCATTAGGGTGATTAGTGAAGGGATTATTGCCACACATCATGGATTAGTCTTTAATTAGTGTTCTAGGCATAGAGATGGCTTGATTAGTTGCTTAAATGATTGCAAGATTGTCCATTTAGTTTCCCAAATCAATGATTCCATCCCTAGGTTTCGTTTTTAGTAATTTGTTAATCTTAATTAGTAGTTAATTGCGTCATTAGTACTTGATTAGTAGTAATTAAGGCTTAGTTTCATATAATTGAACTTGTAGTGTCTTCTTAGGTTGTGTTTTGCTTTTAATTGTTGCTTGTCACCTTAAACCTTTTAATTTAGCTTAGCTTAAACCAAACTTTGCATTCTCATTGAATCAATTTCCCAAGATGGATTGATACCTCAAATATTGCAATGATATGAGCAATTGAGGAATTGCTAGAAAGATTAAAAAGTCTTATTTCATAGCTCGCCCCCAAATCACCACTACTCCTGCAATAGAGACCAAAGTTCGGGCATCAGAAATATAACCCCTCCTTCCCTTTAACGTTCAGCTAAAGAACGCCTGTCAACTCATTCCCCAACTCGTTTCTGGAGACTGTCAGATAGATTAACAGAAGGATCAGAAGCCTCCTCCGATCACCTTCAGGAGGTACAAGTGCAATATTTAGGTGACTCTAGCCAGGATAATCTTCTCCAAAGTAGACCTCGACCAGCCTCAATTCGGCCAGAAGATGTTTTTTCTCACCCTACTCTGAGTCATCGTCTGGGTGCAGGATCCTCCTTGAACCCTATGATGCAGACTAGCAGTACTCTCACACAGTACCCTATCATTGAGGAAGTTACTATCAATATTCCGGATTCAACAATGAAGAAAGCTGCTGGTAAGAGGAAAGTGGGTCACCCCCCAAAGGCTCCAGTATGTGGCTTTCCGTTCTCCAACCCTCTTCAAGGAGCCAGCTCCCGTAAGAGAAATGTGAGTAAGACTAAGCCTACGTCCAAAAACGCCTATGTATAGATACTTCGGTAACTCAGGTGGGATCTACTTCGGCCCCTGTCCGAGCAGCTGCCGTAAAGAAGAAGAAGGTCTCGTCCAGTAGGAAAAAGGGGGATTTTCAAAACCCACCCATTCCTTTTCCTTAGTCGCTGTTAGCTGGAACTGTCAAGGGATTGGGAACCCCATGACAGTCTACAGATTGGGGGAACTGAAGGTGGAATGCTCTCCAAATCTGCTGTTTCTCATGGAAACAAAAAAACCAAGATGCCTCCCTGCTACATGCGGTCCGTTCACTAGCCTACTCAAATCACTTTACGGTCCCTCCTAAAGGACTTAGTGGTGGTCTAGCTCTCTTTTGGACATATAATGTTTCTCTGGATATTCTATCATCTAATAAAAACTTTATCGACACCAAAGTCCAGTTCCAAGACACGTCTTCTCTCATTACCTTCATGTATGGCAATCCCCAACAAGAAAACAGAACTGAAATCTGGAACTAAGTCTCAAGGTTAGGAATTGCCAGAGATGAGGCTTGGCTGCTGGTGGGGGACTTTAATGAACTTCAGGACAACTCGGAAAAGGTTAGGGGGGCCTTCCCATTGTGAAGGTTCCTTTATACCTTTCCGTAGTTTTGTGTCCCATAATGGCTTATGGGATGTTCCCCACTCAGGAAATGAGCTCTCATGGAGAGGACAACGTCACTCTCACTTCATCTTTGCCCGACTTGACAGGGCTTTGGCTAACTGTTCCTGGTCAGAAGTTTTTCCCAAAGGTCGCTGCTATTACCGAAGGTTCGATGGTTCGGATCACCGTCCTCTCTTGATTAGCTTTGATGCCTCGAAAAAGAAACACAGAGGGTTATTTAGGTTTGACAGACGACTTAGAGAGAAAGAAGGAATTAAACATGTAATTGAGGAGACATGTGGGATAACTCTCCTAATCAGCAAGCAGTCGTCTTCTCAAAGCTAGGAAGCTGTAGAAGAAGCATTATTCGATGGACTAAGGAGCAGAATACCTGAAGATGCACTCTATTTGGGAAAATAAAGAAGCTCTGGAGCAGGCTCTCTCCTCCCCAATTCCGGACCACTAGCTTATCGGATCTTCGAACGCTAAGCTGTTAAAAGAGTACCAGGAAGAAGAGACATTTTGGCGTCAGAGAAGTAGAATTCAATGGTTACAACAAGGAGATCGTAATTCTAGATTCTTCCACGCAGTAACCAGGGGAAAAAGAGCTCAAAACAATCTTACTGTCATAGAAGACGAGGCAGGAATTGCTTACCACGAGGAACACCACATTGTAGCGGCTGTTGCTGGATTCTATCAGGCTCTATCAGGCTCTTTTCACTACCTCAAGCCTGAGTAACCTGGGGGTAGTCAATGAAGTTTTATCCCCGATCATTACTCCTGCTATGAATGAGTCTCTCACTACTATCCCAGATGATAAAGTGATACGAGAAGTTGTTCTCTCCATCAATCCTGATAAAGCGCCTGGCCCCGACGGCTTCTCCTCCGGATTCTACCATACCTTTTGGGATATCATTAGCTCCGACGTCTGCAGAGAAATCAGGTCTTTCTTTGAAAAGGACTCTCTACATCAATGCTACAATGAAACTCATGTGAGACTAATCCCTAAGGGGCTAGGAGCTAAGAAAGTGGCTGACTATCGCCCAATTGCCCTGTGCAGCGTACATTATAAAATTATAGCAAAGATTCTTACCAAAAGGATGCAACCTCTGCTAGAAACATTAGTCTCGCCCCACCAATCTGCGTTTGTGAAGGACCTAGTCATCACAGATAACGTCTTAATTACTCATGAATCTCTCCACTTCCTCCAAGCCTCCAAAGCTGAAGTTCATTGTTCTATGGCTGTAAAAACAGACATTAATAATGCTTACAATAGGATCGAATGAGATTTTTTAAAGGTGGTTCTTCTTAGACTCGGCTTTGCTACAAGATGGACCTCATGGATCATGGAATGTGTCACTACGGTGTCTTATACCTTCCTCATCAATGAAGCCCCTCAAGGTGCGGTGTCTCCATCTCGAGGTCTTAGACAAGGAGACCCTCTCTCCCCTACCTCTTCATCCTATGTACTGAGGTTCTCTCTGGTCTCTGTCGAAAGGCGCAAGAAAGAGGATCCCTTCCGGGAGTTAAAGTGGCGTGTGGCAGCCCGACTATTAATCATCTGCTATTTGCTGATGATACTATGTTTTTTACGAAAACATCGATATCTAGTGTAGAGGCCCATACTCGGATTCTCAAAAGGTATGAAGAGGCCTCATGTCAAATCATAATGCGTCTAAATCCTCCATCACCTTCTCGAGCAAGACTCCTGCAACAATAAAGGTCAGAGTAAAAGCAGCACTTGGAATCGATAAAGAAGGAAGAGTTGGAAAGTACCTTGGGCTTCCCGAACACTTTGGTCACCGTAAGAAGGACATCTTTACCGGGATTGTGGACAAAATTCGACAGAGAGCTCTTAGTTGGTCAAACCGATTCCTTTCAGGTGCTGGGAAACAGGTTCTGCTCAAGTCAGTTCTAGCCTCAATGCCTTCTTACGCCATGTCGTGCTTTAAGCTACCGGTCTCTCTCTGCAAGAGAATTCAATCTGCGTTAACTCGATTTTGGTGGGATGACAAACCAGATAAGAAAAAGATTTCATGGGTTTCTTGGGATAAGCTAACTATTCCGAAGAAGGGAGGAGGTCTAGGCTTTAGAGAGATTGAAATCTTTAACCATTCTCTTCTAGCTAAAATCAGCTGGAAACTTATTCATAAGCCGGACTCTCTTCTCTCTCGGGTTTTACTGGGCAAGTATTGCCATTCCTACTCCTTTATGGAGTCCCCTGTACCTGCAACTGCCTCACATGGATGGCGTGGCATCATATCAAGAAGAGAGGTGTTACGAAAAGGGCTAGGATGGATAGTTAGTGACGGTTCTAGCATCAATATTTGGTCAGAACCTTGGTTATCTACCACCTCCCCAAGTAGACCCCTCGGTCCCCTCCCTTGTATTTCCTTCAGTCAGTCGTTCAAGACCTCATTAACCACATTACTAATACCTGGGACATCTCTACAATCCAACTCCTACTCCCCTCTCACGAGAAAGAAATCCGAAAAATCCATCTGAGTCCTTACCTATCCAAAGACTCCCTTCGTTGGTTACCTGCAAAATCATGTAATTATACAACAAAAACGGACTACGCTCTCTCTAAACTCCATTCAAGGCAGGCTGTTCCGGATGACTTCAATTGGCGGCAGACTATCCTCTACAAAGTGAAAACCTCCCCGAAGCTTCGTCACTTAAGGCGCTCTCGGTGGGATCATCTTTGTTAGCTCGCGGAATTTTTGTTGATGGCAGGTGTATTAGATGTGGAGAACCAGAGGATGTTCTTCATGTTCTCCTAGCTTGCTCTTTTGCTGCTCAAGTCTGGCACCTTGCCCCGGTATTGTACAAGCCCTCGTCTTTTGCATACCATCGTCCCTCACCCAAAGATCTTTTGTGCTCTGCCAGAAGGATGATCTCTCTACCTCCAACTGGAATCACAACTACCCCTTTGTACCCCTGGATTTTCTGGTTTCTCTGGAAAGCCCGGAACCTTCTTCTATTTGAGAATAAATCGGGATCACCACAGGAGACTCTCCTCAAATCTGTAGCAAAAGTTCGTGCTTGGCAAGGAACTCTTGTCAACCCTCCAGCGTCTCCCCCCCCCCCCCCCCCCCCCCCCCCCCCCCCCCCCNCCCTGCCCCTCCAAATCCGTTCCAACTCCCCGTAATAACCCCAGACTCTTACCATTGATTCTCCGATGCTTTCTCCGATGCTTCCTGGATGGAAGATAGTCTCCACTGTGGGCTCGGATGGATTTTGCTTAACCCCCAAAAGGAACCCCTTCTCCGGCGATCGGAACCTTGGACCTTTGTTCCCTCGGCTATGGTGGCCGAGACTCTTGCAGTAAAATCGGCTCTGGCTAGTGCTAGAGCTAATGGCATTTCGAATTTGACCTTCTATTCGGATTGCTTAAAACTCATTTCTCTGCTAAATTCCTGAGGTCAAGCAGTTGAGATTCTTGGCTTGTTAGCTGAGATTAGATTTCTCATGTCGTTTTTTTCTTCGTTTTCTTTCCACTGTATCCCCAGATTAGCGAATCAGGAGGTGGATTCCCTAGCTAAATCTGGGCTAGCTCTTGTAATTGCTCCCTAAGTGGAGAATTTCTTATTTTAATGAAGTATCGTTTGTCCAAAAAAAAAAAAGAGTTGATATGTTGAGTGAGATGAGTCTGGTTCAATGAAATGTAATTTTTGAAAAAGTTAAATTGGAAATTTTCGCCGATTGTTCGCCGCCGTTCCTCTGCCGATTCTCCACCTATAAACCGCTGATTCTACCTCTCCTTCTATGTTGTAAGATTTTTTAACTCTTATTGCTCTTTGTATGTCGTAGAAATTTGGTTTTGTTTAGATTTTGGTGATTAGGTATTTAGATTTATGAAATTTAGAGAAGTTAGAGTTCTTACATGGTAATTGATAGAATTTAGAGAACAAGTTTTGATTATCAAATTCTCTAGAAACTACTTGGATCTTGATTAACAATTGTTATTAGGTTTTTTAGAATTTTTAATTAGGTGTTTAGGTTGTTTGTAAATTATTTAGTTTTTATTTGATTTTTAAAACTATAGAAACTATTTTTGTGTTTCTAAATTGTTTATTTTAAAAACTAATACTAAAAATGTATTTTATAAACGTTTCAAGTATTATAATATTTTTATATTAAAACTGTAACATGTTTCTATATTTTAAATTTTATAAAATTAATTTTAGCCGTTGTGATTTTAAAATACCATAAAAAATCAGTCGCAAATTTTTCTATAAATACCCATCACATTTCAACATCACTTTCCACAATTCGACAAAATTATTTACCTTCCTCCACTATCATTTTCGAGTTTCTCTCACAAAATATATTTTATAAAAAAATAAAAAATAAAAATATCTTCTTCAAATCCTTATAATTATTTTCGCTCTTGGATGGACAAACCTCAAAATGATCAAGAGATGAGCGTAATTACAAATGAGTTTGCAGAAGGTCTTAACCAATTCATAGAGTTTGCATCAAACTATGAGCTTACATTGGAATCTGGTAACAGAATCATAGATTTATTTCGGTGTCCTCAATACAAAATCACCTCTTAAGGCAAGGGTTTATGCCGGGTTACAAGATTTGGTATATCCATGGAGAAAATGATTCAATGGTGAATTATATACTGCTGATAGATTAGAGGAACGATATACTGCTGATAGATTAGAGGAACCTAGAACGGAAGTTGAAAACATATGTACTTTTGAGATGGTGAACGATGCATTTTGGGAAAATATACCGTTGTATGTTGTGGATGGAAATAGAGTAGAGGAACCTAATTTAGAAGCACATAGATTTTTTGATATCTTAGATGCAGCTAAGCATTCCTTATACAAACGATGTAGAGATGGACTTTCGCCTTTATGCTGATTACCATAAAGACGAATCACAATTTATCTGAGGATTGTGTGGATGCAATAGCTGATTTTGTTAGAGACATATTTCGTGAAGATAGTATTTCACCAGGTTCATAATATGAGATACCAAAATTGGTAGCCGGACTTTTGTCGTATCAGATGATAGACGCGTGCATCGACAACTGTATGATCTATTGGAGAGAAGACGCTGACTGCTCGACATGTCGATTCTGTCGGAAACCTCAGTTTCAGGAAACAAGTGGACGAGTTCCAATCCCATAAAAACGGATGTGGTATTTGCCGTGATCAGAGAGGTTGAAAAGGTTATATCAATCTGGGCGCACAGCAAGGCTTATAAGATGGCATGCAGAGCATACAACGAAAGGAGAAATTGCGCATCCAACAGATGCAAAAGCATGGAAGCATTTCAAATCAGTATATCCTAGTTTTGCATATGAACAACGTAATGTGTACCTCAAATTAAGTAGATATGGTTTCAACCCTTTTGGGAAGCATGTGAGGCAATATTCCTTATGGCCAGTTATTGTGACACCTTACAATTTGCTGCCATCACTGTGCATGAAACGAGAGTTTCTGTTTCTCACCATTCTCGTACCAGGCCCTGAGCATCCTAAAAGATCACTTGATGTGTTCTTGCAGCCATTGATTTATGAGCTACAACTATTATGAGAGCATGGTGTTGAAGCGTTTGACATTTCCTGCCAGCATAATTTTGTGATGCGTGCTGTACTTATGTGGACAATAAGCGATTTCCTAGCATATGGTATGTTATTTGGACGGACGACGCATGGAAGGTTATCGTGCTCGTATTGTCAAGATAACACTATGCGTTCCAATTGAAGAATTGCCGTAAGATGTGTTGGTTTGATTGTCATAGAAGGTTTCTAAATTTCCAACGGAAGACAAAAAATCATTTGAAATCTAGATTGGATTTGCCCGAAATTTGATCTAGTAAAGAGCTACACGTTATGGCGAATGGAAAATGCCCAATACCTGTATTTCGATTGGATGCATTAGCAAAACATGAGTTTTTCGATTTGATTATGCATAGTGTCAGGTTTCCGGACGGATATGCATCTAATCTCTTTAATTGTGTCGATAGTAGCGAAGGACGATATTCTGGGATGAAGTGTAATGATTGTCATGTTGTAATGCAGCGCTTCCTTGCATTTTCTGGGCTTCTACCACAAAAAGTTCACAGAAATTGCATGTATATTTGCTGATACTTTTTAATTTTACTTTCTAATTTTTTTTTATATTGTCCAATACACAAATTGTTGTTAAAATTGAAACAAAAAGTAAAATAAGAAGAACCGTCAGATTTCCGACGGATCTTCTTATTTTACCACGTTTTGATACTTAATAATGTGTGCAAAATTTGTAAGCACATTTTTAAGCAACCCTCAAAATATGATATCTCTAATAAATTAGCTTCATACATAGTCCAAAAGCTTAAAAATTGATAAAATTGTAAAATATGTTATAATAGTTAGCATATGAAGTAGAAGTATAAGAGTTGATATGTTAAGTGAGTTGAGTTTTGTGCGATGAAGTATAATTTTAGAAAAAGATAAGTTTTAGTATAAAAATATCTTTTTATAAGAAATCTATCGGAAAGTTTTGCCGATTGTTTATTTCCGTTTCTCCACCTATAACCGCCGATTCTACCTCTCTCAAGATTTTTAACTCTTATTGTTCTTTGTATGTTCTAGAAATTAGGTTTTGTTTAGATTTTGGTGATTAGGTATTTAGATTTATGAAATTTAGAGAAGTTAGAGTTCTTACATGGTGATTGATAGAATTTAGAGAACAAGTTTAGGTAAATGATATATTGTGGTTAACAAATTCTCTAAAAACTACTTGGATCTTGATTAAAAATTGTTATTAAGTGTTTTTTAGAATTTTTAATTAGGTGTTTAGCTTGTCTGTAAATTATTTAGGTTTTATTGATTTTTAAAACTATAGAAACTATTTTTATGTTTATAAATTATTTATTTTAAAACTAATTCTAAAATTGTATTTTATAAACGTTTTAAGTATTATAATATTTTTATATTAAAACTAAAACGTGTTTCTATATTTTAAATTTTTTAAAATTGATTCTAAAATTTTATTACTTAATTTTTGATATTTATTTTAAATTTTAACTAGTTTTCTATACCTTTTTCCTAAAATTTTCAAATTTTTACATTTAAATGCTTTATGAAATAATTTCTATTTTTTTGGATTTTTATTACAGTTTACTAACCTTTTTTTCAAGGTTGAAATATCGAAACTTTATTTCCCACGATTCTCGTGACTCATCAAGTCATGTTAGGGCTAACTCTTCAGTGTATTCAATCACCTTACCGAATTCCCGAGTCTCAAACTTCCGCTGCTATGAATACGATCTCGGTTAATGAGCTTCTCCACAATCAGCTTGATCATGCTTGGTCGACGTATGGAGATATTCTGCAGGAAATTAAAGACATGTGGATTCGTTAAACGGTAACTACACAACAATTTTTAATTTTATAATTTTTAGGTGAGTGATAGATTTTGTAAGCACATTTTTAAGCAACCGTCAAAGTATGGTACTTCTGATAAATTAGCTTCATACATAGTCCAAAAAGTTAAAAATTGATAAATAGTAGTTAGCATATGAAGTAGAAGTATAAGAGTTGATATGTTAAGTGAGATAAGTCCGGTTTAATGAAGTATAATTTTTGAAAAAGTTAAGTTTTAGTAAATAAAATATTATATTATAAGAAATCTATCGGAAATTTTCGCCGATTGTTCGCTGATTCTACCTCTCCTTCTATGTTGTAAGATTTTTAACTCTTATTGCTCTTTGTATTAGAAATTTGGTTTTGTTTAGATTTTGGTGATTAGGTATTTAGATTTATGAAATTTAGAGAAGTTAGAGTTCTAACATGGTGATTGATAGAATTTAGAGAACAAGTTTAGGTGAATGATAGATTTTGGTTAACAAATTCTCTAGAAACTACTTGGATCTTGATTAACAATTGTTATTAGGTGTTTTTAGAATTTTGAATTAGATGTTTAGGTTGTTTGTAAATTATTTAGTTTTTATTTGATTTTTAAAACAATAGAAACTATTTTTGTGTTTCTAAATTGTTTATTTTAAAAACTAATACCAAAAATGTATTTTATAAACTTTTTAAGTATTATAATATTTTTATATTAAAACTGTAACGTGTTTCTATATTTTAAATTTTATAAAATTAATTTTAAGTTTTATTCCTTAATTTGTGATAAATATTTTAAATTTTAACTAGTTTTATATACGTTTTTCCTAAAATTTTCAAATTTTTACATCGAAATGCTTTTTGAAATAATTTTTTATTTTTTATTTTGTATTCTTATTACAATTTACTAACCCTTTTCTTTGAAGGTAGGAATATCGAAACTTTGTTTCCCACGATTCTCGTGACCCGCCAAGTCATGCTAGGTCTAGCTCTTCGGATCCACCGACTCGATCATCTTCCCGAATTCTCGAGTCTCAAACTTCCGCTGCTGCAAATATGATCTCGGTTAAGGAGCTTCTCCTTCAGACGGCTCGACAAAATATCTGAAAGCTTAAGTTTAATTTATAATTTAATTCAATTTATAATATCTCTTTAGTTTTATTATTTATTTTAAAACTAAATAATATGTTTTTAGATCTATATTTTGACTATTTATTTTATCTTTTTTTTTAATTAATTTTAGTTTTGTACTATTTGTTTTTGATGATGTGTGCAATTTCTTTCATACATTATTTATTCTTCAATTTTCATACTCTTTTCATTTGTCTAAATCTTAATATTATATAATTTTTAGTTTTTTCAGTTTATCCTTTTGAAGATTTATTTTACTTATCTTGCATTAAATCCATGTTTTTTTCCATGTTTTAAAATTTTGTATATTTTTATACCTATTCTTCTTTTTCCTTATTTTTATCTTCTTCTCTATATTTTTTATATGATTTGTTATCTTCTCGATTTTTTATTGAATATTTTGTTGTGTCTTAAAATTTTATAAGTTGTAGTTAACTTCTTAATTTATTCCATATAATATTATTATTTTTCACTTATATCAAAGTTTAATTACCGTAATTTATTTTAAAATAAAATTTAAATCCCTCAAAAAATATAATGATATATTTAAAATTATAAAATATATAAGATTTATATTTATTATTTTTAATCAAATTAGAATTCCATCTACTTATAATATTTTTAAATAGTTGAATTTATAATTTAATGGTTTTTATGTATAATTAATCGTACATACGTTAATAGTTATTTATGTTAATTGATGTTTAAAAAAAATATTAATTAGTTTTTTCAATTAATCATTTTGATGATTTTTTTTTTATTTATGCGTTTGGGGCATAAGTCTATAATTGATATACATATAAATTAAAAAATGCTTCTAATTTAATATGTAAAACATATAGACAATATCATAAGTTTTTAGATAGGGTTCTCAAAGAGTACCCATGACATAATGAGATTCTTTTTTTGAGAGGATTATGGGTTTGAATCAGCATGAATGCAAATAAGAGAATACAAATATTTTGTTTGGTTCAGATTTAATTCAAATAAAATAATTTTTTGAAAATTAAATAATAAATAATATGTGTCATACTATGAGATACTAACGTGGCAAGTCCTGTACACAACCATTAAGCCTTCATATAGTAGAAAATAAGGATTAAATCACTCAAAAAATATATTATATATTTAAAAATATGTATTATATAAGATTTGTATATTTGTTATTTTTTAAATTAAATTAGAATTTCATCTACTTAGAATAATTTTTAAATAGTTGAATTCAAATTTCGTGTTTTTTATGTATAATTAATTGTACATATGTTAATATTTATTTATGTTACTTGATGTTTTAAAAAAAAATTAATTGCTTTCAATTTATCATTTTGATGATTTTTATTGATTTATACGTTTGGGGCATAAGTCTATAATTGATATACATATAAATTAAAAAAAGTGCTTCTAATTTAAAATGTAAAACATAGAGACAATATCATACGTTTTTAGAGAGAGTTGTCAAAGAGTACCCATGACAAAATGAAATAACGGTCTTCTTTTATTGAGATGATTATGGGTTCAAATCCGCATGAATGCAAATAAGAGGATAAAAATACTTTATTTGGTTCAGATTTAATACAAATAAAATAATTTTTTATAAATTAGATGAGGAAGTGTCACATGGCGCTCTCTCATGTGCTAACGTGTCAGAAGCAGGAGAGAACCCTTCTGCTTTCATATAGTAGATTTATAATTTTTTCCATTCTACTTAAATTTAATTATTTATTTTGTAGATAATGCTAGAAGTCACTCACACCAACAAAACAACCAAACAAGTTCAAGACGTGATGGCACAGGAATGGGTCGAGGCGCTGAAAGAAAAGCGTGACGAGTGCCTTAGTCAGCTTTCTCAAGAAGGTTCGACCGAATCCGTCCAGTTAACTCGAGAAGAGATAAACCTTGAGGTAAGTATTTTTTTAATTACTTCCATTTAACTTTTTCATTTTTTAATTTCTTTTTTCACTAAAATGTTAATTTGTTTTCTAGGAACTTCCCGTAATGAAAGGCCGTTTTTTTGTTTAGGCAATCTGGTTAACTGGGATGGATCTTTTTCTCGGCTTTCTCGACGTCTTCGCATGTCGTCGAAGAACTCGAAACACCGAAGGAGATTGTTAAGGAAAAAGACAAAGATTTTCGAGAGTTGCGCAACGACAGTACGACATACCGAGGAAAGTTCAATAACATTGAGACGTACATGATGTCGAAGTTCTCGGATTTTCCGCCAATGTCGTGGTTTTTTTTCTATCTAAACAACATTTCTTTTTTGGTTTTGTATTAAAAATTTAATTGAGGATTTTTATTTATTAATTTTAAATAAATTTGTATTTTCATTTTTATTTAAATTTAAATATAAAATAGTTTTATTCATTTTCAATTTTATTTTTTAAATAAATTAATTTTCGTCGGAAATCAAAAATCATGTCGGTCGGAAAATTGTCGGAAAATCATGTCCGTCGGAAAACCGTCGGAAATCATGTTTGTCGGATAACGGTCAAAAATTCATTGGAATTATCCATCGAAAATCCGTTAAATCATCCCCGGCTGAAACCGTCAGAATTCCAATGACCTCGGTCGCCTAAAGTATGTCGGAATTCCGTCCGAATATCCGTCGGAAACAAACCCATCGGAATTCAGTCAAAAATTTCCAACGGATTTCCGATGGTATTTTTTCTGACCACTTCAAATTGAAGACCATTTTCCATCGGTAATTCGTCGGAAACGATTCTTTCCGACGAATTTCCAACGGTTTAGGCCCTTGATTTTGGCTTCATTTCTTGTAGTGACTAAATAAGCTTGGAAAGGTCACGATATGTAAAAAGAAGAGATTAGCTGTTCTTGAAAACTAATTAAGGTCACTATTTTTTGGTCCAACAAATGCCACATCCACGAAAATTCAATCTAGAAACTAGAAACCTAGATTATTAATTAACTGCCAATAAAACAGATAGAAATTAAATAAGCAAAATCCATATTCTGAAAAACCTCAGATCAATCTTTTTTTATAAGAACTAGGTGATTTCCCCGCACCTTGAGCGAGGTTCAATTCATTTTTTGAAATTAATAACATAGCTTCATTGAGGTGGAAAAAGCCGATTATATAATTTGTCTTTATTTGAAATTAAGATTAATATCTTTAAAAAATACAATTTTCATGAGCAAGATATATTGTTTACATCTTGTTTTCTAATATATATTTTTTTAATATTATTCTATAAAAACTCAAATGTATACTTAGTTGTTTTGTTGAAAGATCCATGCTTGATTAGTTAGTATCCAGCTTTGATCTTTGAATTTTGTTTCAGAAAGTTCCTAAATGAAGAACTTAACTTGGATTTTGTTTCAGAAAGTTCCTAAATGAAGAACTTAACTTGGATTTTGTTTCAGAAAGTTCCTAAATGAAGAACTTAACTTGGATTTTGTTCTAGAATTGGCTGGATTCGTTCATTTGTTCATGCTTTTCAAATTTTTAAGGATTTTACTATTTTCATATTGAGAGAACTCAATGCAAGAAAAATCGACTGATATATATAAGATCTTTATTTGATGTTCTTGAATATTAGGAATAAATTCAATAATTTTTTGTAGTAAGAAAATATGCCTTAACTGATCGAGGTTGATTGTGATTAATCTGAAAGCTTATTAGGATCTCTTGCCTATATCTAACATTTTTTGTGTTATTAAACGCCACAGTAAATTTGTTTTAAAAACAATCCAAGTAAGTCTGATAACGTTGAAAGATCTCTTGAGAAAATATATTATTGTCATCACGACATTTAAGAAACTCTTTATGTTTTTCCTTCAATTGTAAATTATCACTTTGAACCTTTGTATGAAGAATAAACAACATCTTTCACCGTACATATCTCCTTGTAATGTTTTGGATCCTTAACAATATTCATCAAAACCATCACGTAGTATTCAGCAAAACTTTCTCACTTACTCTCTTTTTCTCTCTCTCTCTCTCTCTCTCTCTTGTTTTTGATGGTGGGTGTTATCATGCTAATCTCTCTCTTGTTTCATGGTGGTTGATGAGGGTGGATGTTATCATACTAATCTCTCTCTTGTTTTTGATGGAGATCCCTCTCTTTCTCGTTCTTGTTTTTGAAAGAGATACTCGATCTATCTCTCTCTCCCAACTCGTTCCTATTTTAGAAGCAATTTCTCTCTCTCCTTCCCCTCTCCCTCTCTATTTTTAGCTAAGTGATATATTTATTACTAGTTATAAATTTAATATGTATGATGAAATTCTTTTAAATTGATTCCATAATTAATTTATATTAATTCTTCGTTTATTTTATTTTTTATTCTTGTTTTCTCCTTCTTCTGTTTTGTCTTTGTCTTCTTTTATCTTTCAATTTTTTTCATACTCGTCTTTCTCTTATTCTTCTTAACCGTCTTCGACTTTTCATCTTCTTTTTCTTCGTCATCTTTTTCTATTTTTTTATCTACTTCTTTTTCTTTATTCATCATCTTTGTGTTCTTTATTTTCTTGGACTTCTTATTCTTACGGTTTTTCTTTATCTCGTCTTCGTCTTCTTCCTTATCCTCTCCTTCTTCCACTTTGTCTTCTTCTTCTCTAATTTATTCTTTTTCAAATTCTTCCTATTCTTCAACATCTTTGTCTTATCCGCCTTCATTTTCTTCTTCTTCTTCCATTCTTTCGGCTTCCTAATTATTCTTCGTCATCTTAGTCTTTTCCGACTTCTTGTTCTTTTTGGCCTCGCCTTTGACTTCTTCCTTGTCTTCTGCATCTTCCACTTCTTCTCTGACTTCTTATTTTTCCATTCTTCTCCTCCGACTTCTTATTTTCCGATTCTTATTTCTCCAAATTTTTTTTTTAGTATTTCGTCTTCTACCACATCTTTTCTTTCTTATGTCTTGTCTTCTTCTTCCTCTTCTTCTTCTAGTATTTGTGAACTTATCCTAATAATTCTTCACCTAAAGATAACTATTTAAACTGCAATCATTTATGTACTTCAATTAAGTAAAAATACTAATTTTATGCAAGAAAAAACTCCCAAACTGGTTTTTTGAATTGTTCACACAATATTCCAAGAAGGTTGAATAATGGATTATAAGCCTAATGTAAGGCTAAAGACAATTATAATAAGTGATAATTAATTTTCTAGAATTTAAAAGAGTAAAAAGTATACGTAAGAAGCATTGAAGATGGATCTTAAATTTGAAATTTCAGTTTCAATTAGAGTTTTGCTCGTGTTCTTCGTAGCTGAAATGGAGGAAGAAAAATGAGTTTACCGTTAACACTCATGCTTCTTTTTTTCGATTTTTTCTCATAAAAAAAAAGAATCCAATTCAAATACCCATAATCTAAAACATACAAATGAATCAACCTAATGAAGAGGAGACAGTGGGGATTAAATTTTGTTGTTTGGTGTTTACCGTTAACACTCATGTCGGAAACAAAATATTATTAAGATATGCGAAATCTGCTACGATCTGCATTTTTCCCCTCCAAAATCTGCAACTGAGCATGTATTGAGAAGCAACATCAATTATACCATTGAGATAACCAGAGTACCAAGAAGCACAGAGCTTTGAAGACCTCTTAAGACCAGCATTGCTGAAATTTACATAGTAGTTGTACAAGTCAATCATCAACTATAGAAAGTAACCTCTTGTGTTCGATACAAGTCTTCACATCAAAGAATGAAAGATTCCCTCACTGACTGTCCAGACGAAGAAGAATTATCATTTGACAAAAAAGGATGGACAACTTTAGGAGCACAGAAGTAAGGAACATCCTATTTCTGCCGTTGGTCTAGTGAAATCTAGCTAGAACCAGGTTCTGTTGAAGTCGCTTAACGTCTTTTGGTTGTTGAATTGCTTCTTTTTGGAGTTTGCCCTAAAGATGGTGAAGATCATATTTCAGTACACAAGCTCGTTGACTACACGACCTCTATATAATATGGAGTGACAATGACTTGTTATGAGGAAGCAACATCTACATTGAAGTATGTAGATAATTATCTTTTTAAATTATAAAACGATACTATCTAAAAGTATGGTATATTTTAATTTAACTTTTGTTTTACATATTCTTCAATAACCTGTCAAACACATAATGTCGACAGCAGACATTTTAGCTAAACAAACATTCAAACTAAACATAGATATTGAATTATAGTTTTTTTTTTTATAAAGATATTTAATTATATATATTCTTAAGACTTGGACAAGATAAGAATGCATAAGAAAAATTAAAGAATGTCTAAAAAAAGTTTGGTTTGAATGTACAATGAATAATTTTAGTAGTATTATATAATAACGCTTATGTTGTACAATCAACTAACAAAATCAAAATAAAACTATAAAAACTTGTGGGATAAAACAATTTATTTATTTTATTTTTCTCTTTTGATTATCAACTCAGTGTCCCTAAGGCTTTCACTGGTGACCCACAATTTCTTCTTCGCAATGAAAACGTCATTTTTCTCCCCATCTTCAGTGTCTTGGTAAAGATTAGAACCTGTAACAGTCTACCAATCCAAAGCCTGCAAATACTTCTTGATTGATTCGGCAACACTTTGTTTATCTCTGATAATGAGGAATCCTGTAGGTGTAAGAATCCGATCCACGCTGCATGCCTTATGACAAATTACAAACAACATTCCAAAATCCGAGTGGATCCACACGAGATCACCAGAATAGGGAAAGATCCGAATTAACACCCGCAACTCTTCGTAGCCCATCTACTTGCCTCAATAGTAGCACAAACACAACCAAGATCATCAAACCCCAAAGCTAAACAAAAAAAAAATCATAAGAAATTAATCTCCAATAAATATCTGATCAAAAACCAAACATTTAAAAAGAGAACAATTTAAACAACTAAACAACTCAAGCAGATCCATACCAGTGAAATCCTTCGATGGATCCAATAGTGATATTGAAGACAATAAAACACAAAAACAAAAATTTAATACAAAAAAAATGAGGTACATAACAAAAATCTAATACCAAAACAATGAGCCACATAATTAAAAAACTAGCGAAAGTAATAGAGAAATCTAAACAACTATACCTGAATGATCCATGAACTGACCCAGTAGCGAAACCAATAATAATGACAACTCCAAACCTTAAAATAGAAAATAAAACATTAAATCGATGGATCTAATAAAGAGTGTGGAAAGTGAAGTCAAAACAAATCAAACACAAAAAGAATAAGCTACAATATAATCTAAACAAAAATAAACTATCGGAAGAACATACCTCACACAAGGAAACAAACCACAGCTGAACCTAAAAAAACAGGAGACAAAAGATAAAACATCAGTACCGCAAATGATAAAAAAAAAAAGAGACATCATAACACACACGACAAACATGAAGACGCAATTTAAAATTTAATACCATCATATAATAACTAAAAATAGATCAATTTCGTAGTTCTAAAGAATCAATCAGAAAACACTATAACAATCGACAACATACATCACAAGAAGGAACTAAAGAAATAAATACCCGAGACTAAAATATAAAACTAAGAGAACCAATTAATAAACAATATATATAGAGCAGAAGATTAGGTTTAATCACTAACTAAATTAGGTTTAAAAATAAGATTCAGCCGCAGACAAACCTAGCGGCCGTAAACGTCTTTACTAAACGGCGTAGTCATTAATAGGTATCAAAAACAGTACCACGCCTCGCCTTCACAGTTGCACAAACACACTCAAGACCACGACCCGATGAATCTACAATAGTAAAAGAAAAGGCGAAACTAATATCAAAAACCACAAGAGCCAAATACAAAACAAATAGATACAAAAGAAAATCATCAAAAGCATCAAAGTCACAATACGTAAAACATAAACAATCATTAGGATCATCAGAGTCAGAAGAGAGGAAGATGTGAAACAATACTTGCAACGTCCTCTCGTTAACCCATTGGCTCGTTTTCACAACTGACCAAACACACTCAAGAAACCATCAAAAGAATCTGCATCAAACAAAGAAAAGAGAAAACTAATATCAGAAATCACAAGAGCATAACACAAAACACATAAAAATTGGGAAAATTCATCAAAATCATATCTAAAATAGACACCAAAGATGTATATATATAGAAGAAGGCGTGATATTATGCATTAAGCAATCAAATTAGGTCTGGCCGAAAATCTAAATATTATTAAGATCGGCCGTTTTTATTTATAACTAAGGTTGGATATTTTTTATTTATTTTTAGGGTTACAGAAATTATTAGGACTTTTCATTAAGGGTAATTGGGTAATATTTAGTGAGAATGAATGAGAGAGCTTCATTCGCCAAAATCACTTCGCAAATATAGATATAGATCATATCTAAAACGTTTTTGTTGCTATTTATCGCTACAACCTCGAGAGGATTTTGTTTTATATTTTATATTTACTCTAAAAAGAGAGGAAAAAATCAAAAATGTGATTTAAAATTATTTTTAAAATTCAAAATTTTAATTAATAAAACTATTATTTAAATCATTTTGTGAATCCGATTTTGCTATCAAATTAATCCGTAGAGTTTTTTTCGCCCATTTTAGCAGTTTAATTCAAATTTATATTTTAACGTAACCACAATTCAGGTAGATAAATAGACGATTCTCGGTTAGACTGGCCCGATTCGATCAAAATTTAAAAAGACAATTAAGTAAATGATCCAAAACTGGATCAAAATTAGACAAACTACACATCCTTTTGGAGGTCCAAACATGAAACAACTTTACCACCAAAATGGACGATTTTATATCCGCGCGCTCTTTCCATTGTGATGAAATATCATCAAATATTTTATTACTTTCTACACCACGAGTAGGCGGTTGAGTAATTACTCATCTAAAAAACAATGTGCAAACTATAATAAATTTTGTCCACGCTCGATTTTTACTGGCTGTTGAGTTGGTGTATATCCCATCCCATCTTTTTTCTTGTCAGAAAACCCTAAACGTTTTACGATACCCCTTCGCTCAATAACCATTCTCGACATAACCGCCGGTGCTTATACATCTTCTATTCAACTTTATACTGACGAAATCAACAATTACAGTCGCCGTACTGTCGCCATAACTATCATTCCGGCAAAGATCTACCGCAGTATCTTCCAATTGAAAGCTTCATCCGCTGTCGCATTTTTTATTTTGGTAATTCGATACCTCCCTGGCCAAAAATTAAATTATCACATGGTTTTGTTTGTAGATGGTGAATTCATTAGAGATGTATATACGCAAATATAGGTTCTCAACCATGCGATTTGTTTAAATTCTAGGTTACCGAAAGTCTCTAAGGTGTTAATAGATATTTTCAATAACAAAAAAAAAAGCTTTGCTAGCTACACCAATTGTAGGCTCTGTAGCAGAATCCATGGCCACACATGTCGACTTGAATAATGTTATGAAAACTCCACCAACTAAATGTATTGCATGCCCACATATACCAACTAACATGTGATATGGTGAGAAAACCATAAACATCATATTTTGGTACACCGTTCGTCACAATCTGGCCAAGACTGGCGTTGACCCCGAAAATTCAAAAAAATATTAATTTGTTTTATTATTGATAAAATAAGTTGTAAAATATTGTATTAACAAACTAAGATTCTTACATTTTTTGTGTTGATAATTTGGTGCATTAAACTAAATAAAAAACAATGAAATTGAGAATTGGTTTAAGGCTGGTCTGATTTGACTGAAGTTAAAAAATATTTGACGGAAAAAAAATTAAGACCGAAAAAGTAAATCTCGTCCGTGAAGAAAAGAAATTCTGTAACATCCCAATTATATAAATGTGGAGAGGTTTAAAAGAACTGATTAGGTTAGCTATGTCACGAAAGTGCACTTATCTGTTCGGCCACAAGTCCTAGGAAAAGTCCAAAGTTAAGCGTGATTGAGCTGGAGTAGCAGTAGGATGGATGACCTATCGAAAAGTGATTCTCGATATCGTGTGAGTGAGACCAAAGCACGGGCAAAGATCGCGTGGTGATTGCATGGTCAATATTTCATGACTTTCGAATCTCCCGGCTAACGCACCGGCCGTCGGAGAGGGGTGGGCCCACGGAGTCCGAGACAGGACGTGGGTGCGGTCAGGGCATTATAAATTCCCTCGTCGACTAAACACAATCTGGCAGAATCAAGGTCACCGACGGATGTCGAGCATGAGCGAAACCAGAATCAAAGACTGGAGGTGACCGTCTCCCATGAAAGTAATATGCAGGTAATTGAATGTGGATTTTTAAGGGTTTAAAGGCGTTAGGTAAACAAGGTTATATTTGGGGTTTGTGAACAAGAGTAAATAAGAAATTAGGGTTTTAGAATAGATAGGGATCACTAGAACTATGAAAGAGTTCGATCGATCTAGATCGGAAATCGGTTGATCTTTTCACAACAGATTTTCAAACTCGACACACAAAATTGTACTCGACACACGAAATTGTACTAAACGACTCGATTAATCAATGTTAACAGGTAATCGCGTAACTAATCACACTATAGGTTTAGGTTCGATAAATTCATAAAGCTCCATAACTCAGCGTTAACAGGTGAATGGGTCGATTTGAAGCATCGAAATCAGTGATTGTATGATCTTATTCATCATGCCTGGCTAAGAGGTTATGACGCACATGCTCATCTAAGCTAGTTCATGAAATATATGGGCAAGTTTACTAGGTAGATTAATTGATTAGGTTAGTTCATGCAGTAGGAATACACAAAGAATAAGAATCTAAATATGAATGAAACCTAATCCTAACAAATCTAAGTTAATTCACGAATATCTCGCTTTGAATCATTTGTTTAAAGAGATGTCAATTCGGGTTACAGCCTGCGAGTCCGGCCCAACTAGATCCAATGCGGGGCGGGCTTGAGTCTAATAATAGGAAACAAAAAATCGGCGGGTCTAGCGGTTTCGACCCGTGCGGGGTGGTGGGTTTGGCGGATCAACCCGTTGCGGTTTTGCGGGTTTGGACCCGCAAATTTCAATTGTTTTGTGGACTTCATGAAATTACAATAGGCGATGGCGAGCGATTTCGATGGTGGCTTCAACCATTTCCGATGTTGATTCCGATCAAAATCTAATTAAGCAAAGTTGAAACGCTTCAGAACAAAGTGACAGAGGAGGTTCAGCTCGATCCATCAACGAATAGAAGCGGCCATGTATTGCATGTGTTCGTGGAAGGGGATTTCAAAGATATGTTGGCTTTCTCTTCTTCTTTTGTTCTAATTTTTGTAAAATCTCCTTTGGTATATGATACGATGGTTTCAAAGGAAGGATTTGAATATTTGATGATGGTGACTTCAAGCATTTCGAATAATTGATATCTGATTCTTCTTGGATTCCACCTTAGACTTTTTGCTTTCTACTAGGATTCTAGTTTAAACAATAGTTTCAGTTTAGACTCTTTTATTCAAATTCTATTCCTTCCCTACCTGCTTATGAATGAATGAAGTTACATTTATCATCTAGATTGTAGCTTTCTTCCCCAGCTTCTACTAGATAATCTGTAAATTTTGCTTTTAGAGTAGAAAAAACCAGTTAATGAATATCGAACTACTGCCCATTGTGTTTGCCACAGGTTAGGCATCTGAAGTCTTTTTTTTTTTCTGGGATAGAGATTTCATTTTGATAGCTAAAATTGAATTTTAGGGTAATGTTTTTCTTTGCATTCATCTCTACGTTCTTTAGATTGATTGATGATGAAATAAAAGCAACAGCTTGTATACAAATGTGTCTTCGATAAATTAGTGAGACAATTGGTTTTGGGAACTTCTTCTCTTCCCCTTTGATTTTGAAACCTCTGCATCGATATAGTAGTGTTCTCATCCCATTTTGATAAACGATTTCGTTTTGGTTGGAAACAAATTTTGGGTGGTTAACGCCTCGGCTTAGCCTCAGAGATGAAAATGTATGTACTTTTATATATATGTTTTCATGATCCACCTGCTATTCTGTTTTTGCTCGATTCTTTCTCTGTTATGTAATCAAAATTCGATATTGATATTGCAGAGTAAAGACAATCACAGGTGCGCTTACAAATTTAGAGGTACTTGACTTTCTAAACCAAGAGGTGCGTCAAAGGATACTACAAGAGTTATAGCTCCAATTGCTAGATGAGATTACAAGGTCCTTGCCTGAAATCTCTTTTATACCTTGGTTTAGCATTAAAGAGATTTATTGAAGTTAAATGCTTTTGCTAATTCATATGATCTTTCAGGTCTATGATTATTTGGTGGAGACTGCTGCTTGCACTCAAACACGAGAGAGCGTGAACACATTCACAGAAAAATGCAAAGATTTCTCTATGATTCAAAGTCGTGAAAGCTTAGATTCTCAATATCATCAATCTCAGGCCATCTTCAATTGTCAAATTGATGCCGGTTTGTGGTTTCTTTCTGCGGTTCTATCTTCAGTACCAAAGAAACGAAGATACTATGTCCTTGAAACACCATGTGCAAGCAGTTTCCCCCATGGTGCTTCAACGGTATTCTGAAACCATTCTTTGAATGTTGGAATGTTGCTTTCGGATTGTTGTCTTTGTTGCTTTCTATGATTGTCGAATAGTCTGATTGTTTATTTAAGATTGGTTCTTTCTTTCGGATTTGAGTGTTATAAATGTTTTTTGAAATAAAATTCTCATCAAAACATGTTTGTATAGAAGCAAGAAAAAACAGTTTTGTACTAATTTAATAAGCAAAAATCGAACTGAAACAAGTTTGTATCAAACCCGCGGGCCAGCCCGCTAACCCGTAGAATACATGCGAATTGGATTTGGTAATGGAACCCTTGGATGGATTATGCTCTTTGTTGGCGCGTTGGATATATCGGATAGATTGGATAGATGGTGGATCGATGAGACCGTCAAGAGATGCTGAAGTCTCTTGGTATTCTCCACTCCACGGAACCGAGGAAGTAACCCTTAACCACAGATCTTAGGAGGTTTGCTGCGTTTGGAAGTAACCCTTGCCAAACTCAACGAAATGTTCAAGATGAACAAAAGAGATTTCTCTCAAAAGAAGAAGATAAAAAGTTCGATATGTTTTATTAGAATGAAGTTTACAAAATATTTATAGAGATCAAACCAAGGAAGAAAGAAAAGAGAAATAAAGTTTGTGGATTTTCAAGACATAGAAAATAAAAATAGAAGACTGGAATTTATTCCTTAGTCAATGAACCTTGAATTCATGCAGCTTGCTCAAGTTAACCCTTCGTATGGCCCAATCTTTCAGTCATTCGTATGGCCCAATCTTTCAGTCACTTCAGGCAGTCTGGTGTATCGCAATGGGCAGTCAGGCCGATGCAACTGGTCGATGCTGGAGTACAGACAGGTAGTCTGGTGTCTCACAACGGGCAGTCAGGTCGATGCAACTGGCCGATGCTGGAGTACATACATGTAGTCTGGTGTCTCGCAACGGATGGAACAAACATAAGTGTTCTCGGCCATTATGCAGTCGGCTTGGTATCTGATATCTAGAGTGGGCATGAGTTGGTCGAGAGACTCGGTCATCAGGACGGAATTCCCTTCGTAGATTATTTTCGGACAGTGTTGGATCAAAGCGGAACACGGCTGTGTCGGACTGAACACGTTCGCGGCTAATGCTGGTTCCTCCTCGATGAACCTCACTTGTACCGTTCGTGACATGCTCCGGTACATGCTGCTCGTCATCCTCCGAACAATCTGTAGATATTTGGCTCGGTGCTTTGCCGCATAATCTATTATTCCCCTCCTCTTGAAAAGGATTTGTCCTCAAATCTAGATCATCTGAAACTAAATGAGATAGATCAGAAACATTAAAACTTGTGGAAATATCATACTTACCTTGAAGATCCAGCTGGTAAATATTGTCATGAATCTTCTTGACCACCGTGAATGGTCCATCTTTTCTGGGCATTAGCTTGGTCTTTCGTTCCTCAAGAAATTGTTCCTTCCTAAGATGAATCCACACGAGGTCTTCTGGTTGAAACACCACCTTACTTCTACCTTTTTTGTCGTACTTCTCATATATCTTGGTCTTGTCTTCAATGTTGGCTCGGACCTTTTCATGAATCTGTTTGACAAGTTTGACATTTTTTATTTTGTTAATTCGATACTTTTCTGGCCAAAAATTAAATTATCACATGGTTTTGTTTGTAGATGGTGAATTCATTAGAGATGTATATACGCAAATATAGGTTCTCAACCATGCGATTTGTTTAAATTCTAGGTTACCGAAAGTCTCTAAGGTGTTAATAGATATTTTCAATAACAAAAAAAAAAGCTTTGCTAGCTACACCAATTGTAGGCTCTGTAGCAGAATCCATGGCCACACATGTCGACTTGAATAATGTTATGAAAACTCCACCAACTAAATGTATTGCATGCCCACATATACCAACTAACATGTGATATGGTGAGAAAACCATAAACATCATATTTTGGTACACCGTTCGTCACAATCTGGCCAAGACTGGCGTTGACCCCAAAAATTCAAAAAAATATTAATTTGATTTATTATTGATAAAATAAGTTGTAAAATATTGTATTAAAAAACTAAGATTCTTACATTTTTTGTGTTGATAATTTGGTGCATTAAACTAAATAAAAAACAATGAAATTGAGAATTGGTTTAAGGCTGGTCTGATTTGACTGAAGTTAAAAAATATTTGACGGAAAAAAATTAAGACCCAAAAAGTAAATCTCGTCCGTGAAGAGAAGAAATTCTGTAACATCCCAATTATATACATGTGGAGAGGTTTAAAAGAACTGATTAGGCTGCCTATGTCACGAAAGTGCACTTATCTGTTCGGCCACAAGTCCTAGGAAAAGTCCAAAGTTAAGCGTGCTTGAGCTGGAGTAGCAGTAGGATGGATGACCTATCGGAAAGTGATTCTCGATATCGTGTGAGTGAGACCAAAGCACGGGCAAAGATCGCGTGGTGATTGCATGGTCAATATTTCATGACTTTCGAATCTCCCGGCTAACGCACCGACCGTCGGAGAGGGGTGGGCCCACGGAGTCCGAGACAGGACGTGGGTGCTCACTGCTAGGGGCGGTCGGGGCATTATAAATTCCCTCGTCGACTAAACACAATCTGGCGGAATCAAGGTCACCCACGGATGTTGAGCATGAGCGAAACCAGAATCAAAGACTGGAGGTGACCGTCTCCCATGAAAGCAACAAGCAGGTAATTGAATGTGGATTTTTAAGGGTTTAAAGGCGTTAGGTAAACAAGGTTATATTTGGGGTTTGTGAACAAGAGTAAATAAGAAATTAGGGTTTTAGAATAGATAGGGATCACTAGAACTATGAAAGAGTTCGATTGATCTAGATCGGAAATCGGTTGATCTTTTCACAACAGATTTTCAAACTCGACACACGAAATTGTACTAAACGACTCGATTAATCAATGTTAACAGGTAATCGCGCAACTAATCACACTATAGGTTTAGGTTCGATAAATTCATAAAGCTCCATAACTCAGCGTTAACAGGTGAATGGGTCGATTTGAAGCATCGAAATCAGTGATTGTATGATCTTATTCATCATGCCTGGCTAAGAGGTTATGACGCACATGCTCATCTAAGCTAGTTCATGAAATATATGGGCAAGTTTACTAGGTAGATTAATTGATTAGGTTAGTTCATGCAGTAGGAATACACAAAGAATAAGAATCTAAATATGAATGAAACCTAATCCTAACAAATCTAAGTTAATTCACGAATATCTCGCTTTGAATCATTTGTTTAAAGAGATGTCAATTCGGGTTACAGCCTGCGAGTCCGGCCCAACTAGATCCAATGCGGGGCGGGCTTGAGTCTAATAATAGGAAACAAAAAATCGGCGGGTCTAGCGGTTTCGACCCGTGCGGGGTGGTGGGTTTGGCGGATCAACCCGTTGCGGTTTTGCGGGTTTGGACCCGCAAATTTCAATTGTTTTGTGGACTTCATGAAATTACAATAGGCGATGGCGAGCGATTTCGATGGTGGCTTCAACCATTTCCGATGTTGATTCCGATCAAAATCTAATTAAGCAAAGTTGAAACGCTTCAGAACAAAGTGACAGAGGAGGTTCAGCTCGATCCATCAACGAATAGAAGCGGCCATGTATTGCATGTGTTCGTGGAAGGGGATTTCAAAGATATGTTGGCTTTCTCTTCTTCTTTTGTTCTAATTTTTGTAAAATCTCCTTTGGTATATGATACGATGGTTTCAAAGGAAGGATTTGAATATTTGATGATGGTGACTTCAAGCATTTCGAATAATTGATATCTGATTCTTCTTGGATTCCACCTTAGACTTTTTGCTTTCTACTAGGATTCTAGTTTAAACAATAGTTTCAGTTTAAACTCTTTTATTCAAATTCTATTCCTTCCCTACCTGCTTATGAATGAATGAAGTTACATTTATCATCTAGATTGTAGCTTTCTTCCCCAGCTTCTACTAGATAATCTGTAAATTTTGCTTTTAGAGTAGAAAAAACCAGTTAATGAATATCGAACTACTGTCCATTGTGTTTGCCACAGGTTAGGCATCTGAAGTCTTTTTTTTTTCTGGGATAGAGATTTCATTTTGATAGCTAAAATTGAATTTTAGGGTAATGTTTTTCTTTGCATTCATCTCTACGTTCTTTAGATTGATTGATGATGAAATAAAAGCAACAGCTTGTATACAAATGTGTCTTCGATAAATTAGTGAGACAATTGGTTTTGGGAACTTCTTCTCTTCCCCTTTGATTTTGAAACCTCTGCATCGATATAGTAGTGTTCTCGTCCCATTTTGATAAACGATTTCGTTTTGGTTGGAAACAAATTTTGGGTGGTTAACGCCTCGGCTTAGCCTCAGAGATGAAAATGTATGTACTTTTATATACAATGAACCTTGAATTCATGCAGCTTGCTCAAGTTAACCCTTCGTATGGCCCAATCTTTCAGTCACTTCAGGCAGTCTGGTGTATCGCAATGGGCAGTCAGGCCGATGCAACTGGTCGATGCTGGAGTACAGACAGGTAGTCTGGTGTCTCACAACGGGCAGTCAGGTCGATGCAACTGGCCGATGCTGGAGTACATACATGTAGTCTGGTGTCTCGCAACGGATGGAACAAACATAAGTGTTCTCGGCCATTATGCAGTCGGCTTGGTATCTGATATCTAGAGTGGGCATGAGTTGGTCGAGAGACTCGGTCATCAGGACGGAATTCCCTTCGTTGATTATTTCCGGATAGTGTTGGATCAAAGCGGAACACGGCTGTGTCGGACTGAACACGTTCGCGGCTAATGCTGGTTCCTCCTCGATGAACCTCACTTGTACCGTTCGTGACATGCTCCGGTACATGCTGCTCGTCATCCTCCGAACAATCTGTAGATATTTGGCTCGGTGCTTTGCCGCAGAATCTATTATTCCCCTCCTCTTGAAAAGGATTTGTCCTCAAATCTAGATCATCTGAAACTAAATGAGATAGATCAGAAACATTAAAACTTGTGGAAATATCATACTTACCTTGAAGATCCAGCTGGTAAATATTGTCATGAATCTTCTTGACCACCGTGAATGGTCCATCTTTTCTGGGCATTAGCTTGGACTTTCGTTCCTCAAGAAATTGTTCCTTCCTAAGATGAATCCACACGAGGTCTCCTGGTTGAAACACCACCTTACGCCTACCTTTGTTGACGTACTTCTCATATATCTTGGTCTTGCCTTCAATGTTGGCTCGGACCTTCTCATGAATCTGTTTGACAAGTTTGACATTTTTTATTTTGGTAATTCGATACCTCCCTGGCCAAAAATTAAATTATCACATGGTTTTGTTTGTAGATGGTGAATTCATTAGAGATGTATATACGCAAATATAGGTTCTCAACCATGCGATTTGTTTAAATTCTAGGTTACCGAAAGTCTCTAAGGTGTTAATAGATATTTTCAATAACAAAAAAAAAAGCTTTGCTAGCTACACCAATTGTAGGCTCTGTAGCAGAATCCATGGCCACACATGTCGACTTGAATAATGTTATGAAAACTCCACCAACTAAATGTATTGCATGCCCACATATACCAACTAACATGTGATATGGTGAGAAAACCATAAACATCATATTTTGGTACACCGTTCGTCACAATCTGGCCAAGACTGGCGTTGACCCCAAAAATTCAAAAAAATATTAATTTGATTTATTATTGATAAAATAAGTTGTAAAATATTGTATTAAAAAACTAAGATTCTTACATTTTTTGTGTTGATAATTTGGTGCATTAAACTAAATAAAAAACAATGAAATTGAGAATTGGTTTAAGGCTGGTCTGATTTGACTGAAGTTAAAAAATATTTGACGGAAAAAAATTAAGACCCAAAAAGTAAATCTCGTCCGTGAAGAGAAGAAATTCTGTAACATCCCAATTATATACATGTGGAGAGGTTTAAAAGAACTGATTAGGCTGCCTATGTCACGAAAGTGCACTTATCTGTTCGGCCACAAGTCCTAGGAAAAGTCCAAAGTTAAGCGTGCTTGAGCTGGAGTAGCAGTAGGATGGATGACCTATCGGAAAGTGATTCTCGATATCGTGTGAGTGAGACCAAAGCACGGGCAAAGATCGCGTGGTGATTGCATGGTCAATATTTCATGACTTTCGAATCTCCCGGCTAACGCACCGACCGTCGGAGAGGGGTGGGCCCACGGAGTCCGAGACAGGACGTGGGTGCTCACTGCTAGGGGCGGTCGGGGCATTATAAATTCCCTCGTCGACTAAACACAATCTGGCGGAATCAAGGTCACCCACGGATGTTGAGCATGAGCGAAACCAGAATCAAAGACTGGAGGTGACCGTCTCCCATGAAAGCAACAAGCAGGTAATTGAATGTGGATTTTTAAGGGTTTAAAGGCGTTAGGTAAACAAGGTTATATTTGGGGTTTGTGAACAAGAGTAAATAAGAAATTAGGGTTTTAGAATAGATAGGGATCACTAGAACTATGAAAGAGTTCGATTGATCTAGATCGGAAATCGGTTGATCTTTTCACAACAGATTTTCAAACTCGACACACGAAATTGTACTAAACGACTCGATTAATCAATGTTAACAGGTAATCGCGCAACTAATCACACTATAGGTTTAGGTTCGATAAATTCATAAAGCTCCATAACTCAGCGTTAACAGGTGAATGGGTCGATTTGAAGCATCGAAATCAGTGATTGTATGATCTTATTCATCATGCCTGGCTAAGAGGTTATGACGCACATGCTCATCTAAGCTAGTTCATGAAATATATGGGCAAGTTTACTAGGTAGATTAATTGATTAGGTTAGTTCATGCAGTAGGAATACACAAAGAATAAGAATCTAAATATGAATGAAACCTAATCCTAACAAATCTAAGTTAATTCACGAATATCTCGCTTTGAATCATTTGTTTAAAGAGATGTCAATTCGGGTTACAGCCTGCGAGTCCGGCCCAACTAGATCCAATGCGGGGCGGGCTTGAGTCTAATAATAGGAAACAAAAAATCGGCGGGTCTAGCGGTTTCGACCCGTGCGGGGTGGTGGGTTTGGCGGATCAACCCGTTGCGGTTTTGCGGGTTTGGACCCGCAAATTTCAATTGTTTTGTGGACTTCATGAAATTACAATAGGCGATGGCGAGCGATTTCGATGGTGGCTTCAACCATTTCCGATGTTGATTCCGATCAAAATCTAATTAAGCAAAGTTGAAACGCTTCAGAACAAAGTGACAGAGGAGGTTCAGCTCGATCCATCAACGAATAGAAGCGGCCATGTATTGCATGTGTTCGTGGAAGGGGATTTCAAAGATATGTTGGCTTTCTCTTCTTCTTTTGTTCTAATTTTTGTAAAATCTCCTTTGGTATATGATACGATGGTTTCAAAGGAAGGATTTGAATATTTGATGATGGTGACTTCAAGCATTTCGAATAATTGATATCTGATTCTTCTTGGATTCCACCTTAGACTTTTTGCTTTCTACTAGGATTCTAGTTTAAACAATAGTTTCAGTTTAAACTCTTTTATTCAAATTCTATTCCTTCCCTACCTGCTTATGAATGAATGAAGTTACATTTATCATCTAGATTGTAGCTTTCTTCCCCAGCTTCTACTAGATAATCTGTAAATTTTGCTTTTAGAGTAGAAAAAACCAGTTAATGAATATCGAACTACTGTCCATTGTGTTTGCCACAGGTTAGGCATCTGAAGTCTTTTTTTTTTCTGGGATAGAGATTTCATTTTGATAGCTAAAATTGAATTTTAGGGTAATGTTTTTCTTTGCATTCATCTCTACGTTCTTTAGATTGATTGATGATGAAATAAAAGCAACAGCTTGTATACAAATGTGTCTTCGATAAATTAGTGAGACAATTGGTTTTGGGAACTTCTTCTCTTCCCCTTTGATTTTGAAACCTCTGCATCGATATAGTAGTGTTCTCGTCCCATTTTGATAAACGATTTCGTTTTGGTTGGAAACAAATTTTGGGTGGTTAACGCCTCGGCTTAGCCTCAGAGATGAAAATGTATGTACTTTTATATACAATGAACCTTGAATTCATGCAGCTTGCTCAAGTTAACCCTTCGTATGGCCCAATCTTTCAGTCACTTCAGGCAGTCTGGTGTATCGCAATGGGCAGTCAGGCCGATGCAACTGGTCGATGCTGGAGTACAGACAGGTAGTCTGGTGTCTCACAACGGGCAGTCAGGTCGATGCAACTGGCCGATGCTGGAGTACATACATGTAGTCTGGTGTCTCGCAACGGATGGAACAAACATAAGTGTTCTCGGCCATTATGCAGTCGGCTTGGTATCTGATATCTAGAGTGGGCATGAGTTGGTCGAGAGACTCGGTCATCAGGACGGAATTCCCTTCGTTGATTATTTCCGGATAGTGTTGGATCAAAGCGGAACACGGCTGTGTCGGACTGAACACGTTCGCGGCTAATGCTGGTTCCTCCTCGATGAACCTCACTTGTACCGTTCGTGACATGCTCCGGTACATGCTGCTCGTCATCCTCCGAACAATCTGTAGATATTTGGCTCGGTGCTTTGCCGCAGAATCTATTATTCCCCTCCTCTTGAAAAGGATTTGTCCTCAAATCTAGATCATCTGAAACTAAATGAGATAGATCAGAAACATTAAAACTTGTGGAAATATCATACTTACCTTGAAGATCCAGCTGGTAAATATTGTCATGAATCTTCTTGACCACCGTGAATGGTCCATCTTTTCTGGGCATTAGCTTGGACTTTCGTTCCTCAAGAAATTGTTCCTTCCTAAGATGAATCCACACGAGGTCTCCTGGTTGAAACACCACCTTACGCCTACCTTTGTTGACGTACTTCTCATATATCTTGGTCTTGCCTTCAATGTTGGCTCGGACCTTCTCATGAATCTGTTTGACAAGTTTGACATTTTTTATTTTGGTAATTCGATACCTCCCTGGCCAAAAATTAAATTATCACATGGTTTTGTTTGTAGATGGTGAATTCATTAGAGATGTATATACGCAAATATAGGTTCTCAACCATGCGATTTGTTTAAATTCTAGGTTACCGAAAGTCTCTAAGGTGTTAATAGATATTTTCAATAACAAAAAAAAAAGCTTTGCTAGCTACACCAATTGTAGGCTCTGTAGCAGAATCCATGGCCACACATGTCGACTTGAATAATGTTATGAAAACTCCACCAACTAAATGTATTGCATGCCCACATATACCAACTAACATGTGATATGGTGAGAAAACCATAAACATCATATTTTGGTACACCGTTCGTCACAATCTGGCCAAGACTGGCGTTGACCCCAAAAATTCAAAAAAATATTAATTTGATTTATTATTGATAAAATAAGTTGTAAAATATTGTATTAAAAAACTAAGATTCTTACATTTTTTGTGTTGATAATTTGGTGCATTAAACTAAATAAAAAACAATGAAATTGAGAATTGGTTTAAGGCTGGTCTGATTTGACTGAAGTTAAAAAATATTTGACGGAAAAAAATTAAGACCCAAAAAGTAAATCTCGTCCGTGAAGAGAAGAAATTCTGTAACATCCCAATTATATACATGTGGAGAGGTTTAAAAGAACTGATTAGGCTGCCTATGTCACGAAAGTGCACTTATCTGTTCGGCCACAAGTCCTAGGAAAAGTCCAAAGTTAAGCGTGCTTGAGCTGGAGTAGCAGTAGGATGGATGACCTATCGGAAAGTGATTCTCGATATCGTGTGAGTGAGACCAAAGCACGGGCAAAGATCGCGTGGTGATTGCATGGTCAATATTTCATGACTTTCGAATCTCCCGGCTAACGCACCGACCGTCGGAGAGGGGTGGGCCCACGGAGTCCGAGACAGGACGTGGGTGCTCACTGCTAGGGGCGGTCGGGGCATTATAAATTCCCTCGTCGACTAAACACAATCTGGCGGAATCAAGGTCACCCACGGATGTTGAGCATGAGCGAAACCAGAATCAAAGACTGGAGGTGACCGTCTCCCATGAAAGCAACAAGCAGGTAATTGAATGTGGATTTTTAAGGGTTTAAAGGCGTTAGGTAAACAAGGTTATATTTGGGGTTTGTGAACAAGAGTAAATAAGAAATTAGGGTTTTAGAATAGATAGGGATCACTAGAACTATGAAAGAGTTCGATTGATCTAGATCGGAAATCGGTTGATCTTTTCACAACAGATTTTCAAACTCGACACACGAAATTGTACTAAACGACTCGATTAATCAATGTTAACAGGTAATCGCGCAACTAATCACACTATAGGTTTAGGTTCGATAAATTCATAAAGCTCCATAACTCAGCGTTAACAGGTGAATGGGTCGATTTGAAGCATCGAAATCAGTGATTGTATGATCTTATTCATCATGCCTGGCTAAGAGGTTATGACGCACATGCTCATCTAAGCTAGTTCATGAAATATATGGGCAAGTTTACTAGGTAGATTAATTGATTAGGTTAGTTCATGCAGTAGGAATACACAAAGAATAAGAATCTAAATATGAATGAAACCTAATCCTAACAAATCTAAGTTAATTCACGAATATCTCGCTTTGAATCATTTGTTTAAAGAGATGTCAATTCGGGTTACAGCCTGCGAGTCCGGCCCAACTAGATCCAATGCGGGGCGGGCTTGAGTCTAATAATAGGAAACAAAAAATCGGCGGGTCTAGCGGTTTCGACCCGTGCGGGGTGGTGGGTTTGGCGGATCAACCCGTTGCGGTTTTGCGGGTTTGGACCCGCAAATTTCAATTGTTTTGTGGACTTCATGAAATTACAATAGGCGATGGCGAGCGATTTCGATGGTGGCTTCAACCATTTCCGATGTTGATTCCGATCAAAATCTAATTAAGCAAAGTTGAAACGCTTCAGAACAAAGTGACAGAGGAGGTTCAGCTCGATCCATCAACGAATAGAAGCGGCCATGTATTGCATGTGTTCGTGGAAGGGGATTTCAAAGATATGTTGGCTTTCTCTTCTTCTTTTGTTCTAATTTTTGTAAAATCTCCTTTGGTATATGATACGATGGTTTCAAAGGAAGGATTTGAATATTTGATGATGGTGACTTCAAGCATTTCGAATAATTGATATCTGATTCTTCTTGGATTCCACCTTAGACTTTTTGCTTTCTACTAGGATTCTAGTTTAAACAATAGTTTCAGTTTAAACTCTTTTATTCAAATTCTATTCCTTCCCTACCTGCTTATGAATGAATGAAGTTACATTTATCATCTAGATTGTAGCTTTCTTCCCCAGCTTCTACTAGATAATCTGTAAATTTTGCTTTTAGAGTAGAAAAAACCAGTTAATGAATATCGAACTACTGTCCATTGTGTTTGCCACAGGTTAGGCATCTGAAGTCTTTTTTTTTTCTGGGATAGAGATTTCATTTTGATAGCTAAAATTGAATTTTAGGGTAATGTTTTTCTTTGCATTCATCTCTACGTTCTTTAGATTGATTGATGATGAAATAAAAGCAACAGCTTGTATACAAATGTGTCTTCGATAAATTAGTGAGACAATTGGTTTTGGGAACTTCTTCTCTTCCCCTTTGATTTTGAAACCTCTGCATCGATATAGTAGTGTTCTCGTCCCATTTTGATAAACGATTTCGTTTTGGTTGGAAACAAATTTTGGGTGGTTAACGCCTCGGCTTAGCCTCAGAGATGAAAATGTATGTACTTTTATATACAATGAACCTTGAATTCATGCAGCTTGCTCAAGTTAACCCTTCGTATGGCCCAATCTTTCAGTCACTTCAGGCAGTCTGGTGTATCGCAATGGGCAGTCAGGCCGATGCAACTGGTCGATGCTGGAGTACAGACAGGTAGTCTGGTGTCTCACAACGGGCAGTCAGGTCGATGCAACTGGCCGATGCTGGAGTACATACATGTAGTCTGGTGTCTCGCAACGGATGGAACAAACATAAGTGTTCTCGGCCATTATGCAGTCGGCTTGGTATCTGATATCTAGAGTGGGCATGAGTTGGTCGAGAGACTCGGTCATCAGGACGGAATTCCCTTCGTTGATTATTTCCGGATAGTGTTGGATCAAAGCGGAACACGGCTGTGTCGGACTGAACACGTTCGCGGCTAATGCTGGTTCCTCCTCGATGAACCTCACTTGTACCGTTCGTGACATGCTCCGGTACATGCTGCTCGTCATCCTCCGAACAATCTGTAGATATTTGGCTCGGTGCTTTGCCGCAGAATCTATTATTCCCCTCCTCTTGAAAAGGATTTGTCCTCAAATCTAGATCATCTGAAACTAAATGAGATAGATCAGAAACATTAAAACTTGTGGAAATATCATACTTACCTTGAAGATCCAGCTGGTAAATATTGTCATGAATCTTCTTGACCACCGTGAATGGTCCATCTTTTCTGGGCATTAGCTTGGACTTTCGTTCCTCAAGAAATTGTTCCTTCCTAAGATGAATCCACACGAGGTCTCCTGGTTGAAACACCACCTTACGCCTACCTTTGTTGACGTACTTCTCATATATCTTGGTCTTGCCTTCAATGTTGGCTCGGACCTTCTCATGAATCTGTTTGACAAGTTTGACATTTTTTATTTTGGTAATTCGATACCTCCCTGGCCAAAAATTAAATTATCACATGGTTTTGTTTGTAGATGGTGAATTCATTAGAGATGTATATACGCAAATATAGGTTCTCAACCATGCGATTTGTTTAAATTCTAGGTTACCGAAAGTCTCTAAGGTGTTAATAGATATTTTCAATAACAAAAAAAAAAGCTTTGCTAGCTACACCAATTGTAGGCTCTGTAGCAGAATCCATGGCCACACATGTCGACTTGAATAATGTTATGAAAACTCCACCAACTAAATGTATTGCATGCCCACATATACCAACTAACATGTGATATGGTGAGAAAACCATAAACATCATATTTTGGTACACCGTTCGTCACAATCTGGCCAAGACTGGCGTTGACCCCAAAAATTCAAAAAAATATTAATTTGATTTATTATTGATAAAATAAGTTGTAAAATATTGTATTAAAAAACTAAGATTCTTACATTTTTTGTGTTGATAATTTGGTGCATTAAACTAAATAAAAAACAATGAAATTGAGAATTGGTTTAAGGCTGGTCTGATTTGACTGAAGTTAAAAAATATTTGACGGAAAAAAATTAAGACCCAAAAAGTAAATCTCGTCCGTGAAGAGAAGAAATTCTGTAACATCCCAATTATATACATGTGGAGAGGTTTAAAAGAACTGATTAGGCTGCCTATGTCACGAAAGTGCACTTATCTGTTCGGCCACAAGTCCTAGGAAAAGTCCAAAGTTAAGCGTGCTTGAGCTGGAGTAGCAGTAGGATGGATGACCTATCGGAAAGTGATTCTCGATATCGTGTGAGTGAGACCAAAGCACGGGCAAAGATCGCGTGGTGATTGCATGGTCAATATTTCATGACTTTCGAATCTCCCGGCTAACGCACCGACCGTCGGAGAGGGGTGGGCCCACGGAGTCCGAGACAGGACGTGGGTGCTCACTGCTAGGGGCGGTCGGGGCATTATAAATTCCCTCGTCGACTAAACACAATCTGGCGGAATCAAGGTCACCCACGGATGTTGAGCATGAGCGAAACCAGAATCAAAGACTGGAGGTGACCGTCTCCCATGAAAGCAACAAGCAGGTAATTGAATGTGGATTTTTAAGGGTTTAAAGGCGTTAGGTAAACAAGGTTATATTTGGGGTTTGTGAACAAGAGTAAATAAGAAATTAGGGTTTTAGAATAGATAGGGATCACTAGAACTATGAAAGAGTTCGATTGATCTAGATCGGAAATCGGTTGATCTTTTCACAACAGATTTTCAAACTCGACACACGAAATTGTACTAAACGACTCGATTAATCAATGTTAACAGGTAATCGCGCAACTAATCACACTATAGGTTTAGGTTCGATAAATTCATAAAGCTCCATAACTCAGCGTTAACAGGTGAATGGGTCGATTTGAAGCATCGAAATCAGTGATTGTATGATCTTATTCATCATGCCTGGCTAAGAGGTTATGACGCACATGCTCATCTAAGCTAGTTCATGAAATATATGGGCAAGTTTACTAGGTAGATTAATTGATTAGGTTAGTTCATGCAGTAGGAATACACAAAGAATAAGAATCTAAATATGAATGAAACCTAATCCTAACAAATCTAAGTTAATTCACGAATATCTCGCTTTGAATCATTTGTTTAAAGAGATGTCAATTCGGGTTACAGCCTGCGAGTCCGGCCCAACTAGATCCAATGCGGGGCGGGCTTGAGTCTAATAATAGGAAACAAAAAATCGGCGGGTCTAGCGGTTTCGACCCGTGCGGGGTGGTGGGTTTGGCGGATCAACCCGTTGCGGTTTTGCGGGTTTGGACCCGCAAATTTCAATTGTTTTGTGGACTTCATGAAATTACAATAGGCGATGGCGAGCGATTTCGATGGTGGCTTCAACCATTTCCGATGTTGATTCCGATCAAAATCTAATTAAGCAAAGTTGAAACGCTTCAGAACAAAGTGACAGAGGAGGTTCAGCTCGATCCATCAACGAATAGAAGCGGCCATGTATTGCATGTGTTCGTGGAAGGGGATTTCAAAGATATGTTGGCTTTCTCTTCTTCTTTTGTTCTAATTTTTGTAAAATCTCCTTTGGTATATGATACGATGGTTTCAAAGGAAGGATTTGAATATTTGATGATGGTGACTTCAAGCATTTCGAATAATTGATATCTGATTCTTCTTGGATTCCACCTTAGACTTTTTGCTTTCTACTAGGATTCTAGTTTAAACAATAGTTTCAGTTTAAACTCTTTTATTCAAATTCTATTCCTTCCCTACCTGCTTATGAATGAATGAAGTTACATTTATCATCTAGATTGTAGCTTTCTTCCCCAGCTTCTACTAGATAATCTGTAAATTTTGCTTTTAGAGTAGAAAAAACCAGTTAATGAATATCGAACTACTGTCCATTGTGTTTGCCACAGGTTAGGCATCTGAAGTCTTTTTTTTTTCTGGGATAGAGATTTCATTTTGATAGCTAAAATTGAATTTTAGGGTAATGTTTTTCTTTGCATTCATCTCTACGTTCTTTAGATTGATTGATGATGAAATAAAAGCAACAGCTTGTATACAAATGTGTCTTCGATAAATTAGTGAGACAATTGGTTTTGGGAACTTCTTCTCTTCCCCTTTGATTTTGAAACCTCTGCATCGATATAGTAGTGTTCTCGTCCCATTTTGATAAACGATTTCGTTTTGGTTGGAAACAAATTTTGGGTGGTTAACGCCTCGGCTTAGCCTCAGAGATGAAAATGTATGTACTTTTATATACAATGAACCTTGAATTCATGCAGCTTGCTCAAGTTAACCCTTCGTATGGCCCAATCTTTCAGTCACTTCAGGCAGTCTGGTGTATCGCAATGGGCAGTCAGGCCGATGCAACTGGTCGATGCTGGAGTACAGACAGGTAGTCTGGTGTCTCACAACGGGCAGTCAGGTCGATGCAACTGGCCGATGCTGGAGTACATACATGTAGTCTGGTGTCTCGCAACGGATGGAACAAACATAAGTGTTCTCGGCCATTATGCAGTCGGCTTGGTATCTGATATCTAGAGTGGGCATGAGTTGGTCGAGAGACTCGGTCATCAGGACGGAATTCCCTTCGTTGATTATTTCCGGATAGTGTTGGATCAAAGCGGAACACGGCTGTGTCGGACTGAACACGTTCGCGGCTAATGCTGGTTCCTCCTCGATGAACCTCACTTGTACCGTTCGTGACATGCTCCGGTACATGCTGCTCGTCATCCTCCGAACAATCTGTAGATATTTGGCTCGGTGCTTTGCCGCAGAATCTATTATTCCCCTCCTCTTGAAAAGGATTTGTCCTCAAATCTAGATCATCTGAAACTAAATGAGATAGATCAGAAACATTAAAACTTGTGGAAATATCATACTTACCTTGAAGATCCAGCTGGTAAATATTGTCATGAATCTTCTTGACCACCGTGAATGGTCCATCTTTTCTGGGCATTAGCTTGGACTTTCGTTCCTCAAGAAATTGTTCCTTCCTAAGATGAATCCACACGAGGTCTCCTGGTTGAAACACCACCTTACGCCTACCTTTGTTGACGTACTTCTCATATATCTTGGTCTTGCCTTCAATGTTGGCTCGGACCTTCTCATGAATCTGTTTGACAAGTTTGACATTTTTTATTTTGGTAATTCGATACCTCCCTGGCCAAAAATTAAATTATCACATGGTTTTGTTTGTAGATGGTGAATTCATTAGAGATGTATATACGCAAATATAGGTTCTCAACCATGCGATTTGTTTAAATTCTAGGTTACCGAAAGTCTCTAAGGTGTTAATAGATATTTTCAATAACAAAAAAAAAAGCTTTGCTAGCTACACCAATTGTAGGCTCTGTAGCAGAATCCATGGCCACACATGTCGACTTGAATAATGTTATGAAAACTCCACCAACTAAATGTATTGCATGCCCACATATACCAACTAACATGTGATATGGTGAGAAAACCATAAACATCATATTTTGGTACACCGTTCGTCACAATCTGGCCAAGACTGGCGTTGACCCCAAAAATTCAAAAAAATATTAATTTGATTTATTATTGATAAAATAAGTTGTAAAATATTGTATTAAAAAACTAAGATTCTTACATTTTTTGTGTTGATAATTTGGTGCATTAAACTAAATAAAAAACAATGAAATTGAGAATTGGTTTAAGGCTGGTCTGATTTGACTGAAGTTAAAAAATATTTGACGGAAAAAAATTAAGACCCAAAAAGTAAATCTCGTCCGTGAAGAGAAGAAATTCTGTAACATCCCAATTATATACATGTGGAGAGGTTTAAAAGAACTGATTAGGCTGCCTATGTCACGAAAGTGCACTTATCTGTTCGGCCACAAGTCCTAGGAAAAGTCCAAAGTTAAGCGTGCTTGAGCTGGAGTAGCAGTAGGATGGATGACCTATCGGAAAGTGATTCTCGATATCGTGTGAGTGAGACCAAAGCACGGGCAAAGATCGCGTGGTGATTGCATGGTCAATATTTCATGACTTTCGAATCTCCCGGCTAACGCACCGACCGTCGGAGAGGGGTGGGCCCACGGAGTCCGAGACAGGACGTGGGTGCTCACTGCTAGGGGCGGTCGGGGCATTATAAATTCCCTCGTCGACTAAACACAATCTGGCGGAATCAAGGTCACCCACGGATGTTGAGCATGAGCGAAACCAGAATCAAAGACTGGAGGTGACCGTCTCCCATGAAAGCAACAAGCAGGTAATTGAATGTGGATTTTTAAGGGTTTAAAGGCGTTAGGTAAACAAGGTTATATTTGGGGTTTGTGAACAAGAGTAAATAAGAAATTAGGGTTTTAGAATAGATAGGGATCACTAGAACTATGAAAGAGTTCGATTGATCTAGATCGGAAATCGGTTGATCTTTTCACAACAGATTTTCAAACTCGACACACGAAATTGTACTAAACGACTCGATTAATCAATGTTAACAGGTAATCGCGCAACTAATCACACTATAGGTTTAGGTTCGATAAATTCATAAAGCTCCATAACTCAGCGTTAACAGGTGAATGGGTCGATTTGAAGCATCGAAATCAGTGATTGTATGATCTTATTCATCATGCCTGGCTAAGAGGTTATGACGCACATGCTCATCTAAGCTAGTTCATGAAATATATGGGCAAGTTTACTAGGTAGATTAATTGATTAGGTTAGTTCATGCAGTAGGAATACACAAAGAATAAGAATCTAAATATGAATGAAACCTAATCCTAACAAATCTAAGTTAATTCACGAATATCTCGCTTTGAATCATTTGTTTAAAGAGATGTCAATTCGGGTTACAGCCTGCGAGTCCGGCCCAACTAGATCCAATGCGGGGCGGGCTTGAGTCTAATAATAGGAAACAAAAAATCGGCGGGTCTAGCGGTTTCGACCCGTGCGGGGTGGTGGGTTTGGCGGATCAACCCGTTGCGGTTTTGCGGGTTTGGACCCGCAAATTTCAATTGTTTTGTGGACTTCATGAAATTACAATAGGCGATGGCGAGCGATTTCGATGGTGGCTTCAACCATTTCCGATGTTGATTCCGATCAAAATCTAATTAAGCAAAGTTGAAACGCTTCAGAACAAAGTGACAGAGGAGGTTCAGCTCGATCCATCAACGAATAGAAGCGGCCATGTATTGCATGTGTTCGTGGAAGGGGATTTCAAAGATATGTTGGCTTTCTCTTCTTCTTTTGTTCTAATTTTTGTAAAATCTCCTTTGGTATATGATACGATGGTTTCAAAGGAAGGATTTGAATATTTGATGATGGTGACTTCAAGCATTTCGAATAATTGATATCTGATTCTTCTTGGATTCCACCTTAGACTTTTTGCTTTCTACTAGGATTCTAGTTTAAACAATAGTTTCAGTTTAAACTCTTTTATTCAAATTCTATTCCTTCCCTACCTGCTTATGAATGAATGAAGTTACATTTATCATCTAGATTGTAGCTTTCTTCCCCAGCTTCTACTAGATAATCTGTAAATTTTGCTTTTAGAGTAGAAAAAACCAGTTAATGAATATCGAACTACTGTCCATTGTGTTTGCCACAGGTTAGGCATCTGAAGTCTTTTTTTTTTCTGGGATAGAGATTTCATTTTGATAGCTAAAATTGAATTTTAGGGTAATGTTTTTCTTTGCATTCATCTCTACGTTCTTTAGATTGATTGATGATGAAATAAAAGCAACAGCTTGTATACAAATGTGTCTTCGATAAATTAGTGAGACAATTGGTTTTGGGAACTTCTTCTCTTCCCCTTTGATTTTGAAACCTCTGCATCGATATAGTAGTGTTCTCGTCCCATTTTGATAAACGATTTCGTTTTGGTTGGAAACAAATTTTGGGTGGTTAACGCCTCGGCTTAGCCTCAGAGATGAAAATGTATGTACTTTTATATACAATGAACCTTGAATTCATGCAGCTTGCTCAAGTTAACCCTTCGTATGGCCCAATCTTTCAGTCACTTCAGGCAGTCTGGTGTATCGCAATGGGCAGTCAGGCCGATGCAACTGGTCGATGCTGGAGTACAGACAGGTAGTCTGGTGTCTCACAACGGGCAGTCAGGTCGATGCAACTGGCCGATGCTGGAGTACATACATGTAGTCTGGTGTCTCGCAACGGATGGAACAAACATAAGTGTTCTCGGCCATTATGCAGTCGGCTTGGTATCTGATATCTAGAGTGGGCATGAGTTGGTCGAGAGACTCGGTCATCAGGACGGAATTCCCTTCGTTGATTATTTCCGGATAGTGTTGGATCAAAGCGGAACACGGCTGTGTCGGACTGAACACGTTCGCGGCTAATGCTGGTTCCTCCTCGATGAACCTCACTTGTACCGTTCGTGACATGCTCCGGTACATGCTGCTCGTCATCCTCCGAACAATCTGTAGATATTTGGCTCGGTGCTTTGCCGCAGAATCTATTATTCCCCTCCTCTTGAAAAGGATTTGTCCTCAAATCTAGATCATCTGAAACTAAATGAGATAGATCAGAAACATTAAAACTTGTGGAAATATCATACTTACCTTGAAGATCCAGCTGGTAAATATTGTCATGAATCTTCTTGACCACCGTGAATGGTCCATCTTTTCTGGGCATTAGCTTGGACTTTCGTTCCTCAAGAAATTGTTCCTTCCTAAGATGAATCCACACGAGGTCTCCTGGTTGAAACACCACCTTACGCCTACCTTTGTTGACGTACTTCTCATATATCTTGGTCTTGCCTTCAATGTTGGCTCGGACCTTCTCATGAATCTGTTTGACAAGTTTGACATTTTTTATTTTGGTAATTCGATACCTCCCTGGCCAAAAATTAAATTATCACATGGTTTTGTTTGTAGATGGTGAATTCATTAGAGATGTATATACGCAAATATAGGTTCTCAACCATGCGATTTGTTTAAATTCTAGGTTACCGAAAGTCTCTAAGGTGTTAATAGATATTTTCAATAACAAAAAAAAAAGCTTTGCTAGCTACACCAATTGTAGGCTCTGTAGCAGAATCCATGGCCACACATGTCGACTTGAATAATGTTATGAAAACTCCACCAACTAAATGTATTGCATGCCCACATATACCAACTAACATGTGATATGGTGAGAAAACCATAAACATCATATTTTGGTACACCGTTCGTCACAATCTGGCCAAGACTGGCGTTGACCCCAAAAATTCAAAAAAATATTAATTTGATTTATTATTGATAAAATAAGTTGTAAAATATTGTATTAAAAAACTAAGATTCTTACATTTTTTGTGTTGATAATTTGGTGCATTAAACTAAATAAAAAACAATGAAATTGAGAATTGGTTTAAGGCTGGTCTGATTTGACTGAAGTTAAAAAATATTTGACGGAAAAAAATTAAGACCCAAAAAGTAAATCTCGTCCGTGAAGAGAAGAAATTCTGTAACATCCCAATTATATACATGTGGAGAGGTTTAAAAGAACTGATTAGGCTGCCTATGTCACGAAAGTGCACTTATCTGTTCGGCCACAAGTCCTAGGAAAAGTCCAAAGTTAAGCGTGCTTGAGCTGGAGTAGCAGTAGGATGGATGACCTATCGGAAAGTGATTCTCGATATCGTGTGAGTGAGACCAAAGCACGGGCAAAGATCGCGTGGTGATTGCATGGTCAATATTTCATGACTTTCGAATCTCCCGGCTAACGCACCGACCGTCGGAGAGGGGTGGGCCCACGGAGTCCGAGACAGGACGTGGGTGCTCACTGCTAGGGGCGGTCGGGGCATTATAAATTCCCTCGTCGACTAAACACAATCTGGCGGAATCAAGGTCACCCACGGATGTTGAGCATGAGCGAAACCAGAATCAAAGACTGGAGGTGACCGTCTCCCATGAAAGCAACAAGCAGGTAATTGAATGTGGATTTTTAAGGGTTTAAAGGCGTTAGGTAAACAAGGTTATATTTGGGGTTTGTGAACAAGAGTAAATAAGAAATTAGGGTTTTAGAATAGATAGGGATCACTAGAACTATGAAAGAGTTCGATTGATCTAGATCGGAAATCGGTTGATCTTTTCACAACAGATTTTCAAACTCGACACACGAAATTGTACTAAACGACTCGATTAATCAATGTTAACAGGTAATCGCGCAACTAATCACACTATAGGTTTAGGTTCGATAAATTCATAAAGCTCCATAACTCAGCGTTAACAGGTGAATGGGTCGATTTGAAGCATCGAAATCAGTGATTGTATGATCTTATTCATCATGCCTGGCTAAGAGGTTATGACGCACATGCTCATCTAAGCTAGTTCATGAAATATATGGGCAAGTTTACTAGGTAGATTAATTGATTAGGTTAGTTCATGCAGTAGGAATACACAAAGAATAAGAATCTAAATATGAATGAAACCTAATCCTAACAAATCTAAGTTAATTCACGAATATCTCGCTTTGAATCATTTGTTTAAAGAGATGTCAATTCGGGTTACAGCCTGCGAGTCCGGCCCAACTAGATCCAATGCGGGGCGGGCTTGAGTCTAATAATAGGAAACAAAAAATCGGCGGGTCTAGCGGTTTCGACCCGTGCGGGGTGGTGGGTTTGGCGGATCAACCCGTTGCGGTTTTGCGGGTTTGGACCCGCAAATTTCAATTGTTTTGTGGACTTCATGAAATTACAATAGGCGATGGCGAGCGATTTCGATGGTGGCTTCAACCATTTCCGATGTTGATTCCGATCAAAATCTAATTAAGCAAAGTTGAAACGCTTCAGAACAAAGTGACAGAGGAGGTTCAGCTCGATCCATCAACGAATAGAAGCGGCCATGTATTGCATGTGTTCGTGGAAGGGGATTTCAAAGATATGTTGGCTTTCTCTTCTTCTTTTGTTCTAATTTTTGTAAAATCTCCTTTGGTATATGATACGATGGTTTCAAAGGAAGGATTTGAATATTTGATGATGGTGACTTCAAGCATTTCGAATAATTGATATCTGATTCTTCTTGGATTCCACCTTAGACTTTTTGCTTTCTACTAGGATTCTAGTTTAAACAATAGTTTCAGTTTAAACTCTTTTATTCAAATTCTATTCCTTCCCTACCTGCTTATGAATGAATGAAGTTACATTTATCATCTAGATTGTAGCTTTCTTCCCCAGCTTCTACTAGATAATCTGTAAATTTTGCTTTTAGAGTAGAAAAAACCAGTTAATGAATATCGAACTACTGTCCATTGTGTTTGCCACAGGTTAGGCATCTGAAGTCTTTTTTTTTTCTGGGATAGAGATTTCATTTTGATAGCTAAAATTGAATTTTAGGGTAATGTTTTTCTTTGCATTCATCTCTACGTTCTTTAGATTGATTGATGATGAAATAAAAGCAACAGCTTGTATACAAATGTGTCTTCGATAAATTAGTGAGACAATTGGTTTTGGGAACTTCTTCTCTTCCCCTTTGATTTTGAAACCTCTGCATCGATATAGTAGTGTTCTCGTCCCATTTTGATAAACGATTTCGTTTTGGTTGGAAACAAATTTTGGGTGGTTAACGCCTCGGCTTAGCCTCAGAGATGAAAATGTATGTACTTTTATATACAATGAACCTTGAATTCATGCAGCTTGCTCAAGTTAACCCTTCGTATGGCCCAATCTTTCAGTCACTTCAGGCAGTCTGGTGTATCGCAATGGGCAGTCAGGCCGATGCAACTGGTCGATGCTGGAGTACAGACAGGTAGTCTGGTGTCTCACAACGGGCAGTCAGGTCGATGCAACTGGCCGATGCTGGAGTACATACATGTAGTCTGGTGTCTCGCAACGGATGGAACAAACATAAGTGTTCTCGGCCATTATGCAGTCGGCTTGGTATCTGATATCTAGAGTGGGCATGAGTTGGTCGAGAGACTCGGTCATCAGGACGGAATTCCCTTCGTTGATTATTTCCGGATAGTGTTGGATCAAAGCGGAACACGGCTGTGTCGGACTGAACACGTTCGCGGCTAATGCTGGTTCCTCCTCGATGAACCTCACTTGTACCGTTCGTGACATGCTCCGGTACATGCTGCTCGTCATCCTCCGAACAATCTGTAGATATTTGGCTCGGTGCTTTGCCGCAGAATCTATTATTCCCCTCCTCTTGAAAAGGATTTGTCCTCAAATCTAGATCATCTGAAACTAAATGAGATAGATCAGAAACATTAAAACTTGTGGAAATATCATACTTACCTTGAAGATCCAGCTGGTAAATATTGTCATGAATCTTCTTGACCACCGTGAATGGTCCATCTTTTCTGGGCATTAGCTTGGACTTTCGTTCCTCAAGAAATTGTTCCTTCCTAAGATGAATCCACACGAGGTCTCCTGGTTGAAACACCACCTTACGCCTACCTTTGTTGACGTACTTCTCATATATCTTGGTCTTGCCTTCAATGTTGGCTCGGACCTTCTCATGAATCTGTTTGACAAGTTTGACATTTTTTATTTTGGTAATTCGATACCTCCCTGGCCAAAAATTAAATTATCACATGGTTTTGTTTGTAGATGGTGAATTCATTAGAGATGTATATACGCAAATATAGGTTCTCAACCATGCGATTTGTTTAAATTCTAGGTTACCGAAAGTCTCTAAGGTGTTAATAGATATTTTCAATAACAAAAAAAAAAGCTTTGCTAGCTACACCAATTGTAGGCTCTGTAGCAGAATCCATGGCCACACATGTCGACTTGAATAATGTTATGAAAACTCCACCAACTAAATGTATTGCATGCCCACATATACCAACTAACATGTGATATGGTGAGAAAACCATAAACATCATATTTTGGTACACCGTTCGTCACAATCTGGCCAAGACTGGCGTTGACCCCAAAAATTCAAAAAAATATTAATTTGATTTATTATTGATAAAATAAGTTGTAAAATATTGTATTAAAAAACTAAGATTCTTACATTTTTTGTGTTGATAATTTGGTGCATTAAACTAAATAAAAAACAATGAAATTGAGAATTGGTTTAAGGCTGGTCTGATTTGACTGAAGTTAAAAAATATTTGACGGAAAAAAATTAAGACCCAAAAAGTAAATCTCGTCCGTGAAGAGAAGAAATTCTGTAACATCCCAATTATATACATGTGGAGAGGTTTAAAAGAACTGATTAGGCTGCCTATGTCACGAAAGTGCACTTATCTGTTCGGCCACAAGTCCTAGGAAAAGTCCAAAGTTAAGCGTGCTTGAGCTGGAGTAGCAGTAGGATGGATGACCTATCGGAAAGTGATTCTCGATATCGTGTGAGTGAGACCAAAGCACGGGCAAAGATCGCGTGGTGATTGCATGGTCAATATTTCATGACTTTCGAATCTCCCGGCTAACGCACCGACCGTCGGAGAGGGGTGGGCCCACGGAGTCCGAGACAGGACGTGGGTGCTCACTGCTAGGGGCGGTCGGGGCATTATAAATTCCCTCGTCGACTAAACACAATCTGGCGGAATCAAGGTCACCCACGGATGTTGAGCATGAGCGAAACCAGAATCAAAGACTGGAGGTGACCGTCTCCCATGAAAGCAACAAGCAGGTAATTGAATGTGGATTTTTAAGGGTTTAAAGGCGTTAGGTAAACAAGGTTATATTTGGGGTTTGTGAACAAGAGTAAATAAGAAATTAGGGTTTTAGAATAGATAGGGATCACTAGAACTATGAAAGAGTTCGATTGATCTAGATCGGAAATCGGTTGATCTTTTCACAACAGATTTTCAAACTCGACACACGAAATTGTACTAAACGACTCGATTAATCAATGTTAACAGGTAATCGCGCAACTAATCACACTATAGGTTTAGGTTCGATAAATTCATAAAGCTCCATAACTCAGCGTTAACAGGTGAATGGGTCGATTTGAAGCATCGAAATCAGTGATTGTATGATCTTATTCATCATGCCTGGCTAAGAGGTTATGACGCACATGCTCATCTAAGCTAGTTCATGAAATATATGGGCAAGTTTACTAGGTAGATTAATTGATTAGGTTAGTTCATGCAGTAGGAATACACAAAGAATAAGAATCTAAATATGAATGAAACCTAATCCTAACAAATCTAAGTTAATTCACGAATATCTCGCTTTGAATCATTTGTTTAAAGAGATGTCAATTCGGGTTACAGCCTGCGAGTCCGGCCCAACTAGATCCAATGCGGGGCGGGCTTGAGTCTAATAATAGGAAACAAAAAATCGGCGGGTCTAGCGGTTTCGACCCGTGCGGGGTGGTGGGTTTGGCGGATCAACCCGTTGCGGTTTTGCGGGTTTGGACCCGCAAATTTCAATTGTTTTGTGGACTTCATGAAATTACAATAGGCGATGGCGAGCGATTTCGATGGTGGCTTCAACCATTTCCGATGTTGATTCCGATCAAAATCTAATTAAGCAAAGTTGAAACGCTTCAGAACAAAGTGACAGAGGAGGTTCAGCTCGATCCATCAACGAATAGAAGCGGCCATGTATTGCATGTGTTCGTGGAAGGGGATTTCAAAGATATGTTGGCTTTCTCTTCTTCTTTTGTTCTAATTTTTGTAAAATCTCCTTTGGTATATGATACGATGGTTTCAAAGGAAGGATTTGAATATTTGATGATGGTGACTTCAAGCATTTCGAATAATTGATATCTGATTCTTCTTGGATTCCACCTTAGACTTTTTGCTTTCTACTAGGATTCTAGTTTAAACAATAGTTTCAGTTTAAACTCTTTTATTCAAATTCTATTCCTTCCCTACCTGCTTATGAATGAATGAAGTTACATTTATCATCTAGATTGTAGCTTTCTTCCCCAGCTTCTACTAGATAATCTGTAAATTTTGCTTTTAGAGTAGAAAAAACCAGTTAATGAATATCGAACTACTGTCCATTGTGTTTGCCACAGGTTAGGCATCTGAAGTCTTTTTTTTTTCTGGGATAGAGATTTCATTTTGATAGCTAAAATTGAATTTTAGGGTAATGTTTTTCTTTGCATTCATCTCTACGTTCTTTAGATTGATTGATGATGAAATAAAAGCAACAGCTTGTATACAAATGTGTCTTCGATAAATTAGTGAGACAATTGGTTTTGGGAACTTCTTCTCTTCCCCTTTGATTTTGAAACCTCTGCATCGATATAGTAGTGTTCTCGTCCCATTTTGATAAACGATTTCGTTTTGGTTGGAAACAAATTTTGGGTGGTTAACGCCTCGGCTTAGCCTCAGAGATGAAAATGTATGTACTTTTATATACAATGAACCTTGAATTCATGCAGCTTGCTCAAGTTAACCCTTCGTATGGCCCAATCTTTCAGTCACTTCAGGCAGTCTGGTGTATCGCAATGGGCAGTCAGGCCGATGCAACTGGTCGATGCTGGAGTACAGACAGGTAGTCTGGTGTCTCACAACGGGCAGTCAGGTCGATGCAACTGGCCGATGCTGGAGTACATACATGTAGTCTGGTGTCTCGCAACGGATGGAACAAACATAAGTGTTCTCGGCCATTATGCAGTCGGCTTGGTATCTGATATCTAGAGTGGGCATGAGTTGGTCGAGAGACTCGGTCATCAGGACGGAATTCCCTTCGTTGATTATTTCCGGATAGTGTTGGATCAAAGCGGAACACGGCTGTGTCGGACTGAACACGTTCGCGGCTAATGCTGGTTCCTCCTCGATGAACCTCACTTGTACCGTTCGTGACATGCTCCGGTACATGCTGCTCGTCATCCTCCGAACAATCTGTAGATATTTGGCTCGGTGCTTTGCCGCAGAATCTATTATTCCCCTCCTCTTGAAAAGGATTTGTCCTCAAATCTAGATCATCTGAAACTAAATGAGATAGATCAGAAACATTAAAACTTGTGGAAATATCATACTTACCTTGAAGATCCAGCTGGTAAATATTGTCATGAATCTTCTTGACCACCGTGAATGGTCCATCTTTTCTGGGCATTAGCTTGGACTTTCGTTCCTCAAGAAATTGTTCCTTCCTAAGATGAATCCACACGAGGTCTCCTGGTTGAAACACCACCTTACGCCTACCTTTGTTGACGTACTTCTCATATATCTTGGTCTTGCCTTCAATGTTGGCTCGGACCTTCTCATGAATCTGTTTGACAAGTTTGACATTTTTTATTTTGGTAATTCGATACCTCCCTGGCCAAAAATTAAATTATCACATGGTTTTGTTTGTAGATGGTGAATTCATTAGAGATGTATATACGCAAATATAGGTTCTCAACCATGCGATTTGTTTAAATTCTAGGTTACCGAAAGTCTCTAAGGTGTTAATAGATATTTTCAATAACAAAAAAAAAAGCTTTGCTAGCTACACCAATTGTAGGCTCTGTAGCAGAATCCATGGCCACACATGTCGACTTGAATAATGTTATGAAAACTCCACCAACTAAATGTATTGCATGCCCACATATACCAACTAACATGTGATATGGTGAGAAAACCATAAACATCATATTTTGGTACACCGTTCGTCACAATCTGGCCAAGACTGGCGTTGACCCCAAAAATTCAAAAAAATATTAATTTGATTTATTATTGATAAAATAAGTTGTAAAATATTGTATTAAAAAACTAAGATTCTTACATTTTTTGTGTTGATAATTTGGTGCATTAAACTAAATAAAAAACAATGAAATTGAGAATTGGTTTAAGGCTGGTCTGATTTGACTGAAGTTAAAAAATATTTGACGGAAAAAAATTAAGACCCAAAAAGTAAATCTCGTCCGTGAAGAGAAGAAATTCTGTAACATCCCAATTATATACATGTGGAGAGGTTTAAAAGAACTGATTAGGCTGCCTATGTCACGAAAGTGCACTTATCTGTTCGGCCACAAGTCCTAGGAAAAGTCCAAAGTTAAGCGTGCTTGAGCTGGAGTAGCAGTAGGATGGATGACCTATCGGAAAGTGATTCTCGATATCGTGTGAGTGAGACCAAAGCACGGGCAAAGATCGCGTGGTGATTGCATGGTCAATATTTCATGACTTTCGAATCTCCCGGCTAACGCACCGACCGTCGGAGAGGGGTGGGCCCACGGAGTCCGAGACAGGACGTGGGTGCTCACTGCTAGGGGCGGTCGGGGCATTATAAATTCCCTCGTCGACTAAACACAATCTGGCGGAATCAAGGTCACCCACGGATGTTGAGCATGAGCGAAACCAGAATCAAAGACTGGAGGTGACCGTCTCCCATGAAAGCAACAAGCAGGTAATTGAATGTGGATTTTTAAGGGTTTAAAGGCGTTAGGTAAACAAGGTTATATTTGGGGTTTGTGAACAAGAGTAAATAAGAAATTAGGGTTTTAGAATAGATAGGGATCACTAGAACTATGAAAGAGTTCGATTGATCTAGATCGGAAATCGGTTGATCTTTTCACAACAGATTTTCAAACTCGACACACGAAATTGTACTAAACGACTCGATTAATCAATGTTAACAGGTAATCGCGCAACTAATCACACTATAGGTTTAGGTTCGATAAATTCATAAAGCTCCATAACTCAGCGTTAACAGGTGAATGGGTCGATTTGAAGCATCGAAATCAGTGATTGTATGATCTTATTCATCATGCCTGGCTAAGAGGTTATGACGCACATGCTCATCTAAGCTAGTTCATGAAATATATGGGCAAGTTTACTAGGTAGATTAATTGATTAGGTTAGTTCATGCAGTAGGAATACACAAAGAATAAGAATCTAAATATGAATGAAACCTAATCCTAACAAATCTAAGTTAATTCACGAATATCTCGCTTTGAATCATTTGTTTAAAGAGATGTCAATTCGGGTTACAGCCTGCGAGTCCGGCCCAACTAGATCCAATGCGGGGCGGGCTTGAGTCTAATAATAGGAAACAAAAAATCGGCGGGTCTAGCGGTTTCGACCCGTGCGGGGTGGTGGGTTTGGCGGATCAACCCGTTGCGGTTTTGCGGGTTTGGACCCGCAAATTTCAATTGTTTTGTGGACTTCATGAAATTACAATAGGCGATGGCGAGCGATTTCGATGGTGGCTTCAACCATTTCCGATGTTGATTCCGATCAAAATCTAATTAAGCAAAGTTGAAACGCTTCAGAACAAAGTGACAGAGGAGGTTCAGCTCGATCCATCAACGAATAGAAGCGGCCATGTATTGCATGTGTTCGTGGAAGGGGATTTCAAAGATATGTTGGCTTTCTCTTCTTCTTTTGTTCTAATTTTTGTAAAATCTCCTTTGGTATATGATACGATGGTTTCAAAGGAAGGATTTGAATATTTGATGATGGTGACTTCAAGCATTTCGAATAATTGATATCTGATTCTTCTTGGATTCCACCTTAGACTTTTTGCTTTCTACTAGGATTCTAGTTTAAACAATAGTTTCAGTTTAAACTCTTTTATTCAAATTCTATTCCTTCCCTACCTGCTTATGAATGAATGAAGTTACATTTATCATCTAGATTGTAGCTTTCTTCCCCAGCTTCTACTAGATAATCTGTAAATTTTGCTTTTAGAGTAGAAAAAACCAGTTAATGAATATCGAACTACTGTCCATTGTGTTTGCCACAGGTTAGGCATCTGAAGTCTTTTTTTTTTCTGGGATAGAGATTTCATTTTGATAGCTAAAATTGAATTTTAGGGTAATGTTTTTCTTTGCATTCATCTCTACGTTCTTTAGATTGATTGATGATGAAATAAAAGCAACAGCTTGTATACAAATGTGTCTTCGATAAATTAGTGAGACAATTGGTTTTGGGAACTTCTTCTCTTCCCCTTTGATTTTGAAACCTCTGCATCGATATAGTAGTGTTCTCGTCCCATTTTGATAAACGATTTCGTTTTGGTTGGAAACAAATTTTGGGTGGTTAACGCCTCGGCTTAGCCTCAGAGATGAAAATGTATGTACTTTTATATACAATGAACCTTGAATTCATGCAGCTTGCTCAAGTTAACCCTTCGTATGGCCCAATCTTTCAGTCACTTCAGGCAGTCTGGTGTATCGCAATGGGCAGTCAGGCCGATGCAACTGGTCGATGCTGGAGTACAGACAGGTAGTCTGGTGTCTCACAACGGGCAGTCAGGTCGATGCAACTGGCCGATGCTGGAGTACATACATGTAGTCTGGTGTCTCGCAACGGATGGAACAAACATAAGTGTTCTCGGCCATTATGCAGTCGGCTTGGTATCTGATATCTAGAGTGGGCATGAGTTGGTCGAGAGACTCGGTCATCAGGACGGAATTCCCTTCGTTGATTATTTCCGGATAGTGTTGGATCAAAGCGGAACACGGCTGTGTCGGACTGAACACGTTCGCGGCTAATGCTGGTTCCTCCTCGATGAACCTCACTTGTACCGTTCGTGACATGCTCCGGTACATGCTGCTCGTCATCCTCCGAACAATCTGTAGATATTTGGCTCGGTGCTTTGCCGCAGAATCTATTATTCCCCTCCTCTTGAAAAGGATTTGTCCTCAAATCTAGATCATCTGAAACTAAATGAGATAGATCAGAAACATTAAAACTTGTGGAAATATCATACTTACCTTGAAGATCCAGCTGGTAAATATTGTCATGAATCTTCTTGACCACCGTGAATGGTCCATCTTTTCTGGGCATTAGCTTGGACTTTCGTTCCTCAAGAAATTGTTCCTTCCTAAGATGAATCCACACGAGGTCTCCTGGTTGAAACACCACCTTACGCCTACCTTTGTTGACGTACTTCTCATATATCTTGGTCTTGCCTTCAATGTTGGCTCGGACCTTCTCATGAATCTGTTTGACAAGTTTGACATTTTTTATTTTGGTAATTCGATACCTCCCTGGCCAAAAATTAAATTATCACATGGTTTTGTTTGTAGATGGTGAATTCATTAGAGATGTATATACGCAAATATAGGTTCTCAACCATGCGATTTGTTTAAATTCTAGGTTACCGAAAGTCTCTAAGGTGTTAATAGATATTTTCAATAACAAAAAAAAAAGCTTTGCTAGCTACACCAATTGTAGGCTCTGTAGCAGAATCCATGGCCACACATGTCGACTTGAATAATGTTATGAAAACTCCACCAACTAAATGTATTGCATGCCCACATATACCAACTAACATGTGATATGGTGAGAAAACCATAAACATCATATTTTGGTACACCGTTCGTCACAATCTGGCCAAGACTGGCGTTGACCCCAAAAATTCAAAAAAATATTAATTTGATTTATTATTGATAAAATAAGTTGTAAAATATTGTATTAAAAAACTAAGATTCTTACATTTTTTGTGTTGATAATTTGGTGCATTAAACTAAATAAAAAACAATGAAATTGAGAATTGGTTTAAGGCTGGTCTGATTTGACTGAAGTTAAAAAATATTTGACGGAAAAAAATTAAGACCCAAAAAGTAAATCTCGTCCGTGAAGAGAAGAAATTCTGTAACATCCCAATTATATACATGTGGAGAGGTTTAAAAGAACTGATTAGGCTGCCTATGTCACGAAAGTGCACTTATCTGTTCGGCCACAAGTCCTAGGAAAAGTCCAAAGTTAAGCGTGCTTGAGCTGGAGTAGCAGTAGGATGGATGACCTATCGGAAAGTGATTCTCGATATCGTGTGAGTGAGACCAAAGCACGGGCAAAGATCGCGTGGTGATTGCATGGTCAATATTTCATGACTTTCGAATCTCCCGGCTAACGCACCGACCGTCGGAGAGGGGTGGGCCCACGGAGTCCGAGACAGGACGTGGGTGCTCACTGGTAGGGGCGGTCGGGGCATTATAAATTCCCTCGTCGACTAAACACAATCTGGCAGAATCAAGGTCACCCACGGATGTTGAGCATGAGCGAAACTCTTTTATTCAAATTCTATTCCTTCCCTACCTGCTTATGAATGAATGAAGTTACATTTATCATCTAGATTGTAGCTTTCTTCCCCAGCTTCTACTAGATAATCTGTAAATTTTGCTTTTAGAGTAGAAAAAACCAGTTAATGAATATCGAACTACTGCCCATTGTGTTTGCCACAGGTTAGGCATCTGAAGTCTTTTTTTTTTTCTGGGATAGAGATTTCATTTTGATAGCTAAAATTGAATTTTAGGGTAATGTTTTTCTTTGCATTCATCTCTACGTTCTTTAGATTGATTGATGATGAAATAAAAGCAACAGCTTGTATACAAATGTGTCTTCGATAAATTAGTGAGACAATTGGTTTTGGGAACTTCTTCTCTTCCCCTTTGATTTTGAAACCTCTGCATCGATATAGTAGTGTTCTCATCCCATTTTGATAAACGATTTCGTTTTGGTTGGAAACAAATTTTGGGTGGTTAACGCCTCGGCTTAGCCTCAGAGATGAAAATGTATGTACTTTTATATATATGTTTTCATGATCCACCTGCTATTCTGTTTTTGCTCGATTCTTTCTCTGTTATGTAATCAAAATTCGATATTAATATTGCAGAGTAAAGACAATCACAGGTGCGCTTACAAATTTAGAGGTACTTGACTTTCTAAACCAAGAGGTGCGTCAAAGGATACTACAAGAGTTATAGCTCCAATTGCTAGATGAGATTACAAGGTCCTTGCCTGAAATCTCTTTTATACCTTGGTTTAGCATTAAAGAGATTTATTGAAGTTAAATGCTTTTGCTAATTCATATGATCTTTCAGGTCTATGATTATTTGGTGGAGACTGCTGCTTGCACTCAAACACGAGAGAGCGTGAACACATTCACAGAAAAATGCAAAGATTTCTCTATGATTCAAAGTCGTGAAAGCTTAGATTCTCAATATCATCAATCTCAGGCCATCTTCAATTGTCAAATTGATGCCGGATTGTGGTTTCTTTCTGCGGTTCTATCTTCAGTACCAAAGAAACGAAGATACTATGTCCTTGAAACACCATGTGCAAGCAGTTTCCCCCATGGTGCTTCAACGGTATTCTGAAACCATTCTTTGAATGTTGGAATGTTGCTTTCGGATTGTTGTCTTTGTTGCTTTCTATGATTGTCGAATAGTCTGATTGTTTATTTAAGATTGGTTCTTTCTTTCGGATTTGAGTGTTATAAATGTTTTTTGAAATAAAATTCTCATCAAAACATGTTTGTATAGAAGCAAGAAAAAACAGTTTTGTACTAATTTAATAAGCAAAAATCGAACTGAAACAAGTTTGTATCAAACCCGCGGGCCAGCCCGCTAACCCGTAGAATACATGCGAATTGGACTTGGTAATGGAACCCTTGGATGGATTATGCTCTTTGTTGGCGCGTTGGATAGATCGGATAGATTGGATAGATGGTGGATCGATGAGACCGTCAAGAGATGCGGAAGTCTCTTGGTATTCTCCACTCCACGGAACCGAGGAAGTAACCCTTAACCACGGATCTTAGGAGGTTTGCTGCGTTTGGAAGTAACCCTTGCCAAACTCAACGAAATGTTCAAGATGAACAAAAGAGATTTCTCTCAAAAGAAGAAGATAAAAAGTTCTATATGTTTTATTAGAATGAAGTTTACAAATACTTATAGAAATCAAACTAAGGAAGAAAGAAAAGAGAAATAAAGTTTGTGAATTTTCAAGACATAGAAAATAAAAATAGAAGACAGCAATTTATTCCTTAGTCAATGACCCTTGAATTCATGCAGCTTGCTCAAGTTAACCCTTCGTATGGCCCAATCTTTCAGTCACTTCAGGCAGTCTGGTTTATCGCAACGGGCAGTCAGGCCGATGCAACTGGTCGATGCTGGAGTACAGACAGGTAGTCTGGTGTCTCGCAACGGGCAGCCAAGTCGATGCAACTGGCCGATGATGGAGTACATACATGTAGTATGGTGTCTCGCAATGGATGGAACAAACATAAGTGTTCTCGGCCATTATGCAGTCGGCTTGGTCAATCTGATATCTAGAGTGGGCATGAGTTGGTCGAGAGACTCGGTCATCAGGACGAAATTCCCTTCGTAGATTATTTCCGGATAGTGTTGGATCAAAGCGGAACACGGCTGTGTCGAACTGAACACGTTCGAGGCTAATGCTGGTTCCTCCTCGATGAACCTCACTTGTACCGTTCGTGACATGCTCCGGTACATGCTGCTCGTTATCCTCCGAACAATCTGTAGATATTTGGCTCGGTGCTTTGCCACGGAATCTATTATTCCCCTCCTCTTGAAAAGGATTTGTCCTCAAATCTAGATCATCTGAAACAAAATGAAATAGATCAGAAACATTAAAACTTGTGGAAATATCATACTTACCTTGAAGATCCATCTGGTAAATATTGTCATGAATCTTCTTGACCACCGTGAATGGTCCATCTTTTCTGGGCATTAGCTTGGACTTTCGTTCCTCAGGAAATTGTTCCTTCCTAAGATGAATCCACACGAGGTCTCCTAGTTGAAACACCACCTTATGCCTACCTTTGTTGGCGTACTTCTCATATATCTTGGTCTTGGCTTCAATGTTGGCTCAGACCTTCTCATGAATCTGTTTGACAAGTTTGGCTTTCTTTTTGCCATCTAAACTGATTCTTTCACTTAAAGGCAGAGGGATTAGATCAAGAGGAGACAACGGATTAAAGCCATAAACAATTTCAAAAGGTGAATGCTTTGTAGCCGAATGCACATAATGGTTATAAGCAAACTCTACATGCGGTAGGTTCTCTTCCCATGTTCTAAGGTTCTTTTTAACCAATGTTCTAAGCAAGGCAGAGAGCGTCCTATTAACTACTTTCGTTTGACCATCATTCTGAGGATGAAAAGTAGTAGAGAACAATAATTTAGTGCCTAGCTTAGTCCACAAAGTTTTCCAAAAATAACTTAAGAACTTAGCGTCACGATCAGAAACTATAGTCTTAGGCATGCCATGAAGCCTAACGATTTCTTTAAAGAACAAGTCAGCTATGTGAGATGCATCATTGGTTTTCAAACATGGAATGAAATGAGCAATCTTAGAAAACCTATCTACAACCACAAAGATGGAATCTCTTCCTGTCCTAGACTTAGGCAATCCGAAAACAAAGTCCATAGAAAGATCAGTCCACAGATGAAATGGAATCGGTAAAGGAGAATACAAACCTTGGGACGTGTTCTTGGACTTAGCCTCCTTGCATGTCACAGATCTGCTACAGATTCTTTCAACGTCCTTCTTTAGGCCTTGGCAATAAAAGTGTTCCTCGAGCACTTTAAAAGTTTTTGCCACTCCAAAGTGACCCATTAGTCCTCCTCCATGAGCTTCCCTGGTTAACAACTCTCTCAAAGAACAGTGAGGCACACACAATCGATTATCAAAGAATAAGAAACCTTCCGAGATAAAATACTTGCCATGTGCGTGTCTAGAACATGCCAAATAAGGTTCCTTAAAATCTGAATCAGCCTCATACAAGTCTTTTATAAATTCGAACCCCAAAAGCTTGGTTCCAAGAGAAGAAAGAAGTACATACCTTCGAGAGAGAGCATCAGCAACTATGTTCTCTTTACCTTGTTTGTACTTAATGACGTATGGAAAGGTTTTGATGAACTCAACCCACCTAGCGTGTCTCTTGTTAAGCTTTTGTTGTCCCATGAGATGCCTTAGGGATTGGTGATCAGTATGTATAACAAACTCTTTGGACAACAAGTAATGTTGCCACGTATGAAGAGCCCTCACCAAAGCGTACAATTCATTGTCATAGGTGGGGTAGTTAACAGTTGAACCACCAAGCTTATCACTAAAATAAGCAATGGAATTTCCTTCATGCATCAATACAGCACCAATACCCACGCCTGAGGCATCACATTCAATTTCAAAAGTTCTCGTAAAATCTGGGAGAACAAGTAATGGAGCTTGAGTTAACTTCCCTTTCACGGCTTGGAAAGCATCTTCTTGGGCTTGCTCCCATTTAAACCCCACGTTTTTCTTGATCACTTCCGTGAGAGGGGCTGCAATGGTACTGAAGTTCTAGACAAAGCGCCGGTAGAAGCCAGCCAATCCATGAAAGCTTCTGACTTCACTTACGGTCTTCGAACTAGGCCATTCCTTGATTGCCTTAACCTTTTCCTCATCCACACGGATACCATCAGCACCTACAACAAAACCCAAGAAAACTAGGTGATCCGCTCCAAAGATGCATTTCTTTTCATTAGCAAATAAGCACTCTTTTCTAAGCACTTCTAAGACTTTCTCAAATGCCCAATATGCTCATTCATGCTCTTACTATAGATTAAAATGTCATCAAAATACACTACAAAAAATTCCCCTATGTAAGCCCTAAGAACATGATTCATCAAACACATAAAGGTACTAGGAGCATTAGTCAAACCAAGGCATCACAAGCCATTCATAAAGTCCATGCTTAGTTTTGAAAGTCGTTTTCCACTCATCCCCTTCCTTCATCCTTATCTGATGATATCCACTCCTAAGATCTATCTTAGAAAAGACCCTAGAACCATGCAATTCATCCAACATGTCATCTAAACGAGGNCTTCCCTTTCACGGCTTGGAAAGCATCTTCTTGGGCTTGCTCCCATTTAAACCCCACGTTTTTCTTGATCACTTCCGTGAGAGGGGCTGCAATGGTACTGAAGTTCTAGACAAAGCGCCGGTAGAAGCCAGCCAATCCATGAAAGCTTCTGACTTCACTTACGGTCTTCGAACTAGGCCATTCCTTGATTGCCTTAACCTTTTCCTCATCCACACGGATACCATCAGCACCTACAACAAAACCCAAGAAAACTAGGTGATCCGCTCCAAAGATGCATTTCTTTTCATTAGCAAATAAGCACTCTTTTCTAAGCACTTCTAAGACTTTCTCAAATGCCCAATATGCTCATTCATGCTCTTACTATAGATTAAAATGTCATCAAAATACACTACAAAAAATTCCCCTATGTAAGCCCTAAGAACATGATTCATCAAACACATAAAGGTACTAGGAGCATTAGTCAAACCAAGGCATCACAAGCCATTCATAAAGTCCATGCTTAGTTTTGAAAGTCGTTTTCCACTCATCCCCTTCCTTCATCCTTATCTGATGATATCCACTCCTAAGATCTATCTTAGAAAAGACCCTAGAACCATGCAATTCATCCAACATGTCATCTAAACGAGGGATGGGATGATGATACTTAACCGTGATGTTGTTGATGGCTCGGCAGTCCACGCACATCCGCCAAGATCCATCCTTCTTAGGCACGAGCAGCACGGGAACGGCACAAGGACTGAGGCTTTTACTGATGTAGCCTTTTCCCATCCACTTGTCTTTGTAACTCCTTGGTTTCGACTGGATTGGTTCGGTAAGATGGGCGGTTTGGAAGAGATGCTCCGGGTACTAGATCGATTTGGTGTTCTAACCCACGAATAGGAGGCAATCCACTCGGAGTTTCTTCCGGGAACACATTCTGAAACCTGCTCATCAACGGCTTAAGTTCACTCGGCAGCTCCGGTGTAGAGTTAGTAGCCATTAGTGATTCTTTAAACGCAAGTAAAATGAGAGAAGGTTTGGAAAACAAATTTTTCTTTACCTGACTTGGTTTAATGTAGAAGTTGGACCTTTTGACCGGTGCTTTAGCTGCTTCATGTTGTTTCTCAAGTTCACGGCTCTTTCTAAGTTGTAACTGATCCTGGTGAACTTTGGATGAAGACAAAGGAATGAGAGTGATCTTCTTGCCTTGATGATCGAACATATGCCGATTGGTGTAGCCATCGTGCACAGCCCTTTTATCGAACTGTCAAGGCCGTCCTAAGAGTATATGGTTGGCATCCATAGGCAAAACGTTGCATAAGATCTCATCTTGGTATCGGCCAATGGTGATTGGTACTGTGACTTGTTCCTTGACGTGCTGGATACCGTCTTCATTCAGCCATTCAAGCTTGAATGGTCTCGGATGCGATCTGGTTTCTAGTCTGAGTTTCCTGACAAGCACATCACTAGCAACATTAGTGTAACTCCCACCATCAATGATCAATGAACAGACTTTATCATTTATGAAACAACGAGAATGGAAAAGGTTCTCCCTTTGTTCGGTATCATTGTTTTTGGGCTGCACACTTAGTGATCTCATGGTCACTAGAAGATTTCCTTGAGCCGGATAATCATAAGGCTCTTCCTCATCATAGATGGGTCCGATATCCTCATGTTCATCGTTTTCAGCTTCGGACTCTATCTCTCCATTCTCAAGTAGAATCATCACCTTTTGGTTAGGGCATTTGTTTGCATAATGTCCTAATCCTTGACACTTGAAGCACCTGATATCTCTGGCTCTACTCGTGGATTCCACGGTTTTTCCTTTGTCAAAACGAGAAGGTTGGTTAGTCTTAAACTCAGAAGTAAAAGATTTACCTTTATCCTGAAAACTAGGTTTAGGATGATAAGTGGGTTTTAGAGCATAAGCTGGTTTTGATAAACCCCTCCTCTTGACTTGTTGTTCTATCAAGATGGCTTTGTGGAGCATGTCCTCTACACTTTCAAACTCTTGAAGCTCCAGCCGGTCCTGAATTTCCTGGTTCAATCCTGCAAGGAAACGAGCCAAGGTTGCATCCATGTCTTCCTCTATATCCGCCTTAAGCATAAGCATCTCCATTTCCTGGAAATAATCTTCCACGTTCTTTGTGCCTTGAGTCAAACGTCTCAGCCTTTGATGAAGATCCCTGTTATAATGACTTGGAACAAATCGCTTTCTCATTAGTTCGGTTAGTTCTTGCCAAGTAGTTATTGGTCTTTCAGCTTTTCTTCTCCTAAGAGAAACAACTTGATCATACCAACTAATGGCATAGCCATTAAACTCTGAGGCAGCAAGTCTAACTTTCTTAAGTTCTGAGAAGTTTTGACAATCAAAAACCAATTCAGTTTTTCTTTCCCATTCCAAATACGTGTCAGGTTCATTCTTACCTGCAAAGGATGGTATTTTGAGCTTGAGACCACCGAGTCCATCATCTGACCTTCTAGAGAACGGGTTCTCTTCATCTCGGTTTCTATGGCCTCTCCTTGCCCGGAAGGTAGAACGGTTGTCATCGAATTCTTCTTCTTCATGACCGTCAAAGGAACGGCTATGTCTCCTTTCCCGGTTCCTTCTTTGGGCTGGCCGCGCTTGGCCTTGTTGATCCTCCTGGATTTTGTCAAGCCTAACATGAACCTCTTCAAGACCTGCGTTCATAGATCTCATCAAATGTTCGGTTAGTGCTTTCATTTGTAAACCAGACAATCCGGATCCAGGATTGTTATTTCCTTTTTCTCCACTATCACCCATTGCTTTCCTGAAAATTACTTAACAAACGATTAGGAAAGAACTCTCTTTCTCTCAAGTGTTTATTGCCTCACACACACACGTGCTTTGCTCACTGATTTTATGGTGATCACACTGAGTTATTTTCTCGATGTTCTTATCAAATAATTCAAGCCAAATCCAGCAAATACTCCCACACAACAAATGAGAAAGAAAATACAGAAATTTCGAAGGGAAAATCGTTTAACCACCTCTTGACTGGATTTCTCCTCAGCCAGCAGGATTTCTCTTCCACCACCCTCACAAACTGGATTTCTCCTCAGTTTATCTTAAACCTTTTTGGTTTTCTTTCTTTTTTTTTTTTTTTATTTTATAAAAGAGGGTAGAGGATGGCCCGGATTTTCAATGGAAAGAGGGAGAAGAGATCAGATTATATAGATATTTTTTTTTGATTGAAAAGAAAAGAAGATGAACAGCTTTACCAACAAAGAGTGGCTCTGATACGGTGATACCACGTAATGGAACCCTTGGATGGATTATGCTCTTTGTTGGCGCGTTGGATAGATCAGATAGATTAGATAGATGGTGGATCGATGAGACCGTAAAGAGATGCGGAAGTCTCTTGGTATTCTCCACTCCACAGAACCGAGGAAGTAACCATTAACCACGGATCTTAGGAGGTTTGCTGCGTTTGGAAGTAACCCTTGCCAAACTCAACGAAATGTTCAAGATGAACAAAGAGATTTCTCTCAAAAGAAGAAGATAAAAAGTTCGATATGTTTTATTAGAATGAAGTTTACAAATACTTATAGAGATCAAACCAAGGAAGAAAGAAAAGAGAAATAAAGTTTGTGGATATTCAAGACATTGAAAATAAAGATAGAAGACTGGAATTTATTCCTTGGTCAATGACCATTGAATTCATGCAGCTTGCTCAAGTTAACCCTTCGTATGGCCTAATCTTTCAGTCACTTCATGCAGTCTGGTGTATCGCAACGGGCAGTCAGGACGATGCAATTGGTCGATGCTGGAGTACAGACAGGTAGTCTGGTGTCTCGCAACGGGCAGTCAGGTCGATGCAATTGGCCGATGTTGGAGTACAGACAGGTAGTCTGGTGTCTCGCAACGGATGGAACAAACATAAGTGTTCTCGGCCATTATGCAGTCGGCTTGGTCAATCTAATTTCTAGAGTGGACATGAGTTGGTCGAGAGACTCGGTCATCTGGACGGAATTCCCTTCGTAGATTATTTCCGGATAGTGTTGGATCAAAGCGGAACACGGCTGTGTCGGACTAAATACGTTCACGGCTAATACTGGTTCCTCGTCGATGAACCTCACTTGTACCGTTCGTGACCTGCTCCGGTACATGCTGCTCGTCATCCTCCGAACAATCTGTAGATATTTGGCTCGGTGCATTGCCACATAATCTATCACTTGGGCCATAAGATTTTGGACCGCAGCCCGCGTGGGCCAGCCCGCCAAACCCGAGAAAAAATTGAAACTGCATTGGGTTGGGTCATTTGGGTTCGAGCTGGCCTGTTTGACATTTGGGACTTTTTATATGATTTGAAATAAAAATTTAATATTAATATGATTTGAAATTTATTATCATTACTTGGAAGTTCCGGTTCACCCGATATGAGCGTTAATTGGAGGATTTCGAACAAACCATAAGGAATTAAGCTATGAACCGACTTGGTATGGAATCTTGACTCAACCAGGGAGCTCGTAGAATTAGAATCAGACCAATAACGGTTTTGGTGTAAACGTTATTCAACTTCTAAACCAGAAATTTCTCGGCTTGCCTTACTTGGAGTCTCACGAGTTTGGTCAAGATCAAACATTTCTGTGGCGACCAAGAGACTTTAATAATAATCTAGAAGCTTCACCAAAGGCCCTACAATGCTCCAGTACTCAGAGGATTTGGCGAATCCTCTTGCACCTCAACTTACCAAAAATGGACCCAAGTGCATTCAAAGTGTTCACATTGCAACAACTCTTTCCTCTTCTACTTGCACACGACCTTGAGGCTTTCAACACACTCCAGAAGGTCCCAAGACGTCACTTATATCTTCCCAAGCTGTCCAGATACAAGGAATCTCGAGCATTCCTTAATCCGAGCTCATTTAAGCCTAACAGCTATATTATCTTTGAGAGCATTTTCCCTTTGATCTTTCACATTTATTTTAGAGTTAATTAGCTGCCTTATTATTATGTATATGACCGTTTGTTTTTTCCAAGGTTGAGCTCCTATACAAGCTGACCTCTTTGTATCATTTTATTCACCTTTCAATCAACAAAGTTTATACAAAAGTATTATTTTCGATTCTCAAAGAAGTATCTTTGAAAACCGTTGTCATTAGATTCATTTGAGTGATTCATCTGTTTCTATTGATTTTTTTATTAGGATTGTTTGTGTGATTTAAACAACTCTGATTCACACCGATTGAGAGAGTCAATCAAACTTCAACCACCATCTCTATCATCATTTAAGACGTTATTTTATAATATAGCAGTTGATGCGGCAAGGTTTGCTACTTCAAGTTTTACCCCTAAGATAGCTGCAAGTGCACATCAATCACAGTAGTATATTAAGGGATTGAATCCACAGAGATTGTTATTTTGCGAAAGTCCTAGGATTTCTAACTTCTTTAAACCAAAAAGGAAGTTGGGGGAATTTGTGTGTCACGGTTGTAAATCAATAGATAAAATGCGTTGGGTTCAGGGGTGCTCTCCGGGGTTCATGGATCGGATCTAACAAGCAATAGATTAGGTTTTAAATGATTAATGGGTTAGGTTCTTAAGCTGAAATGGTCGACTATGACTACTCCGCTCTCGCGGATCTAGCCACCTACGTTTGCCTTGCTCCGCTGATATGAATTATCATCCCACAATGCAAGTCAAACGCGCATACGTATCATTCACCTATTTGTAAACACTCGCGGTGCAGACCGTCGATATGCCTAAGCATCCTACGAGGCGGTCCGCTCGTTAACCTCTAGATCCAGACAATAGACCACACGTTCGTGTATCTAGTTATCCTGGAATCAGTTGCTAAATGATCAGAGAAGCAAGCATGCAATAAGAGCAAGACATAAATGAAGATACCTAAAAGAAACTTTATCTCTATCAACCTAGCGAAATCGATCCATGATTAAACCCCTTTGAAAACCCCCTTAAAAACCCAACTAGATGACTACTCATTCATGGGAACGAGAGACATCTTCGAGATAAGAAAGGTGAGAATTGTATTGAATAAGACAAAGTGAGAAACTTCTTCAAAGGAAATCCGAATGAAGGGGTCTTCTTAAAGTATTGAAAAACAAAGAATTAAGAACAAAAGATGAAAAGAGAAGGGAAGAAAAGTAGCGGCTGCAGAAGAAATCTCTCTCGAGGTCTTCAACTCCGGGTGCCATCGATCTCTCTCTCTCTCTCTCTCTCTCTCTCTCTCCGGCGGCTTGAAAGTGTTTCTGGAAAAATTCTGTTTAGCGATCCCCTCCTTTGTGAAGCCCTAAGGTCTCCTTATATAGGCCATCTTGTCTTCAGAAAGTGGGCTTCGCGTTTTAAACTCGGAAAATATCGAATAAGGGCGGGCTCGGGATGGGCCGGAATGGTCTTTCCGCATGGCCGACCGGGCGTGGCGCGGCCGTTGGCCTTCTGGAACTCCATGGTGCGGCTGGCCTTCTTCTGAGGATGTGTCTGACGGACCTTCTTGCTTCCTTAGTAACTTGAGATCCAACCGTGAAATTGAACTCAAACCACCTCGAGGTGAAAGACAGCTGAAGAGGCTACCTTGTCTCCGAATATGAGCTTAATCTTGTGGTGGGAAGGTCGTCTTCTGATGTTGAACTTATGGCTCTGAGCACTTGTCCTAGAAGTTCCCGTTTTGCTCCAAAATATATGCTTTTTGTCCAATTTCCCTGAAATGACTCTTAGGACTAGGAAACGTGGAAATCACTTTAAACCGTTGAAAACCGGGTTAAAACACTTGTAAGGGATCTTGAAATGATAGGTTTTAGGAGTAAAATATGAGTGTTATCAGCAGTCATGAATCTATCTTAAATTTGCCAGAAGAAAGGTATCTAGTACACTTTGGCCTACCTGGTGGCCTTCTAGTCTTTTGGGGTCATGCTTGAGGTACAGTTAGAGGCCTTGTCTCACCTCTTGCTAAACCACGACATCAATATCCCCCTTACAAACTCTAAGATTGACATTATAGGTAGCTCTTGCGCTTCCTTAAGAACGGCTTTGAGGGACTCCGCCACGTTGCTAGTCATGATGTTGTAGCGATCTCCATCGCATTTAGACCTAGGCCAATGATGCCATCCTAAGGACGTTAAGTACTCAGAATATTGAGGTTACCTCGCCTCGATCTCGGTGAAATACTCGTGGAAACAAAACTTTTGAAACGCCCGAGCCGCTTTTGATATGGCTGATGCTAGCGCCTTAACCTTAAACTCTGCACCCACGTTATGTTGGAGGTGCACAATGGACGCCTCATGATTTGATTTGGGGTAAACCTTGCAACACGCGTAAGAGAACAAAAAGGGGCGTATATCAGAGTATATTTTCAGTTGCAAATGTTTATAAAAGGTGTAAATGTTTACATATTATTATTAAAGATCCACAAAAATTTATACCATGTATAGCCCAGAGTAGATGGAGGAGTGGCAGTCGGATACAAATATTAATGTATCGTCGTCTGGGATGATCTGCTTCAGCTTATGGAAAAACCACTCTCATGCACTATCATTTTCTCCATCAACGACGGCGAATGCCACATGAAAAATTTGGAAATTCCCGTCTTGGGCACTTGTAGTGATGAGATAACCATCATAGTGTCCCCTAAAATGAGTTCCGTCAATCACCAATACTTTTTGCATGAAATGCAAACCACATACACTACCTCCAAGTGCGACAAAACAATACTTGAATCAATTATTACCTGTTGGGTTTTCTTCGGTTTCCAAAGATGTCATTGTTCTTGGGTTGCTAAGTTTTAGGAGATGCAAATAGGAGGGGAGAAGACTGAAGCTTACGGCGGCTGTACCTTTAGCTCGATCCAAAGCCAATTCTCGGGCCCTCCATACCTTCCAATAGTAGATATGGACATGATGATCTTCCAGCATGGCCCACATGATAGCCATATGATCCGGTCCTCGCTGCTCTCCCACATAACGCGTTTTCATTATCTCGGAAATAACCGATGTAGTAGCTTGGCGTTGTAACTACCTTCTTACATCAACTGGACTGGTGTGATGCAATGTTGTTGTTCGAATCTGGAAGTATAGCGTATCCTCAATTTGCGCTGCGTGGACCCTCCATGGACATAAATCCGAAAGGCATCTCACAGTCACGTATTCGTGGTTGGATCGCTCATTACGATAACTAAACTTGCGGGTAATTGCATGAACAACAATTTTTAACCTTACAATTTTTCTTGTTTTCAAAGACACGTCCTAAATACAGCTCATCTCCTTCGTATGGCACGTTTAGAATCACATTTTCGGTTTGGTCCAACTCTTTAAAAATGCAAACAGCAATTTAATTAGTTTTCCTAAACTGTACCAATATTATACTTAAATGTCCATTTTAGATTATAAAGCGATAAATACATAAAAAAACATATGATGATATACAGCACCTACAATCGCAGCATCGTCAATTACGGGAGTTGCATCCCTGGTTAAAGAAAATGGTGGGATTTTGTACACTGGTAAAGAGGACGGTTCACCTTGGATACTCCACATAACCGACAACTCGGAATTTGAAGACGAGTCCACATTTAAACTAGTTGATGGGACCACTGCACAACCATAGATTACCATTATTAATATTTAGTAATATATTAATAAAATCTGAATATCTAGTAAGAGAAAATCACACATAAACCAACCCAAAATGAACAAAGTAATTGTTGGCGGTGTATAATTTATTTTAGATACCTATTTATGTTAATTTCATATATAGTACAATAGTATCACTTTACAATAAAGTACCCGCCACTTGTAGAACCAAACAAAAAGTTATTTGTCTAACTCCCATCATTCCATGTGTCGCATCCCCAAACCTAACACCTATCAGAAGACACCTAAAATTATTTAGAATCTCATTTATTAAGACTGGATTTTTTAATTTTAAACGTCTATATTTTTACTTACACTATTTTTCTAAAAGAGGGAATAAATCCTTAATCAGAGTCAGTGCAATATGTTCTGGTGCGCCGTCGGATGAGTTGAAGGGAGATTGTGTCTCTTTTACTGAAGGTTCTTCTTCCGTGTACCATCTCTTTTTACTTTAATCTTTACTATCACCTCTTTTTAAGATATCATATTGATTTTCGAGCCACACGACTGTCATGCGTCGACTTGTCGAACGATCTTTTAAACCACGTTGGGTATCTTGAATAGTCTCACTGTTGGCATCAGAGCGAACAACGATGTAGTTTTTCCCTGTGGCACTCCTTACAACTTTGCCTAGGGCATAGCCGTGTGTAACATGCATCACCGCAAAAGCTTCTTTGTCGAGTGTCATATGTTTTGGCATGGGGACAACATACAAACGTAACTCGTGGAGTTCCATTCACATGGCCATGAACATGTCCAGCTCCTCGTCTGTTTTAATATGCACTGGAACAGGCTTCACTACACCGTCGGAGTCCATCCACTGCGGCATATTGTACGTGAGCTCTGTATTCTCTTGGTTTTCATCGATGTTAAGCTCCTGATACACTTTTGCCTTGACGGTAGATAATCCATCACCCTCGCGCTCGTGCAGCGTGATTTCTTTGCTTAATATGTCTTTCATCAATACGAATCGCCATACACAATTTTCATCCTTCTCCCACAACCCTTGCTCAGCTCGAAAAAGATCACTCAATACTTCCCACAAGAACACCATTTTGTCTGGTTCACTGAAAATAGACATTTATATTGCATAAGCCAATGATCAAAACTGAAACAGTACGACGATATAAAGATATCAAGTTTAACATTAAATCAATAACCTTCCCAAGATAGTAGAACAATGGTATCAAAAACAGAGTAGAGGCATATACATGCATTACAATCTAACTAATTTTGTAAACAAGTAAAATAGCGATCTAAGAAATAGTATACGCAAAGAACATACATACCTCTCAAAACGATCATAGGACTGAAATTTTGCTTTGCATGTCTAACAAAAAATGGTGCATATGAACTTCTATTTATTGAAGATAAAAAATCTAGGTTCACCCAAATGTTTTAATTTTCTCGCTTCCGTTGAACCAAATTAAGCTCAGACTTTAACTCAGCGGCGAGATCTTAATTTAATACGGCAGTTAATGATAATCAAATCGCACCAGTTGTGCTTACGTCTTGCCTAAATCAGGCGGCTAAATTGGACAGCTTGTCACCAGATTTATGGAAAATTACACGCGCATAAATGATGGCATGAGTCATAATTTTGATGTAAAAATTCAGTCACTCGGTGCCCTTATATCGATTCCTAATACTGAAACGTGTCATAACCAAATCCCTAATTCTTTTACTAAATTTAGCTCGGCACCAAATTGACTCAATTTTAAAAACATTGCTATTTAAAAGACTTTAAACAAAAAAACATCATGCACAAAAAAAAACCATTTTCTCGAAAAAATGAAATAAAAACTTGAGAAATTAGGTGTAATAGCCAAAAATAAAAAAAATTATATTTCACTCTAATGGCCTATTCAGTGTATTTTCTGTATTATTTACCATTTTCTCCTTACGAACACATCTGGAGAGAGAATCATGATTTTTTGTTTTTATTTTCTTTTTCTTATTTTTTGTTATTTTCTTTTACTCCATCTCAACTTATTTGATTTGAATCTTCTCACAAACAACATTGATTCAAATTTGTTAATTGATTGGAAAGAAACATAAAGTTTTTTCTGCACATACCATAGTTTGTATTTTTGAAAACCAAAACAAAATTTTCAAAACAAGAAAAAGTTTCGAAGGATAAACATGTCGTTTTATACTACATATTATCATTCCACTCTATCTATTTCTTTCTATATAGAATGATTAATTCTACGTATTAACCACTATATTATAATTTCTCCATTTGTTGCTCCATAAAACTGCTTTGTGAATGAATTTGAGTTATTTATATTGTATAAAATTATTTACTTTGTTGTAAATTTAAATTCTAATAAGGATACTCTATAACATAATTAGAGTTTTTTTGCATCTTTCAAGTTTATACTTTTGTAAATATTCATATAGTATAGTTTGGTTTTATATGTGAACCATACTATACAAATCATTTTATTCTATCTACTCGGGTCAGTGAAACTTAATACCATGTAGGTCTCAATTTTGCAGTATTTCTTATTCGGTTTGAAATTATGAATAGTTGCGATAGAAAGATATGAGATGTGGGTTTTTTCATATAGTATAGTTTATTTTAAAAAATAATATATAAAGTTTAGAGTATAAACGTGTCGTTCTATATTGAACAAAATATTATTCCATTATATTTATGCCTTTCTATATATAATGCGGAGTTCTATATATTAACCATTCTATTGTACTTTGCTTTATGTAAATGTTTTGTGAATGAGTTTCAACAATTTGTTTATCTAAAGTTTGTTGCATATTTACTTACTAGTAAAGATACTCTATAATGTAATTGAAGTTTGGTTTTAGCTCGTCTATACACATTTATATAGTATAGTTTAGTTTTACATAAAAATTATATAATATACAATATATTTCATTCGACTCAATTTTTTTAAAGTGTTGTTTAATTCAATTATTTTTTGAATCGAGTTATTTGTATGTTTAAAGTTATGCATTTTGTTGTAGAGTTGTTTGGGATTTTCAAATCTATATTTGTTGTTTAGAGTCATTTAGTATGGTTAGATTTTACATAGAAATCATATAATATATAAATCATTTCAAAACTATATTTATGTAGTTTAGTTGAATTTTAATTTATTTATATGATGTGAATTTTTTTTCTTTTTGATCTTATTTTTTTCGACTTTGGATTCAATATTTTGTATTTACAAGTAAATTTTTAATAATTATTAAAAATAGTATAATATGTTATTACTTATGGTTAAATAAAACAATATATTATTTTCTTTTTATTTTATTTATGTGTCATTTTCTCTTTTGCCTAATTAAAGCAACTAATGACAAGGATATTATTATCATCCATTTTTTGATACATTTGTTATTTTTTAAAAATATGAGATTATGATAGCTATATTCTTAAAAAAACAAAAAAAATTGGTTATTCATTTAATTGACCCTAAGAACTTTAGTACTATACCTCTGCTAGAAACGACTCGAACAAGGCAAAATCAAAACTTTCGTTACCTCTAGAAACCGCTAGAACAAGAACAAGACATCAAATTTACATCAAACTCTTACTATATCGTATCTTTTAGCCAAACTAACTTGATACGAGATCGTAAAACTGAGATTTTGGTGAACCCTTAATAAGAATCACGAGGAGATAAAAAATGTTCTTCTTCTTCGTTGGTGGATTAGGGCAACAGGTGAGGCAGGTGCTGAAATCCGGCGCCGGAAATTGCATAAGATGCGGCTCTGAAGCCGATTTGGTCGATTACGACAAGGTCTTGAAGCTGTTCTTCGTTCCTGTCTGGAGATGGCCAGGGAAAGATCCTCTACTCCATTGCAGAGATTGCAATCTGTTCTTCCCTCAGTCTCTGTCACCGCCGGTTTCTCTAGCTACGTGCCGCTTCTGCGACCGAGTCGTCGAGCCCGAGTTCCGCTTTTGCCCCTTTTGTGGCTCTTCTCTGTGAAATCTTGGTCTGTCCAAAAATGTTGTTAAATCTGCAAATTTGATCTTAATCTCTTGATGATGTTTGTACTTAATCTACAATATTTGATCGTATTATCCTTTTCTAAACAACAAAACTCTGTTTTTCAATCTTGTTCATGTCTGATATTTAATTTCTCATTCACTGTACAAAGGAAAAGTGATGTAACAACAAAATATCTCCTTTAGATTTACAATGGATGTTCTTTTCTTCCTTATCTACGCAAAAGTCTTTTGTTTCATCGTCTTCAAGATTGAATCCACCAAATTCAAGAATCGTTTACTCGGCCAAGCTTCTCCGCGGCAAGAACGAGCCAGATAAACAAACCTAACACATTTCTCGTAAGGTTTGCTGGTGAACTGTGAGCTGCTAAGTACTTCAAACCGTCGCTGAAACATTAGATTTCTTCAAATAAACAGTTAGCCGGAGAAAGGTAATTTATCATCTCCGCGGTCTACAGCGTTCCTCCATAGTCTATACCGGACTCCGAGCTTGTCATAAGCAACGGGTAAGTTCCATATGTTTGCACCATTCAACATCCGTTCTTGCTGTCCTAAAACCAGCCGTAGATCTTCGTTTAAGACCTGGAAACAAGAGAAACGATAAATTCAGATGACCCTGCGATGGATGATTCGATATTCGTTTGTTCTTTACTTTACCTGTTCAGCGAAATGTCTCCAGAGATGTTCCATGAATGGGAGATTCTTCAATATAGGAGCAAAGTCTAGTGACATTCGGTATAGAAGTCTTGTCTTGTTTCTTGAAGAAGGTAAACAGACATGAAGTTGATGAAGATGTGTTGCACACTGCTTAGTGCTCTTTCCTTCTAGTTTCCCTGGTTTCGAGATCCCGATCGTCGAAAGCACGATACAAGGCGGTTTAAACTCCATATCGATTGGATACGGATCCCAGTATCCTTGGAGACCCGATGATGGCGTTAAGAACTTCACCAAGCTGCAAGAACAGAGAAAATGTTTAAAACCGATTCATCTCAACACTGTGGAGAGCTTATGAGAGTTGAAACAAACCTTGGAACACTCCAGCCTTTTGCAAAAGTGGATGTGTGAGTGAACGGAGCATGCGCAAGATCCAAGAGATTATCTAGAAGCAACCCGTGTTCCACGGGAAGGTCCATTACAAGCTGAGATTTTGTCAGAAACAAAATAAGAAAATGCTGGATTCATATGAGAAGTTTGGACTTGGAGCTACTTCTTGAAAATGTAAGAACTAACCTCGGCATGGATTACAAACCCTGATGGAGGCTGTAAAGAAGGAAGTGTAGGTGAAGGTGGCTCATCTCCGGGCCAGACCCAGATCATACCGTCTTGTTCGAGACAAGGTATCGACTTAATCTTCACGTTTAGTAGCTTTGTAGATGGCATCTTCGTACACTTCCCATCGGTTGAGTATTCCCATCCTACAAGATCACATGTAATTAGATACAAGAAGATGGTTTTGGACTTGTTATCAAGAAATGCAGAGAATGAGTTACTAACCATGGTAAGGACATTGGATACGCCCTTCGTTCACCGAGCCAAGATCAAGAGGACAAGCTCTATGCGCACACGTGTTCCGTACACATCCCGGTTTCCCGTCTTCTCCTCTAAAGATAACCCATGGTTGCTCAAAGCAGTCAATAGGTATCTTAAGACATAAACAATAGCATTTCTTAGAAGTTTGTAATTTAAGGGGAAGACAGAGACAAATCAAAAGCAAGAACCTTTATACATACCATTGTGTCATGCTTGAGATCAGCGGTGAAAGCAACGGGATACCAAAAATTCTTCAAGTGTGGACTATAAGGCTGAATCGGACCAGAAACATTCAAGCTTTTCCCACCAATGTTTGTCTTCTCCCTGTCTAAGTCCTGGACAGAGATTGAAGACGAGGGCTTATCTGATTCCGTCGCAACTCTAACGGGTAACAACCTATCATTAACCAATTCTTCCATGTGAGCTAACTTGTCTAAAGCAGTTGAAACCCTTGCTTCAGAGATATGAACCTGTTTCGATTTTGACTAAGAGTTAGAAGAAGTTTTGACAATGACCACTGACTAAAAAAACCTCAGAGAATAGCATTATTAAGAACCTGTTGGTGTGCTTTCGCTAGTTCTTCTTGCAATCCAGCTAGTTCTTTCTTCACAGTACCGATCGATTTGTACTCACGAGCTAGAGGATTAAGTACATCTACGACCTGACATAAACATTCATTCCAAACTTACAATCAAACACAGCCACCATTAAGCATAAAACCATTAATGACTCATCGAAAAAAAGCCAATACAATCAGTCCTAAACCATTAATGATCATCCCAATACAATCAGTCCTAAACCATTAATGATCATTCCAATACAATCAGTGAACTAATAAGCTCCATAAGAACTCTTAGCTCTAAGTCTACTCTATCTAGCCTATGATTGAATGTAGCAGATAGTCTCTCTCGTTTCATGGCTCTGTTCTCATCATGAACTCAAGAACGCAACTTTAGGAACCAGATAGAGCTAAACAATCTCAAAAGAAGTCAATGTAGATGATACTCAAGTGAGAAACAAACCTTGTCATGAAGGAGCATGATGGTAAGAAGATCTTGACGAGCACGCCAATCTAGGTATTGAATATCAAATCTAGCAACTTCAAGAGCTTGATTTACATCCAAGAACTTGCCTTTATAAGGAGGAGTTTTTGATCTCGGATCCTCAACATCAAACAAAGGTCCCCATTGGCTCTTCTTCTCAAGTAATCCACTTTCTTCCCCAAACACAGCAAAAACCCTGAATTCTCCTTTCAGTCCCTGAAAACAACCAACAATCACTCAAAGTCCAAACCTTTTTAATGCCACCAACAAAACCCAAATCGGAAAACCGCAATTAGATGACTTTGGTTTCACAGTTTTCAAGCAAAGATTCAAGTAAAGTTACCTTCTTTCTGGTGAGTTTAGATGATCTAGTTTTACAGAAAGAGATGGGATGAGATAAAGCAGAAGAAGCAAATACGGCGGCGTTCATGGCGTCACCGTGAAGAAACCGGGAAGAAAGGAAGAAAGAAAACAATCGAAAACAAAATTAGAGAAAGGGAGATTTTATCTGAGATTTTTTTGTTGATAAGAGAAGAGAGTTCTTCGCGATCTGAGCAAGCCTCCGGAAAGATGACACGTGTACAAACGTTTGCAATGAAAATGTACATGTGGCAGTACTATCATCCACATGATGATGAAGAGTGATTTGCCAGCTCGGATTCTCCGAGATATCTTTTGGCTATCTTCTGTTTTGTGAATTCTTATTTCTTGCAACTTTTTTGTCATTTTTCTGCTTTGGATTTCCACCACTAGTTTCTTTTCTTCTTTAATGGTCAAAACATGCCTACATGTAAAAAATAGAAATAGATTTGAGAGAGTTCGATAATATTTTATCTAAATGATAGAAACGCAGTAAATATTTTTTATAAACGAAAACTTGGTTCAGACTTTATATTATGATATTGTAAAAATAGATTTGAGAGAATGATAAACCAAAAAATGTAGAGAGCTTACAAACTTATATATCAAATAGATAAAAGTCGAAATGGTGAATGTTCCACACAAAAAAAAGTTGAAATGGTGACATTCGATCAAAATATAATTTAATTTTGGTTACAGGAACATTAGCATCAGTAGCCAACAAAACGATTATAAGTCAACTTATAGTTAAAAATCTCATTTCAGAAACTCGACCGAGTTATCGGTGAACGGTAGCCCACCGTGGTGAGTTAATGGTGATCGGTGAGATATTGCGTTGAACCGAGTTTCATTCGCGTCAGCAATAGAAGTTGAGAAATCGGCGATTAAAAGTTACAAACCCATCAAAAGCCCATTTGCCTTACTGTTTTTGACTTTAGTCGTGACTCATTTTCCTGACAAAATCAATTTGAGAATTTTTCTAACACTAGTACAAACTCTAAATTCGATTACTCAACTTCAATTCAAGAGCCAATCGACACCATCTCAAACTAAATCGAATTTCTCAAACTGGAGGTTAGAATCTCTCAAATCGTTTCTCTTGTTTGTTATTAAACTGGTTTTGCAGTTTTCCATGCGGTTGATGCTTTCCTATTATATATGGAGCATAGTTTATAATGAAAATCATTTGTGAAAATTATTTATCTCTATGTGATAGTAAGTGAGCAATTTTCCATGATTTTCTTAAAATAATCACCACCCTTCATTAAAAATTTAGAATGGCATGTTTAGTATTTACTTTTGTTTTAGTATTCGTTTGATGATGAGATAACATGAGGAACTTGATGTATGTGTCTTTGCATCCCTGTTTAGATTCGGAAATCGGGGAGTACTCTGTCTTTATCTGTTTTTGTTTTTTGTCTTTCTTTTGTTTGTACATGATTTGCTTTTAACATTTGCTTTTAACTTTTGTTTTCAAGTTGGTAGTAACAAGCTCTAGTTAACTTCTAACACATCTCAAAATACACTACACATTGATTATTTGATCATTAAAAAACAAAAGGATAAAGAATTATAGTCTTTTAATTATTTTTTGTGTGTGCTCAAAATCAAAACAATATATTTTTGTGTATCTTATGAGTGTAATTTTTTTTTTGTCTTTTGTATTAGATGTGAATTGAAAGAAATAACAATTTATCTTTTATCCAATTTGGTATTTATATGAATTTTATAGAAATCTATGTATATGAATTTTTAATTTTGATGTATTATAAATAAAAATGTTTAAAAGATATTACATTATATAAAAAACATTTCTCGAATATCCTCCAATTTATTTTTTTATTTTTTTAAAAATCGCTAAATCCATACCCACAAAAATTAAAATGCGAAGGCAAAATATATCTTGTATAATCTATAATATATATAACTACTTTTTTTCCTTCACACAACTACGCACATGTGTAGCTTCTCTTTTTTTATACCCTATTTAATCTCATTTGCTTTGAATTTTTTTCAACAACATTAATTCAAACTTGCAAACATATTGTTAAAAAAAATAGTTTTCTCCGCATATGATATAGTTTGAATTTTGTTTAGGTTTATCTAGCCATAGTGGAGTTGGTAATTGATTCGATTCATATTTCTGTTTGATATAGAGCCTAGATTTGACCAATAGAGTTTTTTATGAGTATATCGTATCAAAATAATAATTAAAATAGAAAAAGATAGAGAGAGAAAAAGAAAAATCTCTCAAATACAGGAATTTGAAAGACTTATGAGAAACTCATTTTACACTTGTATTCATATGACAGATTTAATTTCTTCTAAAACTTAAAATTAAATTATATAATTACACCATATTAAAAAAATATTGATATTATATTGTTTAGATACTTTTGTAAGTTTCTCACCAATGAAAATGCTTTTATTTTGATAGTTTATTTGCAGTTGAAGTGATTCTTTATTTCATTTTTTTGGCAGAGGAACATGAACAAGAGGAGAGAGATAATCTTCTTTTCGTGGAGGAATAGGAACAAGAGTCCTTGAAAAATTGATGTACCAACAATATGGTATGTTTGCGTTTTAATTCGTCAATATGAAATCTGCGTTCTTTTGCAAGTTTCTCACTAATGAAATCTGTCTTTTTGTTAGTTGGAAGATATATGTTGGGTGATTGGTCTCATTAGACACATTTTGAGGGCCTTAAACAATTTTTTTAAAAAATTATGTTATCAACTATATTAATGTATGTATTAAAAAAAGTTTGTTACAGTTTAAAAAAATAAATGTTTAAGATTTTTTTAAAATAATTAGTTAATTATCTTCTTAAATTTTGTAAGAAATTATATATAAAAGATAAAGTATAAAATATTTGTTGGTGATGTAAAAAATATAAAGAATATACAAATAAAACTATTTTTTGCTAGTTAGATAAATGATTATCCTCAGTAAATAAGGTTAACACTATTATTTGGGAGCCTAAAACTTTGTATTTAATCTGAGGTTATAGACAATTATTTCATCTAATTGCTTACAAGGCCGGCCAGTTGTCAGCTATATAGGGAAACTTCAGATTGACTCTTCTTTGTTCATCCAAGAATTACTCCGATATGTCTATAACATATATATATTAGAAATTCTATAAATTAATATTCGATAAATTAATAATATAAATTAATATTTTTTTCCGATCCCGAGTTAGGTCGGTTCAAAATATAACATAAATCGATAAGATAATAAGATAATAATTTTTTTAGAAACCTATGTAAATATATAGTATCAATAATATCATAAAAATAATCTTATACAAATATATAACTATGATAATCTACTAAAATATGAGTATATTGTTGTTTTTATTTATTAAAATTGAAATATTTTTACAATTTATCTCTAATTTTTAAATGAAAAATGAAAAAATATTATAAATTTTAAAGAAAATATTATTTTTAATTATTTATTAATAAATATTTTATTTTATTCAAAATCGATAAATTAATAACTTTTTAAATTAATAAAATATTAAAGTTCCAACATTATTAATTTATAGGGTTTCTACTGTATATGAGTAATATCTAAGTTGTATATTGCAACTTCTAAGTTGCCGAATATTCATAGGTACATTATGGCACTGTCGATTGGTCACTCATATGATCAAAACATAACAACATATTTTTTTTTTCCTGTTTGCAAAATTGATTCAAGAATTAAGGTCAACTGCAAATCTAATCCACTAAATTTTCCATTTCAACATTAACCATTTTCTCTCCAAACAATCCTTCTCACTTTCAATTATTTACGAAATTGCCATTGATTCAAATTAATTTCTTTAATTTTCGGAAATCCAATTGACCAAATAATCCTCATCTTCCTCACTTATTCACGGTAATGTCATCATCAACAATTCTTCCAACCACCATTTTCAACTAATTTGAAACTTTAATTGCACCAAAAAGCCATTTTTGAGCTTGAATAATAGCTCATTGTCTATTGTTTTATGCTTCTATTTTTCTATTTTCACTCTGTTTTCTTCCAAAAACTCTAAAATTTAGCAATTAAAAAATTAAAGTTCTTTGATCTTGCTATATCTGGTGAATTGGTTGTGTTCATTGTGATTGGGTTTCTTAGTGGTGGCTAAAATCAAAATTATTGGCTAGAAAAGAAGCTAAAAACAAGTGATAAATCATTTTTTCAGTCAAATTTCGTGTTTTCCAGATCTTGGCTGCGAAAGTAGACTTCATATGACCTAGAGAAGTCTACTAAGACAACGCAAAGGTTAGTTTTGCAATTGACCTAGTGAACAAAGTAGACTTCTCCAGGTCATATGAAGTCTACTCTACTTCTCGAGGTCATATGAAGTCTACTCTATTTTCTTTGAGAACAAAAAAATGAAGTACACTTCTCGAGTAGACTTCTTTAAAGGCATGCCATTTTTGCAATTGACCAAACTTTGACTTTTTTGGTGTAGACTTCTCCGGGATAGTAGACTTCTCCGAGAAGTGTACTCCTAAAAGTAGACTTCATACATGTCACTTTTGCAATTGACCAATCTTTGACTTTTTGGAGTAGACTTCTTGGACAGCTGGAGAAGTCTACTCGGCTTTTTTTGGGATGACGAAAAGTTGAATTAAAAAGTAGACTTCTTTTGGCATGAGAAGAAGTCTACTTTTTAAGTAATTTAATGTTTGGTCAACTTCAAAACTAACTCATAGTAGACTTCTCCAGGGTTCAATAAGCCTACTCCGAAAGTCAAACTTGGTAAATTGTAAAAGTGACATGTATGAAGTATATTTTTTGGAGTAGACTTCTTGGAAAAGTCTACTATCTCTCGAGAAGTCTACTTTTGGAGGAGAAGTCTACTCATCTCGAGAAAACTCTTTTGGAGTAAACTGATCTGGGAGAAGTCTACTTTTTCGAGTAGACTTTTCTTAAGAAGTCTACTTTTCTTGACGAAGTCTACTATTAGTATACTTTAACCGTTTTAGAAGTATGCTTTTCTATATTTTTTTAAAAATGCTTTTTATCAAATATGTAATAAATTTTTAAGATTTTCTTGGTCATGAGCTTGTGTTAGTAAGAGTTCTTGCTTCTATATCAGTTATACGTGTTTATAGTTTATAGGGATGATGGAATCATGTTTTATGTTTTACAAGTTACTTAGCTTATTAGTCGTAGACTTCTCCGGACTTCGGATAAAGTCTACTTTAATTTTCGTATAAAATTCTTTAATCTGTAATTTATGAAAAATAAAAATTATTCTTTAACTCTTAAGTTTGTGTTATTTATTAATCTTTCTTCTGAAGTCTATTTTTCTTAAGAAGTCTAGTATACTTCATTAACAGTATTAGAAGTTGTAAAAAAGACATAGTTTGAGTCAAACTGTTTTGACATATGACATAGTTTGAATACTGACACGGTGGATTCTGAAGTTTCTTGACAGAGTTCATAATATAAAGAAGTAACTTGAAGAAGAAGTAATCCTCTATACTTGTAGTGTCTAACAAGGAACTTGAAATAGCTTCATAGTCAACTGGTTTTTAGTTATTCAAATTTACAGCTCAATTTCTATTTTCAATTTTCATAACTAATAAAAAAGACTTTTTAAATTATTTTTGTACGAATTCTACTATCCAAAGATTTGAGTAGATTAAAGTGAGTTGGAGGTATCAAATCTGATCAAAGTGAGTTGACTTTAAGGTTGGATCAAATCAAAATATATCTGTTCACCGACTCTTTATGAGTTTTTTCTACAATACAAACTCAAGCTACATCTATGGTAAGGAAAATTATAATGTGGCTTTTATTTTTAAGAGACTAGCAATGTCTTTGTTAAGAATTTACCAACAGCCAATAATTTGTAGTAGCTAAAACTTTTCGTGTGTAAATTGATATCTAATTTCACTTTAATTTGATTAGTTCACAATATCGTTTACCAAAACTAAATTATAGTAGATAGAAAGACAAAGATGGTACATTCGCTCTGTGAAAACCTTATTAGTTGTAGTCCCCAGAGTCTACAATATGTTGTGTGATCAAATATCTAAAGAATTAAGTTGTATGACAAAGAAAAATCGTACTGGAGTTTCTGAAAAATATTTTAAAGTATATTAGTTTTGTTTTGTTTGTAGTTTAAGGTTTAATTTTTTTTTCTCTTTCAAAAGTAGACATCTAATTATTCTCTCTGAGCGTAGAACATACTTCTTTTCAGCCGATAGATAGATTTTTTATTTTTTTAATTCTTCTATTTAAGCGTAGAAATATATTATCGTTAAGCAAGTGAATCTTCTTCTAATACAAAAAAGTGATTATTATTACGATTTTTGTAGTCACAATATACGGTCACGGCAAAATTATTGTGACAAAAGTGATACGAATTATAAGAGATTTAGCTAGTTCTCACGACGGAGATTTATTATTTTCAATTTCAGAGTTAAGTTCTTCATTTGAACTTTTGTTCAACGTTGAAGTGATAAGATTTCTTTTACTAGTATACTAAGTTTTTAATCCGCGCTACGCGCGGATCTGTATTAATAATTTGGTTTAATTTTTTTAGCTAATATATTTTAAATTATAAAAACCATAATATATTTGTAGAATTGTTATATAAAATAATTTAAAATATAATGTTTAATTTTTCCTATTTTTTTGATAAAATTAAAAATCTTATTGATGTTGTGTCTTTATATGTGTAATATCAATTAATGTGTAATTCTTCTAAATCAATTGAATGTCTCATTGATGTTGTGTACTTATGCATATATAATTTGTGATTCCGGTTAATAACAATTTTTGTATTTTTTTAAAAAAATTTGATATGTTGTTTTATCAATTTTTAAAATTTGAATGGAAAGTGTAATGCGAATTTGTTAGAATATACAGAGGAACTGGTAGCTGGGTTGCTAATATGAATACTGAGTTTTGCACAAGTGTGTTTGAGATAATTAAGAAAAAAGATCGAGTTGTCTCGAACAACGAAAGGCTGCATGTAGTTTTGTTGGTAAGCTGCAATGATCGTGCAAACCCGTTTCTTGCTTCTCCACAAGGCCTTCAATGAATTTTAACTTATACCTATATTCAGTTTATCATTGAGATCTGTTTTATTTGCAGTCTACTATTTGATAATTTTGGTTTTTAAATTTGTAGGATGATGTGGAGTCTTCACATCAATTTTCACTGTTTTTATCTTTGTTTATTTTTTCCATATTTTGATTTGAATAGTCTATCTAGATATACCAATCTGAGTTTGATTCATAAATCCGTCATACTTTATTATTTAAATAGAATTTTAGAGGGTGTTACTCATGTGTTGTTAATGTTGGCTCATATATAAGTAGTGGCTATGTATATAAAAAAAATACTTTACTACTTGTTATATTTCGAGTATAAAAGTTACTTCTGTAGTGTCTTTCTTTGATAGTTTTTAAATCAAAAGCAGCTAGTGTATTAGTCTTTGTATATTTAAAGAGTATGTTTGATTTATGTCTCTTTGTTTTGATTTAATTAAATTCAACTTCTTATGTTTAATAGAAATGCTTATTTGGACCAATGAAGTTGGTTTTTTTAATCTTATTAATAAAAGCTCTCAAGTTTTTATTTGTTAAAAGCTCTCAAGTTTTTTTAGTTAAACATTTTTATATTGATTTTTTAAAGAGTTAGCATATAATAAATTAATTTTTAAGATGATTTTTTGTATGTTAATTAAACTTTTTGATTATTGATTTAATATTTGTTTTTTGTTAGTTTAACTTTTGTGACATTGAATTTCTATTTTATTTTGACAAACGCTATAGATTTGGATTTTTGACATAACTTCTTTTTATCTGTTTTGTTAGTTGAACTTTTTTGATCTTAATTTTATATTATACTATGTGAATTTTCGTTTTTTGTGTGTTTTTAATTTATTTAAATTGTTAATCATATTTAACATTTTTTGTTTAATATAAATGCTGATTTTGACCAATGAGATTGAGTTTCTTCGTCCTATGTGGATGACTTCGATGACATAATGCATGATGACTTTTTCCTTTGTTAATTTAACTCTTTTTATTTTGACATAAAATTGTATTGGAAGTATGGACATTTTTTAAGACATAATTTTCTTTTTCTTTTTCTATTTTTAAACTTTCTTATATTGATTACTTAAATATGTAGCCTAGATATCATGTTAATTTAATTTTTTGATGTTTCTTTCTATGCTAATTTTTTGTTTGTTATTGATTTCTATTTTAGTTGTATTGATATTTTGTAAAACATAATTTCCGTTTTTTATCTTAAATAATTAGTCTAAATATCAAGTTAATTTAATTTTAGATGAACTTATAGTTTATTAATTTTACATTTGGTATTACTTTCCATTTTAATTAAAATATTGATTATCGTTTTGTTTGTTTTGATTTAATTTAATTAAATATTTATGTTTAATGGAAATATTTATTTGGACCAATAAAATTGATGTTTTTAATCCTATGTATGGATGGTTTAATGCATCAACTTTAACTTTTTATTAATTAAAAGATCTCAATTTTTTATTAGTTAAACATTTTTATATTAGTTTTTTAAGAGTTAGCATATAATAATTTATTAGATGATTTTTTTGTTAATTTAACTTTTTGTTTATTGATTTTCATATTTGTTTTTTTTTAGTTTAACTTTTGTGACTTTAAATTTCTATTTTATTTTTACAAACACTATAGATTTAGTTTTTTTTTAACATAACTTCATTTTCTCTCTTTTATTAGTTAAACTATTTGATCTTAATTTTTCATTATACTATGATATTTTTCATTTTTTTGTGTGTTTTTAATTTATTTAAATTATAAATCATATTTCAAATTTTTTGTTTAATGAAAACACTGATTTAGACCAATGAGATTGAGTTTTTTCATCCTATGTGGACGCCCTCAATGGCATAATGCATGATGACTTTTTCTATTGTTAATTTAACTATTTTTATTTTGACATAAAAATTTTTTTGGAAGTATTGACATTTTTTAAGACATTATTTTCTTTTTCTCTTTCTATTTGTTAAACTTTCTTATATTTATTACTTAAATAGTTAGCCTAGATATCAAGTTAATTTATTTTTTGTTGATTTTTTATGTGTTAATTTTTTGTTTGTAATTGATTTCTATTTTAATTGTATTGACATGTTGTAAAACACAATTTTCGTTTTTTATCTTAATTAATTAGTTTAAATATCAAGTTAATTTAATTTTAGATGATCTTATATTTTGTTAATTTTACCTTTTTGGTATTAATATCCATTTTAATTAAAATGCTGATTTCCGTTACTTTTTTGTTCCTTTTGATTTAATTAAATTAATTTTTTTTTTGTTTAATCAAAATATTGATTTAGATAATTTTTTAAAACCTATGTATGGCTTAATTCATCAATTTGGTGATTTGGACTAATCAGATTGTGTTTCTTCGTCCTATGTGGACGTCCTCAATGACTTAATGTATTTAAATAAAAATTTAATCATATTTAATATTTTTGTGTTTAATGAAAACGCTGATTTGTACCAATCAGATTGGGTTTCTTCGTCCTAGGTGGACGCCCTCAATGGCTTAATGTATCAACTTTTATATAGTACTAGGTGATAACCTACGCCTTGCGCATGGTGAATAATTTATTATTTATTTACTTTTGTATAATTTAAAAATTAAACCATAGTAAAATATTTTAATCTAGTCTTTTTTTATATAAAAAAATTGTTATGTTGACAATATAGTATGTTTAAAAAAATATTTTCTGATAAGAGAAAACAAAATTAAGCCAAGTAGTAATTGAATGTGTATAATATTAAAAATTATAGTCAATTTTGATTTCGTTTAATTATTTTGTATAAAATTTTAGAAAATAAATCATAACAGAAAATGAAGTATAATCTTTTTGGTTATATTAAAATTAAAAGTTATATTTTTATGTATATCATAAACTATTTGTAAATTTTGATTTCGTTTAATTATTTTGTATAAAATTATTGGATATGAATTTTTTAAAAAAACGAATCATAACAGAAAATAAATTATAATTGTTTTTGTTATATTAAAAATTAAAAATGGATAATAGCATATAAGGTAATTAGTTTATTGAAATAAGTCTTTTTTAGAAGGTTGGTGAGAATGAATGTGGTGGTGACACATCAGCAAAATGACACGACTATAAATATTTTAAAAAAGAAGCATACTCTATAAAAATATTTTTCAATTAATATATATGGGATAGATTGGAGATAAATTGGGTAGCAAGATGTGTATCTTGCGGACCAAAGATTATTAAACCTGTGAAGCCCGTAAAACCAATAAAGAGTAAATGGAAAGACTTGAGGAGTAAGATGTTAGTTCTAGCATATTTCTATTATTTCTATATTACATTTATGTGTTAGTTTTGGATTAGGAAAGTTTTACATTATATAGTGTTAACAATATGTTAATGTTAAATCACTATATATATGTAACTTATTATCTTGTATCAATGACACAATCATTTAATAATATAATTATATTCTATAATATTCCACATGGTATCAGAGCCTTCGATTCTTGTGGATCGAAATTAAAGGCTTCCGCACTAGAAATCTTGTGATCTCATCTTCAACAGAGATCATGGAGAAACTCGCCGGAGGAGATGATGTTGAAGACGGTGGAAATGATGATCCATACAATGGCGTAGTTTGTGTTCACGTTAGGTTTTATTAAAAACAAAAAAGAGTTAATGGTTTTTGGTTTTGTTTTGGTTTAAGTTAAAGTTTTGGTTTAAACTTTTATTTTTGATTTGTTTTAGCTAGCACACGTATGATTATCAAGATCTTTGAGGAATTATTAAGTTAGAGGGTTTTGGGTTTTCATAATTTTTTATTTCCATTTCTGAGATTTATTCTACGGTTTAGAATTTTTCAAGGTTTTTGGTTTCTCCTATTATGGGAAATTTGGTTATGGTTTTAGGGAGTTCTAGTTAGAACGCTCGTGTTCTTTAGGTCATTTATTTGTTTAGTCCGATCTATGGACTGTTCGAAATAAGGACAATTATTTGTAGAGTTGCAGTTGCACTAACGAGATGTTATTTTCCCTCTTTTATCAAGACCAAAGATGAGTTGAAGTTTCACCCCTATCAAGATTGAAGTTTAATCCGGAGGAGTAAGTTGACATGTTTTGTCCGTCCTTGACAAGTGTCCACGATAAAGGTGTTTTGCTTTGCGATTATAGATTTTGTGTTTTGTATCCCATCTTTGTCGTGTAGGGGGGGGGGGGGGGTATTGGAGATAAATTGGGTAGCAAGATGTGTATCTTGCGGACCAAAGATTGTGAAACCTGTGAAGCCCGTAAAACCCATAAAGACTAATAGAAAAGACTTGAGGAGCAAGATGTTAGTTCTAGCATATTTCTATTATTACTATATTACATTTATGTGTTAGATTTCGATTATGAAAATTTACATTATATAGTGTAAACAATATGTTAATATTAATCACTATATATATGTAACTTATTATCTTGCATCAATAATACACTCATTCAATAATATAGTCATATTCTATAATATTCTACATAGTAGCTTTTGCTTGCTTAAAGTTACCTAGTTTTCATACAGATTTCGAAACTCATTCTTGACATCTACCACATCCTCTTCCTCGGGTTAACTTTCAATGGCTCTTCTTTTCCCTTAGCCTATGTTCACTTTCTGATGATTCCTCCTTGTCTTCAATAGTGACCATTGATGGGGTCTAAATAGTCGTCCGAAATTGGAGGATTTCTTTGGGGACTCGTCTATCTTTGAATTTGTAGGACCCTAAGCTGCAAGTGCACAGCGTGCGTTGTAGTACTTAGGGTATCGATCCACATGGAAGAGGTCAACTGCAAAACAGAGAATCAAGGCAACCAAAGACGGAGAGAATTGGGGTTTTGGTGTAAGTGTCACGATTTTTTGCAGAAAAGAAAGAAAGGGGAGCAACGTCTTATATAGAGAAGGGTGTCAACCAATTCTATATCAAACGGGAAAAGGAAAATCAACTTAAGTGCTTGTGAAAAGGAAATCAGGTGAGCAGTGCAGAAAGGGTAAATATTGAAGTGCGTAAATCTCGAGTTGTAAAGCAGATGGGGAAAACACATTGGAGATCTTCTCGGAAAATCTATGCGGTTCTAACTAGAAATCAAACTCACAAAATTTCAGACAAACAAGAATAGGCGATTTTCCTAAACTGGAATCACTGGTTTAACGACCTAAACTCTGACAAGCTAGATCGATCTATGTTATGAAAACTTCACAGGTATACTATCGTATCATGCGTCCTAGGCAAACACGCAGTAATGATTGGGACAATAAACGTTCACGACTTCTCCTTTGGTATGCGTGAGCATCCCAGAAGCGTTGCGCTCCACCAAACTAGGTTCGGATCTGAAATTCAGCAGGGTAATGGTTTTCAAAGATCCTAAAATCAGACATCTAGTTCTTGACGCTAGACTCATGCATTAAGAACAAGTTTGATAAGAAATAATACCCTAATCGACGGTCTAAACAATCGGTTCAAGAATAGTTAATGAAATTCCCCATAGATCCACTTAAAGATCACCCAATGAAAATAAACTACTCAGACATGAAAGAAGGAGTAGAAAACATGATAGAAGAATGCATGCTTGTATAAATCAATGAGAAGTAACAAAGGTTTCAGCAGAAATCGATCTCCCTCGAAGAACAAGGATGGAGATCGAGAGAGGACGAGATTCGTGGCCGTCGGAACCAAAACAATGAAACGTGAAAAGAAAACTTCGAACTCCCTAAAAGAAACCCTAAACATCGAGTATGTATAGGTCTTCAAGTCCCCTTGGTCGTCAATTAGGTCTTGGTTTGCATAAGACGGCTGCGGGTTTAATTTGGGCTTCAAATGGGCTCGGAAATCGTCAAGTGGCTGGTCGGCCGAGCGCCTGGCCGTGGCGCGGCCAGCTTGGTCTTCCGGATGCTTGACGGGTCTTCTTGCTTCCTTCATAACTTGAGATCCAACCGTGGGATTGTTTTCAAACCACTTCGAGGTGAAAGACAGCTACCTTGTCTTCAAATATGAGCTTGATCTTGTGGTGGGAAGACCTTCGTTTGATGTTGAAATTATGTCCTCGAGCACTGTGTCCGAAAATGTCTATTTTGCTCCAAAATATGCGTCTTTTGCTAAGATTACCTGGAAAGAGTCTTGAACAACCAAATACTCGAAATCTAGTGTTTATGCATTAAAACCTTAGTGAAATGCTTATTAAAGCACTCACTTATTATCGTAAAAATTGGTCAAATATGCGTGTTATCAACTCCCCCAGACTTAAACATTTGTTTGTCCTCAAACAAAAACAAAAATCTAAGTAAGGAAAAGAGGTTTGAAAACGTGGAAACTCACCAATACTTGGGAACTCATCAAGTATAGCAATCGACCTGTTTGAGCCACGTAATTCGGAATTCAAACTCAAGGCTTTTGAGTCTAGTTACCTTGAGCTTTTCACCCTTCCCGGATACGCTTCATGATCCCTTTGAGTATTTTGAGCTCTCTCTTGTTCACTCATTTAGTCATTTAGGCGTGTGGTCTCATTCGAGGGAGTATTGGTCGACGAGACATTATACTCTTCTCTCCCAAACTTCTAAACAAAGACATTTCAGACACAACTCTCCTATTTTCACTTCCCTTAGTCGATTTCTCCCTACTTTTCTAGGGTATCATTTTATTTTTTTCTATCGACTTTCTTTTTCTATATATATATATATACATATTTTTCTTTCTTCTCTTAGCTTGAGAATGATCATTTCTTCGAAGCTTTCATGATGTCTGCAAAACGTCATTGTCCTTTGAGGAAGATCAAGGAGAGGTTGCATTGCATCTAATTAGTCATGCTAGAGTTTAAAATAGTAGCAAAGTTTGAAGTACCTCAAGCCCCTTGACGAGAATTTTGGATTCATTAAGTGCAGAGTCAACGCAAGATCCTTCAAGTACTCTAGAGATTAGAACTTTCTCTGTTGGAATGATCCACTCGCAGTATTCAATTTAGTAAAACTTGCTTCTAAACCCGTGAGAATGATCATTAAGGTTCCTTGTTCGAAGCTACTTGTACCTAGCAAAGTTCATAGTTTCCGACTAGAAGAAAAAAGTTTTAACTCTATAAAACGACTCGATAAATGATGCATGTATGCTTAAGACTCATCAAATCAAAGCATAGTTAGTATTATAAGAAACCCCACCCCCCCCCCCCCCAAACTTAAATCAAACTGTCCCCAGTTTGTTTAAATCGAGTTGAGGTGAAAAAGATAGGTAAATTCAAGTACAAGCTTGTGAAAACTTACTTGAAAGTGGCGTTGGGTTTGGTGTGTGTGGATGGAGGTGTGGTATGATTGAGCTAAGGACTTAATCATTCTCCTTATGTTCTTGCTTAGAATCGATTTAATTGAACAAAAGAAATCGAAAACTTAGCTCGAAAGGGAATGTGATGCGCGGTTGAGCTTCCTTGCTTCGTTTGGTGGTGGTGGGCGTGTGGTAGTTATGGATGATGGTGGTGATAGACGTTTGGTGGTGATGGTTGGTTCGCCTTTGTTGAGAAGAACAAATACTTTGGTTGTTGAGTATTTGTCTTGGTTCCTTGACCTTTGATAACAACTTTAATGAGAGATGAAAAATCTTCTGTCTTGGCGTATTGAAGATTGCATCACCTTAGAAGCTTGAAGTTTGGGTCGATGCTGGCCTATCCCGTGATGTGTTTGGGATCCCGGAAGACAGGTGTTGCGTCAAACTTCAATACCATATGAAATTCCTACTTGGCTTCGGTAAAGGTCTTGGTCGCGGAAGAGAGAAACTAGTCTTCGGAAACTTTTCTCTTCGCGGTTTGGTGAAGGAAGTTGCATCTTCTTCCTTCTTGAGCTTGCACAATGGTTCTGGAGGGTGAGAACGTTGTATTATTCTTCGTCTTCGTGGATACAGGTCCGTTGAACGTACTGGAAGAAGTTTGTAGAGAGATTGATCATTGACTTAACTTGACTTGGATGGAGTCTTGTCTTGTCTCACCATCTTTGATGCAACAGCAACGTTCCGCGGTTGTGGAAGTTGTCTTTGCGGTCTTCAAGACGTGTTCAAGCCTCGAATCAAGTAGGAAACTTGAAAGACTTGAAAGGGGTTGAAGGAGGTCCGATTTGGTGAAGTTCGGGATGGAAAAAGTTGCAGAGGAAGGCTGGCCGCGCGATGGGTTGTCACGGCCGCGGCCAGGTGTGTCTTCTCCCCGCCGTTGTGGCTCATGGCGCGGCCAGGCTCCTTCTGGCCGGCCCACAGGCAGCTCGTCGCCCGGTGAATGTTCTTCGAAACTCTTTCTTCATATTTTTGGTCATTTCTGGTTTTTCTGTTTTTTTGTGCTTTTTTTGGTTTTCTGATTTTTTTTGGCTTTTGTGGTTTATGTGAATGCTGTAAACTAAGAAGAAACCAAAATTAAAAATTAGTATGATTAAAGAGATGAGAAAGAGAATACCTAAAATGGGTTGTCTCCCATTAGGCCGCTCTTGTTTAGAGTCTTTTAGCTAGACTTTGGTAGTTTGAGAGCATAGTTTTAGGGTGAGCTCGACCTTAGGTAAGGTCTCTTTGCCTTCTGCGCAGTTTCTTCTGTTGGAAACTCCTCGAGTCTCTCCATGATTGCATCTTCATCCCTTTTAAGAATATGTTTCTCCATGGTGTAAGGTATCGCGGTATAGAACTTTTTCCCATCGATATTGGCGAATGAGACTCGCCTATTGGGCCAATCCATGATGGCTCCTGCAATGGCTAAGAACGACCATCCCAAGATGAGAGGTGCAGCTTTTTCTTGGCGAGTTTTGACTATGTAGAAGTCTACCGGGATTCTACAATCGCCAATGATGGCCGGGAGATCACAAATGACTCCTTCCGCGGCTGCAAAAGATTGGTCCACCAAACCAATCTTCAGGTTCAATGGCTCGCCTCATTTGATGCCGAGCCTCCACGCTCCCTATTCAGTTATCACGCTGATGCAGGAACCATAATTACACAATGACTTATCGAAATCAACTCCTCTTATGCTGCAAGATAAAAGGAATCGGCCGTGATCTTGGATCTTATTGAGGTCTCGGATTTATCGGCCTCTTCTTGCCTTGATGAAATGGTGTTTGATCCACCCCAAGGATTCTCTACTCTCCGCAAAGTAGTGGACGATTAGATGTTCTGTTTAAACCTGTTCGAATGTAACTTCGTGTGGGAGGGCTCGAACAAGAGCGTTGAATTGCTCTAGACCTTGAGGATCAATGCACGCGGGGTACCAGTCATATACTTTTGCTCGCGGCATCATCATCACTTCCTTAATTTCGGTGCAGCGGACTTTATCGAAGTGAATGCGAGCTCCCTCTTTTCCTTCTAAACTGTCCCCGAAGAATTTGGCCAAGTCGTAAATCTCTCATGCCTCTTCAAAGGATATGTCACTCGGAATAGTCTTGACTTTGTTGATAAACTCTATCAACTTTTCCCTTAAAATATGCGTGGTCAGAGGTCTCACCAGCTTTGATGGATTGCCCTTCGTGGTAAAAGGCATTCCTAGGAGCTCTGGTGATGATTCTAGAGATGTCCCGGGCGAGGCGGTAGGTTCAAATGCATTGTGTGGTTCAATGAAATGTCAGGGGGCGTGCCCTTCGTTGGGTCGAGTTTTCTTCTTCTCTTTGTTCTCGATAAGATCGAGACCAACTCATAAAATATTTTCTGCTCTTTGAAAAGCCTTGTCAACAAAGTTTCGTTCCTCTTCTGGGCTTTCACCATGTTCTGAAACTTGCCTCTCAAGTCCTCGGCTTGCGATTCAGCCTTATGTTGGGCGTCTTCCATCTCCTGGATGTTTTTCTCCATTCGGCCCATGATGTTGTAGGTGGCTGTGGGAGTTTCTTAAAACTCGTACTTCAGAGCGCGAATATCTCTTAATCTGCGGTTCAGAACACCTTTGTGGTCCACTTAGTCCTCGAAATTTCTGGAAAGTTTATTGACGTTACCAAAAGTGCGGTTCTCTAACATCTTCACATTGTTGGCAACTTCCTGGAGCTTGTGGAAGACTTCCGCCTGGATCGAGTCCATCCTGGTGTGTAAAGATTTCTCAGACTTTGATTGATAATCAATCATCACTGTTATCGCCTCAATAAGGTGCTCCACTTGCTGATATAAGGGAGCATGTGCGGTCCTATGGTCGTTCTGGGCAGGAGGTGGCGTCTGGAGGTGAAAATTTTCGCTTCCGTTGATAATGGGAGGTGGGAATCCTCCTTGCGGTCGAGGCATGAAGCGCTTGTTGGGCAGCATCATCGGATGTGGTCTCCGAGAAGTGTGCAGAGATTCTGCAGGTGGGCATGTATTTGAAGAAATACAAAGGTCGATCCTTGCGTGCTCTATAGTGTGGTAGTTCCTGAAACTCATAGAAAGAAATCTAGAAGATAGAGAAAAAGTGTTTATGGAAAAGCTCTGTGTCAAGTCACATTTTTTGTGAAGCCCTAGGGGTCCTTTATATAGGTCTTCATGTCTTCATAAGTGGACCTTGCGTTTTAACTTCGGGAAATATCAAATAAGTGCAAAATGGGCTCGGGAATCGTTAAGTGGCTGGCCGGCCGGGCGAATGGCCGTGGCGCGGCCACTGGTCATCTGGTCAGGCCGTGGCATGGACAACCAGTGGCGCGGCCAGCCTGGTCTTCCGGGTGCTTGACGAACCTTCTTACTTCCTTCATAACTTGAGATCCAACCGTGGGATTACTCTCAAACCACTTCGAGGTGAAAACAGCTGAATAGGCTACCTTGTCTTTAAATATGAGCTTGATCTTGTGGTGGGAATGTCGCCGTTTGGTGTTAAACTTTGGTCTCCGAGCACTTGTCTTGGAAGTTCCCGTATTGCTCCAAAATGTATGCCTTTTATCGAATTTTCTTGAAATGACTCAAAATACTAGGAAACGTGGAAATCACTTTAAAACCGTTGAAACCCGGGTTAAAACACTTGTAAAAGATCTTGAAATGATAGGTTTTACGAGTAAAATATGAGTGTTATAACGGCCTAAGGGCCCAATACTCCTCTTAAGTTGGAGCATGGAGTGACACGAACCCTAACATATAACTCAAGTTACTCAAAATACTTCATTTATTATTAAAACAGATAAAATCCACACACACATTTCCAAATCATGTCCATCAACCGAAATAACGAATAAAAACATATAATGATTATTTAAAGTATATTATAAGAAATTCATTTAAACAATCCAAAAATAACCTTGAGATCCAAAACGTTGCACCAACCCGAGAACTTTACTCCTGCACTTCCTCTAACTCACCTGAAAAGAGAAAAAATGAGGGGGGTGAGCATCTCAACTGATGCTCAGTGAGAGAAACTACGATCAACCACCATCAAACAACACATATCATAACAAAAGTACCTAGCTAGAACATCCAGTAAAGTATAAGCAAACAACAAAGATTGTGGCTCAACCACACAATGTCTACACGTGACCTGCACCTCCCTCATGGTGTCTCAACGCGTTCATGCCCCTATACGGAAATCAGTGTCCGCAACACTATATCTGGGCTCGTTGCGCACCCCCTCCAGCGATGGATCCGACACCACCTCAGTCGGTCTCAGCGTGATCAAGCAAGAAAGATGATGCAACCCTTTGAAAATCTCTATCCAAACGGCGTTACACCGATGCACACAAAGACCTCAAGTCTCATCCTAAACTCAAATTTCCCAACCCGCACAAGGCATATCCCCACGAAATGCACACACCCGCAAACAAATCACATATATCATATAACCATATTCGTTCTCAGCAACCTAAGCATATATCTAGGTGTGTCACACATCAACCATTATTATATATAGATATAGTTTTACGAATGTATATAGATCACGACAACTACATGTATGCTTATAGATACACATATGTATGAATGAACTCCCTAGACATTTCTACCATGATATACATTGTATGAGGAATTGATCGGAACCACCCTCACCTTAACAAAATTCGGATAACTGCGGTTCTAAATTCAGGATGGTCAAACGGATATTAAATCTGAAACCAGCTCAAAAAATCGAGTGAGAACGGCCTTCGAACAACGAAAAAGGTTAATGGTTCAACGATCAACAGGTCAACGGTCAAACCAGTTAAACCCGTCAACGGTCAAACAAGTCAAACCTGTCAACGGTCAAACCGGTCAACTGTTGAACCAGACATAAACCGGACTCGAACAGAACCAATTGATTACCCGAACCGGATCGAGCTGAACCGACCAAAATCGGATCGAATCGGTCGTATGCGATCACAGCGGTTCTCCGGCGTCGAGGGAAGACGTCAGCTTACCGGCGACGGCGACGGAGACAGATGGTGGTCGGCGGCGGCTGATGGCAGGGATATGGCAGAGGAGGACAGCTGCACGTGAGGTGCGTGAGGTGCGTGTGATTCACGCGCCGATCTTCAAACGGCGCGTGGGAGCGCATGTGGTGTCGGAATCGACTGATTCTGGTGCCTACGGCTTCGTCTCGGCGTCTAGAATCTGATGGTGGCCTCAGACTTGCAAGATTCGAAACGTGCAAAGCTTTAGAGAGAAGAACACATTTTGGTGTGGCGATTAAGATGAGAGGAAAGTTTGCTGTGAGAATTAGAGTAGGTGAGGAGGTGTTTATATTGGGGAAGAAGGGTGGAAGGTGACAATGAGCTGTTTGGTTTGGTGGAGAACATGATCTAAGGTGAATGGAGGGGGGGGGGGGGGGGGGGGCTAATTGTGTTTAAAGGTGTTTAAATGGAGCTTAGGAGAAATTGAAGCACATGTGGTTGTTACAATTCTTCTCCACTAACGAGGAATTCGTTCCTGAATTCAGACTCTGGGTGACGAACTGATTTGCTTCTCAAAAAGTCCTAGATAATATTCTTTCACATGAGTTTCAGATTTAAAGGTTTTTTCGTGGATTCTATCTCTTTCCCAACGAACTCTGAGCATCGAAGTCACTTTGCCCTTTAACTTCCTTTTTTGATATTCTAGGATCGTCACTGGTTGACAAAGCGCGGTCGGATTCTTACGGAGGTCACTTGGCGGCTGCTGCAAAATAAGCTCTGATTCTCTAACAACCTTCCTCAAAACTGACACATAAAACTTGTCGTGAAAGCCTGCCAATTCTGACGATAAACCCAAACGATAGGCCACTGCCCTTATCCGCTCAATAATAGGATATGCCCACATATATCTCGGTTTATACTACGACTAAGTCTACTATACTTGGACCACACAAGACTTATAAGTAAACATTTAGACGAGTAGAGATAATGATCACATACCCGCGATCAGATCTCCTCCATCGTGGTCTCTAATCATAAAAACTCGATGTGGTGCTGCTTGCCCGGCTGGTGGCGGCGGCAATTGATGTTATTCACGGTTTTTTCATCCTGGCTGCTGCCCCTGAAGCGGTGCTCCCAATACTGCATGACAGTCCCTCAATACATGTCCTAATTTCTCACAACGAAAACATCGAACTTCCTGCCTTCGAATGGTCGAACAGTCCTTCCTAAGGTGTCCTGGTTGGTTGCACCCAAAACAAACGACAACTCCGACTCCTTTTGTTGGTGGGGCTGTATTGGCGACTTCCCAAGTTCTTTTGACCGCCCTTAGTTGGACATTTCTTACCAGCTTGTACTTCTCATCCAAACCTATCTCTTGATTAGCTGCAGTCTCGACTAACTCAGCCAGACTGTCGAATTTTCTGATGGCGCACCGGTTCTTAAGGTCCACCCTTAGTCCTTTTAAAAATTTACTGATCAATTCCCATTCCTCCATGAGCCTGCGACAGAATCTCCTCAGGCGGTTAAACTCCTTCTTGTACTCCTTCACTGACAAGCTCCTTTGATGCAGATCGTTGAATTCGCCCTCCATCCTTTATGTAGCCTCAGGAGGAACATACTCTCGGGTGAACTCAGTTTTAAAGTCTTCCCAAGTTAGCTCATAGCGTCCCTTTGTTAATTCGACCACACCTTCTCACTATATCATGGCTTCATCCTTCAGGTAGTGGACGGCAAAGTCCTTACGGTACTCTGGTGGGCACCTGGCTGCATTAAAGTTTTGTTCCAGCTTCCTCTTCTAATTATCGGCAGCTGTGGCACTGGCCTTTCCACCGAAATGGTCCATCTGCATATCCCTCATTCACTTCATCACCTCCCAATAGCTCGGACCATGCACATGTGCAGGCACAACTGCCGGAGGTGGATGCGGCTGATGGTATTGTGTTCCCGCATTCTGCCCTTCCTGGCGTGCACCTGCCCGGTTCTCTGCTCCGGCTGCCGGGTTTTCACCCATCTGGTCCCCAAAACGATCACGGTACCCCTGCAACTCTGTCATAATAGCTGCATACGCTGTGGCTTGGTCATCTTGTTGACCCCTCTGAGTTACGTTCGTACCCATTGACTCGGTGCTTATACTCACACTTTCCACTGAATCTATCGAGCTTGCCTCCCGAACCACACGTGCGGCTGCACCTCTTGCTCTTCCCCTGGGCACTCGTCCTCTCCTTGGCGGCATCTAAATTTTTTTTACTAACAAAACCTTCCTGAAAAGAAACTCGAAACGAATGAGTTTTAAAAGTGACAGAATAGTCTCGTTGGTGCCCTAAACTTCTACTATTTTTGAAAGCCCCCAAATTTTTTTATTTTTTATTATTATTTTTTTTTTTGAAACTCGTTTTGATAATCCCAAAATAATTTGAAACTCGTTTTGAAATAATTTAAAAATCCAAAAAATATATATCCAAATCTCAAAAACTGTGAAAACCGTTTAAAAATTCTAATCGTTTTATCCACTAATCGCCTCTCGGGTCAGAACCGAGATGACAACCCTCTCTAATATCAAAATGTAACACCCGTCTCATCCTCTCTCGAGAACAGTGTGGCATGAACCCTAACTTATAACTCAAGTTACTCAAAATACTCCATTTATTATTAAAACCGATAAAAGCCACACACACATTTTCAAATCATATCCATCAACCAAAATACCGAATAAAAACATACAATCATTATTTAAAACATATTATAAAAAATTCATTTAAACAATTCGAAAATCACCCTGAAACCCAAAAAGTTGCACCAACCCGAGACATTTACTCCTACACTTCCCCTTACTCACCTAAAAAGGAAAAAATGAGGGGGTGAGCATCTCGACTGATGCTCAGTGAGAGAAACTACGATCAACCACCATCAAACAACACATATCATAACAAAAGTACCTAGCTAGAACATCCAGTAAAGCATAAGCAAACAACAAAGACTGTGGCTTAACCACAAAGTGTCTACACGTGACCCGCACCAGCCTCATGGTGTCTCAACGCGTTCACGCCCCTATACATCAATATGTGTCCGCAACACTATCTCTGGGCTCGCTGCGCTCCCCCTACAGCGATGGATCCGACGCCACCTCAGTCGGTCTCCGCGTGATCCATCATGAGAGACAATGCAACCCTTTGGAAATTTCTATCCAAACGGCGTTACACCGACGCACACACAGACCTCAAGTCTCATCCTAAACTCAAACTTCCCAACCCGCACAAGGCATATCCCCACGAAATGCACACACCCGCAAACAATCCACATATATCATATAATCATATTTGTTCTCAGCAACCTAAGCATGTATGCTTATAAATACACTAGGTATGAATTAACTGCCTAGACACTTCTACCATGTTATATATTGTATGAGGAATTGATCGGAACCACCCTCACCTTAGCAAAATCTGAATAACTGCGGTTCTCATTTCCGGATGCTCAAACGGATGTTAAATCTGAAACCAGCACAAAAAATTGAGCGAGAATGACTTTCGAACGACAAAAAACGGTTAACGGTTCAACGGTCAACGGGCCAACGGTCAAACCAGTTAAACCGATCAACGGTCAAACCGGTCAATGGTCAAACCGGTTAACGGTCAAACTGGTTAACGGTCAAACCGGTTAACAGTCAAACCGCTTAACGGTTAAACCGAACCTAAACCGGACTCGAACTGAACCGATTGATCACCCGAACCGACCCAAACCAGATCAAACCAAACCGGTCGTCGGCGATCACGGTTGTTCTCCGGCGAGGGTCACCGGCGGCGGTGGTCGGCGGTGAGGGAAGACGGCAGCTTACCAACGACGGTGACAGCAACGGACGATGGTCGGCGACGGCTTATTGCGGCGGCATGTGAGGTGCGTGGGGCGTGTGCAGTGTTAGAATTGGCTGATTTTGGTGTTTATGGCTTTGTCTCGACGTCTAGAATTTGATGGTGCCCTCAAACTTACAAGATTCGAAACGTGCAAAACTTTAGAGAGAAAAACACGTTTTAGTGTGGTGTTTAAGAGGAGACAAAGGTTTGCTGTGATAATTAGAATAGGTGAGGAGGTGTTTATATTGGGGAATCTCATTGCTATTACTCAAACAAGCATGAAACGTATGCTTGCATATTCGTCCATAGGTCAAATCGGATATGTAATTATTGGAATAATTGTTGGAGAGTCAAATGGTGGATATGCGAGCATGATACCTTATATGCTGTTCTATATCTCCATGAATCTAGGAACTTTTGCTTGCATTATATTATTTGGTCTACGTACTGGAACTGATAACATTCGAGATTATGCCGGATTATACACAAAAGAGGAAGGGTGGAAGGTGGCAATGAGCTGTTAGGTTTAGTGAAGAATGTGAATGTGGGGAGGGGGGGGGGGGGGGGGCTAATTGTGTTTAAAGGTGTTTAAAGGGAGCTTAAAAAAAATTGATGCACATGGGATTGTTACATTTTGACAATCGAGATTCGAACGCAGGTTTTCCTAACGCCATTGTAAACAAGTCAATTAACTGATTAATATACATTATGGGCTATAAGCCACTTCGATGCCAAGGAATTAAATACTTTAAATATCCCAAATCCTTCATATGAAAACAAACTATTGCAAGTACTCTCTAAATTTTTGGAGACGAGAAGCAAACAATCATCGACATAGATCAAAATATGAATCTGCGATTTCCACAAATGAAGGAGAAAAAAGAGTAGCGCCAAAATTTGATATGCTCTCAAATTTACCCTAGAGCTACTCTCTTAAATTAAGAGATCAGTTGTGATACTTAGGGATCGAATCCACAAGGAAGGGATAGTCACACAGCAAACTTCTAATTTCGAATTAAGCTAAGAAGAAATATGGAATTAAAAAACAGAAAGCAATTAAAAGCGATTAAAGTTCAGGAGACGAAACGCTAGGTTCAGAGAAATTCTGAGGTGATCCAAATTGCAGGTCTAGACAGAATGTTAGGAAATATTAAGCACTGTTCTTGAACTCGAAACACTAATGTAAAATCAACCAACTCTCGCTGCGAAGATTATCTATGTCTAAACCCTAGAATTCCAAATCTCTTTGCAAATTCAAACAATTCAGACAAGCATTAATATCAGGTTCGATTGTTCACAAAATCCTAAACCAAATCTCTTTGCGAATATGTATTTTGCTCATCTAACATTAGTTCATGCAATCAATAATAATCTCGCATCTATTAATCAAACTAAGATCAGATTCTAGGTCATGAAGCTAGAATAAGCATTAAACACAAATCTAGATGAAGAACTCTAATGATTTTATCCTAACAATTTAATTCGACCTAACAATTCATCAATCACCTTTGAAAAACCCTAAACCTAACTAGCAAACTACTCAGACATGATAAATGAAACAAAAATCATAACTTGAATAGAAAGCATAAAAGAAATCAATAGAATCAAAAGAGTTCCAAATTTGCTCTGAAGGGACAAATTCTTCTCTCCAAAATCTCTCTAAAAATCTCTCTCTAAATAATATGTGTGTTATGCCTAAACAATGGCTGAAAAACTCTATTTATAGGCCTAGGCTCGCATCTTTAATTCCTTGGAAGATTAGGAAAAGTCTTGAAGATTTCCTTTTCTTCAAAATATGGAAACTTCTCGATTCTGGAAATTGGAAAACTTGGTGTCGATCGACACCTTACGTGTAAATCCGCTCCTGACTTCATCACTTCGTGACTTTATTCCATTAAGCTCCAAAATGCATCCAAATCTCCAATTTATCTCCAATTTATCTCCAATTGTACCTGAACCTGCATAGACTCTATATAGACTCGCAAATAGCCAAAAGACTCTATAAAAACACTTATATCATGGTCTAAAAATGGGTAAAAAGCATGATATATCAACTCCCCCAGACTTAGCTTTTGCTTGCCCTCAAGCAAAACATAAACCAAGTATAGAGTCGAAGTTTGAAAACCAAAATATCCAGCTAACGTTCAGAACGCCACAACTCGTTAACACTCTTGAATCCACATGCAGTAGAGCCAACCTTAGGAAAGTTCAGTGTACTCACCACAAGCTTAGCAATCTCCCAGTTTGAATCCAGATCCTTTCCTTAGATAAATTTCGAACTCTAACATTGGTATTGCCAAAGAACTTTGCTGATTCTTTCCCTTCCTTAGTGCTTTGAACAAGACATTATTTGTACAGCTATCCTATTTTCTCCTCCCTTAGTCAACTTCTGCCCATTTTCAGGGTGTTCTAAGATCTTTTCATTGACTTTTCTCATTCTTTTGAAGTCTTGGAATCGTGCTACTCTTACTTGTGTTACTTGTTAGGAGACAGGTTCTTGAGCTCTCACTAATATTGTTCCTTGTGAAGAGACAGGCTCATGAGAATCTTTGCGCTATTCCCAGACTTAGACTCTTTTTCTTTTCTCAAGGGAAGATCAAGGAGAGACTGCAGTTTTCTATTTGTTCATACTGAAAGAGGAATCAAGTTCTGCGCATACCTAGTTCTCATAAGGGGACCTGAACTCTCTCTGTTAGATTGATCCACTAGTAGCTTTCTACTTAGTAAGATCTGTAATCAATTACTAAAACAATGGTCCTTCAAGTGTCAACATTCTGCGGTTAGTTCCAAGAAAAGTTGAAAATTTCAACTGATTTTGACTCAATAAAACAAAGTTTTTGACTGACTCTCAAAACAAAACACAAAGTCAGTAATCACCTCCCCCAGACTTAAACAACACTGTCCCCAGTGTTATCAAGCCCAAAGTTGGCTAAAAGAATGATTAGAAACAACATAAAAGATCAGTTCGAAGACTTACCTTCGTCTGCGCGTGGTGTCGATCGACACTAGTCAATGTCGAGTCCAATGTCGCCTTTTTCAACTGACTAAAACTAGGACTTAGTAAAACCAAAACAAAATAAAAAGAAAAACGTACCTAACAGTGGGTTGCCTCCCACTCAGCCCTCGTTTTCAGTCATTAGCTTGACTGTGTTGAGGTTTAGACGTCTGGTGTATCAGAGGGTGGCATTGAATGCTTCCTAGACGAATGTCTTCTCATCCATGGTGGTGTGTAAGCATTAGGTGCATGAAAGCGACCAAGGAAATGAGGAACAGAAGCAGGGCGGGACTTTACTTCGGGTGGGACACTTCGTTTCCCTGCAGAATCATCAAAACAAACACCAAGCCTTCTACGAGAATCTCGTGCCTTGCATAAGTGTGCAGCATCTTTTAAACATATAAAGTTCTTATTGATTTGGATTTGGATTCCAGGAAATGTGTACCTTTGCTTCCTTCGAGATTTCTGGGATGTAGGATGTGGAGGCATCTGTTGGACCAAAGATGATGGAGTTGCAGCTTTGGAGACTTCTTCTCGAGTGATCCGCGGATGGTGTCGATCGATGCTAATTGTGTCGATCGACACCAAACCAGTAGCTCAAATCTCGGCTATTTTTCTCCAATTCTGCTCTGCAATCCTTGTCTCCAAGATGAAAACGTCTTCCTCCATCAACTTGGCATTGAGTAGACCCTCATCTTCGCTCATAGTCCTGAAGAGATGATTGTTTCCACTCCAATCTTCAAGCTCCACAACTTTCTCAGAATTTTCAGCTAATGCCTCTTGAACAGCCACTTTGTTCACTTGCTCTTTAGAATCCAGCTCTTCTCCAGCGATCACAGCAATGCAAGAGATGTGTTTGGATGTTCCAGTAGTAGGAACAGCTTTGTAGAACACTTCTTTGTCAATATTAGAGAAAGATATTCTCTTATTGGGCATGTCTACAATAGCTCCTACAGTGGCCATGAATGGTCTTCCAAGAATGAATGGCATGACAGACGCTATGCTTACTTCCACAACCTGAAAATCCGTCGGAACTAGGCAATTCCCAACCTTGACAAGTAAGTTTGGAATTGTACCATATGAGAATGTGGTAGAAGAATTTTCGAATTCAAGAGTCATGCTTGAAGGGTGAATGTCAGCAATCCCCAGCCTCTCTGCAATGTCTTTTGACATGAGGTTCACGCTAGCTCCTGAATCGCAGAGGGATTGTTTAAACTCAACTCCACCAATGGAGCATGGAACCACAAACATCCCTGGATCTTCAACCTTAAGCAGCTGCTTCATTGGTGGTAGGCCTGCGAGTTCGGTTATTTCGGGTAGTTCGGATCGGGTAGTTCGGTTCTTCGGATAGTTCGGTTTTAGAAAAGTTGGCCGAAACTAACCGAAACATCATTCAGTTCGGTTAGTTCGGTTCTCGGGTAGTTTGGTTATTAATTTTAAAAACCGAAACTAACCGAACTTTTTTAATTTTGGTTTAAATTCGGTTAAAATCGGTTAAATTCGGGTAAAATCGGGTAAATTCGGATATTTCGGGTATTTTCGGGTAATTCGGTTCTTCGGTTCGGTATAATTCGGTATAGTTTGGTATGGTTTGGTTAAAAAAAAAAAAAAAAAAAAAAAAAATCGGTTAACCGTTCGGTTCCCGGAACCGAACCGAACAAACCGAGAACCGAACTAATTTTCAAAGTAAAACCGAACAGAACCGAACTAGAACCGAACTAGAACCGAGAACCGAAAAATTCGGTTCGGTTCGGTCCGGCCAATTCGGTTCGGTTATAATTCCCAGGCCTAATTGGTGGTGGTGTTTCCCTTGCTTTGTGAAAGAGTTCTTCCATCTCTTCAAAGCTTTCTCTGTTATTCTGGAAGAAGGAACACAAGGGATATCTCTCATAAGCCTCATCAAAGGAGATCTCCTTGGGAATCATCTCCACCCTTTTGTTGAAAGCAGCCAGCTTCTCTGCACTAATGGGTGGCCTTAGATGTTTGGGTAGAGGAGGATATGGAACCTTAGGTTTGTACACTCTTTCCTCTGCAACTTGTGAAGCTTTCAGCATGTTTGTCCAATTCCGGGAGGGGTGTCGATCGACACTAGATGTTTGTGTCGAGGATACTGTGTCGATCGAGCTTGATTCGTCTGGTTTCTCCTTGGGTGTCGATCGACACACAATAGTGTCGATCGACATTGACTCCGCAGCATTTTCTACATCTTCAAGCTCCTCGAATTATGTAGTACTTAGCCCTCTCTTCTGCACAAGCTGAAGGTTCTCCCCATTCTGGATCTTGATGGCATTCACATGGTGTCTCGGATTCACATCTGTCTTTCCAGGAAGATATCCTTCTTGTCTCTTTAAAGCTCCAGCAGTTTGAGCAACTTGAAGATCTAATTGCTTGACATGAGTACCTAGAGACTCAATTTTTCCATTCATATCCGTGTACAAGGCATCAATCTTCCCATTGAAGTTCACAGTCATCTTCTGTTGGCCTTCCAAAATTTGCTCTAGCATGGATTCCATCTTATAGTCATGTGCATGAGGCTTCAGATAAGAAGGAGAACCATAAGTCCTTTGGAAGTTGCTTGTCTGGAATGACTTCTGGTAAGAAGAACCATAGCCTTGCTGATTGCTGAATCGCTATCCTTGAAAACCAGCTCCATTGATATAGTTAACTTCTTCTTTCTCAGGCTCAAAAGTCTCCACTTCTGCAAAATGGACTTGCTTCTTGTTCACCAATAGATCCAGCTTCCTGTTGACCTCAGCAATTTGACTTTCTCCAGTTATACCAGCGTGTTGTCTCCCCTCTAAATCTGCGTTCTTGGTGCTGTTGCAAGAGGCTAAATTCTCTATAAGCACCATCGCGTCCTCTGGGTATCTGGTGTTGAAATTGCCATTGCTTGCAGCATCTAAGGCCATCTGGTATCTCCAGTCAATTCCTCGGTAAAAGATACCGAGAAGCTGCGGCTCGCTGAAACCGTGGTGTGGGCAGTCCCTTTGGTAAGCCTTGAATCTCACAAAAGAAGACTTGAATGCTTCAATGGGTCCTTGGAAGAATGTGGTGATCTTAGTACTCAGATCTTCAGACCTTGCATAATCAAAGAAATTGCATAAGAATGCATTCTTTGTGTCTTCCCATGTGGTCAAGGATCCTGGCTCCAATTGCTTCAGAAAGTATGATGCATCTACAGCAAGCGAGTAAGGGAACAACTTGCAGAAAAGATAATCATATGTGACTCCATTGGCCTTGATGCTTGATGCCAAGTCTTCAAACCTTTCTATGTGGTCCATTGGATGCACATTAGGGAGACCATGGAATGGATGATCATTAGGGAGACCATGGAATGGATGCTGAGAAACCAATGTGTAGTAAGCAGGTTTCATCTCGAAATCATTCATCTGGAATGCAGGAGGACGGATTGCAGCTCTATTAGCATAGAACTGGTCTGGTCGGTTGTATTCACCAAGCGTTCTTCCACGTCCAACCTCTGCATGTGCATGGTGTCGGTCGACACCAAGATTGTGTCGATCGACACCATCGAGCAACTCTTGTTCGACGATGACGGCGCCAACCTCATCAAGTCTCTGTCCTTGGACGTTCCTTTCGCGCCCTTCTGTATCAACCAAGTTGCCTTCAGCGTCTCGGATCAAAACCATAAGATCAGCCATCGTATCCTGCGCATGCTATTGGTGTCGATCGACACTCGTGTAGATGCTCGGTTCTTGCGTTCGAGACGACCGAGCTCCTGGTTGAGTGCGATTAGTTCCTTGTCCGTGTTGCTTCTGGTAATGCGATTAAGCATGCACCTGAAAACAGGAATAAGAAACTAAAATTAGTAACCAAAAAAAAAACAAAACCTAGACAAAATTCTAATATTAGAACTCTGTAGGCAACTAATCTCCTTCCCCGGCAACGGCGCCAAAATTTGATATGCTCTCAAATTTATCCTAGAGCTACTCTCTCAAATTAAGAGATCAGTTGTAGTACTTAGGGATCAAATCCACAAGGAAGGGATAGTCACACAACAAACTTCTAATTTCGAATTAAGCTAAGAAAAAATACAGAATTAAAAAACAGAAAGCAATTAAAAGCGATTAAAGTTCAGGAGACGAAACGCTAGGTTCAGAAAAATTCTGAGGTGATCCAAATTGCAGGTCTAGACAGAATGTTAGGAAATATTAAGCACTGTTCTTGAACTCGAAACACTAATGTAAAATCAACCAACTCTCGCTGCGAAGATTATCTATGTCTAAACCCTAGAATTCCAAATCTCTTTGCAAATTCAAACAATTCAGACAAGCATTAATATCATGTTCGATTGTTCACAAAATCCTAAACCAAATCTCTTTGCGAATAGGTATTTTGCTCATCTAACACTAGTTCAGG
>JAHZTW010000001.1:379099475-379186840 GCA_020283515.1 Alliaria petiolata
CTTGGAGGGACAAGAAGCAACAAAAGGATGAAGAAGAAAGCTTCTGGCAGCAGATCGACGAGATGGATCGGTGAAGCTCGTCGATCCATAATTCCAGGGGCGCAGATCGGTGAGCCAGATCGACGTTGCCTCGTCGATCCATAATGTCAGGAGCACGGATCGACGAGATGGATCGGTGAAGCTCGTCGATCCATAATTCCAGGAGTACAGATAGGTGAGCCAGATCGACGTACCACGCCGAACCAGAAGCCACGACCAAGAGCACGGATCGACGACTCGTCGATCTATAAACCGGCCGTATTAGTTAGGGAATAGCTTAGCCCTCGGGTTTACTAAGCCCTTTAACTTTTATTTGCGAACGTTGATACTTTGCTTACACTCTCAGGTTCGCATGGAGAACATTGATCAGCAGAACGCTATGACGCAGCTACTGGACGCCATGAGGGGTATCAGTGAGCGGATGACCCTGCTGGAGCAACGAGTACCAGCCGCAGCTCCACCACCACCACCCGCGCCAGCCGCAACTAACGGCCCTAGGAACCGAGGCCGAGCACCCCAGCAGCAAGGAGACAGTGGCTCGGACAGTGATATGCCTAACCTAGAGGATGATAATCCCCCTCCCGCTAATCATGATCGTCACGCAAGGAGGAATGAGCGGGACAGAGACCGAGATCGGGGAATAAACCGTGGAGGTCGCGACCTAGAGGAGGAACAGCCTTGGCTTGGAGACAAGGACCTCAAGCTGAAAGCCCCTACCTTCGCCGGACGAGTCAATCCCGAAGCTTACATTGACTGGGAAAGGCGCATGGAATACATCTTTGAGTATTACCATTACTCGGACGCTAGGAAGATCTCCCTAGCCGCAGCTCAGCTCACCGAGAACGCGCTATCCTGGTGGGATAGAGAGGTGTCCGAAAGGAGACGTCACCAGCACGGCCAAGTTAACACTTGGGAGGAGATGAGATATCAAATGAGGAAGTGATACTACCCTGCCTACTATCACCGCGAGCTACATAAGCGATTCCGGAAGCTCACTCAAGGAGCTAAGTCCGTGGAGGAATATTTGGAAGAATTTGAGACATTGAAGAACCGTTTGGAGACTGGAGATACAGAGGAGACTCTCATGGCCCAGTTCTTAGACGGCCTGCATGACCGAATCACTAGAAAGGTGGAGAGACAGACCTACAGAGACCTAGATGAGCTTCTACACTTAGCTGTTCAGGCGGAGCAGCATATTAAGAGGAAGACCGCCTCTACTGCACGCACTAGACCCGCTTGGAGTCCCCAGCCGAGAAGCATGGACAAGGGAAAAGCCATAGACGTCGCTTCTAAGTTCAAGAAACCCCCTGCCGAAGCACCTAGAGGAACCAGGCCGGAAGCTAGCAAGCCTCAAACTCAGCGAGCCCGAGACATTACTTGCTTCAAGTGTCAAGGGAAGGGTCACTACGCACGGGATTGCCCTAATCAACGTGTAATGATCCTCAAGGACAGTGGCGAGTACGAGTCTCAAGACGAGGCCGAAGCCGAGCCAATGGAGTCCGAGGACGAGGTTACCGAGTATCCGGACGAGGGAGAAATACTAGTCACCAGGAGATCCCTCAGCACGTTCTTTGATCCAGAGACATTGCAACGGGAGAATATCTTCCATTCCCGGTGTACCATCAATTCCAAGATATGCAGCCTGATCATAGACAGAGGATCATGTACAAATGTGGCAAGCAAATACTTGGTAGACAAGCTAGGTCTAGAAAAGACAAAGCATCCCTGGCCATATAGACTTAAGTGGCTGAATGATGAGACGGAGCTGAAGATAGGAGAACAAGTCCTTGTGCCCTTCAGCATAGGGAAGTATGCGGATCAAGTCCTTTGCGATGTAGTCCCTATGCAAGCCGGCCATATCTTGCTTGGCAGGCCATGACAATTTGACAAAGAAACTCAGCACAACGGCCGTACCAACTTCTACAGCTTCACGCATAACAAGCGCAAGCACAACCTTGCCCCACTTACCCCACATGAGGTCTTTGACTTGCAAAAGGTCATGGACAAGGGATCCAAGGTAAGTAAAACCAACCTTTACGTATCATCTAGCACTGTTTTAAAAGCTTTAGATCATCAAACGCAGGTGCTACTAATGATCTTTAAGGAAGGCATGATTTCAGGACAAGGAGAGAACGACTTGCCACCTGAAGTTAGCACACTGCTAGACAGCTTAAAGGACGTCTTTCCAGACGAGATACCAGCCGGTCTACCTCCCATCCGAGGCATTGAGCATCAGATAGATCTCATTCCAGGCGCTCCCTTACCCAATAGGCCAGCCTATAGAGTGAATCCGGAGGAGGCGAATGAGCTAGAGAAACAAGTCCAGGAGCTGATGACCAAAGGATATATCCGCGAGAGCTTAAGCCCCTGTGTTGTACCGGTCTTGCTAGTGCCCAAGAAGGACGGTACTTGGAGAATATGCGTGGACTGCCGGGCCATCAACAACATTACCATCAAGTATAGGCATCCAATCCCACGGTTAGATGACATGCTGGATGAGTTGAGTGGCGCCACCATCTTCTAAAAAATAGACTTGAAGAGCGGTTATCATCAAGTCAGAATGAAGGAAGGTGACGAGTGGAAGACTGTATTCAAGACCAAGAGAGGTCTCTATGAATGGCTAGTCATGCCGTTCGGTCTCACCAATGCCCCCAGCACCTTCATGCGTCTTATGAACCATGTTCTAAGAGCGTATCTCTGTAAGTTTGTGGTTTTTTATTTCGATGACCTATTGATATACAGCTCAAGCTTAGCTGATCATACCGTGCATCTTGAAAAGGTTCTAGAAACATTAAGACTAGAAGGATTATATGCGAACCTTAGCAAATGTACTTTCTGCACTGATCAATTGGTATTTTTAGGCTTTGTTGTTAGTTCACAGGGTCTAAAGGTGGATGAGGATAAGATCAAGGCCATACAGGACTGGCCCACGCCCACCACCATTGGTCACGTACGGAGTTTCCATGGCCTAGCGAGCTTTTACCGAAGGTTTGTCAAGGACTTCAGCACCATTGCTGCTCCTTTGACATCCATCATCAAGAAGGATAAGGCCTTTGCTTAGGGATCCGAACAGGATAAGGCTTTCCAAAAGCTCAAGGACAGCCTCACGCATGCTCCTGTCCTAGTTCTACCGAACTTTGACAAGACATTTGAGGTGGAGTGTGATGCCTCAGGGACTGGCATTGGGGCAGTACTAACTCAAGGGGGAAAGCCGGTGGCGTTCTTCAGCGAGAAGCTCAATGGAGCCACGCTTAACTACCCTACCTACGACAAAGAACTATACGCCCTGGTAAGATCACTGGAAACTTGGCAGCATTATCTTTTAACTAAAGAGTTTGTTATTCATACAGATCATGAGACTCTTAAGTACTTGAGAGGACAAACAACTCTGAAGAAAAGACATGCTTGATGGCTTGAATTCGTGGAGACATTCCCTTATATCATCATGTATAAGAAGGGAAAGGAGAACATTATAGCTGATGCACTTTCAAGAAGACATGCATTGATCTCTACAATGGAGGCAAAGATCATGGGATTCGATCATTTGAAAGAGCTATATGGAGAGGATCCGGACTTTGGCGAACTATACCAGCAATGCACCAGAGGATCATTCAGATCTTTCTATGGACATGAGGAGTTCCTATTTAAGGACAAGAGATTGTGCATCCCTCAAAGCTCCATGCGTGATCTGATCATCCGAGAAGCACATGGAGGAGGACTCATGGGGCATTTCAGCAGAGAAAAGACTTTGAGCATTGTTGCCGAGCACTTCTTCTTGCCTCATCTCAAACGTGATGTGGAGCGTTTCTGTTCCAAATGCATCATCTGCCTCAAAGCCAAATCCAGGTCACATCCTCACGGCTTATACATTCCCTTACCTATTCCTGACCTACCATGGGTAGACACTTCTATGGATTTTGTCCTAGGCTTACCAAAGATCAGGAACAAGGATTCGATCTTTGTAGTAGTAGACAGGTTCTCAAAAATGGCGCAATTCATTCCTTGTGCCAAGACCAACGATGCTACTCAGATTGCTGATCTCTTCTTCAAGGAGATAGTGAGGATACATGGGCTACCTAGAACGATTGTTTCGGACAGAGACACCAAATTCCTCAGTCATTTCTGGAGGACCTTGTGGAGGAAGCTAGGAACCAAGCTTCTATTTTCAACGACTTGTCATCCGCAGACGGATGGACAAACTGAGGTTGTAAACCGCACTCTCTCAACCCTTTTAAGGGCCACGGTTGGTAAAAATCTCAGAAACTGGCTTGATTGTTTACCATTCATTGAATTTGCTTACAATCGTGTCCCACACTCTGCTACTAAGATCTCGCCATTCGAGATTGTGTATGGTTTCAGGCCGATAGCTCCAATAGACCTTGCACCCCTGCCACCGAGAGAACAAGTGAATCAAGATAGAGTTAGCAAGGCCGAGCTCATGAAGAAGATGTTCCGGAAAGTTAAGGAGAACATAGAGAAGAGAAATGAGCATTACAAGAAGAATGCTGACAAGGGGCGCAAGGAAGTAACCTTTGAACCTGGAGATTGGGTCTGGNGTAAAATCAACCAACTCTCGCTGCGAAGATTATCTATGTCTAAACCCTAGAATTCCAAATCTCTTTGCAAATTCAAACAATTCAGACAAGCATTAATATCATGTTCGATTATTCATAAAATCCTAAACCAAATCTCTTTGCGAATAGGTATTTTGCTCATCTAACATTAGTTAAGGCAATCAATAATACTCCCGCATCTATTAATCAACGTAAGATCAGATTATATGTCATGAAGCTAGAATAAGCATTAAACACAAATCCAGATGAAGAACTCTAATGATTTTATCCTAACAATTTAATTCGACCTAACAATTCATCAATCACCTTTGAAAAACCATAAACCTAACTAGCAAACTACTCAGACATGATAAATGAAACACAAATCATTAATTGAATAGAAAGCATAAAAGAAATCAATAGAATCAAAAGAGTTCCAAATTTGCTCTGAAGGTGATACAGACTTAGATACCAGCATTCATCCGGCCAGGCTCGTTCCCATCATGAGACAAACACCAAGGATGCGGTCAGGAACTAAAGACTTGGCCGAGAGCTTTAATCACGCCGTGGAAACACTTATCACCAACAAAGAGCTCCAAGCCATCACTTCGCAGCTCGACAAGCTAAGTATCTCGAGAGAAGCAGCCATAGCCAATGCCGAGCTAGATGATCACGGCCTTACGCGCGCCAAGGAATCAAGCGACCAGCCGCGGGCGGAAACTACACTCCTTAGCAACGGTCCAAGCATAAAAACATTGGGTTATATCAAAGAATGGCCGGTTATTCACGAAAGGAGAGAAGTTTCCTTATTCAGCATTGAGCGCATCAATTGATCAAAACCGGACGCGGTCGCCCATCTAAACCGTCCGGCCAAGGTAAGACATTTTCATACATTTCCATATGATTTTTCCTACTAATAAAACTTTGGTTTATCTTTCCTGTCTAAGCTTAGTCGTTTATTTCACTTAGTAGGGTAAGGCATATGTTAGCAATTTATTTACAAGTTTTATTAGAGTAAGGCATTTGTTGGCCGAATTATTTTATTAGTATAGTTTCATGTAATTTGCTTCAAGTCTCCTAGAAGGGCATAGCTGTTCGGACTCTTATAAAGTCCCCTCTCACAGCCTTGTATCATTGACCCTAGATCAATAAAGAAACCGAACTTTCTTCAAGAAAGAAAACCTAGCCGTCGGCTAAACCCTTCCTTGCTCATCTTGTGCGATTCATTTGAGCTTCAGAGATCGGTCTTATCAAAGTTCCCTCATCAACTTTGTGGCGACCCTCGATCCATCCGTTCTATAAACCGTTCTCCATAATCTGACCTTACAAATAGAGTTGTACGGCTCTTTGTTTGGTTCCATAATCGATCCACTTCACTCCGCCGTCCATCCCTAATTGTACCTCTAATTGTACATGAACCTGCATAAACTCTATATAGACTCGAAAATAGCCAAAAGACTCTATAAAAACACTTATATCATGGTCTAAAAATGGGTAAAAACCATGATATATCAGTAATCCCTGTTTTGAACAAAACCATACTTTTTAAGAGCATTGGAGAGTTCTGAGAACCAATACATGGGAGCTTGTCAAAGACCATAGAGAGAAACTTTAGGATGACTTGTTAGAGGTTTAAAAACCTTATGGTAGCTTCATATACACTTTTTCTTGAAGATCATCATGAAGAAATGCATTACGTTCATTTGATGTATAATCTAATTCTCTGACGAAGCTACACACAAGAGATATCGCATTGTTTGCATTTTAGCTACATGAGAAAATGCTTCATTAAATCTTCACCTTCCTCCTGACGATTACCAAGAGCTACCAGTCAAGCTTTGTAGCGTTCAATAGTACCATCATTGAACTTAATGCGATATACCCATTTATTAATTTTGATTTTTTTTTCTCTCTTTGTTTTTGTGTGTTTCAGGTGATCCACTTGAAAAAGAAACATGGGAGATTTCGATTACTTATAAGACTTCACCAGAATTTCCACACCGCACATCGTAGCTCATTCACAGGGTTCTCGGAGTGGCAATCAATCACCATCACCTATGATTCAACTGTAAGTGTAGAGAAACCCCAATCCACAGTAAAATACACTAAGATTAGACAACGTGTCTAAACCTCAAACATTTATTAAGAATCTTCTTGAATAGAATACAATTAGTATCCGATTTGGAATTACACGACTCTAAGAACCTCTTAGCTCGAACCCAATCTATTCTTAACTCACAAGGAGATCCCTAAGATTAGCCACACTAATCTACACTCAGGACTCTCACTCTCTGATGAGCTCTCACCCTTTTCTCTAAAAAATGCCAAACAGCTACAACACTTGTCAAACTGACTCACACGTCTCAAATGCTTTTCATGACCCAAAAGACAATTTACTTAAAGGATTTCGTGCCTTTCTCTCAAATTTTCCATACTAACAAGTTTCCTAAAGGCAAGAGGAAATATTCTCTTTTTGATTGATCCTAATCAAACTAATATTTCCATATCTCATCAAGTCTTCCAAATAGCTTCAATCTTCCTTTTTCCTTGGCCTTTATCTCCAAGTAATATATTTAAGGAGTCCCTCTTTGAATATATATACTTTCCATAAATTTGCCAATTGATGTCACGTCTGATCAAAAGTCTAATGCGTCTGATTCGTCTGATGCATCATCTTTCTGATGACGTGGTCATGTAGCTTCTCAAACCAGTCAGCAAAACATCAACAATCTCCCCCTTGATGACTGAGTTTTAGAACTTCAAACTATATTGCACTTCATGCTTCTGCTTGCATGAGAATTGATCTCACAAAACGTAACATCTTCGATCATCTGATCAGACATCCGATGTGTCTGATTCGTCTGATGCACCAACTGTCTGATGGCTGACAGAATCTGCATCTTCAATCTTCCCCTTTTAACTTAGTTTGATACTCAAGCACCAAGCTCTTTAATCATCTGTAAACCCCCACAGAGACACACACAAGAACAAGGCAAAGTAGCATCCAAACCAAAGAAAACAAAAATTCCCCATGAATTGTATTTCATCTACATCAGCACGCTCAACAGAATCAACATCAGCTCCGCAAGAACCAATATACACCTCATCTCCCCCTGCTTGAGTGCATAACTGAGTTAAAAACACTAGAATATGATCTCCCCAAAGTACACCACCAATCACCCATATTTCCATGATGTTGCATACTCTGTTATATACACTGTTACACCCTCTCGCACAGGACAACCATCTGTCGTCAACACATACAAGTTTTTTTTTTTATACAACTTACTTGTCTGTGGACGACTCAGCAGGCTCAACATCTCCTTATCCAACGATCCCTTTACCTACTTGAATCGTAAAATCTCACATTCATGTCTCTGTCAAGGTTCTTCTGTTGATAGGCCCCTTTATTACTTCTCACATGCCATGAACATCAACCATAATAGCTTAATACACTTCTTGAACCGTTGATTGAAGAAATAATTACATGACCTTCAGACGTCTTCATCCATCCTCTTTTGGACTGCACAAAGTGTGGAACATATCGATTTTTGCTCCAAATTTGATCTGCACGTTGTAAAAACCTGTAACAATGTGCTCTGATATGACCAAGTCTACCACAACAATAACATTCAACAGATCGATGCCAAGCTGATCTGGTGGTTGATATGTTTGCCTCAACTTTAGTTGTATCAACACTCATATCAGCATCCTGTCTTATATATTTTGTACGTGAACGTGTGTCAAACTTCATCTTGGCACTCTGTCTTTCTTCAGCTCGTGTTCTGACCTCTGTAAAAGTGCTTGTTACAGCTCCTGCTCTTGATTTTGTTACAGGACTTGCGTCTGATACAATACTTGTAACCTCCTTTGCAACAGATTTCTGAGACGTTACAATACATGTAGCCTCCTTTGCAACAGATTTCAGAGACGTTTCGGAAACACAAATTGTCTCCTTTTCTGAGTTGTTTCGCCTGTAATCGAGACACCCATATGTGTTCTTCTTTCTGTCACTACTCTTACTCCTTCAATTCAACGCATCCTCTAGTTCTTTAACACGTTTCTTCTCAACATCAAGTTCTTTTTCAAGTCCTTCAACCTTGATGTGCAACCTCTTCTTCTCATGTACTAGGGCCATGTTTACTTTGCATGTTTCCACAAGATCCTCATATAAATCTCGCACCAAAGATTGAGGGTCACCTTTTTTACTTCCTGGACATACGTTTGATCTGGTGTCTATAGCTGCATCCTCATCAGACGAGCTATCAGAACCAATTTCAGCTTCTTTGGCTGATCCAAATAATGCCACAATATTAGATAAATCTTCATTATGTGCATCTTCTTTGTTATGAGGTCTATGATCCTTCAAAAATCCAGTCCTGAATTTTCATTTCCTGGCTGTAGGGCAATCTGATTTATAATGACCAAAACTCTCACATTCATGACATTGGATTTTATCCCTCTTCTGTTTGTCGATTCTCTTCAAAACTTGTTCAACTTTCTTTTCCTCGAGATCCATGAGGTCTTCTAACTTGTAAGACGTTAAGCCATCTTCACTACCAATATTTGAGCAAACATCAATCCCTGGTGAGTTGTTTGATCCATCAGAAGGTAAACTCATCTCATAAATTTGCAGCATTCAAACTACCTCATCAAAAGACATATAATCTGTATCAAGAGCGAATTCCATCACAGTCTTCACCACATGAAATCTCTGAGGTAAACCTCTCAACAGCTTTTTGACCAACTTCTTATTCTTGTATGTCTTCCCAAGAACGCGTGCTTCATGTGCCATGGAACATATTCTACAACTAAATCCAGCAATATCCTCATTATCATCCATCTTCAGAAGTTCAAATTTAGAAGCGAGAATATTCAACCTTGTGCGTTTAACACTTGATGTTCCTTCAAATATATTTTGTAGAGTATCCCATGCCTCTTTCACTGAAGTACAACCTTGAATCAACTCGAAATGATCTTCTGAAACAGCATGATAAATTGTTGAAAGTGCCAGAGCATTAAATCTAGACATCTGCTTCTCATGTGTTGACCACTCTGCTTTTGGCTTTGGCGCAGCGGCTGCATCAGAACCTCTATCAGCGTTTGCAACAGCTTGTCTTGGTGGCTCCTATCCAGATTCGACCACTGTCCATACATCCTCATGAATTCCCTTCAGGTCATGTATCATCTTCACTTCCGAATGGCCATAGTTTTCTGACCCCAACACCAACGCTTTTGTTGCGCTGAAAATCATCGTTTGTGTCATTGTGTTCTCTGCAGGATCGTTCCCTAAAATAGAATTTCTTCTTCTGCCTAGGTTACGCTCTGATACCAATTGTAAGTGCAGAGAAATCCCAATACACAGTAAAATACACTAAGGTTAGACAACGTGTCTAAACCTCAAACCTTTATTAATAATATTCTTGAATACAATACAATTAATATCCAATTTGGAATTACACGACTCTAAGAACCTCTTAACTCGAACCCAATCTATTCTTAACTCACAAGGAGATCCCTAAGATTAGCCACACTAATCTACACCCGGGACTCTCACTCTGTGATGAGCTCTCACCCTTTTCTCTAAAAAATGCCAAACGGCTACAACACTTGTCAAACTGACTCACACGTCTCAAGTTATGCTTTTCACGACCCAAGAGACAATATACTTAAAGGATTTCGTGCCTTTCTCTCAAAGTTTCCATCATAACAAGTTTCCTAAAGGCAAGAGGAAATTTTCTCTTTTTGATTGATCCTAATCAAACTAATATTTTCATATCTCATCAAGTCTTCGAAATAGCTTAAATCTTCCTTTTTCCTTGACCTTTATCTCCAAATAATATATTTAAGGTGTCCCTCTTTGAATATATATAATTTCCATAAATTTGCCTCTTAATGTCACGTCTGATCAGAAATCTGATTCGTCTGATGCATCATCTTCTGATGACGTGGTCGTGTAGTTTCTCAAACTAGTCAGCAAAACATCAACATCAACATGTACTTTTGAGGCTTGTCTTCCTCACCAATACTCCCAAACTCAGTTTGTTACAAATTCTCCATACACATGAGCAAAAATTGGAACTGATGATGAATGAGCATTCGAATCACCAACAGATGATGTATGCGTAACTAAATGCCAAGATGGATAATTTTCATTCTGATTTCAGCAACAAGTTCCAAGTGTCTCTCTCAATGTTCAAAGGATGGATGAACAACTGCAGTTCATGAAAGAAAAGGTGAAGAAGAACGCACTAGACATCTATCAAAAAAGGGAAATACGTTTGGAGGATGATAGTGGACGTAGAAAGAAGCCATAGTCAACTGGACATGAGATCAAGGCGACAGGTGCAGCCCATCTTGAGCTTTCTACTCATATCGACTCACTTGACACCAAAGTTGAGACTTAAAAGTAACTAATCAATTCCGGCAAGAAGCCAAAAATCTGATGTGAACACGTGTGTGGTTGGATAAAACTCGAGACACTGATAAATAATTGATTTACTTTGGCAGTGTTAAATCTAACAACATAATTACTCAACTCTCCCAGTCAATTAAACATATAAAAACACAATTCGATTAAAATCACAAATCTTTATAACGTTAAACGCTTCTAACTTAGTTTGTAATTTTTAACTGTTTTTTGGGGGTTAAAATTAATCCAAAAACAATTTTAAGTTATCAATCAAGTAACATACAATAGATTTAAACTTATAACTATAAACTTTATTATACATCTAACAATCTATAATGATCGATCAATCCATCCATGAAAACCTCTTCTATTTGTCGTATAAGGAAATAATAAAGCGGCCGAGCTAGGAAGTAAATCTAGGCCCATAGAAGAAATAAAGCCTAAGCCCGCTTATCTTATCATGACGTTAGATGTCATGACGTGAGATGTTCATGCTCAGGCTTCAGACTAACTTCATCAGACACAGACAAGTAATTAAAGCCCATTCACACCACTTGTTTGTTGGATAATTCCAAAAAGGAAAAAAGAAAAAAGAAATAAGGATTCAATAGATAGAAAATGAAATTTTCTATTGTTGTTAAGAGAAAAGGAAATAGTAGTTTCCTATCTCTATTGTCTTTAGAAAAAGGAAAGAATAGTTTCATATTTCTATTACGATTAAGTGGTAGCTTAGTTTTATAAATATAGAGCCTATGGAGAGATGTTCTATAAGACTCAAGAGAGAGATAAGACTCAAGAGAGAGATTTAGTTTTGAGAGAATTTCTAAATCAATAAAGAAGAGTTGTTCTTTATACTTTTTTGTTTCTAAAGTCTATACGACTTGAATTGGTACCAGAGCTTCAGGTTGGAAGACTCGATCCGAGCTTCAGGTTGGAAGACTTCAAGTTGGAAGACTCGATCCGAGCTTCAGGTTGGAAGATTCGATCCGAGCCTTCGGAAGAAGACTCGATCAACACGGCAAGAGAAGATTCACGTAACCAAGTATGGGAGACGCGATAGCTCCGCCGCCGAGAACAAAAGACTTTGGATCCACATTGATCCAATGTCCGATGTTGACATCGACAAACTATACAGTTTGGTCGATGAGAATGAAGATCATACTTCGAGTTCATGAAGTATGGGAGACAATCGATCCGGGATTAGCCGATTCAAAGAAGAACTACTCGGCGATCGCGATCTTGTTTCAAGCAATACCCGAGACGTTGATTATGCAAGTAGGAGATCTGAATACATCAAAGGAGATTTGGGAGGCTATTAAGTCACGACACCTTGATGTCGGAATTCGATCGACTAAAGATGAATGATGTAGACCCGGTTGATAGCTTTGTGGGAAAGATATCAGAACTTGCATCAAAAGCAGCATCCCTCGGAGAAGTCATAGAAGAATCAAAGATGGTGAAGAAGTTTCTTAAAGATCTTCCTAGAAAAACATTCATTCACATCGTAGCATCCCTTGAGCAAGTGCTAGATCTAAATACAACAGGGTTTGCGGACATAGTTGGGAGGATAAAGGCATACGAGGAGCGTGTGAATGAAGAAACCCTAGGAGATGAGCAAAGCAAACTCATGTGGGCAAACAATGAGCAGAGTGGTCATGAGAACTATGGAGAATCTCGAGGAAGAGAAAGAGGAAGAGGCCGCGGTGGTAGAGGCAGGGGTCGAGGAGGATATACTAGTCAAACCACAGGAGGAGAAGCAGGAGGACGTGATCAAAGGCAGAACAAAGAGAAAGACCGGTCCAATATAGTATGCTGGAGATGTGACAAGCCGGGTCACTATGTATCGTCCTGTCCCGAAAGACCAAAAGAGCATCAAGAGGCGAACCTAAACGATGCTGAAGAAGAAGACGCTCTTTATGTCCATGAGGTTGTGTTCTTGAATGAAGACAAAGTGTTTCCAAGAAACTATGCTATCAACAACAACGATACAAGCGTTTGGTATCTAGACAATGGAGCAAGCAATCACATGACAGGGAACAAAGATTAATTCTCAAGCTTAGATGCTAACATCAAAGGGAAAGTCAAGTTTGGTGATGGATCGTATGTTGATATTGTTGAGAAGGGTACGATTGTTTTTGTGGGCAAGACTGGAGAAAGAAGAGCACTCAAAGATATCTACTACATACCCGACCTGAAGCACAACAAAATAAGTCTTGGACAAGCAACCGAGAATGGGTGTGAAGTACACATGAAGGGAGATACTTTAACACTAAGAGACCCTCGCGGAAGGCTGCTTGTACAGGTCATAAGATCATCAAACCGGCTCTACAAGACACCAATGGAAATCAGCTTTCCTAAGTGTTTTCAGATACAACGTGAAGATCCTACATGGACTTGGCACGCTCGGCTGGGACATGTGAGTATTGGCGTGATGAATAACATGGTAGATGGAGAACTAGAGAGTTACTATGAAGCTGCAAGCTCAAAAGAATGGATTGACGCAATAGAAAGTGAGCTAGACTCTATCATAAGAAACAAGACTTGGGAGCATGTAGGCACGGAACAGAAGGTGAACATCCTCACTAAGGCATTAGCAAGGATCAAGTTCAGAGAAATGAGAAACCTCATCGGAGTTCAAGCGATCGAGTTTACCGGAGTTCAAGTTGGAATTAAGGGGGAGAATGTTGGATAATTCCAAAAAGGAAAAACGAAAAAGGAAATAAGGATTCAATAGATAGAAAAGGAAATCTTCTATTGTTGTTAAGAGAAAAGGAAATAGTAGTTTTCTATCTCTATTGTCTTTAGAAAAAGGAAAGAGTAGTTTCCTATTTCTATTATGATTAAGGGGTAGCTTAGTTTTATAAATATAGAGTCTATGGAGAGATGTTCTATAAGACTCAAGAGAGAGATAAGACTCAAGAAAGAGATTTAGTTTTGAGAAAATTTCTAAATCAATAAAGAAGAGTTGTTCTTTATACTTTTTTGTTTCTAAAGTCTACGACTTGAATTGGTACCAGAGCTTCAGGTTGAAAGAGATTGTTCTACTCAATTTATTCTAGTGGTAGCATATTATAGGCGTTTTGACGCGAATCCTCTACCGCATTCAATTCTTTTTTTTTTTTAATTCCAGAAATTGGATGAATTTGTTAACATAGGATATATGTTCATCAATCATTACGAGTACTCAAATTCCCACAAGTTTATATTAGACTAATACACTCTCATGTAGAAGAAGAGATGTTTTTCTAATGTAGTAGTCTTGTCTGACTGTATCAAGTGTAAACCTAAAAAAAATCCAGAATAACTTGGGTCAAACCAGATTTAGTCCTAAAAAATGTTAAACCATTAAATGTTGTTTCAAATCCGGTTCCAAATAATTTATAACTGGTTCAAAACCGGCATGACATATTAACAATCAGCTATGAAAGTTTAAAACCAAATAGAACTAATTATCCCGGAAATTTCTAACCTATAATCGGATTTAGTTCCAAAAACCGATTTTTTTTCTTAAATAAGTGACTTTCTTAAAAATATATATATAAAGATTCTACCGGACATCTTGAAGAAAAAAGATAAGATTCTAGTGTTTGCCAACAACAATTTATTGTGTATTCAAACCAAAAAAATTACGAAAATAAAAATAATATAGAAAGAAATAAATATTCATTTTTCTCCACAAAAACATTATCCCCACAGAGAGACACTAAGGTAAGGACAATCGGGCGACGTGGACGCACTGTAAGCCCGTCAACAGATTTCTTTCATATCTTTTAATCTCTTTAGTCTTTACTTCCACACCACAACACTTCTTCGCTGATCATTTCTCTCCTCCTCAGACGCAGCAAGCAGCACAACCACAGAACAAAAAATGGCTCAAACCATGCTGCTTACTTCCGGCGTCTCTGCGAACCAATTCTTGAGGAACAAGAGCCCTTTGGCTCAGCCCAAAGTTCATCATCTTTTCCTCTCCGGAAACTCTCCAGTTGCTCTACCATCTCGGAGACTATCATTGGTTCCTCTCGCTATCTTCAAACCCAAAACCAAAGCTGCTCCCAAGAAGGTAATCGCAGATCCTTTACTTGACAAACAAGAAACATCTGCTGTGTATGGATGATAATGTCAAGATTGTTTTATACATTTTAGGTTGAGAAGGTGAAGCCAAAGGTTGAAGATGGTATCTTCGGAACATCGGGTGGGATAGGTTTCACAAAGCAGAATGAGCTCTTCGTGGGTCGTGTCGCTATGATCGGTTTCGCCGTAAGTCCCTTCTCTTTTTCTGTGAGACACATTAACTTTTGTTACAAGGAAGAAGCTTTGAAATGAATGTTGAGTTTTATGGATAGGCATCGTTGCTGGGTGAGGCTGTGACGGGGAAAGGTATATTATCACAGCTGAATCTGGAGACAGGGATACCGATTTACGAAGCAGAGCCATTGCTTCTCTTCTTCATATTGTTCACGCTGTTGGGTGCCATTGGAGCTCTTGGAGACAGAGGAAAATTCGTCGACGATCCTCCCACCGGACTCGAGAAAGCCGTCATTCCTCCGGGCAAAAGCGTCCGATCTGCCCTTGGTCTCAAAGAACAAGGTCTTTCTCAAGATTTCCCTTATTGTCATTGTTGCAAATGCCATTGCTCTGAACAACTAATGCGTAGAATATAACCTGTTGGGTTTCTTTAGTAGTAAGAGAGACGACTTAGGGCAATGCCAGAAACTCGATTACTCTTAAACCAAAGATTCATATATTCTCTAGACTATTTGGTCACTATAGGTCTAGAATCTTGTGTCAGGGACTAAATATACACATGTTGGTCTCAAAGTAGTTTTAAGTAACATATAGTTCTAATCAAGAACGAAAAAATAAAGTATATAATTGAAGTAGCCTTAAATTAGTGTTTGAATCAAGTATAGAATCCGAATCTACTCAAATTTTTTTTTTTTTTTTGAATCTACTCTATGTTGATTTATCTTTATCCGAAGATACAAGGTGAGATTACTAAAATCTAGTCTAATCTATAAATGTTTGTTGCTTGGTTTTGTGAAGGTCCATTGTTTGGGTTCACCAAGGCAAACGAGTTGTTCGTTGGAAGATTGGCACAGTTGGGAATTGCATTTTCATTGATAGGAGAGATTATAACCGGAAAAGGAGCATTGGCTCAACTCAACATTGAGACCGGTATACCGATTCAAGATATCGAACCACTAGTCCTCTTAAATGTTGCTTTCTTCTTCTTTGCTGCCATTAATCCTGGCAATGGAAAATTCATCACTGATGATGGTGAAGAAAGCTAAACTCTTTATGTACTTAAAAGTTAGTAAATTGTGAGACCATCTTCATGTTGAGACAAAAGGAAATGGACAGCTTAAACTGTTGTAATACTTAAATCCTTTTGTTTTAACTTGGAAATTTTCTGATTATTAGTTTCTCCCTAGTTTCATTACACCTAGGTGAATAGGGTGATTGATATCATTTTAGCATCTTTTAACAGAAAAAATTGTGAGATTCGAAAAGATTCATCATGCAATATTGTAGAAAAATAAATAAGAAAGACTATCCTAAAGCCAAATCAACTAACAAGACAATTCATAAACAATGAAACATATTCGGATCCAATTTTGAAAGCCAATGGGCTTTGAAAAAATTGGAAAGAATGAAAAGAAATGGGCCGAGGCCCAAGTAATGTTGAAAATGAAAAAATGAGTGTTTGTCCTACTGAGAGCAAAAACACACTAGTATAAATATAAGAAGGCATTAGTCATGTTCAAATTGGTTAGCATTTATGGTGTGCATGGGAGAGATTAGACACAGCCAAGCCGGGCCGGGCGCGGGCCGTGTTGGTCGAATGGGCCGAAGGTTGTTGGGTCTATTTTTTTTGGCCAAATTTTGATTTCTGTTTTTGGTCCCAATCCTTAAACGAAAATTAAACATTTGAGCACAAAGAATATTGTGAAATAAATGTGAGAAATAAATTTTGGTCAAACCGATCAAAAAAATATCTCCCTCTCTTTATGGCCACAATCCCTCTCTCCGCGTAACGTTCATAATGTGACAAGATTTGCAGAGATACGCGGATCGCCAAAACCCTCACCTCTCCGACTATAAAAGAGAGCCTCGACTCTCATATTTTTTACTCACTTCTCACAGCAATAATCTCTCTCAAAAGTTCCATCAATTCCTCTCTAAAAAGTAAGTTTAGAGAGTTTATCGTAGTCTTTAGAGTTCGCGGATTACGTTTCTAGTGTCAAGAAACGATCTCGTATCGGTTGTATCTTGGGATTCAAAAATCGCATATTACCGTCACACTACGGGCGATTTATCGAGTTACAGAAAGAGATCATCTCGCCTCCGATATTCGGTTTTTCCAAAACGTTTTCAAAAGGTCTCGATTTTTGATCATTTTCCGTACTATCATTCTTCCATCTTATCGTTTATAATCAATTTTATTAATCGTATTTCTTAATTCGGTTTTGCGGTTCCTACAATTCGTAACAACAATTTTCTCCTTACACATTTTGAAAGCCTCGTGACAATCTCCACACATCTTCAAGTTGGTCATAATCCAAATCATTGATCCCGCAGGCAAACGAATCAATCAAAAGGCTAAACCCTAAAGATTAGTCCCTCACAATGCAATCTCACCATCTCCTCTTTAGCTTTCTCATCAACATTAACAAAAATCGATGAACTTGTGATCGTTATTACTTCCTATGTGTTATTTTCTCTAGATCCTTCATAAACCTCTCAATCTCACCGCTCTCATCACACGAAAAATCCTCAGAGTGAAAAACATTAACCAAATCCTTAATGTTTATACCACACACTGTTATTTTGCAATTAGCGTGTTAAACCAGTTAGCATATGTTAGAAAATATCAAGTCAAACCAGTTATCATATTATAAAATTATCAAGTTATCATATCATAACAATATGAAATACGAAAATATGAAAATCATCGTGTTAACACAATTATTATATAAAGAAAATATGACTTATTAATTAATTATCTTTGTTAACTTAACAAAGTTATACGAAATTATAGCGATAACCACTTAGCTAACTTTGTTATTGATTAACTTTCGCCATCACCACCATCAACATTACTAGCGTTGTCGTTATCATCATCACTATCGCCACTGTTAGCGTACCATCGTCCACCAGTGTTACAGTCACCATCGTCGCCACTTCCTGACTATTACAGTCATCATTGTCAGTAATTGTCACCACTAGCGTTGATGTTAACATTGTCACCATCGCCAACGCTACTGTCAAGAGTGTTACTTTCTTCTTCTTCTTCCTTCTCCTTCTTCTTTTTATTCTTCTTCATTCCTTTTCTTCAGATAACATCAGTATTGAGAAAAACAGAGATGTAATTAGTTTGGCAAGATAAGGGTAAAAGATGTTTTTGATAATCAACTTACCTTAATAAATAGTAACCTATGTGAGGGAACTGATTTTCATGTTATATATTGCCGTGTATTGCAATTTCTCTAATATGAATACTAAAATTATTAGGTTTGTTACCTACTGGTTACACGTCCCAAACACAAACAACTATCAAAGTCTCGAGTTTGAATCACATAGTTTTTATTTTGTGTAAGCTCCCTTAGTCTAGTTGTTGACAAATGGTTCATTAATGCTTCTACACCAGGAGGTACGGGTTCGAATTCCAGAAGATGCAATTTTTGCAGATTAATGAAAGCAAGCTTATAAGGAAATCTTCAACGTGGTTCATCGTGGTCATGGATCCTTGTGGAGCGGATAATGTTCGTGGTAAAATTGTCTTTGTCATTTTTCTCATAATTTTTATCAATGTTAAAAAAAAGAATACTAAAATTATCTCACAATATTTAAATATAAAAGTGATGTAGTCTCACCGCGTTTCCCCTAAATTTCTCTCCTCTCTCTCCTCCTCCATACAAACTTTTCTTCCGCCGCTTCCTGATCTTCGGCCAACGGCCGGTGGCTTTTAGCCTCTGCGTTGTGCCTCTCTAGTTTTATTTTCTGCTTTCTCTTTTCTTTATCTTTGGTCTTCCTTCTGCTGGATTGTCCCCTCTTTTTCCTTGGTTTCCTAGATACTTTTAGCTTTTGGTTTGCTTTGGTGGAGAGGTTTTAGTGACAAATCCTTGATCATTTCAAGTTTCTGTCTATAAATATTATGTAGATTTGTGTCTCTCCGGTGTTGTAGGTTTTGGAGGTCGTCGTGTAAGATATGTTCGCTCGAAGGTTCTAGATCTGTTTGGAGTTGTGCGGTTTCGATAGTGGTTGGACTTGTTCCATTTTGCTGTTTTTGTCAGGTGTTTCCTTGGCATTTTAATGGTGTAAAGCTCATTTCTAGTGCCGTCGTCTCATCCTCTTCGTCTTCTGGGTTCTCTGCTCTTGTCCGGGTCTTTTTGGTGGATGTTTATTCTAGATGCATGAACGATGTTTGTCTTGGTCTATTATTTGCTTTGGTTAGGCAGAATAATGTGGTTTCATGTCCCTTTGTCGGTTGGTTCGGGGTTGATTTCTTGTGGCTCACCATGTCTTTGTGACTGTGATTGTTGCAATATAATAAGAGTCTTCCCGACCTTCCTTTCGCCATTAGATTGGGCGAAGATTTTATTCTTGTTAAGCTTATTCTCTATTTCCGTTTTATCCGTCTATTTAAAGATTTAGATCTGAGTATTCATGTTTAATTTTCAGCGTAGTTTAGATCGGTTTTTTTCTGTAAGTCTTAGTTTCTCCATGATTAGGGTTTTCTCTTCTCGTGTTTGAGACTTTGTCTTTAGGGGTTTGGAACATGCCGGCATTTTGTATTCCAGAACCGAATCCTATTTGGTATTCAATCTCTGCATTATGCTATGAATGAAATTCAGTGAAAAAAGAGTGATGCAATCTCATCGAATCAATGGCTAGAAAGCCCCCAAATGTTGAGACAAAAGCTCAAATACCCCCGTTATGTTTGAACTTTTGTTTTTGATTTTGTTTTAAATCTAAAATGCGGTAAAGTCATTTAGGCCCTTGATACAGTTTGAATTTTACAGACCCAACCTTTTAATATCCACCCGATCCGAACTCATTTACTAAAACCCTAATTTTCTTCTTTCCTTCGACAACCGTTCATTCACCCTTAACGCCACAACTTGATTTTCTCTGAACCGTTCGAGCATTCATCGTTAGAGCATACAAACTGTTTTTCTTTCTTCTCGTTCCTTCATCGTTCTTCTCAACGATTTTGACATTTGAGCATTATCCGACATTCCAAGCGATGGGTGGACGATCTGTTCTTTCTCTATCAATTGCTTTATTGTCGTTTCTCAGCCTGATTCTCGCGATTTCTTGTCTAGGAGTTTCCTCTGTCGAAGATATTCGTCTAAAATCTGCATCTCTTTCGTTTTCAAGTGTCCATTAAGTCGCAATATCATGAATAGAGGATGATTTTGAAATCAGAATTAGTAAGGTTTTATTGGTATTATTGGTTTCAGATAAGAGATGCCGCCTCGGACGAATAATTTGAGAAATATGCTCAGAAGGAGTTCAAGTCTAAGAGAAGCAGGTTAGGAAACACCAACTCGAGAAACAGGTCCAGAAGGAAGCCCATAACTAACTCCAAACAACCAAGAGAGTGGAGAGGAAGATCCAGAAAAGAGTAGGTCAAATAGTGGTTCTGAAGAAGAAGAAGCTATGTCTTTAAAGGTAAGTATTTATTTCGATAAATTTGGTTTGGAGAAGTAGGAAAATAAGAGTTAGTGACTTGACTCATTTTGGAGAACTAGGTAAAGTTAGTATGGATGGGTTCGTATTGGAATATTCTTGGTAGGTTTTTCGATTAGAATACTGAACTAAGAATTCAAATTCTAATTTAGTAGTATTCTTGGGTTGAACTGAGATTTTTTTGGTTGAACTGAGTATTGGTATAACTAGTATTCTTAGATTGAACTTAATATTACTGGGTTTAAGTATTAACTAAATCTGTGTATGTATTTATTTTAAAAATTCATATGAGGATATGTAACATATGCATCCTCCTGAGATTTTATTCGAGAACACAAAGTTTATCAAGTATCCTAAGATACAATTGAAGTGTGAAGTGAAGAATGTGGTGACTGTGATAAATGAGCTAAAAGACGAAGACGAGTTAAAGTGGATCACAAGTTACCCTCAATTTCTTCAGTTTTTTCACATGCTTAAAGAACGAACCCGTATGCTTATGGGGATTTGGATGCTACATCTTCGCGCAATGAATAGTGAGGGAGGAAAAATAGTTTGGTTTGTGGTTAATGGTGTTCCCATCCAGTATTCCATTAGAGAGCATGCACTCGTATGTGGACTGGACTGCAATGAATACCCAGAGAAATATGAGAAATTGGGGAGTGATAGTGTATGGGAAAGACACTTTAAAAAGAAAAATACGATAGCTGTGCAAGATGTGAAAAACAAGTTGGTGACAATGAAGGTTTGTGGAGATCGTTTGAAGATGGCGGTCCTTTATTTTCTGTGCACCGTAATCAGAGAAATGACCAAGTATGATGGACCCATATATTGTTTTTTACTTATAATCGTCGATGATTTGGATGCGTGTAAATCTTTTCAGTGGGGACGATGTATATTTGATAAAGTTGTGGAGGCAATACATTGCATGCTGAAAAAAATGGAAGGTTCTGTGAAGGACTCAGCCTCCATTCCTAGATTCATAATTCCTTTGGAGGTTAAACTTGTTTAAGAGTATAATTGTATTTATTTTATGAAATAATATTTTATGATGTATTGTAACTCTATGTCTAGGTGCTGGCTTTTGAGTGTATTCAAAATATGAGGGTAAGACTGTGACACGGGCTGTCCTCGAATGTGTAAGAGGATATTCAAAGCTAGTGGTATGACCGGTTATCCATTAGAAGATATATATGATGCAGTTGGAACTTCTAAGGTTAGAATTAAGGTTGTTTGTAAATTTTGTTTCTTTTAAAATTATCCAATAGTTTTAGTGTAAATAGATTTATGTATATTGATAGGAAATTCAGAGTATTTTGGAACCAGACGTGGATGAGGAAGTTCTTTTGTCACTTATTGTAGATGAAGAGTAATATGATGTAGTGGAGGCAAAATTACTGAATGTTGAAACGAGCATCTAACTAAAGAGCATAAGTCAATATGGTGAAAATGCATATACGAGTTAGATGTGGCTGCAAGAGTTTTCCGCAAAAAGAAAGAGAAACACCAAGTTAAAAAGGTGGGTGAAGCCTCTAATCTGGATCCCTCTAATGCATTTTTGGAAAATCAACTGAAATAGTTTGAATGGAGGATGATGAATGCAATGTAAACAAGGTTTAATGAAGTGGATTGCAAGTTTCTTGTCATGGAAAAGTGGATTGACCGGGTGAAAAAAGCCAGAGTTCTTTGAAAATAAAGTTCAATGATATGAGAAAAAGAGTGGATGAAGAATTACACCCTGGAGTTGGCATCGATTTGGATTGAAACTTCAGTTTTCATATAAATGGAGAAGGAGAAGAAGAAAAAGAAGAAGAAGAAAAAAAAAGATGAAGAAGAAGAAAAAGAAGAAGAAAAAGAAGAAAATGAAGAAGAAGAAGAAGAATAAGCCGAAACAAGTGAAGCTGTTGAGGTTTTTCAGGACGCTCTTGAGGAACAAGAACCTTTTTAGGTGCAATAACTTCTTGAGGTGAAATATGAGAAGACTTCAAGACAGAAGAGGGAAATAAAAAATAATAATACAAGATTTCCCCTTTTACATCTGAGAAAATGAAGGGGAAAGGAATGGGAAGGAAGCGAGTAAAGAGGAAGACTTAGGAATAATGTTTTTATGTTTACGTTATCTAGGAAGGATGTTTATGTTGCGATACTTGTGGTTTTTGGATATTTTGAAGTTAAAGTTTTTGGATGGTTTTATTAGGTACACTTTAGTTCAGGGCATCCGACCCAGACCCGGCGGACCAGACCCGACCCGAATAAAGCGGTTTGGGTTGAGTTTGGTTCTTGCCAAAAAACCGAATGGTTTATGAGAAATTTTATATTGATATGGGTAAAACTCGATAACCGATCGATTACCTGAATAACCCAAACCAAATTTATGATTTATACCAACCTTTACCTAATACCTTTTAATTTTTATGTTATGTATTAATTATGATTTGTGACTTTAGGTCTTTGATGAATCTCGAATGTTTCTCAATCTCTTAAGATTTCATTTTGCAGAATCAAATATTTTTTCCCCCATTTACTAATCGCGAAGCCCCCAAATAGAAAAAATGGAAACCCTAATTGATTAATCATCTCCTAACTCTCCTCCATTGTCTCATCCTCTAGACATCTCCTCGAAAAATCAATCTCAGGTAAGAGATTTATTGCAACTTCTTCTCCTTCGTTCTCTGCGATTCTTCCACGATTCTTCCACTTTGTGAATTTAAATTTCAAAAATCTCTGTTCTTTCTGTTTGTTTCTCTGGGGTTTAGCATCGATGTTAGGGACAAAATAAATTGTTGTTCGTCATCAATGTCTTTGATGGGCGATCCCAATAACCAGGAGGTGGTGTTCATCAAGCTTTCTCTCTGGACTTAACCTAGGAAAGTGATTTCTCCTTCTTTCTCTACGATTCTTGCACGAATAATGACTAAGGTGTGTCATTGATGTCGCGATTCGCTGTATCTTATGTTTACTGAGTCGTGATGTCTGATAATGTGTCTTATGTCTATGTGTGATGAAATGAGATATATCAACCATTACCTTTTGAGTTTTGACATTAACCCACGACCGAACTAACCAAATGAATTATACTTTCCAGTCATGAGTTCCTCAAATTCTTGTACCTGTGCTAATCCTGAGTTTCTCATGAGATTCTATGTGGTTTGTTAGTTCGTATTTGTTAACAACTATATACTATAAATGTGTGACTTTATCTCTTGTGATATGTGTCTCTTTGTTTATTGATTCTGATGTGAACTGTCTATGTTCTGATGTGATTCGTAGATGGGTTCATCAACATCTCCAGAGAAGAATAATTCAGCAAACTGTGATGAAGGAATGGAACATGAAAGAGATGATGTAGGGTCTCCTAGTCAGGGAAGTAAAAGGAAAGGGAACCGGAGAAAAGGAAAGAAGAAGGTTTTTGTACCTGAAAGGTCTCATGTTTGGGATCACTATACGAAAACTGTGGAGAATAGGAAAAAATGCAAATGTCATTACTGTGGGAGAATAATGTGTTGTGCCACATCATCAGGAATTTCAAGTTTGAGTAAACATCTAAAAGCCTGTAAGTCTTACAAGGTATGGCAGGAAACTCAATCTCAAGATCAAGATGATGTAACAATCGCATTGGCAAAGGTTGATAAATCAGTTATTAAAGAAGCGACTAATGAGATGATAGTTTTGGCTGAATCGCCACTTGCATTCGTTGAAAGCTTACTTTGGAGACACTTTTGCAAAAAGATCAAGCTTCCCAAAGCATGTATCTCGGAGAACAGCCACTAAGGAGACTATGAAGATGTTTGTGAACCAGAAAACACACACGAGGAGGTTGATTAAAGAAAAAAAAGCAAAAGGTGTGTTTGACAACATACATCTGGGTTGCTCCAATTACTGCATCGAGCTACATGGTAATCACATCACACTTTGTTGACAGTAATTAGCGTTTAAGGAAGTTGATAATTGGACTTAAAAATATTCCAACCACTTTTTCAGTTCTTCATGAGTATTTAGCTGATTGGGGCATTGACAAAGTGTTTACTATCACCATAGACAATTCTACAGCCAACACGTCTACTTTGAAAATGTTTAAGGAGGGATTCAGATTAGTAGAAAATGATGCATTGGTGTTAGATGGTGAGTTTATGCATATGCGGTGCTGTGCTCATATCTTGAATTTAGTTGTCAAGGATGGATTGCAAGAGCTGAATAACAGTGTGGCTGCAATCTGGAATGCGGTTCATTATGTGAGAGCTTCTTCAACAAGGGTGAACTCGTTTGGTGTTCGGGTTGAGACAGGAAATATGACAAGAAACAGCTTGTCTTTAGATTGCAGAACTAGGTGTAATTTAACACATTTTATGCTAACAAGAGCTCTTAAATCGGGCAAGCATTTGAGGAGACTTTAGCTGAAGATAAGCTGTACAATGACCACTTTCTAGAGAAAGTGGAGGGAAAAAAGGATCAGACCATCAAATACCGATGATTGGGAAGGAATATAAATGTTAGTACGATATCTAGTGATATTTTACAATGCAACCTTAGTAGTTTCGGCTTCTAATTATGTGGGGTCTTACAAGTGCTACAATGAGATTGTGACTATCGAGAGAAACCTTATTCATCTTAGCAACTATCTTGATGAAGAGTTGATAAAAGGCAAAATATATGAGATAAGTTTGACAAGTATTGGGAGGGAGTAAAGGAAAACAATAGATTGTTGATCGTAGCTAGTGTGTTTGATCCTAGGAACAAAATGAATTTTGCAACTTGGTGTTTTGATACACAATATGGTAAATATAGTGCAGATCAAAAGGGATGTCTGATTCAATCATTGAGGTTAGGAAAAATCTGTTTTAAGAGTATAGCAATCGTGTGAAAGTGCCATCATCTCAGTTGACTGCATCTAGCTCTTATAGTGAGCAATAACCACAAGAGCCTCTGTAAGATTCAATGGAATTAGATAGTGATAACGATTATGAAAGAATGGACAATCTCTATCAAGTGATGGTAAACGAAATGGGTCATGAAAATCCAAGCACTAAGTTGGAAATATATTAGGTACAGAGTATGATGTCTTGAATTCATGGAAGGTCAATAGTTTGAAGTTCCATGTTTTGTCGAAAGTTGGTAGGGATATACTTGCAATGCAATTGTTTTCTATTGCATCTGAATCGGCATTTAGTACTAGTGACCGAGTTTTAAGCCCATCAAGGAGTTGTTTGACTCACCATATGATTGAAGTGTTAACGTGCATAGAGCAGTGGATGACGTGTGAACTTCACTTCATTTAAAAGGGACTGATTACCATACAACAATTGCTTGGCGATATTGAAGTGCAAGATGAACTTGAAAAAAGTAAGTACTCATCTTTAAATCTCTTTTCAAATATAATTTGTATTTCTCACTTTTGACTTTATGTTTTTCAAATTTCATTAGAGAATGGGTCTGGATGAGTGATGACTTAGGTGACTCCATCTCGGCTAACAAGGTATCATTTCTTGATGCTTGTATTTGATGAGATTATGACTCATTTCTAAATTCGGGAATATGATGAGAGTAGAACACATTCTCGACTAAAATTGATTACTTGATGCTTGTGTGATCCTTTAGTATTTGAACTTATATGACTTAGGATTTATCTGATTTCTGGATTTGATGCTTGTATGATCCCTTAGTACGTATAATAATTCACTGGATTTGATCATTTTTTATTGGTAAAAAACCGTTTATGACTTGATGACTTGATGAATCGATGATGACTTGATGGTTTGATGATGTTTTGATGCTTGTTATTAACTTTTTATGCTAGGACATGAAGAGAAGCTAAGAGTTAACGAACCTGCAATGAGAGAGAAGATGCTTTGTGACTTTTGTCTTTGATTGAAACTTGAATGGTTATGTCATATTTTGTGTTATGTTTGTGTTTTTTCATGCCTTTAGAACTTGAATTTAACACTTATGTTCTCTTTTGTAAGTTTGCACAATTTGGGATTGAATGTATATTTTCAATCGTTTGTTTTTTACATTTGTTCTGTTTTTTAGTCGAATAGGGTAATACGGGTCCGAACCGGGACCAACCGGTTCTTTAATTTGTAATTCACTTGTTTTTGGGTCTTTCTCGGGTTTCAGATTATTAACAAAACCTGACCCGGCCCGAATACTATTTGAACCGAACCGACCCAAATTTTTTGCGGGTCTAAAATTGGTCATATATCTCTACCCGAACCCCGAACTAGCCGACTCGATCCGAGGACCCGAATGCGTAGGACTAGTACAACTTATGGGTTTGTAAAACTTGTCGGTTTATTAGGAACTAATGGTTTTATTAGATACTACTGGTTTTACTCTGTAAAACTTCTCAAATGCATACAAGTACACGATGCATTTAAAATAGGGAAATAGGAAGGACATATTACAGTCTTACAAAAGAAAGATAAGTTAAACTAAACACACATAAGTTCAAACGAGCCACTGATTCAGTTCAAACACACACATAAGTTAAACAAAGATTCTTCATCCGCATTGGTTCCAAGGTACTCCTTTAGTTTTAAAACTATAACCAACAACACCCACAAATAACTCTTTTAACTTTGCAATCTCTTCAACATTTTTTCAGTTGTATACGCATTGGCTCCAAGGTACATTTAAGGCATCGAAAGCTTCTTAGCTCCTCAATCTCGTTCCTTAAGAATCTTAGCTTCTCATCAACAGCTTCATCTCACCATTTATGAATGTGGTAGTCGCCATTCTTGATGCGTTATGCAGGAAGCGATTTGGAGTGAATAACACGAAACGTAACCGGATATATAGGAAGATCGGGATCACCACAACTCGTAAAGTCGAAGCACCGGAGCTGATAAAGAAACCCGTTGAGCTAACACCATACCTGGATAAAGTCGCCACCACGAGATGATAAAGACGCTCGGAAACCACCACCAATGACTCTCCCAAAATCAAAGGATAAAGGTAAAGATCTAAACATATCCAAAGGGGTCACAAAAGACTCTCCAAATTACTTGACAACTCTGTGTCTTTTTATTAATGCATAAGAGCCTCATTATATAGAGGAAATACAAGCATTGTGTCCATTGGACTTACAATAAATGTAGTCAAGACCGGAAATCAAAATACTAGAAAACTAGACTGAGTGTGGTAAAAACTAGGCAACAATAAATAAAGAAGACCAAGACCAAAGACTAAATGAGATGAATGACTCTTGAGCTGCATTTCCTTCCTTTGAGAGAATTTTGACTACGTAGACGAACTATATTGATGAACTATATAGCTGACGAATGTAGCTGATTATGTAGTTCGAATATATAGCTTCACAAGTCTGCCGTGAATTCTCAGAAGTCTGCTTTGTATTTTCAGAAGTCTGCCAAAAACACCATAGTGTAAGCCAGCCCATTCTGTTTCTCAACTTCTTGCGTATCCTCCTTGTCTTGCTCTCTTGCTCCCGCATCAGTCTCTCCGGGTTCGAAAGGATTTGTCCTCAAATCCAGCAACTCATCATCCTCAAAGTAAGGAGAAAGATCCCCCACGTTGAAAGTAGCTGAAACTCCATATTCACCTGGAAGTTCAAGTTTATAAGCATTTTCACCAAACTTCTCAAGTACCTTAAATGGACCATCCGAACTTGGCTTGAGCTTAGACTTGCGCCTGCTTGGAAACCTCTCTTTCCTCAGATGCAACCAGACAGTATCTCCTGGTTCAAATGACTTAACTCGGCGATTCTTGTTAGCCTTCTTCTTGTACTTCTCATTCGCCTTTTCAATCTCAGCACGAACACTCTCATGCAACTTCTTCATTGTCTTAACTCGTTCTGTTGCTTCATAGCTTACTTTAAACTCACAAGGCAATGGAATCAGATCAATAGGAGTAAGAGGATTCAAACCATACACTACCTCAAAAGGTGATCGTTTTGTAGTGTAACTCATCGATCTGTTGTAAGCAAACTCCGCCTGAGCCAACTTCAAATCCCATTCCTTCAAGTTTTTCTTAATCAATTCCCTCAAAAGCATAGTCAAAGTTCTGTTTGTTACCTCAGTTTGGCCATCTGTTTGTGGATGACAAGAAGTACTAAAGAGTAGCTTAGTACCAAGTAATTTCCACAAAGTCTTCCAAAAATAGCTCAGAAACTTTGAATCATGATCTGAAACAATGGTCTTTGGCACTCCATGAAGACGCACAACCTCCTTAAAACACAAATCAGCAACTTGACTTGCATCATCCGTCTTGTGGCAAGGAATAAAATGTGCCATCTTACTGAACCGATCGACCACAACCATGATAGAATCCTTTCCTCTCTGAGTTCTTGGCAATCCCACAATGAAATCCATACTTACATCATCCCAAGGCTGTGTAGGAACAAGCAAAGGAATGTAAAGTCCGGGTTGGAAATGACTTTTCATCCTTTGACAAGTTGCACACCTCTCCACTATAGTATGAACGTCTCTGCTCATCTTAGGCCAAAAGAAATGCTCCTGCAGCATATCCAACGTCTTATTGATCCTAAAATGTCCAGAAAGACCTCCACCATGAGCCTCACGAATCAATAACTCCCTTATAGAACTCTTAGGAACACACAGCTTGTTTCCTTTGAAAAGAAACCCATCCTGCAGCTGGTACTGATTTACAACGCCTTTCTTGCACTCATGATAGACTTGCGTGAAGTCTAGATCTCCATCATACAGTTCTTTCATCATCTCAAATCCCATAATTCTTGAATCAAGAATAGAGATTAAAGCATACCTCCTTGAGAGTGCATCAGCCACCACATTGATTTTTCCAGCTTTGTATTTCGACACAAATGAGAAAGATTGTAGAAACTCCACCCATTTAGCATGTCTACTGTTGAGCTTATGCGGGTTGTTGATGTACTTCAGGGCTTCATGATCAGAATGAAGAACAAACTGTCCTGGCCGCAAGTAATGTTTCCAATGATCAACAGCTCTCATAATCGCATAAAACTCTTTATCATAAGTTGAGTAGTTCTTTCTAGCTCCTGTGAGCTTCTCACTGAAATAAGCAATAGGACGTTGTCCCTGTACAAGAACAGCTCCTATTTCCACGCCACTTGCATCACACTCAACTTCAAACACTTGATTAAAATCAGGAAGCGCCAAAACAGGTGCTTCACACAACTTCTGCTTCACCATTTCAAAAGCCTTTTGTGCAGCCATACTCCAATCAAACTTATCCTTCTTCAAGCACTCAGTTATTGGAGCCATGATAGTACTGAAATTCTGTACAAACCGTCTATAAAAAGAAGCAAGACCATGAAAGCTTCTTACATCAGATTGTGTAGTTGGAATTGGCCAACTTCTCATAGCTTCCACTTTGCTTTCATCCACTGAAATTCCTTCCCCAGATACGATATATCCAAGAAACACAACACTAGAAGTGAAGAATGAACACTTCTCAGGCTTGGCATAGAGTTGGTTTCTGCGTAATACTTCAAAGACTTCTTGCAGGTGCTGTGAATGATCTGCTTCGTTCTTGCTATATACCAGAATATCATCGAAGTAAACTGGCACAAACTTTCCAATAAAGTTTCGTAGTACCTGATTCATCAGCCTCATGAAAGTACTGGGAGCATTAGATAAACCAAACTGCATGACCAGCCACTCAAACAAACCACCCTTTGTCTTGGATGCTGTTTTCCATTCATCCCCTTCTTTCATTCTGATTTGATGATATCCACTCCTTAGATAAATCTTCGAAAACACCTTTGATCCATTAAGCTCATCCAGCATGTCATCCAATCGTGGTATAGGATAACGATACTTGATAGTAATCTTGTTTATAGCTCAGCTATCCACACACATCCTCATCGAGCCATCTTTCTTGGAACAAGTAGAGCTGGAACAGAACAAGGACTCATGCTCTCTCTCACATAACCCCTTGCAATAAGCTCTTCTACTTGCCTCTGCAACTCCTTAGCTTCTTCTGTATTACATCTATAAGCTGGACGATTTGGTAGATGTGCACCAGGTAACAAATCAATTTGATGCTCAATACCCCTAACAAGAGGTAATCCAGGTGGTAAATCATCAGGAAACACATCACTGTAATTTCTCAGCAACTTCAGTAACAATGGATGTGTACTCATCTTTCCTGCTCCATCATTCTTCTCGACCACCAGTAGTGCAAAAACCTCTTTTCCCTCATCAAGCTTCCTCACAACACGTGATTCTCCCAAGAAAAGACTTTCCCTGCAGCTCTTTTCTTTCAATTGCTCTGTTTTGTGCAACAGAGTAGGAACTAATGGTGCCAGCGTGATATGCTTATTATCCTTATGAAAAGAATAAGTGTTCCTGTACCCATCATGCATAGCTCTCCTATCAAACTCCCAAGGCCTCCCAAGCAATAGATGACACGCATCCATTGGAATAACATCACAGAGAACCTCATCTTGATAGTTCTTCCCAACAGAGAATGAAATCAGAATTTGTTTAGATACCTGCAGCTTGCTGCCATCATTCAACCACTTCAGCTTGTATGGTTGCTTATGCTTCACAGTAGGCAAACTCAGCTTCTCCACAAGTGTACTAGACGCTACATTAGCGCAACTCCCACTATCAATAATCAGATTGCATACTTTCCCTTTTATGGTGCAACGAGTTTGAAAGATGTTCTCTCGCTGTGTTTCTTCTACAATAGGAACAGAATGCAATACCCTCTGAATCACCAACAATTCTCCATCATCAGGTTGTTCAACGATTCCTTCCTCTTCATTTTGAACCTTCTGATCAACTGCAGCTAATTCAAGAGAATCCTGATTCATCTATTCTTCTATCTCTTGAATCTCTTGAATTGTCATAACTCTGCGGTTAGGACATACAACTTGAAAATGACCAAATCCTTGACACTTAAAGCACTTCTTCTTCATATTAACTTCTGCAGGTGCTGCTGTAGTCTTTACTTCAATTTTCTTACTACTGCTGCTAGCATCACCTTTAAAATTCCCTCTTGGATTCAATGAAGAACCAGAAGTGTAAGTTCTGGTGTAAGGCTTCTTTCCCATCTTAACCTGCTTCTCCACCTTGATAGCAAGCTTCTTTATGTCATCAAGAGTCCATTATGTTTGCAACTCCACCTTAGATGCAATCTCCTCACATAGACCATGTACAAAACGCACAATAGTCCTCTCTTCAGGCTCCTGAACATCACAACGCAACTATAACAGATCAAACTCCCTTGTATACTCCTCAACAGTGCGTTTCTCTTGCTGCAAGTGTGTAAGCTTTAGGTACAAATCTTGCTTATAGTCATCTGGTAAAAATCTCCTCTTCATAAGTCTCTGTAGGTTCTCCCAAGACCTGACACGAGTCTTGCCTTCTCTAGTACGTCTAGACTTAAGAGTATCCCACCAAAGACTAGCATATCCTTTCAGCCTCAAAGTAGCTACCTTAAACTTCTTCTCATCGTTATAGGTATTATACTCAAACGCCCTCTCCATGGATCTTAACCAATCTAGAAAGTCATCTGGATTCAGATTACCTTAAAAATCAGGAAAATCCACTTTGAATTCTTCTTCACGACGATGCTGCTGCTGTTGTGGACGGTTGTCTCTTCTCCTTTCACCACGTTCTTCACGATCAGAATCAGAACCATGAGAAGAACCTCTGCTGCCGTCACTAGATGCTTCATCTGCCTCAACCCTTCGTATTCTAAGCTGATCTTGTGCATCTCTTCGATTAACAGCCACAACCATCTCCTGCATCTGTTGTCGTAGCTCTGCCATCTCTCTGCCAATACGCTCAACATAGGCTTGATCAAGAGTCAATCCTCTGGGTAGATCCATCGCAATGATTATCAAGAGGATAAACGAAATACTTCACTCCAGCAACCTGGATTTGCTCTTCTTCACTCCAGCAACCTGGATTTGCTCTGATACCACTTTGATGCGTTATGCAGGAAGCGATTTGGAGTGAATAGCACGAAACGTAACCGGATAGATAGGAAGATCGGGATCACCACAACTCGTAAAGCCGAAGCACCGGAGCTGATAAAGAAACCCGTTGAGCTAACACCACACCTGGATAAAGTCGCCGCCACCAGATGATAAAGACGCTCGGAAACCACCACCAATGACTCTTCCAAAATCAAAGGATAAAGGTAAATGATCAACATATCAAAAGGGGTCACAAAAGACTCACCAAATTCTTGACAACTCTGTGTGTTTTTATTAATGCATAAGAGCCTCATTATATAGAGGAAATACAAGCATTGTGTCCATTGGACTTACAATAAATGTAGTCAAGACCGGAAATCAAAATACTAGAAAACTAGACTGAATGTGGTAAAAACTAGGCAACAATAAATAAGGAAGACCAAGACCAAAGACTAAATGAGATGAATGACTCTTGAGCTGCATTTCCTTCTTTTGACAGAATCTTGACTACGTAGACGAACTATATTGATGAACTATATAGCTGACGAATGTAGCTGATTATGTAGTTCGAATATATAGCTTCACAAGTCTGCCGTGAATTCTCAGAAGTCTGCTTTGTATTTTCAGAAGTCTGCCAAAAACACCATAGTGTAAGCCAGCCCATTCCGTTTCTCAACTTCTTGCGTATCCTCCTTGTCTTGCTCTCTTGCTCCCGTATCAATTCTGCACATAAAGACACCCTTTGGCTCCAAGATACATCACTAGTGTCATTAAATTTTTGAAAGCGACCTCACCTCACGTAGCTTGCATGTAAAGTATATGCGCCCTGAGTCGGCTTCTGTGTAAGAAGTCTCCTCGGTGATTCCGCCACCACATGAACAACGCCTTGGAATGCCAAATTCACTATCGCTTATGGAAAAAGTCTGTCGTAATTCTCCTTGTTCCTATTGTCTTCTTTCTAGCTCAGTGGATCCATAATCACTATAACAAGAACGCAATACCAACTATTACTAAATGTTAATCCCATAAAATTATCAAACTCTAAATTGCAAATTAGCACTAAGAAATCAAGAACCATAGACTTACAAATACTACTTAAAAATCAACAAACCTAGATTTACCTTTCTCGACATTGCCTCGAAATTGAAGACACAAATCAAACCCAGAAGGATTTGAATGGATTTCTGCCGATTAAAACAACGGAGATCCTCCGCCGCAAAAGTCGGCTCCGCTGGTAATTTTGCAAAGAAAATAAAAATGAAAAAATTGGGGAGAGGAGAGAGGAGAGGCTTGACTTGGCAGATTTGACTGGATTTAAATTTTTTTTAATTTAAAAAAAAAAAAATCATCCGCCACAAAAGTCAAAAATTTGGCAGATTTATAATTAAAAAATACATTTTTTATGAACATAGTTGTGCATAAGTGTTCGGTTGTACGAATATCCTAATAGTTGTACTTTATGGCTTTTTGCGTATTTGTAGTTCAACCATGGTTAAAAAAATTGTTGTTTTAGTTGTACACTAGCGTTCCCACTTTGAATTAGCATTTAGAACATTTTCAAAGTAAATTTTCTGCAAATACATATTTTGCCACTTTTTCATCGTTAGTGGTTAACATTAACAAACTCTTCCTGAGTTTGATGTGAAAACAACAATATGTTTGACCAATATGAAAAAATAATTTTATCCTTATTTTTAATCGTTTTCTTTGAGTCTAATATGATCCAACAATCCTTAAGTTGACGATTTTTGTTACGTTTCTTATTATTTTCTCATTTTACATTCCTCAATTATGGACAGACTCACATACACACATTATTACCAATGATACCAGTATTACCCTGAATGCAAAATCAACATACACAGATTCACACACAAACTATTATGTATTAAATGTACAAATTCAAACATGATAGTTGTCAAATCATATTGATATCCTCGATTACAAGTAATACCAGTTATACCTTCCTACACAGTAATACCAACATTACTCAGAATACAAAATCCACCTAGTATTGACAACTTTCTTAATTTTACAGAATGCAAAATAGACAAATCAAACAGTACCAGTATTGCTGAATAACCATCTTTCCAATCTTCGCCTAAGGACCCTTTTATTTTTCGTCCTTGGACGCCGTTCTCTAGACGATGGAAACCTTCTTAATTGCTTTTTCTGCTTTGTGATGTAATTTGAAGGTATCTGGCACTAAATAAATGGTCTTGTCATATGCCCACATCTCCACCCGATAATATTTTGAACAGACATCATGGAAACAGATATCTCATCCTCTATCTCCACTCTTCCATAATTATATGAGAGCGGCTGCTGCGTGCACACAAAGATATTTGTCAATATCAAAATACATGCAACTACAACCTCTCCTAACCAACAACACCACATATTGTTTGCCATCACTTCCATTGTCAGTGTAATCAAGCTCATAACTATTTAGCTCCGTCGAGGTTAAGACAAACGTATCCTTACATGTACTGTGCACTAAGTTCTCCACAAAAGGCACCAATTGATGCTCGCCCGATCCACAAACATAGTCATTCCTATGCTCGTTAAACCATTTAGAAATTTTTGTAATAATGACATCACTCAAGTGTAATAAGGAGTACTTCCTTTCCCCTTTAAAATGATTTTCAAAGATTCCGTACAAATGCTTGTGTATATGTTGTACCTTTCTCCTGAAAAATAACACCTTGTCCATTTTGTCACATCAATTGTTTCATCCAGATACTTCTCCTAAACGAAGAACTCAGCCTCTGTATAAATCTGACTGCACTTCCTGGATTTTTTTGCAGCTACGTCTTTGTTGACCTAGTAAACATGACCTCTCACATTTTGGAACAAATGCCATATACAATACCCATGATGCGTGGCTTGATGAGACTTGAATTTCTATCACTAATAACTACCAATATAGAAGAGTCTGGTACAACGGTTTTGAGCATCTAAAAAAACAGTCCAACTTGCATCATTCTCACCATCGAGTACATCAAACGTATGGGATAAAGGTGACGATTAAGATTATGAGCTGTGAAAAAAATTAGGACACCTCCATATCCATTCTACAAAAAAGTTGCATCCACGATTATCACTTGCTTCATGACTTGAAACCTTTCAATGCTAGCTCTCAAAGCGATGAATAAGTACTTGAATTTATTTCCTTAATTCAATTTCACTCTATTATTGTAACATGGTTGACCTTCTCTAACATGTACAAGTAACAATACAACATCTTATAAATTTCTTATGGACTACCACACACATCACTAACAACTTGTTTTTTCCCTCTCAACGCGGTAGAATATGACACTTTCACACCAAGTTTATCCTAAACCAGAGAGATGAGACTTTTAAGGGATTGGGTGACCATTTGTCCTGGATAATCATCATTCAGAAAGATGCAACTAATCATGGTGTGCCTTATATTTTTTACTTGCTTGTACTCGCACTAGTCCGAGAGCATGTATGCATCTTTGTGTACACTCTAACCAAAAAACATTCTGATTTTGCAACCTTTGCAGCTCGTAAATGCCATTTATAACTTCCTTTCCGATATTTTAACACTAACCTCTTATTATCTGACTTGATTAGAGCAAAATCAAAAATATTCTGAAATGCAGCTCTATCCATCAAATCTTGAACTGCCTTCTTATTCAAAATTCCTCACGAATTTCCATACTCATACCGTCTTCCCATGCCTCAAACTGACTATCTTGTACATCATGTGGAAGCTCAACATATTCATCATGCATAGCCGAGCTAGCCTCTCTACTAACATCATTCTCTCTAGTAACATCATCCTCCATTCCCCCCATGATGTTGTTCATTGCCTACGGAAAGAGTAATGGCACAACAATTAGCAATAATTTCATCATCCCATTGATGCAACTCGTCATAGTTCACACCATAAGAACTTCCTCAGACCACCCTTAAAAGTTGCTCGCAACACTGATCTATATCCGAGACTTTAATCACCTCAACATGCAAAACATATCCATGGTGGTTGTAAAAACATAAACATCCTCATCATCCACAATATATGTAAGTATCCGAGGTCCAATTAACAGTGGAATGAAACTCAATTTCAATTTCACCGCACTTTCATCTATCTCAACCTTCTTCAATATTTTAACTTCTAACATTGACAAAGTTATCTCCTCCAAAGATATCCTAAACGATAAACAGTAAATGCGACATTCGTAATTAAAATGTATGTTTACGTTTTCTGTCATTGTTTATTGGGAAATGAATAAGAAACTCAATTAAAAAAATAGATTAAATAGAATAATTTCACTAATACAAGTTCTACTAGTTATATTTTTCTTTCTTAGTATAACCAGTTGTACAAAATTGTCCTATCATTGTAATTCAAATTGAATGCCGCCTGAATTTTTTCTAATTTACTTACGATTCACTACGATTCAACCACAACAATATATTCATTACCAATCCAGAGTCCTAATGGACCCCTAAAGCATGCTTAAAACCCCAAGGTGCACACAAAATCAAATTCAATCAAATTGCAAATGCAAAACTCTAAATGATTTGAATCACTCAAATGATTGCTACTAATATACATAAGGCAAAAATATATTTAATGTTATATTTTTTTATAATTTTTCTCTTAATACTTTAAATGATTTAGGTTTTCAAAGTTAAAAGTATATTAATGTTCATTATATAAATTAAAATTTGTTCAAAATTTTAATATCATACACATGTCGAAATTGTACTTATCGTACATTTTATATACAATTTTTTCTTTGGTAACTATTTCTTTTAGTACTACCAAATATTATCATATTTTACTATTACTTTTTTTTTTTTTAAATTACCATTAAAGTTTTTTTCTAATGAAAAAAAATATTTCTTGTTGAGTTATTATTTGAACAAAGTTAATTGGAGAATAAATAAATATCAAATTTCCTATACAACTTGATAAGTTATTTCAGTTTCTCAAAACTCTAGATAAACTAAGTTATATGAAATTTTTGATGTATATGTATTATTCAATCTACTTTCTAGACAGAAAGTTTCATTATCACATCGTATCCATATCAACTTTTACAATCCAAAGTGCATTTAATTTGATGATGACTATTTATATTTTAATGTTATTATAGACAAAAATAGAGGGATTTTCACTTTAAATTTATAGTTGAGTTGTTGATACTTGATACATCTGAATTTGAGGTGTTTTTGTTTTAAATTTATAGTTAAGGGATTTGTTCTCGATTCATCTGAACTTAAGGGGTTTCTTTGTTAAAACCCCTTTTTCTTTTTGCAATTGATATTTTTTAATCAAATTTTTATTTTTCAACAATTATGTCTTTTTATCGTAAACTAGATTAGGACCCGCGTTTACACGGGTTTGTAATAACAAAATTTTAAGGCCGTAAATTATGATTTAAAAAAAAATAGAAAATAAAATCGGATCACTACTTTAAAAAATATATATATTAAAAACACAAAATCGAAACATAAGAGTTGTTTATTTATTTTAATTCTCATATGTTTTCAATTAAAATATTCAAAACACAGAATCTTCTGCGGATCCTAAGCAACATTAACCATACTTCTTTTGTAGTTCACACACTTTATCAACTATCTTTTTTTCTGTTCTGCTTCAGTAAAAATTTGGGTAAACAATTCGAGTCATTCGAGTATGTTAACGATCTCCCTATTAACTCTCTCTAAACAAACAAAGTCTTTTTTTTTTCTCTTCATAGTCATCTCCCGTATATGATCTCTCTACTCTTTATCATAGTTAATCTTATTAGAAATATATCTTAGTTAATCTTAGTTACTTTTTTTTTCGTTAAATTCTAATATAACTTTTTTTTTTCGGGGTTATGATTATGGGATATCGATCGAAAATCATTGCGTATCCGGATGGAAATTAATGACAATCCACAGCGTTGGAGATTTAGGGATCGGTCTATGGAAGGTATTTCGATCCCGATCTTCCTTCTGCAATCCAATCTTATGGCATAAGATTAGGATCAGAGAATTTCAATTATCGGTAGAAGTTTATTCGGGAATCGGATATTTAAGGTGCTGGATATCTTCTGTTGCCTTTACACAAAAAGTCGATGGGATTTGTTATTGCTTGATTGATTTTGAGGAATTATTACAAACAGTTGGGGGATTTTTCTTTTCGGAAAGAGTATATTTGATGGGTAATTGTGGTGATGGGGATGTTATGATTAAGGAAAATAAAATGTTTGATGCGATCTATATCTATAATATGCAAAGGATGCGATTGATTATGAGAGATCTTTTTACAGGAATAAAAGGTGGACAAAGGAGATGAATACATCATCGCCTCTCATCACAATTCCTTGAGTTTCATTTTCTGGCGATTTACAACTTCCTCTCCGACAAGATGTCACAGAGCTCATCACTTAAAATGGGTGATTCGGGGAAAAAGAAGGAGGCTATGGTGCACAGTATGAAAATTCAGATACCAAGGTTTGACAACTCCCAGCCTATTGAAAGTTACTCGAAGACCTTAATTGGAAGGTGTATGAATCCGGCGAAGCAAGACATGAAGTTCTTGCTTAGTATGCTTCCTCGCATTTGGAAGGTTGAAGAAAGAGTGGCAGGGGCAGACTTGGGGCTCGGTTGGTTTCAGTTTAATTTCGACAACGAAGAAGATATCATTGAATTGCTTAAGATGGAGCCATTTCACTTCGATTTCTGGATGCTATCGGTCGTACGGTGGGAACCAATTGTTGATGACAAGTATCCATCGGCGATCACTTTTTGGGTCCGTGTCATGGGTATCCCATTACACTTCTGGGCTGAGCCCACGTTCCTGGGTATTGGTGCGGCTTTGGGGGGATGAAAGGAGGTTGATCTGGACAACGGCAAGATTAGAGTGGTTATTGATGGATACAAGCCTCTGGTTTTCAAGACTAATGTGGAGTTCCATAGTGGTGAAGAAACGGTGGTGCACCTGAGCTATGACCGACTCTTTGGGGTTTGCAAGATTTGTGGCAGCCTTTGTCATGAAGAGTTTTTATGTCCTCATGGTCTGGAACAACAAGGAACTGGCAGGGACAGAGAGACTCAGTCCAATGTGGACAGGCGAGATGTTGGAAAGGAGACGGAGATGATGAGTTACCGAGGTGCTTTAATGGGCAAAGGTAAACAAACAAAGACACGTGAAGATGGCGGGAAGATGAAACAACATACACGCAATGGGCAGAGGCAACAGAAGAAGCGTTATGGAGAGGGATGAACAAGGTCTCACAGAATCTCGGGTTATAGGCCACCGGCAGAGATACGCAGGCTTGAGGATGTCCACAACCGTGGACCTTACCCAATGGGTAGGAGACAGGAACGTAGGCAAACTGGACAGAAGCTCTTATCGGGGAATGAAGAACTTCACAGGAACGGTTTGGAGAAAGGAATGGCTTCGGTTCATCCCTCATCAAGCAAAGCTAAGAAAGGTATTGACTTTGAAACTGCTGGTTCTACCATGGATGATGCTGGAAACAGCAAGTTGGATTGTACTGTCGAAGAGATGGCAATTGAGACCATCAATGGAGTTCAAGAGATGGACCATTTGGAGTTGGCCAATCTGTTTTTGCTTCAGACCGAAGAGGCGAATGAAGAGATGGAACTTGATGATAAGCTGTTGGGGGAAAATGATCCTCCCACGCTTGAGGCAACCGTGGTTGCTGTCTCGGGGGATACACTGGGTAATAAGGAGAAACAGGAAGGTATTGTGATCACAGAGAAGGAAAGTGATATCGTGGAACAGCTAGGCATGGTCATTGGGGAGGATGAGAATGAAGTTGGGGCTGGTGGAGGCAAACCTCCTCGGGTTCACAAGAAATTGGAGAAGAAACATATTGTCCGGAAAAACTTGTTTACTGCGCTCGCGGGAGGTGGCGGAGGAACTTGCAAAAAACGTTTGGTGCAAACTCTTATTTCACCGAGGAAGAAAGTCGAGGTTCGGAAGGAGGATAACATTCACACGGAGAATGCTAAGGGAGTCGCAAACCCGGAGCCAGATTTGGGTAAGCCAAACGACATTAATATATGAGGATCCTTAGTTGGAATTGCCAGGGATTAGGGAATCGGTATACAATAAGCTATCTTCGGGAGGTTTGGAAGAAATTTAAACCAGAGTTTCTTTTTCTTTCAGAAACCAAGAATTGTTTTTCGTTTGTTCAATAATTTTAGTTGCATTTTGGTTATAATAAGTTGTACACGGTTGAGCCGTGCGGATCAAGTGGTGGTCTTGCATTATTTTATAATGATTATTTTGATGTTAAAGTTTTATATGCGAGCAAACGTATCATTGATATTGAGGCAAACTATGAAGGAAAATTAATTTATTTATCTTTTATTTATGGGGATCCAATCCAAAAATTACGGAATCATTTTTGGGAACGACTTACACGAATTGGATTAAATAGAATGGAACCATGGTTTTTGATTGGGGATTTTAATGAGTTAACAGGTAATCATGAAAAACAAGGTGGGACTGTGCGATCAGCGGCTACCTTTCTGGATTTTAACGGAATGATTAATAACTGTGGTTTATTGGATTTTCAAAACAAAGGAAACAAATTATCTTGGCGAGGCAGAAGAAGTGGACAAACAGTGCGATGTAGATTGGATAGGGCCCTAGCTACAGAAGATTTGCATGAAATGCTCCACATTCCTTTGTAGAATATTTACGGATGATTGGATCGGATCATAGACCGATAGTGGCAACTATTGAAAAAAGAATCTTAAAGCGACGGAAGCAATTTCGTTTTGATAAGAGATGGATTGGACAAGAGGGACTTATGGAATCGATTATTAGTGGATGGCACCAAACCAATGAAGGGGAAATAACCTCGTTGGTTGATAGAATTGGTAACTTAGGCACGAAATCTCTAGATGGAGTAAGGAAAATCAGCCGTATGGGAGAGATAAAATAACAAATCTTCAAGAAATTCTCGAAGAAATACAGTGTGATGATTCTTGGACCCAGGAAGAATTAAATGAAGTCACACAAAAACTTCAACAAGCTTATATAGATGAGGAACAATTCTGGCAACAGAAAAGTCGGAACTTATGGCATAAATGTGGGGATCTAAATACTAATTTCTACCATTCTACAACAAAGCAACGTAGAATTATTAACAGTATGGTTGGGATGCATAATAAAGAGGGGATCTGGGTGGTGGGGGATAATAAAGTGAAGAAAATAGCAGTAGATTTATTTACATCCTCAAACCCCACGGTTTTTGAGGAGGCTCTAAGGGAGATTACGCCGAAGGTAACTTACATAGATAATGAGGCTCTAACAAAAGCGGCATCGGAGGAGGAAGTAAGAAGTGCTTTATTTATGATGCATCCGGAAAAAGCGCCAGGGCCGGATGGAATGACAGCCATATTTTTCCAACGCTCCTGGCATATAATTAAAACAGAGGTGGTACAAATGGTAAATAATTTTTTCACATCGGGAGTGTTTGACCAGAGACTTAATATGAACAACATATGTCTCATTCCAAAATCAAAGAGGACTACAAAGATGACAGAATTACGACCGATAAGTTTGTGCAACGTAGGGTATAAAATTATTTCTAAAGTATTGTGCCAACGACTAAGACATTTGCTACCACGGCTTATCTCAGAAACACAAACTGCCTTTGTGCAAGGCAGACTTATTTCGGATAATATTCTGATTGCCCAGGAAATATTTCACGGTTTACGCACAAATAAATCATGTAAATGTGAGTATATGGGGGTTAAAACGGATATGAGCAAGGCGTTCATTGAGCATTTGTTACGAAAGATGGGTTTTTCAGAAAAATGGATTTTGTGGATGATGGGGTGCATCACGACGGTCCAATATAAGGTTTTGATTAATGGTCAACCAAGGGGTAATATTAAACCCAAACATGGTTTACGTCAAAGAGATCCTTTATCGCCATATCTTTTTATTCTCTGTACGGAAGTCCTTATCGCAAACATGGGGAAAGCTGAGAGATCAAAACATATTGCAGGGCTAAAGATAGCAAGGGCAAGTCCAACGATATCCCATATGTTATTTGCAGATGATAGTCTGTTTTTCTGTAAAGCAAATAAGGAGGAAGCTCAGATTTTGCTCAGTATACTAAAACAATATGAATCAGTCTGAGGCCAACAAATTAATTTTTCGAAATCATCCATCCAATTTGGACATACAGTGGACCAGGCAAATAAATATGTAGTTCACGAGACTTTGAGGATAATGAATATCGGTGGTATGGGACATACTTGGGGATTCCAGAGAGTATGGGTGGGGGCAAAAACAAAAAAATTCAATTTTTTTTATTGAACGACAGCAAAAACGGGTAAATGGATGGACTTCAAGATTATTATCTAAAGGGGGCAAAGAGGTACTAATTAAATCAGTGGCCACTGCTATGACAACATATGCAATGTCGTGTTTCCGGTTGCCAAAAACTATTACAGCGAAGCTTGCTAGTACGGTGGCGCATTTCTGGTGGAGTACAAACGACCAAGCAAAAGGGATGCACTGGATGGCATGGAGGAATTTGTGTAAACACAAATCAGAGGGCGGAATGGGTTTCCGAGCTATAGAAGATTTCAATACGGCTTTATTAGCAAAGCTGCTTTGGCGGCTTATAGATTATCTGGAGTCATTATTTGCAAAGGTGTTCAAAGGGCGCTATTTTAGGAATGGAGGGCCTTTGGATCCTATTCTCTCTTACTCTCCATCTTATGGGTGGAGAAGTATAATTTATGCTCGATCTCTGGTACAAAAAGGGCTTATTAAAAGAGTTGGATCAGGTACTTCCATATCTGTATGGAATGACCCCTGGATACCGACATCTCGCCCGAGATCAGCAATAGCCAACAGATATAATATGTATCCTGCGCTAACAGTCAATCAATTGATTGACCCTCTATCCTCAACGTGGAACTTGCCACTAATTCGGCAGCTGATTGACGAAGCGGATATACTGCTAATTTTAGGTATTCCAACAACTAGGGAGATAAGACTAGACATCTCGATCTGGCACTATACAAGGTCTGGAAGATATACGGTAAAGTCTGGATATAATCTCGAGCAGGAATATCCCTCCAATGATGATACACAGAGATTCTTTGGACCAGATGTGAGTACTCTACAAGGATAAGCTTGGAAAGTAAAATGCTCGCCTAAGATCAAATATTTCTTATGGCAAATAATATCAGGTTGTATCTCGGTTATGGATATATATATTAAAAACACAAAATCGAAACATAAGAGTTGTTTATTTATTTTAATTCTCATATGTTTTCAATTAAAATATTCAAAACACGGAATCTTCTGCGGATCCTAAGCAACATTAACCACACTTCTTTTGTAGTTCACACACTTTATCAACTATCTTTTTCTGTTCTGCTTCAGTAAAAATTAGGGTATGCAATTCGAGTCATTCGAGTATGTTAACGATCTCCCTATTATCTCTCTCCAAACAAACAAAGTGTTTTTTTCTCTTCATAGTCATCTCCCGTATATGATCTCTCTACTCTTTATCATAGTTAATCTTATTAGAAATATATCTTAGTTAATCTTTTTTTTTTTCTTAAATTCTAATAGATCTTTTTCATAATTAATATAAATTCTAATATTTTATCGAGACACGTGTCAGAATATTGAAATATATCATAGTTAATTTTATTTACTTTTTTTTATTTTCCTTTTCTTAAATTCTAAAAGATATTTTTTATAGTTAATATAAATTAATATTTTATCGGAACACGTGTCAAAATCTGAATCGAATGAAGCGACACGTGTCGCGATCAAGTTAATTAGCAATCTTATTTACTTTATTTTTATTTTCCTTTTCTTAGATTGAAATAGATAATTTTTATTTTCGTTTTTTAAATTGAAATAGGTATTGTTTTAATTTCTTTTTTAGATATATATTAATGACACGTGTCAAAATCCTATCGATTAACTTGACATGTGTCGCGATCATGTTAAGTAGTAACTTTGACGCATTCTACTTTATATAATAAGTTATTATTATTTCCTTTGTTAAATTCAGATTCTATCGTTATAACCAATAAAATATCAATCTATAGTCTTGTATTTACTTATTTGATTCAAGTAACTTCATTTTTTTTTTAATTTTCTATTTTCTATTAATCATAAGCCGTAATCTCAAAACTCGGCCGAATTGCCGTATAATCGCTTACCGGAGATGCACCGTGGCGATTTTAACTAGTTCGGGTAAGAAATCGTTTTTTGATAAATCGGTATATAGTCGTTAAAAATCATTAAAAATCGTTAAAAATCATTAAAACCCGAACAAAAATCCAAATTTATGTCTTATAAAAATTGTGAAAAAGTTGTTGACTAAGGTAAGAGAACAGTCACGAGGAAGATGAAGACATTAGGGTTTATTACAAGGTTTTAAATATTTTACCCTTTGTTTAAAAATTAAAATAACCCTTTAAAAGATGAAGGGACTACTCACGTGTTTCACTAACCTTAAAAGATATTTTATATTTGCATGTATTATTTTTAAAAAATATTTATTAATATGAGTAATATAGTATTAATCATATTAGAACCTGAGGCAAATGCTTTTTTGATTACATATAAGGCACAACTCTGCATGGACGACATGCCTTTGAAACACAAGCTTGTACGAGATGGATATGATCTCATCTCTCTTATAACTTAGCCAGCCCAGATATGAGTTTTGTTTTTCCATCTTTCTTTTTATCAAAAACCTTTTCTAAGAAGATCATCTTTTGGTGCGTAATATCCTTGAGAAACCTGATCACTCTCTGGTGCTTAGTATCCTTAGAGTATTCAGTTTGTATACAAGAGCCATCTGCATCTCTTGTATGCTTTCGCCTTTCACTCTATCCCCAAATTTCACCAAAACCGTTTCAACTTCAAGTAATCCGCGACAATCCTTCATCTCATCGGATCATCTGGTGTATAAGTTAGCTTGTGAGGTTAAGATCATTAGAGGGATCATATTAAGTGGTATCAGAGCAAACCTTCCAAAGCTAAGTGTCTCGATCCGATCTGTTTTCATTTTGTCGATTCATATTTGTGGCTGTTGATCTCTTTGCGATCGTGGCTTTGATATGTTGCTTTATAACGAGTGATAGGGCGTTAGTGAATCCTTATTGCATCATATCGGCGAATTCAGTAGAGATTAAGAGTAATGTTTATGTGATCCGTGAAGTTTTAGATTTTATTCGGAATTTTAATCGCTTGTTTCTTACGGATCTGTTGTTTGCCATTCACGTTTTTGTTGATAAAGTGTTATGTGATCTTTGTAGTAATTGTTTTCGAAATTCCGAGTTTTATTTGAGTATTTGGATCGATCTTTGTCATCTGCTGCATCTAGGATAGCCGAGAATTTTTTTTGAGGATTTGTTTTAATTCCTATCATCCTAAGAACTACTTACTCCAAGTTGTTTGAATTTTTTTTTCAGGTACCATGACGGGTAATGATGATCCAGAAGCTGCAGTTAGCCATGAGAACAAGTTAATACTTGATGATCTTATAAGCAAGATGAGAAAAATGTTTAAGACAGAAAGAGAAAGCATGAGGGAATGGTATGAGGAGAGGATTCCTGTTAAGAGACGCTCGGACAAATAAATTGATAATGAAGCAGAGAAGTCTAAACAAGACAGTGATCATCATACTGATCAGTACTACAAGAGCAGTGGTTCTTCAAGGAGTAACCGCAGAGGGTCTAGACAGAACAAAGAGCGAGTGCATGAGAGCATACCAGGAATCAAACTCAAAATTCCTTCGTTTCATGGAACTTGTGATCGAGACGTCTACCTTGAATGGGAAAAGAAAGTGGAGCTGGTCTTCGATGCTCAACAATGCACTGAAGAAAACAGAGTTAAGGTTGCAGCTACAGAATTCTATGACTACGCTCTAAGTTGGTGGGATCAACTTGTTACTACAAGAAAGCGAAATCAAGAGTTTCCTGTTAGCACTTGGAAAGAAATGAGAAATCTCCTGAGGAAGAGATTTGTACCTAATCATTATCATCGAGAACTACATCAAAAATTAAGGAGGCTAGCTCAGGGAAACCGTTCTGTGGAAGAATACTTCAAGGAAATGGAAACTCTTATGCTAAGGGATGACATTTCAGAAGATAGATGCTACCATGGCTCGCTTTCTAGGAGGGTTTAATAGAGAAATTCAAGATCGTTTGGAAACTGAACACTATGTGGAACTAGAGGAGATGCTTCACAAAGCTATTCTGTTCGAGCAGCAGCAAAAGAGAAAGCAAACTCACCGTACTGGAGGAGCAAGTGGAAGTTCATACCGATCAAACTATTCCAGAGAGGAGAAACCGACCTATTCCAGAGACACTAAGCCGTTGATATATCATAGTTTTTACCCATTTTTAGACCATGATGTAAGTGTTTTTATAGAGTCTTTTGGCTATTTTCGAGTCTATATAGAGTCTTTACAGGTTCAGGTACAATTGGAGATAAATTGGAGATTTTGATGCATTTTGGAGCTTAATGGAATAAATTCACGAAGTGATGAAGTCAGAAGCGGATTTACACGCAAGGTGTCGATCAACACCATCTGTGTCGATCGACACCAGGTTTTCCAATTTTCAGAATCGAGAAGTTTCCATATTTTGAAGAAAAGGAAATCTCCAAGACTTTTCCTAATCCTCCAAGGAATTGAAGATGCGAACCTAGGCCTATAAATAGAGTTTTTCAGCCATTGTTTAGGCATAACACACACAATATTTTAGAGAGAGATTTTTAGAGAGATTTTAGAGAGAAGAATTTGTCTCTTTCAGAGCAAATTTGAAACTCCTTTATTTCTATTGATTTCTTTTATGCATTTTTCTTTATTCATGATGTTTGTTCTATTCACCATGTCTGAGTAGTTTGCTAGTTAGGTTTAGGGTTTTTCAAAGGTGATTAATGAATTGTTATGTCGAATTAAAATTGTTAGGATAAAATCATTAGAAATTCTTCATCTGGATTTGTGTTTAATGCTTATTCTAGCTTCATGACCTAGAATCTGATCTTAGGTTAATTAGTAGAACCGAGAGTGTTATTGATTGCATGAACTAGTGTTAGATGAGCAAAATACCTATTCGCAAAGAGATTTGGTTTAGGATTTTGTGAACAATTGAACCTGAAATTAATGCTTGTCTGAATTGTTTGAATTTGCAAAGAGATTTGGAATTCTAGGGTTTAGACATAGATAATCTTCGCAGCGAGAGTTGGTTGATTTTACATTAGTGTTTCAAGTTCTAGAACAGTTCTAAATATTTCCTAACATCCTGTCTAGACCTGCAATTTAGATCACCTGAGAATTTCCCTGAACCTAGCGTCTTGTTTCCTGAATTTACATCGTTTTTAATTACCTGCTGTCTTTACTTTTAATTATTTCTACTTAGCTTAATCCGAATTTAGAAAACTGCTGTGTGACTATCCCTTCTCTGTGGATTCGATCCCTAAGTACTACAACTGATCTCTTAATTTGAGAGAGTAGCTCTAGGATAAATTTGAGGGCATATCAAATTTTGGCGCCGTTGCCGGGAAAGGAGATTAGTTGCCTACAGAGTTCTAATATTAGGATTTTGACTAGGTTTTGTTTTTAATTTTTGTTTTTGGTTACTAATTCAATTTCTTAACTTTGTGTTTCAGGTGCATGCACAATCGCAGTACCAAGAGCAACGAGGAAAAGGAATTGATCGCACTCAACCAGAAACTCACTCGTCTTGAACGTACGAACCGTCAATCTGCCCGAGCATCGATCGACACAAAGAGTATCGATCGACACCCGACCAGAGCATCGATCGACACACTTAGCATCGATCGACACTCTTCGCGACCAGAGATGGCTGGACTGATGGTTTTGATCCGCGACGAGAATGGTGACTTGGTTGATGGCGAGGGGCATAGGAGGAATGCCCAAGTACAGAGACTTGATGAGGCTGGCGCCATCATAGTCGAACCAGCAAGACACCAAGCACCTGCAGAAGCTGGACGTGGAAGAACATTAGGCGAGTACAACCGCCCAAACCAGTTCTATGCTAATAGAGCTGCGATCCATCCTCCTGCATTCCAAAGGAATGACTTTGAGTTGAAGCCTGCTTACTTCACGCTCGTATCTCAACATCCCTTCCATGGTCTTCCCACTGAACACCCCATGGACCACGTAGAGATTCAAAGACTTAGCTTCAAGCATCAAGGCTAATGGAGTGACCTATGATTATCTTTTCTACAAGCTTTTCCCCTATTCGTTTGCTGGAGATGCATCATACAGGTTGAAGCATTTGCCACCAGAATCCTTGACCACATGGGAAGACACAAAGAATGCATTCCTTTGCAATTTCTTTGATGATGCGAGATCGGAGGAGCTGAGAATGAAGATCACTACATTCTCTCAAGGACCTACTGAGGCATTCAAAGCTTCTTGGCTGAGGTTCAGATCTTACCAAAGGGACTGCCCACATCAAAGGGACTGCCCACATCATGGATTCAGCGAGCTGCAGCTTATCGGAATATTCTACCTCGGGATCGACTAGAGATACCAGATGGCCTTAGACGCTGCAAGCAATGGGAACTTCAACACCAGATTTCCAGATGACGCAATAGAGCTTATAGAGAACTTAGCCTCTAGCAACAGCACCAAGAATGCTGATTTTGAGAGGAGACAAAACGCAGGAGTGGCTGGAGGAAACCAAATTGCTGAAGTCAACAAGAAGCTGGACATCTTGATGGGAAAGAAGCAGGTCCATTTTGCTAATGAAATAGAGACTTTTGAGCCTGAGGAAGAAGAAGTTAACTATATTAATGGAGCTGGTTTTCAAGGACAGAGATTCAACAATCAGCAAAGCTATGGTTCTTCCTACCAGAAGCCTTTTCAGAGCAACAGCTTCAACAGAACTTATGGTTCTTCTTCCTACCAGAAGCCTCCTGCGCAAGACAACAAAATGGAAGCTATGTTTGAGCAAATCTTGGAAGGACAGCAGAAGATGAAAGTCGACTTCAATGGTAAGATTGATTCACTATATCAAGACCTGAATGGAAAGATTGAGAGCATAAACTCTCACATGAAGAAGCTGGATGTTCAAGTTGCTCAAACCGCAGAAGCTGTTCATAGGCAAAAAGGATTCCTTCCTGGAAAGACGGACACGAATCCGAGACACCATGTCAATGCCATCACGACAAGGAGCAGAAGTAAGCTGGAACCAGAGAAGAAGAAGAATCTAAGTGTTGAGGACCTTGTGGAGTGGGGGGAAATCGAAAAAGAAGCTCCAGACGCCCCTGCAGATCCAGTGTCGATCGACACAGAAGAAGAGTGTCGATCGACACCCGAAGAACATCGCGAAGTCGAGAGCTCGAGCCCGTGTGTCGATCGACACCATGCCCAGACTTCACCAAATCAACCTGAAGCTTCAACAACTGCAGAGGAAAGGGTGTACAAGCCCAAGATACCTTATCCCTTACCTCCCATAAGATCTAAACAGGAGAGAGAGGAAGCTAGATGCAAGGAGATGATGAGTAAGCTGATGGTTGAGCTACCCTTAGTTGATGCAGTCCAACTTTCACCTGCACTAAGAAGATATGTCAAGAGAATGGTAGTCAACGGTGTAAGTCTTGAGGAAGGCGCATTGCTTACCAGAGACATGAATGCAATTCTCTTGAACATAGTTCCAAGGGAGAAGAAGAAGGTGAGGGTTTCTGAACAAGTCAGTGATGTGATTCAGAGGATGATTCCAGAGAAGTTACCTGATCCAGGAATCTTTGTGTTAGATTGCTCAATATCAACAGGAAGGTTTCCTCGTTCTCTCTGCGATCTAGGTTCAAGTATCAACTTGATGCCATAATCAATTGATGTTAGACTTGGAATGACTGATTTCGAGCCAACCAGAATCTCCCTTGTCCTAGCTGATCGATCAAAGAAAATCCCAGAAGGTGTTCTAGAAGATGTTCCCTTGAAGATTGAAGGCTGCATGATTCCCACAGACTTTGTGGTTTTAAAGTATGATGAAGAACCTGCAGACCCTCTTATTCTGGGAAGATCATTCTTGGCTTCAGCTGGTGCCATCATTGATGTGAGAAGAGGAAAAATGGAGCTTGATTTGGGTGACGTTATCATGAACTTCGACCTGAACAAGTTAAGAGGACCATCCACCATCGATGGTCAAGCTTTTTCAGTAGAGATGTCCGTGGATGAAGGTCCAATCATGGAAAATTCAGATGACATTACTGCTGGGTATGTCAAGGAGCTTGATACTGAAAAGCAAGAGGACAAGCAGGTTATTCAAGAGGCATTGGCTGAGAATTCTAAGGAAATTGTGGAGCTTGAAGACTGGGGTGGAAATGATCATCTCTTTAGTACTATGAGCAGAGAAGATGTTCAAATCAATGACAAGATGATGAAGGAAGACGTTTTCATCAGGGAAGCAAGGATTGCAGAGCTGAAGTGTAGAAAAAGTGCAGAGACTCGAGCTGCAAGCTTAGTGTCGATCGACACCACTAGTGTCGATCGACACACTTCACGGATCACACCAGAAGTCGCTTCCAATGCTGCAATTCCATCATCTTTGATCCAACAGATTCCTCCACATCCTACAGCCCAGAAACCTCGAAGAAAGCAAAGGTATGCATTTCCTGGAATGAATTCCAAACCCCCTGATCTTATCAATAAGAATACCAAAGGTTCAAAAGATGCTGCGAACTTATGCAAGCCACGAGATTCTCGTAGAAGGCTTGATGTTTCTTTTGATAATACTGCAGGAAAAAGGAGTATCCCACCCGAACTCAAATCCCTCCCTGCTGCTGTTCCTCATTTCCTTGGTCGCTCTCATGCACCTAATGTTTATACACCGCCATGGATGAAAAGACATTCGTCTGGGAAGCATTCAATGCCATCTTCTGATCCACCAGACGTCTGAACCCTGACACAATCAAGCTAATGACTGAAAACGAGCGCTGAGTGGGAGGCAACCCACTGTTAGGTACGTTTTTCTTTTTCTTTTGTTTTGGTTTTACTAAGTCCTAGTTTTAGTCAGTTGAAAAAGGCGACATTGGACTCAACACAGACCAGTGTCGATCGACACCACTAATAGTGTCGATCGACACCAGGCGCATCAAAAGGTAAATCTTCTAACTGGTCTTTTATGTTGTTTCTAATCTTTCTTTAGCCAACTTCGGGCTTGATAACACTGGGGACAGTGTTGTTTAAGTCTGGGGGACGTGATTACTGACTTTGTGCTTTATTTTGAGAGTCAAAAACTTTTGTTTTATTGAGTCAAAATCAGTGAAATTTTCAATTTTCAGAAGAACTAACCGCATAATTTTGACACTTGAAGGACCATCGCTTTAGTAATTGATTACAGGTCTTACTAAGTAGAAAGCTGCAAGTGGATCAATCTAACAGAGAGAGTTCAGGTCCCCTTATAAGAACTAGGTACGCGCAGAACTTGATTCCTCTTTCAGTCTGAACATATAGAAAATTGCAGTCTCTCCTTGATCTTCCCTTGAGAAAAGAAAAAGAGTCTAAGTCTGTGAATAGTGCAAAGAACCTCATGAGCCTGTCTCCTCACAAGGAACAATATTAGTAAGTGCTCTTAAACCTGTCTCCTCACAAGAAACACAAGTAGAGAGTAGCACTACTTCCCGAGACTTTAAAAGAATAAGAAGAGTCAATGAAAAGATCTTAGAACACCCTGAAAATGGGTAGCAGTTGACTAAGGGAAGAGAAAACAGGAGAGCTAAACAAAGAGAATCTTGTTCAGGCACTGAGGAAGGGAAAGAATCAGAAAAGTTCTGTGGCAATACCACTGTTAGAGTTCGGAATTTTACCAAGGAAATGACATGGATTCAAACTAGGAGATTGCTAAGCTTGTGGTAAATACACTTAACATTACCTAAGGTTGGCTCTATAGCATGTGGATTTAAGAGTGTTAATGATTGTGGCGTTCTGAAGGATAGCTGGATGTTTCTGTTTTCAAACCTCGACTCTATATTTGGTTTCTGTTTTGCTTGAGGGCAAGCAAAAGCTAAGTCTGAGGGAGTTGATATATCATGGTTTTTACCCATTTTTAGACCATGATATAAGTGTTTTTATAGAGTCTTTTGGCTATTTTCGAGTCTATATAGAGTCTTTACAGGTTCAGGTACAATTGGAGATAAATTGGAGATTTGGATACATTTTGGAGCTTAATGGAATGAAGTCACGAATTGCAACACGATGAGTGTCGATCGACACCAGGTTTTCCAATTTCCAGAATCGAGAAGTTTCCATATTTTGAAGAAAAGGAAATCTCCAAGACTTTTCCTAATCCTCCAAGGAATTGAAGATGCGAACCTAGGCCTATAAATAGAGTTTTTCAGCCATTGTTTAGGCATACAATACACAATAATTTAGAGAGAGATTTTAGAGAGTTTTTGGGGAGAGAGATCCTATACTTTGTTCTTGAGATTTTGAACCCCTTATTTTCTTCTATTGATTTCTCTTATGCTTTCTATTCAAATTATGATTTCTGTTTCATTGATCATGTCTGAGTAGTTTGCTTGTTAGGTTTAGGGTTTTTCAAAGGTGATTAATGAATTGTTAGGTCGAATTAAATTGTTAGGATAAAATCATTAGAGTTCTTCATCTGGATTTGTGTTTAATGCTTATTCTAGCTTCGCGACCTAGAATCTGATCTTAGGTTAATTAATAGATGCGAGAGTATTATTGATTGCCTGAACTAATGTTAGATGAGCAAAATACCTATTCGCAAAGAGATTTGGTTTAGGATTTTGTGAACAATTGAACCTGAAATTAATGCTTGTCTGAATTGTTTGAATTTGCAAAGAGATTTGGAATTCTAGGGTTTAGACATAGATAATCTTCGCAGCGAGAGTTGGTTGATTTTACATTAGTGTTTCAAGTTCTAGAACAGTTCTTAATATTTCCTAACATCCTGTCTAGACCTGCAATTTAGATCACCTGAGAATTTCCCTGGACCTAGCATCTTGTTTCCTGAATTTACATCGTTTTATTACCTGCTGTCTTTACTTTTAATTATTTATACTTAGCTTAATTTGAATTTAGAAAACTGTTGTGTGACTATCCCTTCTCTGTGGATTCGATCCCTAAGTACTACAATTGATCTCTTAATTTGAGAGAGTAGCTCTAGGGTAAATTTGAAAGCATATCAGCCGTTCAGTGTTACAAAGCCAGAATCCTCGTCTCCGTTGGATACTAAAGGGAAGCCAAAAGACTCTAATACTAAGTCCAGAGATGTAAAATGCTTCAAGTGTCAAGGCAGATGACACTATGCTAGTGATTGTATCAACAAAAGAGTAATGGTGCTGAGAGAGAATGGTGAAATTGAGTCAGAGGATGAATACCAAGAAGAGATCAGTGAAGAGAGTGAGCTTTTAACGGTCCAGGGAGATTTACTGGTGGCTAGGAGAACTCTTACAGTTCGGAATAAACCAGAAGAACAAGATCAAAGGGAAAACTTGTTCCATACTCACTGTTTCGTGCAAGGAAAAGTTTGCAGCCTGATTATAGATGGAGGAAGTTGTGCTAATGTAGCCAGCAGTACAATGGTTAAGAAGCTGGAAATGCAATTTACTCCCCATCCGAGTCCTTATAAGCTTTATTGGCTGAATGATAAAGGAGAAATGAAAGTTTCTGACCAAGTAATAGTGCCTTTGGCGATCGGTGAATACAAAGATGAGATCCTTTGTGATGTTTTACCTATGGAAGCAAGCCATATTCTATTGGGAAGGCCTCAGACAGAAGGGTTATTCATGATGGATTCTCAAACCGACATTCCTTTGAGTATAAGGGTAAGAAGAATGTCTTGATTCCTATGACCCCTCAAGAGGTTTACAACGATCAAAAGAAATCTTTAAGGTCAGCTAAGCATCATAATTTCTTTGCTAAGGCAGGAGAGGTCAAGAAAGCTTTTCATAATCAATCTCTTATGCTCCTGATTGTTTACAAAGAAACACTAACCTCTATGACTAATCTTACACCGGTATATCCGAGTGAAATGAAAGCTCTCTTGCAGGATTTTAGTGATGTCTTTCCTGAAGAAACACCAGATGGATTGCCTCCCATTAGAGGAATAGAACACAAGATTGACTTCACTCCTGGAGCTTCCTTACCAAACAGGCCAGCGTATCGTACCAATCCTGTAGAAACAAAAGAGTTACAAAGGCAAGTGGATGAGCTGATGGCTAAAGGCCATATACGTGAGAGCATGAGTCCCTGTGTTGTGCCATTGCTCTTAGTACCTAAGAAGGATGGTAGCTGGAGAATGTGCGTTGACTGCCGTGCAATCAACAATATAACAGTGAAGTATCGCCATCCCATTCCTAGACTCGATGATATGCTAGACGAGTTATATGGTTCTAGTATTTTCTCTAAAATAGATCTTAAGAGTGGCTATCATCAGATTAGGATGAAAGAATGGGATGAGTGGAAAATGGCTTTCAAAACCAAGCATGGTTTATATGAATGGCTGGTTATGCCATTCGGGCTATCTAATGCCCCTAGTACCTTCATGCGCTTAATGAATCATGTCCTTAGAACATATATAGGTATCTTTGTGGTAGTTTATTTTGATGACATTCTTGTTTATAGCAAAAGTCTAGATGAGCATATAGAGCATATCAGGTTGGTTTTAGCCTTGCTTAGACAAGAGAAACTATATGCTAACCTTAAGACGTGTACTTTCTGTACTTCTAGTCTTGTGTTCTTGGTTTTGTTGTAAGTATGGTGTCAAGGTGGATGAAGAGAAAGTAAAGGCGATCAGGGAGTGGCCAAGTCCTAAAACCGTGGGAGAAGTAAGAAGTTTCCATGGCTTAGCTGGTTTTTATAGACGATTTATAAGGGACTTCAGTACTATAGCAGCCCCACTCACTGTGATCATCAAGAAAGACGTTAGATTTAAATGGGAACCAGAACAAGGAGAAGCTTTCCAAAGCCTAAAAGAGAAGCTTACTAATGCCCCTGTTCTTGTTTTACCTGATTTCCTAAACACATTTGAGATTGAGTGTGATGCCTCAGGTATAGGCATTGGAGCAGTTCTAATGCAGGAAAGGCAACCGATTGCTTACTTCAGTGAAAAACTCGGTGGTGCTACTCTTAACTATCCCACATATGACAAGGAACTATACGCTTTAGTGAGGGGTCTTCAGACATGGCAGCACTATCTTTGGCCAAAGGAATTCGTCATCCACACTGATCATGAGTCCTTAAAGCATCTCAAAGGACAACAGAAGCTGAATAAGAGACATGTGAGGTGGGTAGAGTTTATAGAAACGTTTCCCTACGTTATCAAATATAAACAAGGTAAGGATAATGTGGTGGCAGATGCTTTATCAAGAAGGTACACTCTTCTCTCTACTCTAGAAACTAAACTTCTCGGTTTTGATCAACTTAAAGAGTTATACAAGCTAGATGATGATTTTTCAGAAGTTTATGCTAATTTGTTCTAAGTCTCCTTCGAGTAAGTTCTTTAAAAAAAAATGGGTTTCTCTTTTATGAGAACCGTCTTTGTGTGCCTAATTGTTCTATGAGAGATTTGTTTACCATGGAAGCACACAGTGGAGGCTTAATGGGACATCTCGGTATAGCTAAGACTTTGGAGATCATGAAAGATCATTTCTACTGGCCGCATATGAAAAGAGATGTTGAGAGAATCTGTGGGAGATGCAATACTTGCAAACAAGCAAAATCTAAGGTTCAGCCTCACGGTTTGTATTCTCCTTTGCCTATTCCATCTTATCCATGGCATGATATCTCAATGGACTTTGTTTTAAGATTGCCTAGAACTAAAACGGGGAAGGATGATTCTATCTTTGTAGTTGTTGATAGATTTTCTAAGATGGCTCATTTCATTGCTTACCATAAAACTGATGATGCTTTGCATGTAGCTAACATGTTCTTTAAGGAAATAGTTCGTATTCATGGCATGCCTATGTCCAGTGTTTCTGATAGAGATACTTAGTTCCTAAGTTTCTTTTGGAAAATGTTGTGGTCTAAATTAGGAACCAAGTTGATGTTTTCTACTACTTGTCACCCACAGACTGATGGTCAAACTGAGGTTGTTAATAGGACCTTAGGAACGTTGCTTAGACCCTTGATTAAGCAGAACCTTAAGTCTTGGGAAGATTGCTTGCCACATATAGAATTTGCATATAACCAATGATGTGCATTCTGCTTCTACGTACTTGCCCTTTCAAATCGTTTATGGGTTTAATCCCATCTCTCCTTTGGATTTAATGCCTTTACCTTTGAGTGAAAGAGCTAGCTTGGATGGTAAGAAGAAAGCAGAATTGGTGCAAGCAATGCATTCGAATGCTAAGAAAAATATGGAAGAAAAGACTAAGCTCTATGCTAAGCATGCGAATAAGGGCAAACATAAGATGGTTTTTGAGGTTGGAGATCAGGTCTGGGTGCATCTAAGGAAGGAACGCTTTCCAGCTGAAAGAAAATCCAAGTTGATGCCTCGGATTGATGGCCCTTTCACTATAACAAGGAGGATCAATGACAACGCTTATCAGCTTGACCTCCAAGGTAAGTATACGATTAATTCAAGATTTAATGTTACTGACCTACTTCCCAATTTTGCAGATGAGTCGGATTTGAGGTCAAATCCTTTTGAAGAAGGAGGGGACTTAATATGATCCCTCAATGATCTTAACCTCACAAGCTAACTTATACACCTGATGATCCGATGAGATGAAGGATTGTCGCGGATTACTTGAAGTTGAAACGGTTTTGGGGAAATTTGGGGATAGAGTGAAAGGCGAAAGCATACAAGAGATGCGGATGGCTCTTGTATACAAACTGAATACTCTAAGGATATTACGCACCCGAGAGTGATCAGATTTCTCAAGGATATTACGCACCAAGAGATGATCTTCTTAGAAAAGGTTTTTGATAAAAAGAAAGATGGAAAAACAAAACTCATCTCTCGGCTAAGTTATAAGACAGATGAGAAGACACGAAAACCCTAAAGGCAATGAATGAAACAGTCTCGGGACAAGCCCCCTTGACTGATCATGCAAGACACAGATAAGTTTAAAAACAAACACGCAAAAACAACTAAGTGTAGAAAGTGACTCATGAACTTCCAAGCCGCGAGAGATAGAAAGAAATGGGCTTGGACAAGTGAATGATCAAATGGGCAATGACAAAGTAATACACTTGCCTCGTTAAAAACCATAAAGAGAAAACCCATTGGGACAAATCTCTTTAAGGGAAAAAGATCACAAGATGTATTACTAGCCCATTTATCATTCACCGGCTTGAATGCATATCAAAGTGATATGTCGCGCCTTTGCTTCATTGTATGGACCGTCTTGTATTTAATTCAGCAATGTCTCTAAGGCATTATGGAATGCCTTAGTCTTGGAACGGGTCATGGGGCCTTTGATAACTTCTTGATCCTCCTCTTCCTCGGCTACAAGCTTAAGCATATCCATTCCATCCTCTAGTACAAGCTTGTGTTTCAAAGGCATGTCGTCCATGATCATATCACAAATAAAATTCTTCAAGCTGTGAGGATTCTAGGGTTTAGGGATTTGAGATCGTCAAAATTGGAGAAAAGTGTCGTAGTTTAAAAATGGATCAAAATGTTGGAACGAATTTGTAAGCCATTGGGCTTCTTCCATTTAATCAAAAATTTGGAAGTTGAGTGAATGAGAAATATGTTTTGGGCTCAAGTGTAAGTGTAACTGTGAGTGCAAGTGACTAGAGTGTTTTTGTTCCACATTGGAAATATTGGGAAATATCTTCTAGTATATATGAGAGGACTCGTCATTGGTTGAAAAGACTAAGGAGGATTGACCGAGCTACACTTGTTGCGGCCGCCAAGCCAGGTCGGGCAGGGCGCAGATTGTTGGTTGAATGGACCTTTGGACCGAAGGTGGTTGTTCTTTTTGCGCCGAATTTTTATAATTGTTTTTAGGTCCAATCCTTAAACGAAAATCATTAACATTTTTGCCCGAAAAAAATCAATCATTTAGTGGTTTTAAAATTTAAAAAGATTTGACTCAACCTAGTCAAAAATCACTTCCAGATTTTTTGGCCTCAACCTCTCTCTCCGTGCAACGTGCGCACGAGCCACGATCTGCGGCGATTCTCAGATCAGCAAACCGCTCCTTCTCAGCTATAAAAAAAGCATTCACTCTCTTCTTACATACAGTTTGTACACAGCAAAAATCACACTAAAAATTCTAGCAATTCTCTTAGTTAAAAGTAAGTCTCGAAAGTTTATTGTAGAATTTATTTAAGTTTGTAGATTCCGTTTTCGAGTGCTGTGAAATGGTCTCGTATCGGTTGTATCCAGGGATTCAAAAATCGTTTTTTGTCGTCACGCTACGGGCGATTTCTTGAGTTAATTAAGGAAAGAGATCATTTCTCACCTCCGGTATTCGTTTGTTTACAAAATCATTTTCTAAATGCTCTCGTTTTATGTACTTTCCTTAATATCTATTCTTCCCCATTTATCGTTTATAATCGATTTTTAACACTGATTTATTATCCTATTACAAATTATGAGACTTGTTACATGAGGACTCTACAACGGGCAATTTTACCGCCTTATGAGGATTTATAGTTGACTCTACGACTGACGTGTTCTACTTGCACCACGCTGAAGATTTCTTGTAAAGCTTGTCTATATTAATCTCCATAACTGATAGTAAATCATACTCTCTGTGATTTGAAACACAGACCTCCTAGTGTAGAAGCATTAATGAACCATTGATTAACCATTGGATCAAGGGGGTTTCCTTATAATCGTTTTATACATCACATTTCTTTATTCGATTTTGCGATTCCTACACAAAATTGGTTCATTAACTCTTAATTTTGGTTTATTAACTGAACGAGTTTATTTTAAAACAAACCAAAAAATGATTTGTCTTGATAAAGAGGATGACACATAGTTTAAGCTTTCAGACCGGATTGAATTAGTATATCAATTAAATTGAATCAGGAATTGACCAGTTGGATTTATAAAATGGTTTATTAGGATTTATAAGGATTACATTGAATCATCCTCTCAAGCACGAGTGAGCCGTTTGTGTAACCAAGCAATAACCATGTCAAGCTTAGGAAACTTCGAAGTTCACGATGCAAATTTCAGCATATAAATCCACAAGTTTAGAAACTAGAGAAATAGGAGAAGTTATTGAAATCAAAATCTCGATGACTAAAGAAAAACAAAATGTTGGCTATGCTCGAGAATCATAATAGATCTTTGAGAAATTTGGCAATAGGATACTTTTTAAATTTTTAATTAAGAAATTGGGTACACCGATCTTATTATTAGCAAATTGGCTATTTTTTTCTCTCTCTACCCTTTAACTAATTTAAATATTAACAATTATGTCATTATCAATTATTTTTATTATCTTTTCATCATTCTCATTTTCCACTAACTCTTTTTCTCTCTATTTCTGATTTTTTTCATTAGGAAAATGGATAAGTTAAGAAACATTTCAATATAATTCTTTTTAAAAAAACTGAAAGTTTGCTGATGTATCCAAAGACCCATTTTTGAAGAAATATTTGTCCTTTTCTAATTTTGATCTAAAGAGCTCCCAAAAATTATCGCCAACTAAACAGAGTCTATTATTGAAAAAAAGTTACATGTTTTGGTTGAAATCATGTAAGTGAAAAATTAGAGATCAGTTAAAAAGGAAAAAATTTAAAAGAGAACAGACCTAAAGATGTAAAGTTGCGAAAAGCAAAAGGCTTTGAAGATTTGGGGGAATAAGACGTGAGACGAAACTGTGTATTGTTGCCTTCAACGTGTTAAAACTTGTTTAATTCTTATTTTATTCTACTTTTGTAAATTTGTATTTTAAGAGAATTTGCCTTTTTATATGCAATTCTTATTTTGAGTTTTGCCAAAATTGCTTGATTAATTAAAAAAACTGTAATATTATTAATTAAACATAATTTATTTCTTTCAGATCTAGTGAAATCTCAAAGCTTTATTTTCTTATAACTCTTTATATAAAAAAACTAATTAAAATAAAATTTGCCCTCAAAAGTTTACTCCATAAATTTCAAATTTCGTATTTAATAGTCAGTTGCATCTCATTGATCTCTTTTTAGCATTTGAAGAATTGTTCTTACCTTATGTATTTCGTATTAATTTTGCAGTTAATTTTTTATTTAGTTTTTATGAAACTTTTTTGTGCTTTGCTTTGTTATCATAAGTTTGACAATGCACGATGCAATCTTACTATGAATTTTGATATCGTTGTTTATTTCCCAAAATCAGAAGTTCAACATATGTAAATTACAAAAATGTACATACATCATGTTAGGGATTAGAGTTTAGGATTTATGGTTTAGGGTTTAGAGTTCAGGGTTTAGGGTTCAGGGTTTAGGGTTCAAGATCAGGGTTTAGGGTTTAGGATTTTCAGTTTAGGGTTTAGGGGCTAGGGTCTAGGGTCTAGGGTATAGGGTCTATGGTCTAGGATTTATGGTCTAGGGTCTAAAGTTTAGGGTTTTTTGGGTTTAGGGTTTAGGGTTCAGAGTTTAGGGTTTAGGGTTCATGGTTTAGGATTTAGGGTTTAGGATTTAGGGTTTAGGGTTTAGAGTTTAGAGTTTATGGTTTAGGGTTTAGGGTTTAGGATTTTGGGTTTAGGGTTTAGGTTTAGGGTTTAGGGTTTAGGGTTTAGGGTTTAGGGTCTAGGGTCTAGGGTATATGGTTTAGGGTTTATTGATGTGGGTAAAAAGGAAATGTGTAAACGATGATGGTATACATGAGAGGTGTACGCGATGGTGTACAAGAGGTGTACAGGATGATGTACAAGAGAGGTGTACACGATAGTGTACACGATGATGTACAAAAGAGGTATACACGATGTTGTACAAGAGATGTGTACATGATGATGTACAAGAGAGGTGTACATGATGATGTATAAGAGGTGTACGTACACCGTATAAATGAGGTGTACAGAAATAATGTCAACGTACATATACAATCTTGTTAAAAATGTCCGTTTTAAAAAATATCTTCATACAATTCACATTTTACAATAAAATTCATAAATCACAAAATTTGAGAGAAAAGATATTAGTTATCTCTATCTCTCTCTAAGAGATAGGGGCAAATTGTCCCTCAATTTGACTTATACTCTCTCTATGCCACTTTTCTAATTAAATCTTAAAAGTATCAACATAGCTAATAAAATCTCAAAAGTACCCATTCTTCTAACTTACTCTAGATCTTTAGTAAAAAAAGATAAGTTACAAAAAAGAAAAAAAAGAGAGAAAGAAATCGATTTAGGGGAAGTAGAAGGAGCTAACGTCTTGTCATTTTTCTTTTTGCAAGACGTCTTGTTGTTCCTTAAATGATAAAATGCCAACATTTTATTAAACATCATGCCGTTTTAATAAAGCTGACACGGCATGTTTTACTTTCTGTTTGTATCTTTACCGACGTTTAACATTAACATTGCCATATCATTGATATAATCAGGGTTTATATTGTGAGTGATTTTTAACGTCCTAATTGATTTGCATTTCTTTGGGGTTCAGGGTAGATCTTGCAAAAAAAAAGTGAAGGTTTTTTTGCATAAAACCCATTTATAAATGATATGCTTTTAACTTATGTTTTTCAGCTGTTCTAAATGTGAATAGGAAAAAATAACACTTTATCTATTTCTATCTAAAGAGTATTACTATTTTGTGACAACTAAAGTTCTGAAAATTAACTGACACAAATTGATACGAGTAGGAGAGAACACACGCGATTTTATTTTAATTTGAGTTTTAAATAATATGTTTTTAGATTTATTTTTAACTATTGATTTTATCTTTTCTTTTAAAAATTTTAATTTTGTAATTGTTTTTCTTAATGATCTGTGCAATCTCTTCCATATTTTATTTTACGAATCGTTATTTATTTATTTTTTTATATTCTTTTTATTTGTCTAAATCTTAATATTATAATATTTTTTTGTTTTTCATTTTATCATTTTGAGAATTTTGTTTACATATCTTGCATTGAATTCATGTCTTTTTCATATTTTAAAATTTTGTATATTTTTGTATCCATTCTTCTTTTTCTTTATTTATTTCTTCTTCTCTATATTTTTTTATATAATTTGTTATCTTCTCATTTTTTAATTAATAATTTTTGTGTCTTAAGATTTTATACGTTGGAGTTAACTTTTTAATTATTTAATATAATACTTATTTTTCACTTGTACTAAAATTTAATTATCCTAATTTATTTGAAAATAAGGATTAAATCAGTCAACAAAAAATAATATAATGATATATTTAAAATTATGTATTATATACGATTTATATATTTTTAATTTTTTAATTAAATTTGAATTTTATCTACTTAAAATGATTTTTAAATAGTTGAATTCAAATTTAATGATTTTTATGTAAAGTTAATTGTAAATATGTGAAAATTTAATGGTTTTTATGTAAAGTTAATTGTCAAAGAGTACCCATAACATAATGGAAAAAATGGTTGTATTTTATTGAGAGGATTATGTGTTCGAATCACAATGAATGCAAATAAAAGGACAAAAATATTTTGTTTGGTTCAAATTTAATACAAATAAAATAAATTTTTGAAAATTAAATAATTAATGCCATGTGGCACTCTCTCAAACGCTGAGGGAGAGAGTTGACCATCTTTTATATTATAGATTACAATCCTACTTTATGAGCATGAAATGACCACATGACCCCTACAAAAAATTGGAAACAGATACGGAGAAAAAAACTTGAATACAATATATATTAGCCGATTAAATATCATTTTCTGTCAGGTTGCAGTCAAAACATCTTTTGGTTGGTTTTGATTTTTTTTTTAAAATCAATTTTTAATTAAGTAAAATTGGACAATGGTAATATCTTAATGTTTTTTAACTTTTTATTTACTTAAATCTTAACTTGGTAACATTGTTAGCACGTTAAAATTGGACGATGAAAGTTTGTGGGGATATTAAAACGTTAAGATGTTACCGTTCATGGTCATGAATGTTACCATGCTAATGGTTTCATGTTTTCATTATTTACCGGCCAAGTTTCGCGATTCCCACATGAAAAAGGAAATTGCCTCAAGTTTTTTTATTATTTACAAGATTGCATCTGACGCAAATTTATCTCTATAAATAGTTTTGAAGGCATTGTTTAGCCAGACACCTTATCATTATTTTATGTTCTTGAAACTTAGAGAGAGATTGATCCTGAGCTTTTGGGGAGACAATTTTGTACTCTTCCGAGAAGTTTTCGAACCCATGTATCATTCTCTTTTCTTATTTTATGCAATTTATTTCAGTCATGATTTGTGTTTTCATCTCCATGTATGAGTTGTTTACTAGTTAGGTTAGGGTGATTTAGGGTTGATGATGAGTTTGTAGAATTATTATGTTGTTAGGAAAATCAATTGGATCTTCATCTTGATTTGTGCTTATATTGATTTCTTAATTGATCACTTAGAAATCAAACTTCATCTTGATTTGTGCTTATATTGATTTCTTAATTGATCACTTAGAAATCAAACCCTAGGTTGTTTAATAGATGCGAGAGCATTATTAATAACTTGAACTAATCATAGATGAGCAAAATATATATTCGCAAAGGGATTTGGTTTAGAGATTTTGTGAACAATCGAACCTGTTTTTAATGCTTACCTTAATTGTTTGAATTTGCAAAGAGATTTGGGATTCTGGAATTTAGACATAGATAACTTCTGCAACAAGAGTTGATTGGTTTTAAATTAATGTTTCGAGTTCTAGACGGTTCTTAATAAATTCCTGACAATATAATTTATGCATTCTTTGATTCAGCCTGATAATTACCTTTGTCTAGCGCCTTAGTCTCCTGAACTTTAATCACCGATAAATTCGTTTACTGATTTACTTAGTAGTTTACCTTATTTTTATTGATTGATCTAGCATAATTTGAACCTAGAAACCATAGTGTAACATCTACTTCCTTTGGGATTCGATAACCCCTTATACTTCAACTGCATTGCTGTGCACTTGCAGTGTTGATTTATTTGGGTAAAACTTTGACCCTATCATATTTTTGGCGCCGTTGCCGGGGAAGTAATAGCTGCCTACGGAATATAGTATTAGAATTTTGACTAGGTTTTGTTTTTGTTTTGGTTACTAATTTAGTTTCTTATTTTTAGTTTCAGGTGCATGCTTAATCGCAGTACCAGAAGCAACAAGGAAAATGAGCTAATTAAACACTAATTGAACCCACATTGGCATCGATTGACACCCTTCGCAGGAAAAGATGGCTGAGCCTGTGATTTTGATACGCGATGCAGAAGGTAACCTATTCGACGGAGAAGGCAATAGAAGGAATACCAGAGGACAGAGACTTGATGAGAATGGAGCTGTCATCATCGAGCAAGCAGTACAAATCGCACCTTCAAATGCTGGACATGGAAGAACGCTAGGCGAATACAACATACCAGACCAGTTCTAAGCAAACAGAGCTGCGATTCGCCCACCTCCCTTTCAAAGGCATGACTTTGAGCTGAAGCCTGCTTACTTCACACTTTTAGCTCAACATCCTTTCCATGGTCTCCCTCATGAGCACCCCATGGACCACATCGAAAGGTTCGAAGATTTGGCATCCAGCATTAAGGCTAACGGAGTGTCTGACGACTACCTATTCTGCATGCTCTTTCCATACTCTCTTGGAGGAGATGCAACATACTGGGTAAAGCAATTGCCACCAGGATCATTGACCATCTGGGAAGATACAAAGAATGCATTCTTATGCAATTTCTTTGATGATGCAAGATCCGAAGAGCTGAGGACAATGATCACTGCATTTGCCCAAGGACTTACTGAAGCATTCAAGGCTTCTTGGGTAAGGTTTAGAGCTTACCAGAGGGACTGTCCACATCACGGTTTCAGCGAGCCGCATCTGCTAGGAATCTTCTACCGAGGAATCGATTGGAGGTACCATATGGCTTTAGATGCTGCGAGCAATGATAACTTCAACACCAGATATCCAGATGATGCGATGGTGCTTATAGAGAATTTGGCCTCTTGCAACAGCACCAAGAATGCAGACTTTGAGAGGAAACAACATGCTGGTGCAAATGGAGGAAGCCAAATAGATGAGGTTAAGGCGAATTTGGACAACGTACACAACATCATGGTGGGCAAGAAGCAAGTCCACTTTGCTAATGAGGTGGAGACACTCGAGCCTAATGATGAATGTGAAGAGGAGGATGTCAACTACATCAACGGAGGTGGCTTTCAAGGCCAAAGGTTTGGGAACCAACAAGGGAATATAGGCTTTAATGGGAATTATCAGAAGAACTCCTTCACGGGAAATCAAAACTCTTCTGGTTATACTTAAAAGCCCCCATTCAAGAACACCAATTATTCAAGAAACTATGGTTCTTCTTCTTACCAGAAGCCTCCTGCACAAGACAATGAGATAAAATCTATGCTAGAACATCTTCTAGAAGGACAACAGAAGATGACGGTAGACTTCAATGGGAAGATTGATTCGCTGTACCAAGACCTGAACGGAAAGATTGAGAGCTTTAACTCTCATATGAAGAAGCTGGACACTCAAGTTGCCCAAACTGCATGAGCTGTTAACATGCAAGAAGGATTTATTCCGGGAAAGACGGATACTAATCCCAAACGCCATGTGAACGCCATCACATTGAGAAGTGGTAAGAACCTTCAACCTGTGCAGAAAAGATGTCTTAGTGCTGAAGAATTCGAGGAGCTTGAAGACATTGAAGATGAGTATTGTATACCTGCGGAGCCAATGTCGATCGACACTACTGAAGAGTGTCGATCGACACCTTTGGAGGATCATGACAAAACAAGCAAGCTCGATGCGAAGAACTCGACATCAAAAGCAAGTGTCGATCGACACCAGGATGGTGTCGATCGACGCTCCTCTCAGACGTCACCAGATCAGCTCAAATCGACGAAAATTACAGAAGAAAGGGTCTATAAACCAAAGATCCCTTTCCCCTTGATACCAAAGAAGTCCAAGAAGGAGTTACTTGATGCCATATGCAAGGCTATCATGGATAGGCTAGTGGTTGAAATCTCTTTGATAGATGCCATTAGAACCACTCCCGTGATAAGGAGATACTTGAAGAGAATGATGACCAAGAATATGGATATGGAGGAAGTAGTCATTATGCTATCAAAACAAGTTAGCGCTGTGATTCAGAATAGGATCCCGGAGATGCTCGCAGATCCTGGAAGTTTTGTTCTTGATTGTTCAATCTTTTTGGACAAGTTTGGGAGATCTCTCTGCGACTTGGGCTCAAGTGTCAATCTTATGCCTCTTTCAGTTGCTCTTAGGCTGGATATGACAGATTTCAAAGCCACCAGGATCTCCTTAGTCCTTGCTGATCGTTCCATAAGGATCCCTGAAGGTGTCTTGGAAGATGTTCCTATCAAAGTGGGTGATTGTTTCATTCCCACAGACTTTGTGGTTCTAGCTTATGATGAGGAACCTAAAGATCCTCTCATTCTTGGCAGACCATTATTGGCTACAACTGGAGCCATCATCGATGTGAGAAAGGGAAGAATTGCACTGAATGTAAGTGACTTGGTGATGAATTTTGACATGGAGAAGCTGATGAAGAGACCAACTATCGATGGACATACCTTCTATGTCGATTCACTCATCAACCTTGCTGAAGAGATCTTCCAAGAGGACCATCCTACAGACCCTTTGGAGAGAGCATTGACGACTTCTACAACAGAAGCTGAGCACTTAGACGATGTCACTGCTGGATATACAAAGATGATGGATGCTAGTGAGCAAGTCCTGCAATTGGTCTTGAAAGAGGAACTGGTCAGCACATCTACGAAAGCTGCGATGCTTGGCGACTGGAGTGAAGCTAAGGCTCAGAAAGTTGAGTTAAAACAGTTCCCTACAGGGCTAAGGTACGCTTTTCTTGGACCTAACTCAACTTATCTTGTCATTGTGAATGCTTTCTTGAACAATGCAGAGCTCAATTTATTGCTAAGCAAGCTGCGCAAATTTTGCAAAGCTCTTGGCTACTCTCTTGATGACATTTCAGGTATATCACCTGACTTGTGCATGCATAGGATTCACTTTGAGGATGAGACAAAGTCATCAATTGAACATCAAAGGAGGCTGAATCCGAACCTGAAGGAAGTGGTCAAGAAGAGGTCATGAAACTCCTGGAAGCTGGGATCATCTATCCCATTTCAGACAGTGCTTGGTCAGTCCAGTTCATGTGGTTCCTAAGAAAGGAGGAGTCACAGTGGTGAAGAATGAGAAGAACGAGTTGATTCCTACAAGGACTGTGACTGGACACATGATGTGCATAGACTACAAAAAGCTGAATGCTGCGACCAGAAAGGATCATTTTCCTCTACCTTTCATTGATCAGATGCTGGAAAGATTCGTGAATCATCCCTACTACTGTTTCCTTGATGGCGATTCAGGATTTTTCCAAATTCCTATCCATCCAGACGATCAAGAGAAGACCACGTTTACATGTCCTTATGGCACATTTGCATATCGCAGAATGCCATTCGGAATTTGTAATGCACTTGCGACCTTCCAGCGATGCATGATGTTTATCTTCACATACATGATTGAGAAGTTTATGGAGGTCTTTATGGATGATTTTTCTGTTTATGGGTCATCTTTTAGAGGCTGCCTGGACAACTTATGCGCGGTATTGCAGCGATGTGAAGAGAAACACTTGGTCCTAAACTGAAAAAGTGTCACTTTATGGTTCGAGATGTCATTGTACTTGGACACACAGCAAAAGGAATCGCAGTAGACCACACCAAGATTGAAGTGATGACAACCTTGCAAGCACTTGATTCTGTGAAATCAATGAGGAGTTTTATGGGTCATGCTGGGTTCTATAGAAGATTCATCAAGGATTTCAGCAAGATTGCAAGGCCACTCACTGCTCTTCTCTGCAAAGATGTGAAATTTGAGTTCACTGCAAAATGCCATTCAGCCTTTGAACAGATCAAGCAAGCCTTGGCGAGAGCTCCAATTGTTCATCCTCCGGACTGGAATTTGCCTTTTGAGGTGATGTGTGATGCCAATGACTTCGCGGTAGGAGCTGTGCTGGGACAGAAGAAAGAAAAGAAGCTTCATGCTATCTAATATGCCAGCAGAACGTTGGATGATGCTCAGAAGAATTATGCAACCACTGAAAAGGAACTTCTAGCCGTAGTCTCTGCCTTTGAGAAATTTCGACAATACCTTGTTGGCTCAAAGGTAATTGTTCATAATGATCATTCTGCATTGAAGTACTTGATGCAGAAGAAGGATGCAAAGCCAAGGTTGTTGAGATGGATTTTGCTTCTTAAAGAGTTTGACATAGAAGTCAAAGACAAGAAGGGAGTTGAGAATGGAGTAGCTAACCATCTCTCAAGGATTAGGATCGAAGATGACGTCCCTATAGATGATTTTCTGCCTGAAGAGAATGTTTATTTTGTTGAAACTCGTTTTCAAGCCATGAGTTCGGAGCATTTGCAACCGTCTTCAGAGAAGAGCTTAGTGTCGATCGACACCCCCTCTACAAACTTGAATCGCGAATCAACTCTACTCGACACGAGCTCGCGACCAAAATCACGAGTGTCGATCGACACCATCAGTAGTGTCGATCGACACCCGTCTGGAACAACAACATCACTTCACAAACTCTTGAAGGACGTGTTTCAGCAACCAATCTTTGATGTTTCTGATTCCAATAGGCCGTGGTATGCTGACATTGTGAACTTCTTGGCTGCTGACATTGAGTCTAAACATCTCAAGAACTATAAAAAGAAAAAGTTCATGAGAGAACATAGGAGGTACTATTGGGATGAGCCTCATTTGTATAAGCATTGTTCAGACAATGTTTACCGATGATGCATAGCCAAGAGTGAAGTTCGAGACGTCCTTTTCCATTGTCATGGTTCTGAGTATGCTGGACACTTTGCTACTTTCAAGACAGTATCCAAGGTTCTTCAAGCAAGCTTTTGGTGGCCTACTATGTTCAAGGATGCACAGCTGTTCATAACTCAATGTGATGTCTGTCAACGGAGAGGGAAGATCAGCAAGAGACATGAGATGCCACAAAACTTCATCCTAGAAGTTGAAGTCTTTGATTGCTGGGGTATCGATTTCATGGGTCCTTTTTCTTCATCATTTGGGAAACAATACATCTTGGTTGATGTAGATTATGTATCTAAGTGGGTGGAAGCAATTGCTTTTAAAACCAATGATGCTGCGGTGGTTCTTAAGCTGTTTCGAACCATCATTTTCCCAAGATTCGGAGTGCCTCGGATTGTTATAATTGATGGTGGCTCTCACTTTATTAACAAGGTTTTTAACAAGCTGCTGAAGAAGCATGGTGTTCAACACCGTGTGGCTACTCCTTATCATCCTCAAACAAGTGGACAAGTTGAAGTCTCCAACAGACAGATCAAGCAAATCCTGGAGAAGACAGTAGGCAAGACAAGGAAGGATTGGGCTGTGAAGTTGGACGATGCACTTTGGGCTTACAGGACTGCCTACAAAACGCCACTTGGGACTACACCATTTCAGCTACTCTATGGCAAAGCGTGCCATCTTCCAGTGGAATTGGAACACAAGGCACATTGGACTTTCAAGAATATGAATTTCGACTTGAAACCTGCTGCAGAAAGGCACCTAGTACAGCTCAACGAGGTAGACGAACTTCGCTATCATGCTTATGAGAACTCAAAGATTTACAAAGAAAGGACTAAGGCATATCATGTTAAGAAGATCGTCTCGAGACATTTCGAACCAAATGATCAGGTACTTCTGTATAACGTTGCGTTCACGTTGGTCTGGTCCCTTCACCATCAAAGAGGTCAAACCATATGGAGCCATTGTCCACACAAGCTCGTTTGCAATTGTTTCTTGGTAAATTGCGTTCACGTTGGTCAGATCCCTTCACCATCAAAGAAGTCAGACCATATGGAGCCATTGTCCACACAAACTCCAAAGGAGAAGAGTTCATTGTGAATGGGCAAAGGGTGAAATACTATTGGGCTCAAGCCGAGATTCCAGCAGGACACATTGTGTCTCTGGATGATGCACAAACTGCCTAAACGCGTGAACAGTCAAGCTATTGACGTTAAACGATCGCTTAGTGGAAGACAACCCCACTGGTAAGTATTTCTTTTATTTTATTTTGGTTTTACTAATAATTATTTGTTTTATTTTATTATTATTATTATAAAAAAAGAGGAATTGTGCTCGACACGACCTAGTGTCGATCGACACCATCACTACGTGTCGATCGACACCAACACGGAACATAGGTAAGTCTTTTAAACCCGACATTTCTCTCTTCTTCCCCAAACACTTAAACTCGAAAACCTTAGAACAAAATTTCATCAAATCTCAACTTCTCCGTTTCTTCACGGAATTGAGTGATTTTAAGGCCTATCCTGTGCGGATTTTGGTCCTCTTTCATAATCCATAGTCCATTCTTTCGATCTGCCAAGGTATGTTCTTTAAATCTCCCAATTTCATTTTCGACCCTAAGGTGAAAAGTCTCGAATTCGACCTATATAGCTTGATTTCTTTTTTGAATGATGTTTATTTAGGTTGTATACCATGATTTCTATCATTGCCCAATAGTTTTCATCCCTTATTTTGCATGAGTTTGAAATTTTCGAAATTGATGATGCATGTTGCAAATTTAGGGATTTTGCTTGGGTTTATGGCTGAAACTTGTTTGATTCGTGGTATTGAGTATGTTTCAAATGTTAATTAATGCACAATTGGGGTTAAGTTCATGATTTCGGGTTGAATTGGAGTTATATGCATGGGTGTCGATCGACACCACCATGTGTTGATCGACACCATTACAGTGTCAATCGTGTGGCAACATTTTCAGACTTTGGATTTGATTTTTGTTTTGATTTTGATAAAAAATGCCTCCAAGGACTAAGAGACCACGGGAAACTGAAGCGTCCGCTTCTGGGACTGCTAATGATGCGCCGATTGCCTCTCTTCCTCCTTGGCCTAAACGAGAAACCGCGTGGATCCCGATTGGATGAAACTGGGAAGACTCGCCAGCAAAAGAAGTCGTGAAAGATGAGTGTGTCTACCGAGACATCAGTGAGACTTGGGATGAGTATGACACGCTGTTCTACAATGCGTGGCTAAAGGTGGATGTCACACCGACTCGATTTGCTGATGAGAAGACGACGTCAGAGTTGGGCATTAAAGACGACATCCTGAACTTGCTAAGCAGAGTAGGGATGGGGACTATGGCAACGAGGCAATACGATCTTTACCCCGACCTCGTACGCCAGTTTCTCTCCACCGTTCGCGTCTACTACATGAATGAGGTGGTGAAGAATGCTTTGGAAGGGACCCTGACATTCTTTATTCGCGGGATTCGCTACAGGATTCCACTTCCAGAGCTTTGTGGGATCTATGGGTTTGAGAACGAGCATGCCACCGGTGTTTCCCTTCCACAGCAGCTTCCAGACAACCAGGATTTATGGTCACATTTTGGGAATGGGAGGTATGAGTCTAAGATCTCTTCACAGACAGATATCCGCCATCCTACCCTTCGCTATCTTACTCGCCTGTTCGCTACTACACTTTTGTGTAAGCATGAGCCAGGGAAGATGCGCGTATCTGAGTTAGTGCTGCTGTAACTTGTCATTTGGTCTATCATTTACGAGGAGTCTGGGCTGAGAGAGAACGTCAACCTCAGTGTTGTGTTTGCTCATCACTTGGTTTCGCTGAAGACGAAGTCTTTCGCTAGATCCAGGCTCAAGCCCAAGACTGTTGGAAGTCTTCTCACTCCAATTTTCCAGCATTGTGGGATAGACACTTCCACTTGCTCCATTGTGACTTCGCGGGCTTTGGTTGATATGGAGTATTTACGGAGAGCTACTTGGGTGAAGCCCGAGAAGCTATGGGTTTTCACCAGCTTGCAAGCCGAGCAGCTTCTGGTCCAGTTACCTAACAGAGACCTCACTCACATCACCACCGATCCTGACCGTCTTAGCTTTGCGCCCAGTCCGACTTTACTACGAGCCGCTCCCGTCGCCAGACGCAGATGTGCTTCTTCCCGCGCTGCGGCTTCATCCGCAGAGGACACACCAGCTGAGAATCACCCACGATCTTCATCTTCTAGGCGCAGCAGAGCACACAGCCCATTGGCCGCCATCATCATCTGCGTCCGTCCATCCACACCACCACGTTCAGATGAAGAGTAGTGTTTGCAACACTCCTTGTTTAGTACTTCTTTTTCCTTAAGTCAGTTTTTATTTTTCTTGATCAGCTTTTGTTTCCATTTGTTTCTGTACTTTGTTTCACAACTTGTTGCAACCTTTGAGATTATGGATTATGTTGTGCTTTTAACCATTTTCTTGATTTTTCTAACAGCTTGGATGACTCTAACAACAATCTGACTTAACAACATATACATTCGTGTAGAGGAACTCTGATTACGGACAGAGTGTCGATCGACACCAGCAGACATCAACGATCAACACCACCTTGTGTCGATCGACGCCATACACAGGGTCAGGTAATCCACTTTTCTCTCGGTTCTGTAACAGTTTTACACAAATTTTTTCTATCCAAACTCATACTTAATAACACTGGGGTTAGTGTTGGTCAAGTCTGGAGGAGATAGTTGCTAACATTGTGTTCTGTTTTGAGAGTCAGTTGAGTCAGTCAAAAATTTGTGTCAATAAAAATTTGAGTTAGTTCCAATAAAAATTTGTGTAAAACTTGCAATCAACTACTATAGCAATGGTCCTGCAGCTTTTTTTCTTAGTAAAACCTGCAATCAACTACTATAGCAATGGTCCTTCAAGTGTCAACATTCTGCGGTCGAACTCTAACAAATGGTATGACCAAAGAACTTTAGAGTTTCTTTCCCTTCCTTAGTGCCTAAACAAGACTTTCTTGTTACAACTCTCCTATTTTCTCTTCCCTTAGTCAACTGCTGCCCATTTTCAGGGTGTTCTAAGATATTTTCATTGACTTTTTCTTATCCTTTTGAAGCCTTGGAATAGTGCTGCTCTTTACTTGTGTTCCTTGTGAGGAGACAGGTTCATGAGCTCTCACTAATATTGTTCCTTGTGAGGAGACATGTTCATGAGCTCTCACTAATATTGTTCCTTGTGAGGAGACATGCTCATGAGGATCTTTGCACTATTCCTTGGTTAGATTTCTTATTTCTTTTTTTTTCTCAAGGGAAGATCAAGGAGAGACTGCAATTTTCTTATCTTGTCAGAGCTGAGAGAGGAATCAAGTTCAGTGCATACCTAGTTCTATAAAGAAATATGAACTCTCTCTGTTAGATTGATCCACTTGCAGCTTTCTACTTAGTAAAACATGCAATCAACTACTATACCAACGGTCCTTCAAGTGTCAACATTCTGCGGTTAGTTCCAATAAAAACTGAAAGTTTCAACTGACCGCAGAATGTTGTCACTTGAAGGACCATTGCTATAGTAGTTGATTGCAGGGTCAGGAAACTAAGTCTGGGGGAGTTGATATATCATGGTTTTTACCACTTTTTTGCCATAATATAAGTCCATTTTGTAGAGTCTTTTGTTATTTTTAGAGTCCTATTAGAGTTTTTACACGATGGAGTACGTTTGGAGCTTAATGGGAGATTTTAAAGCTTACTGGTATTCTGGAGAAGCAGCCAAAGTGATGACGTCGGAGCTGAATTACACAAGGGGTGTCGATCGACACTAACCCTTGGTGTCGATCGATACCAATGAAGGCGGCCAAGTTTCGCGATTCCCACAGGAAAAAGGAAATTGCCTCAAGTTTTCATTATTTACAAGATTTCCCCTGACGCAAATTTACCTCTATAAATAGTTTTGAAGGCATTCTTTAGCCAGACACCTTATCATTATTTTCTGTTTTTGAGACTTAGAGAGAGATTGATCCTGAGCTTTTGGCGAGACAATTATGTACTCTTCCGAGAAGTTTTCGAACCCCTGTATCATTCTCTTTTCTTATTTTATGCAATTTATTTCAGTCATGATTTGTGATTTCATCTCCATGTCTGAGTAGTTTCCTAGTTAGGTTAGGGTGATTTAGGGATGATGATGAGTTTGTAGAATTATTATGTTGTTAGGAAAATCAATTGGATCTTCATCTTGATTTGTGCTTATATTGATTTCTTAATTGATCACTTAGAAATCAAACTCTAGGTTGTTTAATAGATGCGAGATCATTATTAATAACTTGAACTAATCATAGATGAGCAAAATATCTATTCGCAAAGAGATTTGGTTTAGAGATTTTGTGAACAATCGAACCTGTTTTTAATGCTTGCCTTAATTGTTTGAATTTGCAAAGAGATTTGGGATTCTGGAATTAAGGCATAGATAACTTCTGCAACGAGAGTTGATTGGTTTTAAATCAGTGTTTCTAGTTCTAGACGGTTCTTAATAATTTCCTGACAATATAATTTCTGCATTCTCTGATCCACCCTGATAATTACCCTTGCCTAGCGCCTTAGTCTCCTGAACTTTAATCACCTTTAAATTCTTTTACTGATTTACTTAGTAGTTTACCTTAATTTTATTGATTGATCTAGCATAATTTGAACATAGAAACCATAGTGTAGCATCTACTTCCTTTGCGATTCGATAATCTCTTATATTTCAACTGCATTGCTGTACACTTGCAGTGTTGATTTATTTGGGTAAAACTTTGACCCTATCAACTGTTCTACACATCGGTATTTTATTAAAATATTAACAGGTAATATCTTAGCATGTTAAAATTGAAAGGACTAAAACTTGTGGTTTTTTTAGTATGTTAACACGTTAACATTGGTCCGTTTCGTGGTATGAGAGTTTAAGTTTAACACTGTACAATGGTTTTTTTTTAATAAAATTCAACACCCTACCCTACCACTCCACATCATAATTTTTTTCTATTATATATTTTTGTTTTTCTAATTTAGACGACGAATGTAGCTGACTATATAAACGACGAATGTAGCTCAACTATATAGCTTGATTTATAGTCGATGATATGACTTGATTATATAGCTTGAATCAAAAATCACACATAAACACTTAAAAATCATGATTGTCAACGAGCAGCTTACAAGAGTTTATTGGAGACTAATAGAACAAGTAGTAAAAAAGACTGTTTTTTTCATGTGTCCAAATCAAATGAAACAAGTCTCTATTTATAGAGTATGAAAATGATGAATTTTGGTATAAAATATTAATATATATATATATAATTATTATGAAACAATTGATGTTAAATAATTGGGGGGACAAAATTTGGGCGACCAATCAATGTACTCCATGTGTATAATCTAATTTTTTATAAAAAAATTGTTTAACCATTTAATGATGACAAATGTCCCACTCAATTTTTATCAACACTGTTGATAAATTTAAAAACAAAAAATTTCAACACAAAATTTGCCACTTGGTTTACAACTTTTTATCAACACACCATTGCAGTGTTTTCAACTGTTGATAATAATTATCAACACCTCTATTGTAGACAGTAAGAGAAATAACTAAATTAGAAAATGTTTTCCTTCTTTCTTAATTTTTTGGTCAACGATTTATATTACCTCAACTCACTCTTATCTAAATTTGTATTTTTATAAATCTTATTATTTTTTTGATGTTTTATGGATACAAAGGTTTAAAATATATTAGTTAATAAAAAAACTAGTCTCCAAGTATTCTCCAATTTATCTCCAATTTTATGGTAACTCGCTAGGCGCAGACCGACCACCCGACTCACGCCTAGCGCAATTCCGAATAGAGATCATGAATAATAATAAATATAATTAGGTACGAATTAAATAATATTTAAAAAGATTTTAATACAAGTTTTGTTGGTTTTGCTTAGGTAGACACCGATGAGAGAAATCATAAGTCTATAATCGACTAAAAGCTTATACTCACTAATATCTAAAGAATGATTTTTTATTTTTATTTTTTTCTTGCTATACAAAGATATATTTTTAGCTTTATTAAATATTTAATTAATTTGAAATTTTTTTACTTTATTGAATTGTTATAGTTTAAACTTCAGAATAATAACAAATTTTTAATATATAAAAATAATATATTTATAGTTAAGCATTATTAAAAAAAATGTATGAAAGCCTTTATTATTTAGAAACAAAATGCATTCTATTGATAAAATAAATTGTTTCTTCGATATTTACAATATTAATTTGATTTTTTTTTATTTAGTAAAATGGCACATTTTGTAAGAAATAACTTAGTATTGTCGTAATTATCCTTTTCATTGGAACTGCTGCGCAAAATACCTAAGCAAATCTCATCATATATGGTGGATGATCAAACAAAGAAGATGATCACCATTATTTCGATGATCACAATTTAATGTCTTTTTGTATGCGGTCAGAATGAAGGTTGATGATGTATAACTTGCAAAGTTAGTGTGGAAGCACCCAATTGTTAACTAAATACCAATAATTTTTTATGAACTTTAAGACATATCTCAAAGATCAATCATTCCTAAAGTATAAGATACTTGTGAACAAATAGTTACAATAAGATGGTTATTTTGATATCATATTGTAAGACTTCTCATTAAGGATTATTAGCATTAATTTGGATGATGTGAAACTTGCAAGGTTAATGTGGAGGCACCTAGTTTTTGAAGTTATACCAATATACAATAATTTTTATCTAAGTATTTAATCATTACTTAAACCGTATTATAAGAACAAATACAAGAAACAATACATGAAGGGCCTCATGGTCGAGGATATGGATTTTATTGTAACTATGGAAGTTTTTAGCTAAACGGCACCCTATCATATATATGAAGAACACATTGTTGGTCTGTTGAGAGATATTTCGATTCTTGTGATGGTGCCGTCGAACATCAACAAATGGATAACTTTACTTGGGTACAACTTCTACTTTAGAGAATATTGTTGGATTTTCTCTATAAAGAAAACTAAAGAAAACTTGAAATTTTAAAGAGACTAGTGATCATTAACATTTGAGTGCAGTTGAATATAATTTTTCTGAGTTTATGAGATAAATGTGTGTTGCTTAATATTTTTTTACTGACAAACATGAAACATAACGACCAAAGTTAACACTAAAATTAATAGCAATTACCATGATGTTTTCACTGTAAACTATTATTGGATTATCCAAAATAGTTGGCTAAGAAGTTGGGTACAAAGAATGCTCATTCAAATTAACATATAACATCAAAAAAAATTGAGACTTTAATTCATTCTTTGTCCATTCTATTATAAACAGTCGTGAACATTCATGTATTGAGGGTTTGTGAAATAAGTTGTTGAACAGTCGTGACATACGTTTGTTGAGTTTTTTTAGTACTATACTTAGAATTATTATAAAAAAAACAGAATGAAACAATTTGGATCATATATTCTTCTTACTTGCCAATGGAGACTCATACTTCTCTGGGTTTTCTGACTTATCAACGAGATACATATTCTTTGTGTCTATTAAGGATTTGAGTCTAAAAAAATGTTGGTTCACTATCCTTACACATGTCGTTGAGCTTCTCTCTCTCAGAGTAACATTTTTTCTTAGGCATCTTCATTACAAAAAACACGTTCAATTCATCACTCAAGTATTTGATCTTGAATTTACGAGTTTTGAAGTACTCCTTGTAATCACTAGTCCAACTTCCAATCGGAAGCTCAGTAATGCTGACTTTTTTGTCATCATGAGCATCATGCGTTTTATAGGTACCACATGTTGTGAAAGTACAAGAAGTTGTTTCTGTTATAGTTCTTTTAAAATGTTTGTGCCATGGCACCATTTCCACCATGGTACAAACAACTAGTAGAACAATGTTAATTATCTGTACAACACATACTCAACAATGTGAGACATTTGACACATGAATTAGAATTATGTTAAGGTGAAATCCTCGCATAACCTTATTTCTCTAGTATTGTCTTTGGAATCGTTAACTTTAGTTTACCTTCATGGAATCATGAGAAAATTATTGAATCAAAAATCAAATTATCATATACTCAAGAAAGTTTTTGAAAGTTTGACATTTGGCACCATGAGGTATGATCTTCGAATCCAAAAAAAACTTGTATGTGAAACTTTTTGAAAGAAATTTCACTTTTATCTTCAAAAACACTTACTATTGAAAATTTCATCAAACAATAAGAAATTAAGATAGAATTATATAACTCTAGATATAAGGTTTGAATTTGGAAGACTTCTATGAGTCTTTCTAACAGCTGCAAGGTTTTATGGTACCTAGACCTCTCATGGTGTGCGAAAATCACCACATAAGATGTATTGAAGATCTTGTTGTGTTGCTACTCACCGAGGCAACTTAGGGGTTTTGGATGCAAGAAAGCATTCAAAGATGCTCTTCAACAGAGAAATTGAGCTGGCTCTGTCTTAATCAAGAACATGGTTTTACAGTTTTTTTAAAAGACAACTAGCTCATATAATTGATATAGTTTTGGAAAAGATGACTCGTTCTGAAAGCGTAGACAAATAAAAATTAAAAAAATCTTAAAGAATTGAAGAACGTTGGCAAAGTTATCTGTAACCACAACATACAAGTTGCTTTGGAAAATATTGTTCATCATAACCCCATATAAGACTACACAGCTTGGCAGAGTATATACTAGGTTAGAGCATTTCCAACCCTACTACATTTTTGGCTCCAAACTCTATTTTGGAGTAAATTTCTCTCCAACCCTACTCCATTTCTCACTCCAAAATTGAGTAAAAATTGATATTGCTCCATATTTGGAGCAACCCTATATTTTACTCCATTTGGAGTTGAACTTTTTTATTTACAAACTACTCCTTTAAATATTAGATATTTTTATTTTATACTATTTTATCAGCACAACAATAATTATTATCCATATATATATATATATATATATATATATATATATATATATATATATATATATATATATATATATTTGAACACTATAATTTTTAAAAAATATAAAATAAATGATCATAAATAATTGAAAACTACAATTTTTATTTAAAAAGTTTACCAAAATAAAATAAACTTAAAAATGCATTACATGTGCTGAAATTAAAGATAAGAAACATAAAGAAATTTATGATATTATGTAACTTTCTTTTATTTAATTAATATTTAATTTATAATTTGTAAAAGTTTTGTAAGAAAAAAAATAAACGTGGTTAATTTGTAAATTTTAGAAGTAAAAGGTATTAATAATAAAATAGAAATAAAATCTATTTAGAATATTCTTTGTCAGAGTAAAAAATGAAGTTAGACACTGAAGAAAAACTCAACTCTAAGATTTAATTAGAGTGAATTTTCTTTTTTTACTACTCTCTAGCTTTATATAATAATCTGATTTTTTTTCTCAATAATTTTGTCATTATTCCATGAAGCTAAAACAAAGTTAATGATTCCAAAGACAAAACTAGAGAATGAGTTGTACAGATAATGAAAAAATTTCTTCTAGTTGTCAATATCATGGTGGAAATGGTGACATGGCACAGCCGTTTTAAAAGAACTATAACGGAAACAGCTTCTTATACCTTCACAGCATATGGTATCTATATAAAGCCTAATATTGATGATGACACAAAAGTCATCATTATTTAGCTTCCGATTGGAAGTTGGACCAGTGATTACAAGAGTACTTCGAAACTCGTAAATTTGAGATCTAAGAGACTTGAGTGATGAATTGAATGTGTTCCTTGTAATGAAGGTGCCTAGGAAAAATGGTTGCTCTGAGAGAGAGAAGCTCAGCGACATGTGTAAGGATAGTGAACCGAAATAGTTTTTTAGACCCACATCCTTAATAGACACAAAGAATATGTATCTCGTTTGTAAGTTAGAAAATCCGGAGAAGAAAAATTATTTCATTCTGTTTTTTTTTTAATATTAATTCTAAGGTATATTACTGGAAAAAAAAACATAAAACAAAAGAAAAAAAACCCTCAATAATACACGTATGTCACACGGTTGTTCAACAACTAATTTCACAAACCATAAACATATATTTTATATTAGATTATTTGGAAATATTGTTTTCTATAATATAGAATTTTGAAACTACTAAACGTAAAATAAAAAGCTCAATCGCAACTCTATTCAGAAAAGTAAAAGAATCAATATAAATTATGAGGTTATTGTATCTCTTTTTTCCTATTGAAACTCAAAAGTTTTGGTGAAATGAAATTTATCGAAGTTATTACTTCTTTTTTAAAGTACATATCCCTTACTCTATTTATCTTTTTAGACAAACAATGACAGTTTCTATCTTCTATGTTCATTTTAATTTGAATGAATATTCATTGTAATCAACTTTTTAGCCAACTATCGAAGTTATTACTTTTTTTAAGTGCATACCTCTTGCTCTTTATTTTAATTTAAGTTTTAAATAATATATTTTTATATCTATATTTTTACTATTGATTTAATCTTGTGTTTTAAGAATTTTAACTTTTCAACTTTTTTTTTTGATGATATGTGCAATCTCTTTCATAAATTATTTTATGAATCTTTATTTATTCTTCAATTTTTATAATCTTTTCATTTCTCTAAATCTTAATATTATAACAATTTAACATTTTTAAATTTATCATTTTGAGGATTTCTTTTACATATCTTGCTTTGAATTCATGTCTTGTTCCCTGCTTTAAAATTTTGTATATTTTTGTATTCATTGTTCTTCTTTTTTTCTTCTTCTCTGTATTTTTTATATGATTAGTTATCTTCTTGATTTTTTATTGAATGTTTTGTCGTGTCTTAAAATTTTATAGTTTGGAGTTAAATTCTTAATTGAATGAGTATTCTTTGTACCCAACTACTTAGGCAACTATTTTGGTTAATCGAATAATAGTTTACAATGAGAACATCATGGTAAATCAAAGTAAAACGAAAACATTCCATAAACATCAATTTTGACATAACTAGATAGAATACTCTTTACCGGGAGACATCTTGTTCAAGACTACCCCTCGATTTCATCTTCAAAAAGATAAGCCAGACCCTGGCTTACAAGCAAGTAGATAAAAAAAATTCTTGTCTTCGACGCTTCTATGCCTTGGGAATGAGATATGAAGATTTCTCTCACTTTTGGCTTTAGCATCTCAATATCTCTCCCAAGCACATTCATTTCCTGAAAATAAGATATATGCACACATGTGTTGATGATCTCCTTAACGCACACATAAATATATATAAAGAAACTCCATATAAATATATAATAAGCTACACTCACTGAGGCATCGACGGAAACAAAGAGGAAGTGATGTCCCCATTCAGAAGGTGATAACTTCTTGAATGTGCGATTGCTTTCTTGATCATTACAAGTCAGATTAGAAGTTGCCTTCAAACGAACAAGCTTACAAGGATAAGACATCTGCGGAAAGCGAGAGTGTTTGCTTCCCGGATTTAAATTGGTACGAGAACGAATATAGAGTTGAGATCCGAGTTTTGGTCCAAAACTTGTGATGATTTCCATGTTCACCGCAAATCAAAAGATCATTGTTAGTGCCTTAGTGGCTAATATGTATATATATATATATATATATATACATATTTTGCAAAGTTAAAGCTTTTTATACATATAGGACATATACACATTAATTAATAAGACATACACGTTGAACGTGTCCACTCCCTCATGAAATTAATCTTAGACATATATGATCAGCAGCCCTGGTCCAGTAAAAAAATGAGCCATAGGGCAAAAAAAATGTTCGAACCTTTTACTAAAGGTAAAACTGATTTTTTTTTAATATTATGAGCTTAATTAAAACTTAAAATGAAATGGTTTAACTCTTTAAGGCATAAAATAAAATAAAAGATCTGAAAAGGATCCTCATTTGAAGTTAAGTTTTAATTGTTTGGGCTTGTTTTAAAAACCGGATTTTCTTTTGTAAGAGAAATGTATCAAAATTGATCAGAGCACATGGGCGGGGTCACCCTTCTGCTTTACCCACTTGGTCAGAACTCAAGTTACACTTTAACAAGAATAACTCAAGTCACAACTCGAGCTCCGGCTAAATTAATAAGACTTACTCTTTTTCCCACAAAACTTTTTGTTGTTCTTTTAAGTGTGACTTGAGTTCTTACAATTGGTGTCGTATGTGGAGAATAATGAAAACAAGTTCTTAAAAGCCAAGGAACTCGAAGATGGTCGGAACACCACCTCATGAAGGACTCGAAACACAAAACATGGACGATCTCCCTGGTACCCATGCGTCAAACCCTACCGGTCATAATCCCACCGGTCAAAATCCTATACCACCACCGACCACAACAGGCGTAAATCCACTACCTCTACCTCCACCTCCTCCGGCTCCAGCAGTAACACCCCAACATCGAACAAGGAGCTTCCACCCTCGACCTCTGGGCTTATATCCAAGGCGAGAAAAATCACTTCGGGACTACATCGCAAGATTCCGAGCCGTGGTTTCCCGAATGACGCCCCAGACGACGTATCTGTTGTTGCCCCACTACAAAACCTCCGCGACAACCAGCCATACTGAATTAAGCTTAAGACTGGCAAGACATGAAATTTGGAAGCGCTTTACACAGAGCTTCCGAGTTCATGGGACTCGAATAAGAGAAAACCGCAAAAAAAAAGCTGGAAGAGGAAAAAGCTGCAAAGGACAAGCAACGACAGACATCTTCAGCTCGGGACAAATAGGAACCCCTTTAACATTACGACCAACGTTTGTGTTGTAGCTCTGTCATCGCTATGGAACAAATGGGAACGCACTGACGTGCCTTCTGATTCTCAACCTTACTGCACGTGGGAAAACCGACCAGGTCACAATACAAACGACTGTCGTACCCTCTAAGCAAAACTAATGAAGGAATGAAAGCAGGGTAACATCTCCCTAGAAGATCGGGCATGCAACGAGGATACTAATCAACGCCAATCTGCAACCATTATCCTTACCAAATCTACATAAGACACGACTCTTTAATAAAATAAAAACAAAATACAACGACCTCTCCGTCAAATCGATCTCACAACAGACAAGAAAATAATCTGAGCAGAAGTAAGCCTCCATCGTGCGAGCATCGTGAGGCTCGCACATCAAAAGCCAATCTCACACTTGGGTCGCAATAAAAGCCGATCTCATATTTGGTCGCAACTCAAGCAGATCTTACATGGTCGCAAATAAACCCGATCTCACACTTAGTCACAAAAAAAGAGCTCGTCAACCGAGCAATTTACTCTGTTGGAATATGAACTATAAATGGCTTAATCCTGTTATGGGTACGTTGGCAGTCTGTCAAAGGGTTCAGCAATAACTTAATAAAAAATTTAAATTTTCTCTACCTTTTTACGCTCTCAAGCTACATTCTTTCTATGCTCCTGAACATCAGCGCCTTGGCCAGACGTTCGATATGCCAATAGCTAAGTCTGATCAACTTAGCTCCGCAAACTAAAAAGCCAATATTCTTCTTGCATACGTTCATCACGGATGTCGTGGTGAAATAATTCACAAAGTAAGCCGAGCCCGATCTCGCATTATTTATAAGTCATGTAAAGAATATAAGTAGAGCGTGTCTCGCACCTTTACATTCAAACTTAGAAAATTCCTAAGTCATACTAATAAATATATGCCAACCTGTTATCGCATATTAGTATTCGCACTTAGGAATATTAAGTCATACGCACAATATAAGCCGACATGATTTCGCATGTTCGTATTCGCAAACAATCCCGCACTAATTCCTAATTCGTGTAAGCAAATATACGCCAAGCTAATCTCGCAAGTATACAGTTGCATTTAGGAAGTTTCTAAGTCATGTAAACAATTAGAGCCGAGCTCATCTCGCAAGTTTACATTCAGACTTAGAAATTTTAAGTCATACGAACAATATAAAACTGATATCACATCGCATATCTAATGTGAATTCACTTCGCACATACGACCACGATAAATTAAAGCCGAGACCCATTCTTGCGTAATTCTCAATACCAAGCTCAGCCTCGCAAAGACAAGTTAACTCTCGCTTTACTATCGAAGCCGAGCTATGTCTCGCAACTAATTCAAGCTGACCTCTGTCTCAATGAACTAAGATCTACCTCGCAATTAATCAAATCCTAGCTCTATCTCGCAATTGAGTAAAGTCGAGTTTTGTCTAGTAATTATTCTAAGTCAAGGCCAGTCTCGCAAATTTAAACAAGTTTTCATCACACTGAGCTTATCATACTTCATTAAGTTGGTCAGTTCATCAACTTTCCCTGAGCTCCTCAGCTCATACTTCTCACGAGCTCGTCAGCTCAAGTCACTAAGTTTGTCAGTTCATCGCACTTAGCTCATCATAATTCATCGAGGTCGTCAATTCATCGTATTTCTTTTAAGCTTAACAACTCGTCAAACTTCACTGAGCTTCTCAGCTCGTCATATTTCCCGAATTAAAACTATTCGGATGTTCCATCACGTGTACAAAAACCTAATTTTCAAAAGGTTCCACTTCCACCTCCAAACGGAGGGAGGGATAAGACTAAATCCCAGGTTTTTTGTGATCTTTCCCCAAATTAAAGATCTGATCTTGGTCAATTAAAGCGCTGGTTGAGGGAGTGTTTCAAAGTTTCTACTACTTTGAAACGTGTAGATCTCAATTCACGCCGAACTAACTTTTCTCTCTTAGTTCATCGAGCTCGATGTCACTCACTTGCCGAACTGCGGGGGACTAATTGTTAGAGATGGGTTTAGCACCTTCTCTTAAAGTCCTTCGTAAATTGAGGTCGGTCCATTTAAACTAGAAGTGAAGGCCCACTAGCTCGTCTGTCGACTAGGTCGGCGCCCTAAAATAGAAATATTCAACGATAAGGATAGATTCGGAAGAAAAACGATAACTTTCTTTATGGATAAGGAAATCGACCAAAAAGGGAAAATTCATTTTTCCCAAAAAGAAAAGAAAGCTTGCCTAAACCGACTCCTGTCTATTATATATAGAGAGCCCCATTCACCACTGAAGGAATCTGCAACATTATTTTCGAGACCTACATCAAATTTAGCGTCCTGTTTTTTAAGCTTTATAGATCTCGATTTACATATTTGTCAATTAGGTCGGCGTTCTTATTTCGACGACCTAATTCTCTCTCTATCAACTCGAGCTCCAGCTAAAGTAATAAGACTTACTTTTTTTCTCCACATAAATCTTTGTTATTTTTTTAAGTGTAACTTGAGTTCTTACAAGTTCTACGATCGATGCAGGGGTGTCCTTCTTAGCGTAGATGTACCTCAGTGCTGCATGATCAGTGTATACAATCACCTTAGAGCCCACCAAGTATGGCCGAAACTTCTCAAACGCAAAGACAACCGCTAGGAGCTCCTTTTCGGTGGTTGCATATTTTACTTGTGAATCATCCAAGGTGCGGCTAGCATAGTAGATAACGTGCAACCTCTTGTCTTTCCTCTGCCCCAAGACAGCTCCTACAGCATAGTCACTAGCGTCGCACATGATCTCAAAGGGAAAGTCCCAATCTGGGGCCTGGACTATTGGTGCGGTTACTAGCGCGTCTTTGATGGTTTTGAACGCTAGGTGGTATTCTTCATCAAATTTGAACTCAGCTTCTTTGCATAGTAGCCTTGTGAGAGGACGTGCTAGCTTGGAAAAATCTTTGATAAACCTCCTGTAGATGCCAGCATGCCCCAAGAAACTTCTTATGCCTTTCACATTAGCCGGAGGCGCCAAAGTGACCATCATTTCCACCTTTGCTTTATCTACTTCAATGCATTTTCCTGAGATCTTGTGACCAAGGACAATCCCCTCTCTCACCATGAAGTGACATTTCTCCCAATTGAGCACGAGATTGGTCTCCTCACATCTCTTGAGTACCCTGCACAGATCAGACAAACAAACACCAAAGGAAGAGCCATACACGGAGAAATCATCCATGAATACCTCAACCATCTCCTCAATCAAGTCAGAAAATATAGACATCATGCATCTTTGAAATGTTGCAGGAGCATTACATAAACCAAAAGGCATTCTCCTATATGTATAAGTTCCACAAGGACAAGTGAATGTTGTCTTTTCTTGATCATTAGGGTGAATCGAGATTTGAAAGAAGCCACTATAACCGTCTAGAAAATAGTAATAGGGGTGGTTGGCTAATCTTTCAAGCATTTGGTCAATGAATGGCAGTGGGAAGTGGTCTTTCCTAGTGGCTTTGTTGAGTTTCCTATAGTCAATGCACATCCTATGACCGGTTATAAATCCTATGGCCGGTTATAAATCTTGTAGGAATTAACTCATCTTTGTCATTTCTTATAACCGTGATGCCCCCTTTCTTAGGTACCACATGGACTGGAGAGACCCACGTGCTATCACTGATAGGGTATATCACGCTAGCCTCTAAGAGTTTTAAGATTTCCTTTTTTACCACTTCTTTCAAATTTGGGTTCAAACGTCTTTGATGTTCAATTGAAGAAGTGTTCTCATCATCTAAATGAATCCTATGAGTACAAAGTAATGGTGAAAGGCCCTTGATGTCACTAAGAGAGTACCCAATGGCCTTCCTATACTTTCTCAATTCCCTAAGGAGTGAGTCTAACTCATCATCATTCAGGTTGTCATTAACAATGATCGGGTAAGTGTCCTTTGTACCCAAGAAAGCATACCTTAGCCCATTTGGAAGTTGCTTGAGGTCCACCTTTGGAGCAAGCAGCTCGCTCCACTCCTCTCCTTGGCTTGTATTGAGGCTACTGTCCTCTTCGTTCCCTCTTAAGCCAGCATCAATTCCAAAAGCAGGACGTTCCATATCCAGCTCCAAGTAGGTGTCTTCCTCTTCTTTCAAA
>JAHZTW010000001.1:379187629-379210067 GCA_020283515.1 Alliaria petiolata
TCTTTAGCTGTCTTGGCGAGTGTATCCTTCAGAAACTTGGCATACTTCGGTACCATAGCCAAACAATCAAGCAAAGGCAATTTCAGCTCAACATTTCTCAAATGCTTTTCGAACAAGGCTCTATGCTTCTCAACCAGCTGCTTCTTGAAGTGTCCAGGGAAGGGGAGCTTTGGTTTGTAGGGTGGAGGTACGAAAATATTTTTTTCTTTGCTTGTTCCCCCACTTGGTTTTTCAAAACCGCTTCTTTGGCTTTTCTTGCCCTTTCAATGTAGACATTGTCAAATGTGATCTTTTGATCATTTGAAAGATCACTCTCCCCTTCCTGAATAAAAATGTCCTCATTGTCTTTAGCTGTAGACCGTGGTGCTACTTCTTTTCCACTCCGTAGATTGATCACATGTGCATATTCCTTGGGATTGGTCTCACATTGGTCAGGTAAAGTACCTTGGCCGCTTGTACTAGCTTTGCCTTTCTCCAGCTGGCGAATTTTGTTGTTGATGTTGCTGATCTGTGTAGTGACCTCATTAAGGGAGCAGTCCAGCCGATTGTTGATATCAACAAATTTTTGATTGTTAGATGCTTGGCCTTGTAGAAGTTGTTGGAACATAGCTTGTACCGAATCTTGAGTTGGCGGTTGAGGTTGTTGTTGCTGTGGCACGAAAACAGGAGGGTACGGTTTGTTCCCTTGCTGTTGGTGTCCTTGGTAGGGGCCCTGTCTTTGCCCTTTATACCCACTATTTGTTGTAAGGAACAAACGGTTTGGCTTGATTTGCTTGTTGTGGAGGGTACACTTGGTCCTTTGGATTGTCCACATTTTGTGCTTCTGTAAGACAAGTTGTTGTTGTTGCCTTGATACCTTGGAGCATATCTTTGTGGCTTAGGATAATCTTGGCCAGCAACCCAATTCACTTCTTGAAACTCCTCCTCATTCCTCTCTTGGAACAAATCTGCAGCTTCGCCAACAAAGTGCACATGTTTTTGGCTAGCAAGCATCATCTTGTTAATTTTTTCATTGGGTGACTTTAGCTCCTTCTTGTGTGCCTCCAGCTCATGACCTCTTGGTGCTCTGTCATAGTCCTCAGAATAGTTTCCATCACTCAAGGCCAAGATTTCAATCAGCTCTATTCCTTCTTGCACATCTTGTCCAAGGAAATTCCCTTTGCTTGTCGTGTCTAGTAACATGCGAATCTTTGGCAAGGATCCACTGTATATTGTGCTGAGTAGTGTCTCCTCAGTGAAGTCATGGTGAGGACACTGAATGGTGTAATCCTTGAACCGCTCCATTGCTTCACTAAAGGTCTCATTTTGCCTTTGTGTGAAACCGCTTATCTCACTTCTTAGCCTAGCCGTTCTTGTGCTTGAGAAGAACTTTGACATGAAGGCTTTCTTGCATTCAACCCAGGACGTGATTGTGCCTTGAGGTAGGGTCTTCTCCCAATGTCTAGCTTTGTCCCCGAGAGAAAAAGGGAAAAGCCGTAGCTTGAAGCTATCCTCCGAGATGCCATTTATTTTGATCATTCCACGCACTTGTTCGAAGTTTTCCAAGTGCTCCAGTGGGTCTTCCATTGCCAGGCCATGAAACTTGCTGTTCTGGACCATAGAGACAAATCCAAGCTTGATCTCGAAGTTGTTGTTTTGCACCGGTGGTGGAGTGATGCTAAAGCAATTTGTGTGGGTGTTTGGTGCATCACCCGCACTAATGATTCGTGGTGCTCTTGGAAGGTGGAAAGAGTGTCCAATGCCTCTGCCAACAGCAGCATGTTGAGGTGGATCCTCCACCTGGTCGTGGTCAGCCATCACCTCTTGATGGTACTCGTCAATTTCGAGTAGTAGTCTTTCTCTCCTATGTCTTGGACTTCCAAGTTGATGGATGTTGTCTAGTGGCGTGAGTAAACTGTTGTCACTTCTAGAACTCAGGTTCATGTACCTGAAAACACAAGTAGAGAAGTAGAGAAATTAGTAACCAAATACAAAAGAAAAACTTAGTCTCCACTAAGCTCCAAATCCTAATACTTTCACTTAAAACCCAAGTTTGGCAACGGCACCATTTGATGACTAGCTTTTTGAGCAGCAAGTTTAATCAAACCTAAAGCGTAGTTCTTTTGTTGTTGTAGTACTTTAGGTGTCAATCCAAATTGGGGTGAAAGATACTAAGAATACAAGAGTTCAAGTAAAACTAAGCAGAAATTGGGTTAATTGGTGATTAATCCTATGAAAATTACTTGCAATGATTATACAGACACGAAAATCCCTACTGAAGGGTTATACAACTATTAGATGACTTCTAAACAATTAAACAACTGATCTACTAATTTTATAAAATCAAAATATAAAACCGGATTAATTAGACAATTTGATGGTGAGTAGCAAGATTTTCAAAAACTATTTCTAAAAAATCAAACGACTACCAAATCAAAACCAGACAGTAAAACAAGACTCTGGACAATTTCTAAAATACTAAAAATAACAAAAACACAATTTTACAAATTTAGAAAACTTATTTGCATTATTAAGCTATCTATGAGAGTTTTAGTGAAAATAATTAACTTTGAACAAGAGGAAAATGGTTTTTAGTTTTCAAAGATTAAAAACAGATTCAAGGTTGGGATTCATTCTTAGGGAGGTTGAAAATTCAAACTTGGGGTGTTGAAAACATATTTTTACACACTTTAGTGCTATCTCTAAGCCTTAAGAAGCTAGACTAGATTTACCCATGATGTGTGGTGTAAATCCTTTCTTCACCCTTTCCTCCTAACCCATGATGTGTGGTGGAAAGATAAGGTGAAGAACATTAAGCATGGATCTTAAATATGGCTTAACTAGCTCCCTAAACATCCATGGCGTTTGGGAAAGGATGAGCTAGTCTCTTGGATTTGGTTTTAAGTGATTTCCTAAGTCTTGTTAGGATAAGGAAATCCCTAAGATTAAAGAGATCTCTATTGAGAATCACTAGACTTTAAAACCCCCAAATCCAAGATGAGAATTAGATGAAGAACAAGAAAATACCCAAAATTCTAGTTTTCAACCCCCATAATCATCCCAACCCCAAACCTTGGTGGTTTACTCACAAATCATGTTCTTACCTCTCTTAAACATAAGTTTAGAGCTGATGAACATAATCGGTTTTTACAAGAAGAAAGATTTGACTTTAGAAAAACGAAAATACTTGATTCAAATAGATAATACAAGAGTTTTCGCACAAGAATTAAACAAGAAAATAGAAAGAACTATCAAGAACACGCAAGAACAAGGAAGAACAAGGAAGAACACTCAAGAACACTACTCTTTTTTCTCTCTCACGTTCTGCCCCTTACAAAGTTAGTGTGTGATGAGATATGATAAGTGGATGAATAATTGGATGCATAAAAGTCTTCTCTCTTTTGTCATAAGGAGAAAATATTAGGAAATTCTCCACCTTTTCTCTAAATCAAATATGGCGATGCTTCCGTTCTGATACACCGTTGTGTTCAGGTGTATGAGGTGGTGTGGTGAGATGTGAAATTCCAGCCTGTGCGAGGTAGCTTCTTAACGCGATGTATTATCCTCCATTATCTGTGTAAAGTGTCCTGATCCGAGTGTGAAAGTGATTTTCTACTAAGGGTTTGAAGCTGAGGAAAAATTCTTTTACTTGGGGCTTCTGTTTAAGTGGGTAGAACCAGGTATATCGGGTGAAGTGATGCACAAATATTAGATAGTATTTGAAGTTTTCTGTGGAGATGATTGGAGAGGTCCAAACATCACTGAATATATACTCAAATGGTCGATGTGAGACAATGGAGGTTTGAGAAAATGAGAGTTTGTGACTTTTATTAATGTGACAATTGTTGTAAAGCAAATGTTTGGTAGAAGAAGTAGAAATCGGTAAGGTAAATTTTGAAATAATAGAGTGCAAGATAGGTGGTGAAGGGTGACCAAGCCTGGAATGCCAGAAGGCTATCGTCAGTTTGGAACACTTTGAAGTTAGGTTCACCATTGCTTTATTATTGACTGGCCATTCATAGAGCGCATCCTTGGTTCTGCCCTAGAGAAGAGGCGCCCCCGTGCTGAGATCCTTTACCTGAAAGTGAGCAGGGAAAAATTCGACAGAGACTTGATGTGGTGTGTTGCACCACTGTCTAAGAGCCAATTGTTTGCATTGTATGGTGCAGAGACATCAAGGTTTGCGCGTGGTTGCCATGGCGTGAAGGGACTGGCAGTGGGAGCATTTATGTTAGACATCATGGCCTGCAGTTGTGGACATCGTCTTGCAATGTGACCTTAAGTGCCGCAGATTTGGCATTTGCCAAGATATAGACGGGGTTGGCGTTGTTCAGGGCGAGAATTGTAGTCAGTGGTGTTGTTGTTGCGCAGCTGTTGAGATTGAGATTGTTGCCAGGTGCGCTGCTTGTGGTTGTTGTTTTGATTCTGGCGATGCTGATTGTTGTTCCTATGTTGAGCAACGTTGGTTGTGGCCGGGGTTGATGACATGTTTGCAGAGGAAAACAGCTTAACTTCATGATTAAGGAGTCGTTCGTGAAGCTCTGTGATAGACGGTGGAACATCACGACCTTCAATCTGATCTACTATTGACTTGTACTCTTCGGGTAAACCGTCCAAGACAAGTTCAACTTGATCTTCATGATCCTGAGGCTTCCCCAAAATCGCAAGTTGATCAAAGCGAGTGAGATGGCCACGGATGTAGTCATCAACGGTTTTGTCTCCTTTGCTCCACTGCTTGAGTTGTGTCCGGAGTTTTTTTATATGCCCACGACTGGGTTTGGCATATGTGGATGCTAGTGTGTGCCAGATCTGCGCAGCAGTGGTGGCACAAGAGAGCAGCGGCTGAATCGGCATTGAGATAACACCAAAAAGGGCACTATTAATCAATCTGTCTTGGCATTTCCAGAGAGGAAAGGCTGGATTTTCGACATGGACATCATTCTCCGTGAATGTGGCGGACGGGATGATGGTAGAGCCATCAAGGTAGCCGGCCATATTGTATCCATCAAGTAATGCATGAACTTAGAGACTTCACATGAGGTAATTGGTGGAGTTGAGTTTTGAAACATTAGACATATTTATGTTGAACATCGGTTGGGTGTTTGGGATGATGGTTTCACCAGTTGTGTGGGAAGCTGTTTCATTGTGAGCCATAGTGGCGGCTGGTTAGAGTTTGGAAAAAAAAATATATATAGGGTACCAGGAGCTCTGATACCATATAAAATTGTATGAACTGATAATTACCATTGATCATGATAGGAATACATTTATACAAAGAGTATGAGACAAAATAAGGAAAGGGAATATTGACAGAGTAATGAAAATGATATCTTCTACAGATGGTAGAGAAAAAACGACAATGAATAGTTTTGGCAGGGTTTAATTTACCAGAAATATTTTAATTCTTTAATTGGATAAATTAGATTAAGAAATTTATAGTCTAATTGTTGTTGTACAAATTCCAAGTCATATAAAGTTCCATTAAAAAAAGATGAAATTTTGGCCCAAGAAAAAAAGAACAAAAGAAAAAAGAATACGCGTAAGTCAATCCGAAATTAATCAAAATCATTTAAATCGGGAAATTAATGAGAGCAAGAAAACAGTAGACTCCAAAGACATCAATAAAAAATCAAGCCAGATTAATGAAAGACAATAAACGTAAATTCGTAGTGTATAAAAGAGATGAGAAAACAAACAAAATGACAACTCTAATCTAGCAAAACTTCACTAAAACACTCTTTCCAAACTCGATGTTTTCTACTTTCTACTCTTATTTACTTGTTTTGAGTTCAAATGTTGTACTATTTGCTATTGTTATCTCACTCTGACCTAAAAACAATTCACTTATATTTCATCTATTTTTGTATATGCAATTTTATATTTGCTTCACAAAATTCTTCAAATTTTCCGGTTTTAAAAGATGGGTTTCTTTCACAACTAACCTAAAACATTTCGTCAATTGCAAATGTAACCCACCCTTTTCTCATTTTCAACATTAACCACTTTCTTCCCAAACCACCACTTTCCCTTCCACTTATTCACGAAATTGCCATTGGTTTTTTTTTTTTTTTCAAAAATCCATAAGACAAAATAATTCTCATCCTCCTCACTTATTCACGAAAATGCCATCAGCATCAATTCACTCAACCACCATTTTCAACCAATATGAAGCTTTTAAAGCTTCTACAACCAATTTTTGAGCTCTTTAAGCTCATTATCTCCTCTCATAACCTTCTATTCTTCACTTTTCTCTCCATTTTCATCCCAAAAACTCGCTAATTTACCTTTTCCAAAATTGAAGTTCTAAGATATTGCCATTTCCGGTGATTTGCTCGTGCATAGCGATTGGGCTTCTTTGGTGGTGGCTAGAATCGAAGTTATCGGCGGTCGAAAAAGCTAAAGACCACTTCTACGTAATTTTTCAGTTGATTTTCGTGAATTTTCTGATTTGTGCCGCGATAGCGGACTTCTTGGAGAAGTCTCCTCCGAGTAGACTTCTTGGAGAAGTCTCCTCCGAGTAGACTTCTCCAAGAAGTCTGATGGTCAACGCACAGGTTAGTTTTGCAATTGACCGTGTGTTCCGATTTCTGATAGTATACTTCGTGTTGAAGTCTGCACCTTTCTTTGAGAACAAAAAAAAACTGGCGTAAACTTCTCAAGGAGACTTCTTGAGAAAAAGGTTAGATTTGCAATTGAACAAAACGAAGTCTACTCAAGAAGTATGTAGAAAAGAGAGGTTAGTTTTGGAATTGACCTCTCTGGTAGACTACTATAGTAGACTTCATTATGAAGTATACTTTTACATGTTTTTTTAAAAAACGACATTTTTATCAAATTTATAACGATTTTTAAAGATTTTTTTTGTCTTGAGCTTGTGTTAGTAAGTGTACTTGCTTCTGTATCAGTTTACATGATAATGTTTTATACGTATGGTGGAATCAGATTTTTTGTTTTTTTTAAATCGTTAGCTTATTAAGCGCAGACTTCTTAAAGAAGTTTAAGAAAGTAGTCTTCTTTGTTAGTCTCTGGCATGAATTTTTTATAAAAAAATTCAATTATCTAAAATTTGTAACAAATATTTATTGGTCTTGCTTATGTATGAGTTTGACATGTTTGTTTGTTATAGTTAAGCCTTAATTATTATTTTTTATGTTTTTAGACATTTACCTTATTAGTAGCAGACTTCGTTGAGAAGTCTACTTAGTAGACTTTTTTTCAGTCTGCGACATGAATTTTTTTTATAAAATTCATTTATCTGAAATTTGTAGCAAATAAAAATTAATATTTGACTCTTGAGTTTGTGTTATTTATTGATCTTGCTTATGTATGAGTTTGCTTATGTATGATCTTGCTTATTTATTGATTTTTAAAGTGATTTGAATTTGTTTTTCTTACAGAGAATGGTTCACATACCCGCTGTTTTTGGAGAATGGGTGAGGAAGGAAATGATGTGGCATTTCGAGGTGGATACTCACAAAGGAGGGTGAATGTTCTTCTTGAGAGATGGTTGCACACATGTTGAGCTTCTTAAAATGGCACAAGAGGATTATATGCCGGAAAATGAAGCAGAGTTTGTGTAGTTATCCTATCCATTACCACCTCTGATGCTTCAACAAATGCCTCCTAATTCTCCTCCTATTTATTTCACAAATGCATGGTGTACGCCTTTGCGTTTCGAGTAGGATAATAGACCATGGGAATGATGATGTGAGTGGACAGGCGGATGACTGTTATGATGATGTTGAAGAAGATTGGGATGAAGACGCTGATGATTATGGGGATGATACTTTGAACGATGATGATGTGAATGTGAATGTGAAAGCGAAAGTTGAGGCCGATGACTCGGATGTGGATTAAAGTGAGTATGAAAAAGAAGTCTGAAAACGAAGTCTGAAAACGAAGTCTGAAAATGAAGTATACCGTGTCTAACAACCACTGTGTTCGAGTCCTCAGAAGCCACCACCACTTGTTCAATGCGAGCTTCTTATTGTCCCTTTTCGGCCAATAATTGCAGAGACGTAACGAGTAGATAACATTCAGACTATGTACAGAAGTACTTCTCAAGATATAGACTTTAACGAATTGGTTTCGATAGTGACGACTTACGGAAGGGTTTTAAGCCAATCAAGCAGAGCCATAATCTTCTCTTTGTCAATGGGAGCAATAGGATCATATCCACCTCCTTGTTTTACCTCCTTCTCTTTGTCAATGGGAGCAATAGGATTATATCCACCTCCTTGTTTTACCTTGTTAGGAATGGGAGCAATAGGGGTGCTTTTTCTACAAGCTTGCCTCCTCAGCTTATCAGTCTTAGCTCGGGCCACAATTTTTGCCGCCCTCTTCATAGACTTCTGTTTCTGTAACTGAAGTTCCATATCTTTCTTTGATGGTTTGACAGTCCCTACAAAGACGACACTTGGATCATTTCCGCAGTTCACACTCTGACATGGAGTTGCTTGTTTTTCTGCAATTACGTATTGTATATATCAATGACAATAAATGAAAAAAAGGCTTTATAAATTTTATTTGGTTCATGAGGACGTAACTAAACATCACAAAATTCAGAAGGTACAAGGAAAACATCAACAAACCACCCACCAACAAGAAAGAAACAATAAAGGTTATGAGACTACAATAACATGAAATCAGCTTAGCAGTCTACTTCTTAGTCCTCGTTATTGCCCTAGTAATGACTAGAGTCAGCTAGTATTTTTATTAGGTTTGGGAGAGGGATCAGAACTAACCCGACCAGAAGGTGCATCCTCTTTAGGGGTACCATTGTTCAACTTGACATGCTCCTCATTCCTTGCATCCTTAATCTTTACAATGGTATGCTCCACAACCACAACCTTGTCAGTCAGGAGTTTGAACTTCTTATTGCACGAGTCAAATCTAACCTTCATGTCGTCAGACAATGCTAAGCAGCATTTCTCGAAATGTTGCTTCATCGTGTCGACCAGACTCTTGAATACCTCCTCATCAATGGAAGGATTCTCTCAACAAGACCTTGATAACATGCATATTTTACCCATTTTTGCTATCATAAGTGAGTGCTTTAATAAGCATTTTACTCAGGTTTTAATGCATAAACACAAGATTTAGAGTATTTGGTTGTTCAAGACTCTTTTCAGGTAAACTTAGCAAAAGACGCTTATTTTGGAGCAAAATGGACAATTCCGGAAACAGTGCTCAAGGACAGAAGTTCAACATCAAACGAAAGACTTCCCACCACAAGATCAAGCTCATATTTGGAGACAAGAAAGCCTTATCAGCCATCTTTCACCTTGAAGTAGTTTGAGAGCAATCCCATGGTTGGATCTCAAGTTATGGAAGAAGCAAGAAGGCCCGTCAAGCACCCGGAAGACCAAGATGGACGCGCCATGGCCGATCCAGACGACCGGTGGCCGCGCCACGGCCAGTCGCTGGCGTGACCAGTCCACTCGCAGTTCCCTAGCCCATTTGAAGCCCAACTCAAACTCGCAGCCGTCTTAAGCAAGCTAATACTTAATCCACGACCTAGAGGACTTGAAGACCTATTTATACTCGTTGTTTAGGGTTTTCTAGAAGGAGAGCAAGTTATCACGAAATACTCAAAGTTATAGAATTTTTCTGGTGGCTGCGAATCCTGTATTCGCGGTTTGCCTTTGTTCTTTGAGGGAGATTGATTTCTTCTTGAACCCTCTTTGTTTCTTATCGATTTATACAAGTTATGCATTCATCAATCATTATTTTCACTTCCTCTTTCATGTCTGAGTAGTTTAGTTTCGTTGAGTATTCTTTAAGGGGATCTATAGGGAATTTCATTAACTGTTATTAGACCAATCGTTTAGGCTGTAGACTAGAGTTTTCTTTCTTACCACACTTGTTCTTATTGCATGAATATAACGTCATGAACTAGAGTCTGATCGCAGGACCTCGAGAGCGGCCAACGCCCTAAATCTCGGATCCAGACCTAGTGGGGTAGAGCGCATCATTCCTGGAATGCTTATGCGTGGTCAGGAAGGTGGCGTGAATGTTTATTTTCCTGATCTTATTGCTTGATTGTTTAGGTCGCAGGATACGATAGTATACCTACGAAATTTGCATTCATAGATCAATCTATCTTTGTCAGAGTGAGGTTGTTAATACCAGTGAATCAATTTAGGGAAAACCGCCTAGTCTCGTTTGCATAACTTTTGTGAGTTTGGTTTCCAGTTAGAATCCCATAGATTTCCCGAGAAGATTCCCAACGTGTCTCACCCATCTGCTTTTCGATCGAGATTTACGCACTTTAATATTTACTTTTTCTGCACTGCTTACCTAATTTCCTTTTTAAAAGATTTTCAGTTGATTTTCCTTTTTCCGTTGGTTATAGAAGGGATTGCCAACCTCTTCTATATAAGGCATGACTACTGTTTTATTTCTTAGAGCAAAAACCGTGACACAATCTTACAACCCCAAACCGTTTTGCGTTTTTGCTTGCCCTGATTCTTCTGTTTTGCAATTGACCTCCTCCTTGTGGATCGATACCCTAAGTACTACAACGCACGCTGTGCACTTGCAGCTTAGGGTCGTACAAATTTAAAGCTCGACGAGTCCCCAAAAAAATCCTCCAATCTCAGACGGCTATTTAGACCCCATCAAGCTTTCGGCGCCGTTGTAAGGGAGATTGCGTTTCGCTGTCCAAAGCAAAGGTCTGGATAACAACTCAAAGACATTCTTTCTCTCTAACTTCTAGATTTCTTTCTATGAGTTACAGGAACCACTACACCATAGAGAGTGCAAGGATAGATCCTTACATGCCTCCTAACGCGCGCCCACCTGCAGAACCTCTACACCATTCTCGGAGACCACCTCCGACGTTGCTGCCACACGAGCGCTTCATGCCCCGCCCTCAAGGAGTACTCCCGTCTCCTATTATCCATGGGAGCGAAGGTCTTCACCTGCCTCCTGCCCAGAACGATCAGAGAATCTCACCTGCTTCCTTATATCAGCAGGTGGAGAACCTTATTGAGGCAATTACGGTAATGACTGATTATCAAGCCAAGTCCGAGAGATCTTTACACGCCCGGATGGACTCCATCCATGGCGAGGTCTTCCACAAGCTCCAGGAAGTCGCCAACAACGTGAAAGTATTGGAGAACCGCACCTTTGGGAACATCAACAAGTTGTCCAGAACTTCCGAGGACTTGGCGGATCACAGAGGGGTTCTAAATCGGGGATTAGGCAATGTCCGCAATTTGAAATACGAGTTTGAGGAAACTCGCGGAACCACTTACAGCATCCTGGGTCGAATGGAGAAAAATATCCAGGAAATAGAAGACGCCCAACGTAAGGCTGAATCGCAAGTCGAGGACTTGAGAGACGAGATTCAGAATATGGCAAAGGGTCAAAGAAAGAACAAAGGCATCTTGGCTAGATTATCCAAGGAACAGAAGCGGCTCGACGGGCTCGTCAACAAACTTATAGGAGATAAGACGGAGCATGAAGCCCTGGCCATGGGAGTCGAGAAAGCAACTTGTTTCTTCATCCAGCCTCACCTGGCGTGTGATCCTGCTTCTCAGGAAGAGCCGCCTAAACCTGCTGAAGACGGACCCGCCACTGGCATCATCACCAACGTTGAGAGGCCTCTTACGCTGCATATCAAGAGGGAAAGATTAGTGGAATTCCATAAAAAGGTGGAAAGGATCCCAGCAAGCGTAGAATTGAATGAAGCATGGGAAAGCTACGGCCTGAGAGAATGTTTCGAAGACAGCGTGGAAAGTAGCAACGAGATTAGAGTCCATTTTGATCAAGCTAGACATTTGATTACCTCGGCCAGAGCCGCCTACTTCTCCCGAGCTGAGAAATACGAGAGCTACACAAACAGGATCACTCGAGAGAACCTCGACGAGTTCAACAAGGTAGTTCGAGGTCTTCCATCGGATACCACGTTCATTGAAGCATGGACAGAACATCTTATCGGCCACTATTTCTGTGAAAGCAACGAAACCATGCTGGAGATACAAGATCTCTTCACACGAGCAAGATCAGGAAGGCTACTTCGCAGCCTGCACAAGACACAGAACCTTAGTCGATTCCTCATCACATGCGAAATCAAGGGGATCCAGGTCAAGAATGTGTTATGTGACCCCGACTCAACTATAAGCATACTACCAAGCTACACGGTGCGAGAACTCGGGATCAGACACACCCACACGACGGAAGTAGTAATTAGATTGGTGGACCAATCTTTCGCAATGATAAACAGGATTTTAACCGTTTGATAATCAAAACCTAAAGGTCTTTTTGCAGTTGTAGTACTTTAGGTGTCAAACCAACCTTGGGGTGAAAGCTACTAAGATTACAAAAGTTATATGAAGCTAAGCAAAATTCGAGTTAAATGGGTGAAAAATTCTAAAACAATTACTTGCGGTTTTTAAACAGACATGAAAACTATTTTACAATCCCTACAGAAGGGTTATACAAGTACTAGATGACTCCTAAACAATAAAACAACCGATCTACTAATTTAATAAAATTCAATTCTAAAACCGGATTAATTATACAGATTTGATAGTAAGTAGCAAGATAATAAGAAAAACTATTTCTAAAAATCAAACAATTACCAAATCAACAACAGGTAATAAAATAAGACTCTAAGCAATTTCTAAAATAATAAAAATATTAAAAACACAATTTTACAAATTTATAAAGCTATATTGCATAATTAAACTATTTATGAGAAATTTAATAAAGATAAATAAACACAGAACTAAAGAAAAGTGGTTTTTGGTTGTAAATATTAAAAACAGATTCTAGGTTGAGAATCATGCTTAGGGAGGTTGAAGATTCGAACTTGAGGTTTAAAAACATAATTTTTACTCTTTTAGCAATTTCTCTAAATCTTAAGAAACCAATTTAGATTTATCCATGATGTGTGGTATAAACCCTTTCCTCACCCTTTCCTCCTAACCCATGATGTGTGGTGGAAAGAAGAGGTGAAGAACATTAAGAATGGATCTTAAAAAACGGTTTAACTAGCTCTCTAAGCATCCATGATGTGTGGGAAAGGATGAGCTAGTCTCTTGGATTTGGTTTTAAGGGATTTCCTAAGTCTTGTTAGGATAAGGAAATCCCTAGATTAAAGAGATCTCCATAGAGAATCTCTAGACCTTAAAACCCCCAAATCCAAGAAGAGAATTTAAATGAAGAACAAGATAAAAACAAAACCAAGATTTTAATCTCCAACCTCCTTAATCATCCCAACCTCAAACCTTAGGCGGTTTACTCACAAATCATGTTCTTACCTCTTTTAAACATAAGTTTAGAGTTAAGAAACATGATCGATGGGGTTAAGAAGAAAGACTTGAAATTTATTTAAATACTTGTGGAAGATAATAAAAATACAAGAGTTTTTTTTTTACAAAGATCTAAGTAAGAATTAAGAAGAAAGATCTGACATTAGAATAATTTAAACACTTGCTATCTATAATAAAAATAAGGATTTTAACAAAGGATTAAACAAGAATTAAGAAGAAAGACTTGACATTAGAATAACTTAAATACGAAATATATATAATAAAAATAAGAGTTTTTTAAAGAACTAAATAAGAAGAACTATAGAACTCAAGAACAAAAGAAAGCTTACAAGAACACTAAGAAGACTTTGAAAGTGAGAATATAAAGACTTGATTGAAAACTTGATGAAAAACTGAATGATTATTACAAGCACACACACACTCCTTATATAGAGTTTTAAACATGGCTATTGGCATTAAAAGAGGGGTAAAGGGGCAAGGGACAAGGGGCAAGGGACAAGGGACCTCTCTAATCCCACTTTTACTAAAGCATAAACACTTTTTGGAGCACTTGCAAGTGGTATCTTTTGGTTCGGGTACATGGATTGATCGATCTGTATCTTTTTGCACAACTGCACCGTTTGACTTGAAATCACCACCAAATTAAAGCTAACTCAATTTCCTAAAACTCTCATGAAGACTGTAGAGGCTAAATCGCAATGAAAAACCCTTCGTCCGAGCTGATCGTTCAGTTAACGAAATTGGTCGCCAAACTTCCAGACGGACATGTTGTTGCTTAAATAGCCGTATCTTCTGAACCACTGACCATACTGACTTGAAATAACCTCTGAACGAAAGGTAACTCAATTTTCTATGAGTTTTATGAAGATTGCGGAGGCTGAATCGGAAAGGAAAGTCTTTGTAGAGTCTGATCTTTAAGTCGCTTTAGGTGGCATGGATTTGAATCGGTTGCAACATCTCGGTACAGCAAGTCAGATAACATCAATTTGCTCTCTACTTGTTCCTAGCTCATCATCTTATGTTTCCAGCTTCCACATTGTCGCCAAATCCATAGAATAACCTGAAATGATGCATATATACAAAAAAAATGCAAATGCAAATGCAAATGTTCTAAATCATATAAATGATCAAATACTATGATTATACTTAGCTATAAATGAAATATGGATGAAAACTTATTCTAAATGCATGATAAATATGCGAAATATATGAGTATATCACGCAACCCCGAAAGGAGTCGTTTATGATCTCCCGGTCATCATTGGCGATTGTAAAATCCCGGTAGACTTCTACATAGTAAAGACCCGCCAGAAAGAGGCTGCACCTCTCATTTTTGGATGGCCGTTCCTAGCTACTGCAGGAGCCATCATGGATTGGCCAAACAGGCGAGTCTCATTCGCCAATATCGACGGAAAGAAGTTCTATCCTGTGATACCTTACACCATGGAGAAACATCTTCTTGAGAAGGATGAAGATGCTATCATGGAGAGACTCGAGGAGCCCTTAACAGAAGAGGCTACGCAGAAGGCAAAAAGACCTTGCCTAAGGTCGAGCACAACCTCCAACTAAGCTCCCAAACTACCAAAGTCTAGCTAAAAGACTTTAAACAAGAACGGCTCAATGGGAGACAACCCATTTTATGTACTCTCTTTCGCATCTCTTTAACCATACTAATCTTTAGTTTTGGTTTCTTCTTAATTTACAGCATTTTCATAAACCCCCAAAAAGCAAAAAAAAAAAAATCAGAAAACCAAGAAAAGCACAAAAAATCAGAAAAACCAGAAAAGACCAAAAACATGAAGAAGAAGTTTCGAAGAACACTCAGCGGGCGACGAACCGCCCGTGGGCCGGCCAGAAGGAGCCTGGCCGCGCCATGAGCCATGATGGCCCGGAGGCAGGATGCCTGGCCGCGGCCGCGATAACCCCTCGCGCGGCCGGCCCTCTTCTGCAACACTTTCCATTCCGAACTTCACCAAACCGGATCTCCTTCAACTTGTGTCAAGCCTTTTAAGTTTCCTCCTTGATTCAATGGCCTGAACACGTCCTGAAGACCGCAATACCAACTTCCACAACAGCAACGTGCCGTGGAAACTTCAAACAGAATTGCTGTTGCATCCAAGACTGCGAGACAAGACAAGACTCCATCCAAGTCAAGTTAAGTCAATGATCCATCTCTCTCATTCTACCTCATCATGCACAATCAACGGACCTGTATCCACGAAGACGAAGAAGAATACCACGGTTCTAAAGGAAGAAAACCGTTTCCAAAAGCTCCAGAAGGAAGAAGATGCAACTTCCTTCACCAAACCGCGAAGAGGAAAATTCCCGAAGACTAGCTTCTCTCTTCCGCGACAGAGACCTTTATTGAAGCCAAGTAAGGATTTCATATGGCACTGAAGTTTGAACTAGCAATACCTGTCTTCCGGGATCCCGAACACATCACCGGATAGATCAGCATCAACCCAAACTTCAAGTTTCTGAGGTGATGCAATCTTCAAGACGTAAGGACGAAAGATTTTCCATCTCTCATTCACGGTGTTTTACAAAGGTCAAGAAAAAAAGACGAGTGCTCAACAACCGGAGTACATGTTCTTCTCAACAAAGGCGCGCCAATCATCACCACCAAACGCCTATCATCAGCCGCCAACATCACCACCACACGCCCACCACCACCAAGTTCTTCAAGTTATGGAAGAAGCAAGAAGGCCCGTCAAGCACCCGGAAGACCAGGATGGCCGTGCCACGGCCGATCCAGATGACCAGTGGCCGCGCCATGGCCAGTCGCTCGCGTGGCCAGGCCACTCGCAGTTCCCGAGCCCATTTGAAGCCCAACTCAAACCCGCAGCCGTCTTATCGATTTATACAAGTCATGCATTCATCAATCACGATTTTCACTTCCTCTTTCATGTCTGAGTAGTTTACTTTCGTTGGGTATTCTTTAAGGGGATCTATGACCAATCATTTAGGCTGTAGACTAGGGTTTTCTTTCTTACCACACTTGTTCTTATTGCATGAATATAGCGTCATGAACTAGAGTCTGATCGCAGGACCTCGAGAGCGGCCAATGCCCTGAATCTCGGATCCAGACCTAATGGGGTAGAGCGCATCATTCCTGGAACGCTTATGCGTGGTCAGGAAGGTGGCGTGAATGTTTATTGTCCTAATCTTATTGCTTGATTGTTTAGATCGCAGGATACGATAGTATACCTACGAAATTTGCATTCATAGATCAATCTATCTTTGTCAGAGTTAGGTTGTTAAAACCAGTGAATCAGTTTAGGGAAAACCGCCTTGTCTCGTTTGCTTAACTTTTGTGAATTTGATTTCTAGTTAGAACCCCATAGATTTCCCGAGAAGATTCACAACGTGTCTCACCCATCTGCTTTTCAATCGAGATTTACGCACTTCAATATTTACTTTTTCTGCATTGCTTACCTGATTTCCTTTTTACAAGCTTTTAAGTTCATTATCCTTTTTTCGTTGGTTATAGAAGGGATTGACAACCTCTTCTAAATAAGGTGTGACTACTGTTTTATTTCTTTCAGCAAAAATCGTGACACAATCTTACAACCCCAAACCCTTTTGCGTGTTTGCTTGCTCTGATTCTTCTGTTTTGCAGTTGACCTCCTCCATGTGGATCGATACCCTAAGTACTACAACGCACGATGTGCACTTGCAGCTTAGGGTCCTACAAATACAAAGCTCGAAGAGTCCCCAAAGAAATCATCTAATCTCAGACGACTATTTAGATCCCATCAGACCTCTTCCGAGTTTCATCGTCCGATGCAACGCTTCTTTTTTTGCCGGTCGTTGCCTTTGGCTTCACTATGGGAGACACCATAACACCTTTCACCCGCCAATCACTTGACTTCCACTTCCAAGCGACTCCACCAAACTACCCAAACATGGCTTTGACTATGTTATGGATCAGAGGATCCTCGACATCATCATCCCAAGTTGGGAACATATCCTCCATTTCCAGAAAATTGAAGTGGTTGAAACTGGTGTGCAAAACAATTGGGGCATTTGTAAGCGAAAGAAATCTACACAAGAAAAGAAGTCTACACAAGAAGTCTACACGGGAAAAGTAGTCTACATAAGAAGTCTACACTAGAAACGAAGTCTACAAATGAAGTCTACACAAGAAAAGAAGTCTACACACGAAGTCTACACAAGAAAAGAAGTCTACACACGAAGTCTTAATATTGTAAAAGAAGTCAAAAGAAGTCTCCATACCTGTTTCAGCATAGTCTCCTTGATATATTATCGTCCTCGGAAACCGCTGTAAGCCAGTACCGGGAGAGTGGGTTTGTTGGGAAAGGGATTTCCGTATTCACCTCCGAATTCCGGCATAGCAAAATATGCCAAAACTTGGAGCGCTTCAGTAAACCCTGTAAGCGAATATGTCTTGGTCAAATTCGCTTTCCTTACAGACTCTATGAGGTTCTTGAAAGCCACTCTTCCCCACGGATAATTTTCAAATGCCTCTAAATCAATGACTAGCCTTGCCATGTTAACCGATGTGGGTGTATCCCTTCTCCGTGGCTCAATGAATCCAGCATAGATGGATAAAAATCATAACCTAATCTTATCCTCCCTGGTCCACTCTCCAGCATAAGTACACGCTTATGTAAGTTGTTCAACACTCGGACCAAGCTCTGCATTCACACCAAGCTTCTCCCAAAATTCTGCAGTCTCAGGGGGAAATTCAACATCTGGATCAACCAGATCCTTTACACACTCACAGTTAAGACCAGTGAGTTGTTTAAACTCATTCAGTGACAACCTCAATAAATTTACACCGATCAAACTCCATATCTCGTACATGCTCTCGCAAAAAGCTGAAAACCGAGTATATATTGAACCACCCTCTATGCCCAACCAAAATTCAGTTTGTAGAACTTTAGAAAAACACCCAACTTTGAATCCATAAGCTCTTCCCATTCATCCTCTCTCAGTACTGCTTCCAAGGCAGGAAACAGCTTCGAGTCGTTGTTGTAGTAGCCTATGCTTTTTTCCTGTTGGGGCTCATCTCCCATTGTGTATAATGTCTTTGGAAATTTGACCTTCTCCATCCTGCTCAACAAAGGGCGAGAATTAGATAAGTCAGAGAAAAACCGACAAAAATTGTTAAAAAGTTGTTTGAGACTGAAATCTACACATAAGTCTAAATAAGAAGTCTAATGAAGTCTAAAAATGAAATCTGATACGCAGTCTACATTATAACCTGAAATCACTGAAATCCGGCAGAGACAGGCAAGGCCGTCCGATCTGTAAAACCAAATCAGAAATATCAAAGATACGGTGATGATATCTAGGGTAAAAATTTTGGAAACAAAGAGAAAGAGGTTGAAGAAAAACTACCCCCGAGTAGCGGCGGACAAAGAAAGTAGATCCACATACTGAAAGTATGAACACAAAAGCAAGAGGATGACGGAGATGAGATTAACAGCGAGAGAGGAAGGAGAGGAGATTCACGGCAAGAGAAACAGAGATTACCAGCGGTGACGACTGGAAGAGGCGGCGGCGACGGAAAAAGTAGATCCAGCGGCGATGACGGAGAAGAGATTGACGGCAAAAGAGGAAGCAGAGGAGATTCACGGCGAGAGAGGAGGGAGGGTAGAGGGAGGCACCGTTTTAGAAAGAGAAACAGATTTTGTTTTTACCCCAATTAGGTTAAACTTTCTTTATATATGAGGGTAGATTATTCAGAACAGTAAAATATTTCGGTTAGGCAGACTTCTATTGAAGTCTGTACAAGAAGTCTACTTATGAAGTTTTTAGATAGTTAAAAAATTAGATTGCTCGCTAGGGTTAATTTGAATTCAGACTTCTTCTTGAAGTCTGCAAACGAAGTCTACTGAAGAAGTCTCCAGATAGTTAAAATATTAGATTGCCCACTAGGGTTAAAAGTAATTTCAGACTTCTTTTTGAAGTCTACAAAGTCTTTGGAAGAAGTCTTCTTAACCCTAAATACTATATCGAATATGTTTTATTAAAATATTCAAAACCTTAAGATGATTCAATTCCCACTTGTTTAATTTGAATTTCAGACTTATGTTGAAGTCTACAAACGAAGTCTAATAATGAAGTCTGATAATGAAGCCTGATAATACACATGATTTTAGAATATGGTACAAAACATTTACATAATCCAACAATCTAAGATCTACTCAAGCTAGCACAAAGGTAGATGATCAAACCTACAAGGACTACAGCAGGCACCGTCACATTCCTCAGCTCGGGGCATCTGAAACGTTTCTTCTCTAGAATTAGCTCCTTTAGTTGAGCTATCTCTGCCTCAATCCGATTTTGTAATTCTTTCCCATCATAATTTTTGAGGACACGCGTGCGGTCTCCTTGGTTGTCGAGGACACGCATGCGGTCTTCTTGGTTGCCCATGGCACATCGTAGCTCTTGAAATTCCTCCATCATAGCCTCATCCCACCACTTGACTAGATGGTGGGGACCATTCTATACAAGAACAACAGAAAACGTACATTTAGTTTTCGTATTCAAATAAATCAAATAACAAAAAAGACATCAAAACAGTCTACTTACCTTATAATATTTGCATCAAAAGAACATCCTACCCGGATACTCGTCACTACTATCCATTTGTTTCATCACCGAAAGCAAACCGCAGTAGCATCTGTTAGGAATTCCAAAATATATAGATCGACGCGGAGTAGAGCTCACTTCTGGTTCTCCGTTACTCTACAACCTTGTAGAATCACTTGAAGGTTGACTGTAGCTGAATCGCCCCATTTATGTGTACAATTAAACAATAGAGCATTACAAAATAATTTTTTCAAAACTTATTACGATGGACATAGATCTGCAACCATAAGAAAAGCGAAATGTTGAAACTCAGATCTCGATATTATCAAATTCGAGAAGATTAAGACGAGATGAAGACACACAAAGAAAACTAGATCCAATGACTGAAAAGTATCAACACAAAAGCAAGAGGAAGACCGAGATGAGATTGACGGCGAGAGAGGAATGAAATGAGATTCACGGCGAGAGAGGTGGGAGAGTAGAGGGATGCGCCGTTTTTTAGAGAGAGACAAAAAATTTTTTAACACAATTAGGTTAAACTCTCTTTATATATGAGGGTAAATTTTCCAGAATAGTCGGTTAAGTAGACTTGTTTTGAAGTCTACAAAATAAGTTTACTGAAGAAGTCTCCATTTCCTGTTCCCGCCCATTTAGTTAAAAATTCGATTTCCCGCTAGGTTTAATTTGAACTTGAGATTTCTTTTGGAAGTCTACAAAAGAAGTTTTCCGATGAAGTCTCACTAACCCTAAACTCTAAATCGAATGTTTTAGGTTAAAATTTATATATGATACATTAATTTTGTTAGCATATTCACAATTTAGGGTTGAAATAACAAAGATATGAACACTAAATCGTTAACCGAACCATAAACTATAATTCATATAGAATTTTACCCACTACCCTAACAATCACTCTCTTATACCCTTAAATTGATTTATTTTCAATATATTTTATTTTTATATAGATGCGAATTGTCTATGTTTTGTTTATGTATATAATTTTTTATCAAAATATTTTTTTATAATTTTTATAATTAAATTTTAAATTTTAGTTATTTAGTAGACTTCTTTATCAGACTTCATAGGGTTGTATTGGTTTCTAACCTAATTTGACTTTGTTGATTTAAATTGATTCATTTGTATGAAATTTTGTTTTTTATATATGCAAAATGTATATGTTTTGTTTATGTATACCAAATTTTTATCAAACTATTTTTTATGATTTTTATAACTGAAATTTAATAAATAATTGTGGAGTAGACTTTTTTAGAAGTCTACAAACGAAGTTTGCTTTAGAAGTCTACGCATGGTTGTATTGGTTTTTAACCTAATTCGTCTTTGTTGCTTTAAATTGAATCATTAGTATGAAATTTTGTTTTTTAAAGATGTAAAATGTATAGGTGTAGTTTATGTATACAAAATTTTTACCAAATTATTTTTTTATGATTTTTATAATTAAAATTTAATAAATAATTACGGAGCATTGATATGTCTATATTTTGCATCATATTTCTCTCCATTTAGTGTAAGTTTGTCATCATTTAGGATCTTTATTTAGCATCATTGTATGCATTTCGATCATTTAGAGTCTAGGATCTCTTTGCATATTCTTTTGCATGTTTTGGTGCATTTGGAGTCTTGATCAGGTGAAAATGACACTATGGAGGCGTGGATGGAGTTGGAGAAGGATTGCATAGCACTTGGAGGAGAAAGGAGTCACCAAGAAGATGAAGGAGAAGATTTCTCACGCTGGTTCGACGTGTTGGATCGACGAGTACGCCGATCCAAACTTCCAGGACGATGGATCGATGAAACGGATCGACGTAGCTCGTCGAACCACAAGTCCAGGGGTTCGGATCGATGAAACGGATCGACGTAGCTCGTCAAACCACAATTCCAGGGGTTCGGATCGATGACACCGATCGACGTAGCTCGTCCAACCGAACCAAGACGTCAAGAAGAAGCCAGACGACCAGAGCTCGGATCGACGACACGGATCGACGAAAGTCGTCGATCCAAATTTCCAGATGTTCGGATCGATGAGTTGGATCGACGAACCTGGTCGATCCGAACACAGAAGAATCCTCCTTGTCACTTTTATGGGTCCCTCCTATAAATACTCTTTAGACCTAATTTTTAGAACAACTTTTATTCTCTCTTGTCTTATCATAAACTTTTAGCCACTTTGAGAGAAAACCTTGTATTTGCTTTGAATCTTTAAGTTTTATGCAATATCTATCTTAAACTTCTATTAATCTTCTCTCTAATCATGTTTAGCCTTTCTCTTATCTTTGATTTGATGGGTTTAACTATGATTAGTGAGTAGTTCTTTAGGAACTTGGGGATGGGTTAGATTTAGAGTTTTCTAATGGTTCAATCTTGCAATCTAGGTTAGATTATTTCATCTCTCTTCTTATTAAGGTGTTCTTAATGCCAAATAGCTAATCTTTTTCTATTTGGATCATAAGCATTTCACACACCCACCAAGTGTTTGATGAAATGCTTGAACCAACTTAATAAGAGATTTACATACCTAGCCTAAAACATCATTAGTTGTCTAGGGTGTTTATCATGCTATTAGACTTGCTATTCATGCTTGCTAATCATTTTAATGCTAA
>JAHZTW010000001.1:379211707-379230168 GCA_020283515.1 Alliaria petiolata
ACACCATGGGTTAGGATGATAGAGTGAAGAAAGGATTTACACCATACACCATGGGTAAATCTAGTTAGGTTTCTTAAGGTTTAGAGATAGCACTAAAAAGTGTAAAAAATATGTTTTCAAAACCCAAGTTCGAATTTTCAACCTCCCTAAGAATGAATCCCAACCTTGAATCTGTTTTTAATATTTGAAAACTAAAAATCATTTTCACCCTGTTCAAAGTTAATTGTTTTCTCTAAAAATCTTTAAATTAGCTTAATTATGCAATAGAGTTTTAATAAATTTGTAAAATCGTGTTTGAGCTATTTTTAATATTTTAGAAATTGTCTAGAGTCTTGCTTTATGTCTGGAATTGATTTGGTAAACGTTTGAATTTTAGAAGTAGTTTTCGAAAATCTTGCCACTTAGCATATATTTGTCTAGATAATCCGATTTTAAGTTTTGATTTTGTAAAATTAGTAGATCGGTTGTTTTATTGTTTAGGAGTAATCTAGTAGTAGTAAAACCCTTCTGTGGGATTTATAAAATTGTTTTCGTGTCTGTTTAAATACCGCAAGCAATTGTTTTTAGAATTCCTACCCAATTAAACCGAATTTTGCTTAGCTTCATCAATCTCTTGTATTTTTAATATCTTTCACCCCAAGGTTGGATTGACATCCTCAAGTATTACAATGACATGACTATGCTTAGGATTTGATAATCATGACAAAAAGCTAGTTATCAAGCTGTTCTTGGGCAAAGGAAAGACAAGAAGCTCCATGTGATCTATTATGCAAATAGGACACTTGATGAAGCTCAAGCCAAGTATGCTACAACTGAAAAAGAACTCTTGGCTGTGGTGTTTGCTTTTGAGAAGTTTAGATCTTATTTGGTGGGTTCAAAGGTGATAGTATACACAGATCATGCTGCTTTGCGCCATATCTATGCCAAGAAAGAGACCAAGCCAAGGCTCCTTAGATGGATTTTGCTTCTTCAAGAGTTTGACATGGAGATAGTTGACAAGAAGGGTGTAGAGAATGGTGTAGCTGATAATTTGTCAAGGATGAGGATTGAAGATGCCTTGCCAATCAATGATTCCTTACCAGAAGAGCAAACAATGATGATCAAGAGCATTGCTAGTGTGCATGGAATTGGAAGAAAGCTTGAAGAGATTCAAGGTCTAGAGGACAAAGCTTTGCCTTGGTAAGCTGATTTTGTTAACTACTTGGTATGCAATGAAGAGCCCACTCATCTCAACACCTATCACAAAAAGAAGTTTTTGAGAGATGTATCTCACTTCTATTGGGATGAGCCTTACCTCTACAAGAGATGTGCTGATGGGATATATAGGAGATGCTTGGCACAAGAAGAGGTTGAGAGTGTGATCTTTAATTGCCATGGGTCTAAGTATGGGGGTCATTTTGCAACATTTAAGACAGCTACAAAGATTCTTCAAAGTGGATTTTGATGGCCAACATTGTTCAAGGACACTCATGAGTTCATCAAGAGATGTGAGCCTTGCCAAAGGAAGGGGAACATAAGCAAGAGAGATGAGATGCCCCAAAACCCAATCCTAGAAGTTGAGTTGTTTGACGTTTGGGGTATAGACTTCATGGGACCTTTCCCATCTTCTTATGGAAACCAATACATCTTAGTGGCTGTTGACTATGTCTCAAAGTGGGTTGAAGCCATTGCAAGCCCCACAAATGACTCCAAGGTAGTGGTAAAGATGTTCAAGAGTATAATCTTCCCAAGGTTTGGTGTGCCAAGGGTAGTGATTAGTGATGGAGGAAGCCACTTCATCAACAAGGTCTTTGAAGGGTTGCTAAGCAAGCATGGTGTCAAGCACAAGGTAGCCACCCCTTACCACCCTCAAACTAGTGGTCAAGTGGAAGTCTCAAACCGTGAGATCAAGGCTATTCTTGAGAAAACTGTTGGTATAACAAGAAAGGATTGGTCTACCAAGCTTGATGATGCTTTGTGGGCTTATAGGACAGCTTTCAAGACACCAATTGGGAGGTCCCCTTTCAACCTCGTGTATGGAAAATCTTGTCATCTATCAGTAGAGATTGAACACAAGGCTTTGTGGGCTGTGAAGCTTCTCAACTACAATATAAAAACTGCTCAAGAAAAGAGATTGGTTCAACTCCAAGAGCTTGAGGAGATTAGGCTTGAGTCATATGAGAGCTCTAGGATCTACAAGGAAAGGACCAAGGCTTTTCATGACAAGAGGATTGTAAGGAAGGAGCAAAGTGCTGGTGATAAAGTTCTTCTCTACAACTCTAGGCTGAAGTTATTTCCGGGTAAGCTCAAGTCAAGGTGGGGAGGCCCTTTTGAGATTCAAGAAGTATTGCCTTATGGAGCCATCACTTTGATTGGGAAGAATGGGGAGAGTTTCACAGTCAATGGTCACAGAGTCAAGCCATACTTGGTGAATGCATCTAAGGAGGAGGCAAGCTCATGTCTTCTTCAAGATCCCACTCTTGCCTAAAAAGGTTTGAAAAGTCAAGCTAATGACTTTAAACAAGCGCTCTTGGGAGGCATTCCCATGGTTATCCTTGTATATATTCTTGTTTTAGTTCTATGATTAGGTTTCTGTGAGTTTTTGAAAGTTTTAAGTTGAGTATGGAGGACTTAGACTTGAAAAGAAAGGTGTGGAGAAAGTTTTTAAAGGTGGTTCGGCGAAGTGGTTCGACGAAACACGCCGAAACTGAACTCCAGGGTCACCGTTCGACGAGTTGGTTCGGTGAAAGTGGTCGATCCATTTTTCCAGGGTGTTGGTTCGGCGACGTAGATCGACGAGTGTCGTCGAACCAATTGTCCAGAGGTTCGGATCGATGAGCTGGATCGACGTGGGTTCGTCGGACCATTTTTCCAGGGGTTCGGATCGACGAACCAGTTTGATGAAAGACGTCGACCCATTCCTAAAAACAGGTTTGCTTGACTTTTCTTCCTTCCTTTGACCGGTTTAATGTTGACTTCTCCCACTTATATTGAACCGAATTTAGAGCAATAAAACCTTCTTCTTCCCCATCTCTCTCATTCACCACGATTTTCATCATTCAACAAAGCAAGAAAAATTGTTTTTCTCTTTTCTCTCTCAATTCTCCATCAAATTCTTTGATTCCAAGTGCATTATTTCCGAGGGGTTGCGAAAATTCATATTTTAGTCTAAGTAATGTTCAAAAATTTGGAATTTGGTTTCTTTAAACTTGTTTTCCCATGTTATATAGGTAATTAAGTTAGAATCCTCTTGAATTCTAATTTATAATCACTTAGAGGAAGCTTAATTTGAATAATTCCTTGTTAAAATCCTTGAATGCTAAGAGAGAATTTTTAAAATGGGATTATTTCTTGCTCTAATTTAATTGCTATTGAGTTTTGATTCTTGAAGCCTCCATGGAATTTTTATGATTACATGCTTGTTGCTTGCAAGAATTTTAATTCATAATGTACTTACTCCTCTCCAAGATTTTTGATTTTATAGGTGATATGGGGAGAACAAGGGGTGATGCTAGCAAGAAACAAGGCAAGAGGCCTGTGGAGGTAGAAGAAGAAGATCCTGAAGAGAGTCCCCCGGTTATGAGGAAGTTGTCTAGCAAGGGAGATATTAGTAGAGAGAAGGCCAAGCAAAGGAGAGCTGAGAAAGCCGCAGCTGCTACTCCAACACCCTCATCAGTTTACAAGGCACTTATGGAGATGCCTTTCAAGAGGACTAAGTATCCTGATCATGAGCTGCTTGAGGAGTTGGGTCTCTTGGAGGATGTGACTGAAATTTTCCGGAATTTGGGGTGTGAAAGATGGTTCAACCGATCATACCCAAGCCACCAAGAGGAGACTTGCCAATTCCTCTCTTCTTTGAAGGTGACAACCTCAAGCTCAGGGGGTATTGATGCAGAAAAAAATGGCTTCGGATTCATCAAATTCCGAGTTCACAACAAGTCATACAAGATGGGCTTCAAGAAGCTTGGTGAAGTGCTTGGTTTTGATGATGGGACAGGGCCTGGTTCGCGTTTGGATGTTCAGAAGGTAGAGTTGGAAAGGCTTTGGAAGTTGCTTGGTAGCGGGACTTACAAGACCTGGAGAGTCAAGAGCAAGCTTATCCGTCACCCAGCGATTCGCTATGCTCAGAAGGTGCTAACTCATACCTCCTTTGCCAAGAAGGAGAGTGTGATAGTGACTGCTGAAGAGTGGGAGATGCTAGATGTTGTGCTTAAGAGTATCATCCGTTACCTTGACAACTATGAAATGCGAGCTGATGCTACGGGAAATGGCTTGGTGCAGATTTGGGTTGCTCATGCAGCAAGTTACTATGGTAAAGCTATAGCCAAGAAGGAGGATCGCTCACACCAACTGGCCATTGGGAGCATGATCACCCCTATTCTTGAAGAAGTGGGCATCACCTTAGGAGAACACTCAGCTGATGAGCAGTACATAGACTCCTCCTACCTCCTTAAGGGTCATTTTTTGGTGAAAGAAGGAAGCAGCTACAAGTACAAGTTCAATGTGGAGCTGAGAAAGGAGGCTACAATCAAGCTTCCTTGCATTCACCTCACTAGCCTAAGGGAGAGGACAAACGCTGCTTTCACTCCAACTGACGAACAGCTAGACAACATAGAGACCTTCCTTATGGGATCATGGGACACTCACCATGTGCCTTATGAAGCTCCCCCTGTTTATGGTAGTGAGAGGTACTTCTTTGAACCCTATGAAAGCGCCAACCAAGGAGAGACTTCGCGAAAGGCCCATGAACACATCAAGCTCCTTCAAAGATGGAACAAATGGCAAGACAAGACCATTAGGAAGCTTGTCAAAACAGTCAAAGGGATGGCAAGGCAAATTAAGGATCTCACATCCAAGGTTGAAGGAGGCTCCTCTTCAAGGCATCAAGAGGATCAAAATGAGGATCAAGAAGGAGACAGCCACATGGAAGAGAGGCGCCATTCCTTCCAAGTAGTCTCTAGTGCTGCAAGCCATGATGATGAGCCACGCCCCTCCTCCTATGAGACAAGAAGGCGCAGCAAGAGAGTCATGCGATCCTCCACTCCTCAATCAAGCAATCCATCATACTCCATGGATTCATCCTCCTCCTCCTCCATGCGTTTTTGATCAAGGTACCACTTCAAACCATTGTAAATACCATCTAGTTTTTATTTTCATTTGCATTGTTGAAATCTTCTCTAGGCTTGGATTACACAAGAGACTGTGTAATTTAAGTTTGGGGGAGTATGGTATTTGACTTTGTGTTTTGTGATCTTATTTTTCCTTCTCATGCATTCTTGAGTCTCATGCATGCATCTAAGGCATAGAAAAACCAAAAAAATGAAAAAATTTCAAAATTTTCAAAAAATAGCATGTAGTTGCATTTGCATTTGTGATATAAGTAGGATTGAGTCTAGTTCTCATATAGGATTGCATTCTTGCATAGGGGACAATGATGATTTTTCCTTGTAAGGTGTTTAGCTCATGAATTAGTTTAAGGCCCTAGTTATTAGTTGTTTGATGCTTTGTGTGCAAATTTTGAAAGTTAAAGTTGAACCCTACGTGGACCTCACCATTTGAAATTCAAGTTTTAATTGAAGCAAGCTTTGAATAGCAACCAACTCTCTTGAACTTGAACCTAATTTGAACAAGTAATTATCATGGTTATGCATTGCTAGAGAACTTGTGGATACCATATACATATTTGGGTTATCTTCTTTCCTTTTACCACTCTTGTTAACCCAAATAGCCGACTCTCATCTTTAGAGCGGTTGAAAACGAATTCCCTAACTAAGCTTCCTTTGAAACCTCTTCCTTATTGAGTGCATTAGGCCTTTTTCTTCTTGTGAACTTAGCAAAAAGTGTTGAGTTTAGAGCGACAAGGATAGGCTTCCATGTAGCTAGCTCGAAAACAATGAGCTAGGTGATAGGATAGGATTCTTGGGTGGGGATTTTGGCTTGACATTTGATGTGGAACAAGTAATTTGGGCGAAGTTGAGATGGTGAAAGGGGGGAAACGAAAATATCTGGAACAAGTGTTGGCATTATATATTATACTCTAAGTGTTAAGAAAAGAAAAGAAATCCTCTAGAAAAGAAAAGTAAAGAGCCAAGAAAAAGAAAAAAATATGGCTAAGTTGTTTTAAGAAAGGGGATAGCAAATTGTGAATGAAAAGAGAAAGAGCTCGAAGTGAAAGTGTGCCAACACTTGTGGTTGTAGAAGGAGTTTTCCCCAAGTACTTAAAAGAGAAAAAGAAGAAATGGTTTGAGCTTATGGGTTTGGCGAATTGCCTTGTAATGGGTAGCTTAGGTTGGACTTGGTGAGTGAGCTTAAAAGAAAATGAGAGTGAAGACAATTGTGTTACAAAGGGTAGATGGAAGTTTGTCCTTGTATGCATAGGTTGCTTTTTACTCTTAGCATTTTGCCAAAGTTCACTTGTTCATTGAGAGATCCCTTGCATTGGAACCCCATGAAGTTGAGATCATCTTTATCTCAAAACCTTACCCAAAAACCAAACAAGTTCGCTAGCATTGCATGATTCATGATCCATGGTTACCATTAATGAATGTTAAAGAGTTGGTGAAAATGAATGCTTGTGTAGGTTGAGGCTTGGGTTCACTTGAATGAGTATGGGTATGGCTAGACCTTTTGGAGTAGAAATGTGCATAAAGAGCATCCTAGAACTACTAACTAGGACCATTGAATTGATTTATTTGCTTGACACCTTTGGATTTGAGTCCCCACTTTCAAACCTCTCTCCTTGGCTTGTGTTTTATTTGCTTGTGGACAAGCAAAAGGCAAGTTTGGGGGAGTTGATATGTCTATATTTTGCATCATATTTTCACCCATTTAGTGTAAGTTTATCATCATCTAGGAGTATATTTAAGCATCATTGTATTGCATATTGATCATTTAGAGTCTAAGGTGTCTTTGCATAGTCTTTGCATATTTGTTGCATTTGGAGTGTTCCTCAGGTACATTTGGAGCTAAAGAAACCATTTGGAACTTTGGGGATGAGTTCGGATCAAAGAAAAGTCGAAACAAAGATTGACAGAAGTTGTCTGGCATCACCTCGGATTGGAGCACCTCGGATTGCCAAACCGAGACGACCTTGGCAGAGAGTTCATCGGTTTGGCTCCATCGGTTTGGACGCGCGGAGCAGCTCGGGACGAAGCCACCAGAACCTCCATCGGTTTGGCCTCCTCGGATTGCCAAACCGAGACGACCTCGGCAGAGAGTTCATCGGTTTGGCTCCATCGGTTTGCAAACCGAGACGGACGCGCCAGAGTTCCCATCGGTCAAGACGCCTCGGACGGACAGGCCGGGACGCGTCCCTCATCTTGCATCGGTTTGGAGCCCATCGGTTTGGCAAACCGATGCGGTCTCTTTTTCCAGCCAAAACCGGGTCAATACCCGGTTTGTTCCGGGTTGACCCGGTCCGATCACTATTCACTATAAATACATTTTAGACCTAATTTTATGTCTCAACTTTTATTCTCTTGTTCTTAGCCTAAACTTTTAGCCTCTTTGAGAAAAACCTTGTTTAAGCTTTGGATCTTTGAGTTTAATGCAATATCTTTCTTAGATTTCTTGTTTTATCTTTCTCTAATCATGTTTAACCTTTCTCTAATCTTTGATTTGATGGGTTTAAGCATGATTAGTGAGTAGTTTCCTTAGGAACTTAGGGATGGGTTAGATTTAGGGATTTCTTATGGTTCAAACTTGCAATCTAGGATAGATTCTTCCTTTTCTCTTCTTATTAAGTAGTTCCTAATGCCAAATAGCTAATCTTTGCTATTTTGGATCATAGGCATTTCATCCACCCACCAAGTGTTTGATGAAATGCTTGAACCAACTTAATAAGAGATTTACATTTCTAGCCTAAGACATTAGATGTTTAGAGTGTTTATCATGCCAATTAGACTTGAAATTAATGCTTGTTGATTTTCCTAATGCTAAAACATCATTAGTTCATTAGGATGATTAAGAAAGGGATTAGTGCCACACATCATGGTTTAATCTTGTTTAAGTGTTCTAGGCATAGAGTTAGCTTTATTAGTTGTTTAAATGATTGCAAGGTTGTCCATTTAGTTTCCCAAATCAATGATTCCATCCCTAGATTTCGTTTTTAGTAATTTGATAATCTTGCTTAGTAGTTAATCTCTTGTTTAGTGCTTGATTAGTAGTAATTAAGGCTTAATTTGATATTATTGCTCTAGTAGTGTCTCTCTTAGCTTATAGTTTGCTTTCAATTATTGCTTGTGACTTGCATTTACTATTTTTAGCTTAGCTTAAACATAACTCTGTATTCTTATTGCATCATTTCCCAAGATGGATTGATACCTCAATATATTGCAATGATATGAGCAATTGAGGAATTGCTTGCAAGACATAAAAAGTCTTGTATCAGATACAGGTCCGTTGATCGTGCAGGATGAAGTAGAATGAGAGATATAGATCACTGACTTAACTCGGTTTGGATGGAGTCTTGTCTTGGCTCGCCGTCTTTGATGCAACAGCAATGTGCAGTGGTTGTGAAAGTGATCTTTGAGGTCTTTAGGACGTGTTCAGGCCCTTGAATCAAGGAGGAAGCTTGAAAGGCTTGACACACGTTGAAGGAGATCCGGTTTGGTGAAGTTCGGGATGGACAAATCTGCAGAGGACAGCCGGCCGCGCGAAGGGTTGTCGCGGCCGCGGCCTAGCGTCCTGCCTCTGTGCCGTCATGGCTCATGGTGCGGCCAGGCTCCTTCTGGCCGGCCCACGGGCGGTTCGTCGCCCTGTGAGTGTTCTTCAAAACTCTTTCATATTTTTGGTCTTTTACTATTTTTCTGATTTTTTTTGTGCTTTTCTTGGTTTTCTGATTTTTTCGGCTTTTGGGGGTTTATGAAAAAGCTATAAACTAAGAAGAAATCAAAACTAAAGATTAGTATGGTTAAAGAACCTAAAATGGGTTGTCTCTCATTGAGCCGCTCTTGTTTAGAGTCTTTTAGCTAGATGAAAGACGGCTGATAAGGCTACCTTGTCTCCAAAAATGAGCTTGATCTTGTGGTGGGAAGGCCTTCGTTTGATGTTGAACTTTTGTCCTCGAGCACTGTTTCCGGAAATGTCCATTTTGCTCCAAAATATGCGTCTTTTGCTAAGTTTACTTGAAAAGAGTCTTGAACAACCAAATACTCGAAATCTAGTATTTATGCATTAAAACCTTAGTGAAATGCTTATTAAAGCACTCACTTATGATAGCAAAAACGGGTAAAATATGCATGTTATCACAGAGCCATCCACAATGACTTGGAGGTTTTTTCCATATTGTAGACGAGGTACAGTTGGTGAGGTGCCTAAGATCCAGCCTCTACACACAAAATCCCCATGAATCCAGGCTTCCACACTTGTGAGAGTGTATGCACACGTGTTTTCTTCTGGAAGGACAGGTGGGTATTCCTTCAGAAACTTATCGAATTTCATGTTCGTCAATAAGAAATGCATCTTCAGTTGCCATGTTTTGAAACCTTTTCCGTCAAAATGATCCGGCATGAGTCCTTGACTCGCAACTGCAGGGATTGAAGGAATAACAGGGTGGACAACGTTGGGTGTTGTAGCCGTAGGTAGACCATCGCCAAACAGAATTAGGCGTGTCGACTCGTCGACATCATTCGCACCCACTGGTCCAAACGCGTTTGAGGTTTGATTGAACACGTTTCATGTACCGGTAGCCATCTGTTTCACAAGTAAACAAATGAATCAGATACGAAATGATTTGAACTAAAGTTCAACAAATGATTTACCTAAATCATTTCGGTTGTTCAGCAATCTCGCTATTAACGGTTGCCGAAACGTTTGAACCGTTTTCAGAAACCTTGTACCGTTTCAAGAAAATAAAACCGTTTCGCGAAATCGCTAGATAAGCTTTTGCAAAACCAAATATTATCATTTTGAAAACGAAATTTTTTTTTTCACTTTCAGAAAAAACGTTCCGCGGAATCGCTAAATAAGCGTTCGCAAAAGAAAAAATATATATTTTTTTCACTTAATAAAAAACGTTTCGCGGCATCGCTAAATAAGCGTTCGCAAAACAATTTTTTTCACCTTAAAATAAAAACTTTTCGCGGAATCGCTAAACAAGTGTTCGCAAAACTAATTGTTTTTTTTTGTTTTATATTTTTTCACCTTTCAAAAACCGATGTAGAAGCGTTTTTTGGAAATCGATTTTAGAGTAACCGCAGAAACTTAATCCGTTTTTAGCGAAAGAGTAAGAACGGATTCATTGAGTTACGATTGTAGAAACCGCGAAAAACTGAAAAAGATTTGCGAGTAATAAAATCGAATATGAAACAAGTAAGGAAACAGGAAAAACGAGAAAAGAGAAAATGGATCTTTGAAAAGAAATCCGAAAAAGAATACCACCTTCGGCCCATTCCGCAAACCCGCGATATGCTCCCTCGCCTGGCCCGGCTAGGCGGCGGCGGCGCGCGAGGCCTGTCGGGTCTCTCACATGCACACCATTTTAAACATGGATAACTTTCTTCTCTATTTATACTAGATGATTTTTCCTCAAGTTTCCAATGTGAGACAAAACCACACTTCTCACTTTCAATTCATTTTGCCTCAACAACCTCTAATTTGATCCAACATATCCATCCCTTAAGTATCATTTTACAACTTGTTGCTAAGATGAGAGGTTTTGGAATGGCAGGCTGTGAAGGAAGTCTACAATTCCAGTATGGCAAAAGAAAGGAAAATGATTGTTAAGCGAACAAGCTTTGTAGAGAAACAGGTGTTGTCAGGTTTGATGTGGGTCGGTGGTGGTGGTAACAGAGTCAAATCTGGCTGGGTATGATGAGCCCCAAAACACAGGTTCCGTGGATGTGTTGCCAGAGCAGAGTTTGGCTTGCAAGGTCCAGTTTGTAAGCCAAGCTGCATTTGCAAAGATCTCATGCTTATGGGTCAAATCATCAGGGGCCAAGCCAAGGAGACAAAGTCATTGTTGATCAGTTGCAGAGTCTTGGTGTCAACCTTAAAGTCTGTTAAGTTTCAGACTTATGCTCATCTCGAGGCAAATGCGCTTGTATCCCTTTGTACAAAAAAATTTGAAATCGTTTATTTACAATGGGAAATTGTGTTATGATGAGAATAATCAATCACACTTATGTTTGAGACCAAATATCAAGCACAGCGTAACTTGAAAAACAGTGGGAAATATTCCCGAATGTGAAAAGCAGAGAGGATCATCAAGCTCTTTGCGGAGACAATTCCAATCGTAATAATAAGAAAGAATTATTCAGATATTACACAAAAGTTGGAATATTATTAGAATATTATACATTTTTAAAAAATTACTCAAATATTTTGTGTCCTTATGTAATTATAATTAACACCCTTTATTAATTTAATATTTTTTTAATTTAAAAATGATTAAATTAATCCACTTCATTAACAATTAATTCACCTCATTAACATTAAAAAAACTAAATCCACGTCATGAATAACAGTTACGAAAAACAAATCTCTCTCTCTCGCCAGCGAAACCTCCCTCTCTCGGCGATTCCGAAGTCGAACCCTAATTCCGCCGTCGTATCGTCTCTTCTGGTCGCTTCTCTTATCTCTGTCACATTTCATCTCCTTTTTCACGAAATCGAGTGGGGACTTTTCGTTTTCTCGAGTGGACTCTTCGTTTTCTCGAGTGTACTCTTCGTTTCCAATCCATAAGTCAGCCGTAAACATTCCTTAAGTCAGGCGTAAACAATCCATAAGTCAGCCCTAAACAATCCATAAGTCAGCCGTAAACAATCCACAATTACCGAAGTGGGAACTCTTCATTTTCTCGAGGGGACTCTTCGTTTTCTCTAGTGGACTCTTCGTTTCCAATCCTTAACTCAGCCGTAAACAATCCATAAGTCAGCCGTAAACAATCCATAAGTCAGCCGTAAACAATCCACAATTACCCAAGTGGAGACTCTTCGTTTTCTCGAGGGTCTCTTCGTTATCTCGAGTGGACTCTTCGCTTCCAATCTATAAGTCAGCAGTAAACAATCCTTAAGTCAGCCGTAAACAATCCATAAGTCAGCCGTAAACAATCCACAATTACCGAAACCAGATCCATCATATATCGGAGAAGGATGAACGAAAATGAAGAAGAACGAGGAAGACGATGACGAATTGGATGTTCAAAATTTAAGTTCTGGATATCTCTGTTGATGTGAAGAACAAGGTGAAGAACAACGACGACGAGAAAGACGATGACGACGACGAGGAAGACGAAGACGACGTTTCGTATTTCTCTGTTGATGTGAAGAACAACGACGGCGAGAAATACGATGACGACGACGAGGAAGAGGAAGACGACGTTTCGTATTTCTCTGTTGATGATGACATGGAAATATGCATCCGACGTCATTTTTTAATTGATGAAGTGGCAAGTAAGCCACCAAGCGATCACGTAAATCAACTGTCTTAAACCAGCCATCAAACAAAACTTTAAGTCAGTCGTAACATGAATACTATTACAGTAATTAAAAAACGAAAAAAACGGCTGCCAAATTCAGCCGTAACTCAACTGAAAATCTTTAGCTCAGCCGTATCGTTTGATAAGTCAGCCGTCAAAACATGCTATTGTAGTAATTAATCTTTCGCTACTAAATCAGCCGTAATTAGGCCGAGTTTTTCGTTAACCCAGCTCATTACGGCTGAGTTATGACACTTACACGAAAATCAGCCGTAACGAAGCAATAACTCAGCCAGCCGGAGAAAGTTAATTCAGCCGTGTCGAAACAATAACTCAGCCAAATTTTGACAAATCAACCATCGGGTTATAACTCAGCCGTAACTTATGGCTGGATTATCTCGTAAGTCAGCTTATTTCTCATAACTCAGACATATTTTGTTAAGTCAGCCGAAACAACAGGCTGAGTTATACAGGTAAGTCAGTCGTTAGCTCATAACTCAACTATTTTTCTTAAATCAGCCGCAACATACCATAACTCAGCCGTCAATGTCGTTGTAGCGCTTTACGGCTGAGTTCATTAATACACGTCAGCGATTTCTGAGGTGGTGGCGCGTTTTTTCTGATGTGGAATTAAAAAGTAATGCCATTTTTTTTTTTTTGATGAAATGTCAAATTTATTGGTCAAAACATGAAAGTTATTTACATATAAAGCTCACTTGCTGAAAAAAAACAAACAAAAACAGAAATAAAAGAACTTGTTGCAACAAGATCACTGCGTCATGCTTAGCTCGAACCATCTTCGGAGGAGACTTTCGAGCCTATGTGGGAACTTGTAGTTTAAAGACAAGATCCTGTTTCGTATTGCTCTGTCAATGAGCTTTGATAGTTGTTGATGCGTGCTCCAAGGTCGTTGATGTCGTCTGGCATTACGTTCTCACCAAAGCAGGTAGATTGTGGTTTGAAATAGTAGACGAAGGATGATAGAGTCCTTAAGCGGAAGCTGGGTAGACATCAGATACTTAAGAGTATCTTCCTAGTCATGAGTTGCTGCTGGACCGAGAAGCCTTCCTCCCAAGTAATGGCATTCTTTGTAATTACATACGCTGGGTATGGAAAATATAGGCAAAATATGATAGTAATAAAAAAAAGTTTTGTAAGTAACTGATCATTTCATCTAATTTGTATGATATCTGAGTAAACTTCCCTAATAATAAATATTTTAAAAAGCTTCTTGGAGGGCATAAAAAAAGATTCCTTATCTAGTTGAATTGTTTGAATATATAAAATAGAGAAAAGAGGTTGATGGAAAACGTGACTATGAGGGTTATTGGAAGATAAAGTTATAAAGATTTGATTGATTTTAAGGGAGAGTTTTAAGAATTAAAAGATTTGTTAAATTTGTAAAAAATATTTATTAGATTTGGAAAGAGTTTCTATATTTAAAAAATCTATCAATTATTTTTTATTATAATGACTTTGAAAATCTAAACCATATAAGTAGTATTTTGAAAGTCTTGTCAAATTTTGTTTTATAAGTTAAATTATTTAAAAGTTATGTCCCAATAACACAAGATTTTAATAGAATCATAGAACTTTTAAAACCTAAACTTTTTGAATAACAAAAAATTTTGAATGAAATTCTAAAATCTTTAAACTACTAACAATGAATTCTATTAAGATTTTAAGAATCTATAAACCAATAATGATAAAAATTTCAAAATTTTAAAAGTTCTTTACAATCTCATCTCCCAATAACCCTCTTAATAAGGCGTTTCCAAGCAGTGCAAATATAGTAGTAAAAACAGAGGAGAGTCACACCCCACCTAGAGTGTTTGCAAACGTAACTTTTTTTTAATATTTTGATTACTGATTTCATTATGAACCCATCAATCCAACTTGATTCTCCATTCATATCCTTTTGGGCAGATAACCGCTAAATTTGGACTTTACACTTCAGGGGGAGAGAGAGAATAGATGATTTTACACAAGTTGAATAAAAGGCCAAAAAATAACACAAAATCCGCTACCAAAAGCAAAAGTAGTCTTACATTACATAAGTTCCCCCAAAATCATAATCATATCATCTGATAAAATGGTTTGTCCATCAACAACATTCCAAATCCCTTATACTCTCTCTACTCTCTCTACCTTGCTACCAGATGCCTCCTCCTGCGTTCCAAAAATTAGTGTGTGTGTGTGTGTGTGTGTTATCATCTCGTTTCTAGTTTGTATTATATCATCTCACATACTTGAACATGCCTTTGTATCATATATCAGAGCAATAATTAATGGTATGTTACCTCTTTGGTCGGTTTCCATCTTCTTCGTAGTCCATCACTCCACTTGGTTCCCCAAACATCTCTTTATGCCCTCTGCTGTCAATATCCCCCTGCCCACAATGTAAGTAAGACTACATCGACCACCACCCTTCCCAAATCACATTTCACAAAAGTTTACAGTTTACAGTTTCATTATATCTAGGCACAAAAACCTTGTATCATTCCACTAAAACATAAACCACACCATTCATAACAAGGATAAGTGCCTATGCCACAAGTACTGCATTCCAAACAATTCTTTTCCTCTATTTTTGGTCGATCCTTTAACACTAAACTAAAATGCAACACACCAGCCGTCTAATAATGGAATTTGTTTATATAACTTCTATAAATCTGATTAATTAGTCAGATAGACCGGCCACAATTTCACAGGAGCCAAACTGAGTCAGATGGTCAAAACCGGAGATTTTAACAAAACTAAAGGAAGCAGAAAAGTCTTGCCAAAACCTCTGGCCGGCCTAGCTATATGGTCTCTTCCATTAACTTACGGCATCATAGGCTGCGATGGATGTTGATTTGCTCAAAGGAGACTGTAGCTTATTAAATTCCTCAACAACCTTGTTACACATGAAATCACAATCTTTCAGAAACAAAATCCTAGACTCTGTATTGAAGAATCACACACGAAAAGATCATGTTTTTCAGCTTCATGACCAGTCTCATAGATCAGGCGTATAGATAGAGCGGGCAGACTTACCTTCCTGCTGTGAAGGATGCAGCAAAACATGTGTTCTTATTGAGCGCACATATTCAAAAGCTGTAGCTATAGTCATACTCTTATGCTCAATCTGAAAAACACACATGAGACAATAAATGTTAGTGAGGATGAGATTCCTTAATGGAGAAATGTAATTTGATTAGATTGGACTTGCCAGATAGCAAATAACAACGGTAGTGCTTCTTCCACGACCAGCTTTGAAATGGACGTAAGAGGTTTTACCGAGCAAAGCATTCTCTGTTACAAAAAGGGAAATAAGCAACATAAAGAGTAAATGCAAATACAGGCAAAAGAGAGAGCACAAAATTACTCACTGTGAATGAATTTACAGCTCGGGTTATGTCTGCAATCGAAGGAGCAAAGAGGTAATCACGTGTTGGTATCAACAGATGCTCCATTCCATAAGCCTTAAAAACAGTTTGCAATTCATCAAATACTCCACAAGTAGACATAAGATTTGGCGGAACACAAGATTTGGGGGCATTGAGCCTTACATTTGTAACAGCCCAGTCCCACGTTATGGATCTGTTTTAATAATCATATTTATGAGATTGCAAATTCAAACCCGTTTAGCAAGTTAAGCCCATTTTAGAAAACCCTAAAGAATTGTCGGGAAAACAAAAGTGGATATAGAAAAAGAGAGAGTTAAAGAAGAAGAGATCGTGAGATGATAAAGAAAAAAGTAAATAAAGAGGAAGGCATAAGAAGAGAAGAAGAGAAGATCAAAACGTGGAGAAGAAAGGAAGAAAGAGATGGAGAAGATGATGGAAGAGTCGTCGTGGGATCATCACCACCGTAAAGGAAATTCACTAGAAAAGGAAGATCTGGATTGTGGCAGAAAATAGAAGAAGAAACGAATCAGATCAGATCGGAGCAGATCCGAATGTCAAAAGCAGAGTTCAAATAAAACAGATTGGCGAAGAAGGCAGTGTGGATGAGGCGAATTTGGAGGTTCGTCGGTGGCAGAGGAAAGGTCGTATTGGTGAAACAAAGGTACCAGCGTGATTACCATCAACTCAAGATTACAGTGGAGGAAGATCGGAACCCTAGTTCCACCAGAGATGCAGTTTGGAGGCTATACTTTCTAGCCAAGAAACAGCTGAGAAACCTGCATTCTGCGACAGTGAAAAGTAGTGTGCGAGTTCGAGTTTTATAAAGCGGATTCCCGATCAACCAGAACGACTCAGAGCTCTATCAAGGTATCCCTGGAAAGATAATGCTTCAGAGAATCTTTAGGAACTGACGGTTCATCAATCGGAATAATTTATCATCCGGAAATTGGTTTGCAAGTTAGCAAAAATCATGCAAGTCTGAGATTTTCAGGAAAAACGGTTTCGCTGCACCTTTTTCAAAGGAACGTTTTGAGGGTTAAATGATGTCTGCCTTCATGTAAAGCATGATGGTATATCTGCCTTCATATTCAACAGTGGGATTTAGAAGATAACAGTTAGTTTGGTACTTATGCATGTCTTTATGAAGCTAGTTGATGTAGTTTAAAATAGTTGGATATGTCTAACGAGTTTTGATGTTTGGATGGACAAATGAGCTCGGATTGAGCTGAAACTTGGCAGGACTATTTTAGGCTCGTGGTGGTAGCTCTCAGTTGAAGGAGAATCGATTTAAGTATCAGGAGCATGGGGAAACTTGTGGTTGAAGTTCTAGAAGGGAATATGTCCAAATAGTAAGGAAAGAAAAAGTCTTCATCGTTAAGTGGTAAATGTGAGGGTTGGTATTTGTGGAGGCATAGTTCACATTTATATTGTTATATTATACGATCCACGACATGTAGGCTTAGATCTGATTGCTAGATTTAGGTTCTATGATGACATGCATTTTTACTGCTAGTTTACGATGTAAGATAAGTATTACGAAATGATATGATATGACATGTTTTGATGGTATGTGATGATAGCATGTAGGATGATTGATGATAGCATGTAGGATGATTTGTATGATGTTATGAAATATGAGGCACGATATGATTATGATTGGCTTACGAGCCAGGGATGAGAGTGTCTGTGCCAAGGCCAGCCTCCAAAGCATGTGGTTCTAAGGCTATTACAAGGATAGCGCTGTTTACGGGATGTATGGACTTAAATTTTATGTGGATGTCTTGAATTATGGGCAAGATGAATGAAATGTGTTATAACTTGATAAAAAATCAGGCTATATGTTTGTTAGTGTTTAGGTTTATGTGTTTTGATGAGTATGATATAATCGTAGAAATGTTAAGTATGTTTCAGTGGGCAGATATGATCTCCCTCATTGAGTAATTCATTGAGTAATATGATCCACGACATGTAGGCTTAGATCTGATTGCTAGATTTAGGTTCTACGATGACATGCATTTTTACTGCTAGTTTACGATGTAAGATAAGTATTACGAAATGATATGATATGACATGTTTTGATGGTATGTGATGATAGCATGTAGGATGATTGATGATAGCATGTAGGATGATTTGTATGATGTTATGAGATATGAGGCACGATATGATTATGATTGGCTTACGAGCCCGGGATGGGAGTGTCTGTGCCAAGGCCAGCCTCCAAAGCATGTGGTTCTAAGGCTATTACAAGGATAGCGCTGTTTACGGGATGTATGGACTTAAATTTTATGTGGATGTCTTGAATTATGGGCAAGATGAATGATATGTGTTATAACTTGATAAGAAATCAGGCTATATGTTTGGTTAGTGTTTAGGTTTATGTGTTTTGATGAGTATGATATAATCGTAGAAATGTTAAGTATGTTTCAGTGGGCAGATATGATCTCCCTCATTGAGTAATTCATTGAGTAATATGATCCATGACATGTAGGCTTAGATCTGATTGCTAGATTTAGGTTTTATGATGACATTCATTTTTACTGCTAGTTTACGATGTAAGATAAGTATTACGAAATGATATGATATGACATGTTTTGATGGTATGTGATGATAGCATGTAGGATGATTGATGATAGCATGTAGGATGATTTGTATGATGTTATGAGATATGAGGCACG
>JAHZTW010000001.1:379232580-379278011 GCA_020283515.1 Alliaria petiolata
GTGGAGAAGAAACAAATGCCGGGAAAAAAGGGGGGGGGGGGGGGGGAGTGATGAAATGTGAAAGTCTAGGGGGAAAGATCAAGAGTTTCAGAGTTTGGGGGGAATCAGACGGAAGCTGAACAATAAAGGGAGACATAAGCAATCAATTCTATTTTCTTTGTATGAAAAAGTCTATTTCTTTCTAGTGGATCTATTTCACGCTTTCATGACTGAAGATGCAATAAAAAAAAAAGATAAATATTCTAATATAACATACTATATTTGTAATTAAGTCTAATTGTATTTGTAAAGGAAGCATATCATATTTGGCTAACATTTGACTAAATAATGTATGAATCTTTTGATTGGAAGTTGATTTTACCACACCTCATGAAATAAAACTTATATATTATGGTATATATAAATAAATACAAATAACAATTTTTAAAAATACATTAGATATATATATGTATTTTTAAAATATATTATATATATATTTTTAATAGTGTAGTTAAGCCTACTTGTATTTGTAAATAAAACGTAGCATATTTATGCTTAGTTAATACCTCTACTTCTCCTTTTGATCCCCTACAACAAACCCAATCCACTTCAGTTTTAGCATCAAATAGGCTTTGTGCCTAATCATGTAGTTAAGTCTAATTATTTTTTTAAAGGAAACATAGCATATTTGGCGAAGTTAATACCTATGCTTCTCCTTTTGATCTTCTGAAACAAACCCAATCCACTTGAGTTTTAGCATCATGTAGGCTTTGTGACTAATTAAGTAGTTAAGTCTAATTGTATTTGTAAAAGAAACGTAGCATGTATATATTGCCAGCACTTGACTAAGTACAATTGTTATATTATGATATATTAAAATATTTATCTTTTTTGTTGTTGTATTGCATCCTTAGTTATGAAAGTTGTAAATAGATCCACTAGTAAGAAATAATCTATTTTTATAAAGAAAATAGTATTGACAGCTTATGTCTCCCTTTATTTTTCAACTTCTGCCCGATTCCCCCCAAACTCTGAAGTTCTTGATTTTCCCCCCTAGACTTTCACATTTCATCACGTTCCCCCCACCCCCAACATTTTTTTGGACAATCAATGTTTACTAAACGCGATTTCTGAACTCGATTTCTGAGTTTTTGATTTCGCAGGTGGAATTGGACAAGAAAAAAAAGTTTGGGGGAATGGTCATTAAATGTGATAATCGAGGGGGAAAATCAAGAGTTTCATAGTTTGGAGAGAATCAAGCGAAAACTGAACAATAGGGGGAGGGGGGCGTAGGCAGTCAACCCTCTTTTAAACAAATGAACAAATGAAACCTGAGAAAAACTCATCTTTAAAGATCTAGGGTATAATTATTATACATACAAACAATTGTGTGACTTTAGATATGGTTAGGGGAAAAAAAATTCAAACCCACAATGATGAAGCTAAGACCTTATGTTAGACCTAAGACACTGTCAAGCTCGAGAAGCTGTTGAGTGCTGCTTCAGCATCTCAGTCACTCGGGGTTGGAACGCCATTCTTCTTGTAAGGCAATTCTCCTCTTTGTGCGGTTAATGGGCCAATAGACCAACCCGTTGTAGCCCACCGGAAAAAAAAATTGTAATAGCAATCTTATTTTTAAGGTTTCCCAAACCTCAAATTTAAAGTTTTCCAAACCTCAAATTTAAGGTTTGGAAAGAAACCTTATATTTATCTTTTAAAAAACTTATATTTACAATAAACTCCTCATTATTGACCAAAAGTAGTTAAAATTATTAAGTTTTTATAAATGACAACAAAGCATATATTAATTAATAAATAAGATAGTTCAATGATGTATGCGAAACCAAGCAAAAAAATTTTAGCACTATTATTGATAGTAATATCGATGAGTTTATTTGATCTGAACAAAAAACAAATGATAAAAAGAAGAACTCAAGAACAAGAACAACAAACTTTGATTGATCCAAATTTGTATGGACAATATTTTGGTGATCTTGAAGGTTTAGGATCAAAGTTACCTTGATATTAGTATTGTTGTAGTATTTTAATTTTTATAATATTTTATATATTCATGTAATTTTTTTTAATGTTTTTTTGCATCATATTTGTTGAATGTAATATTTCTTTTGTGTAAATTGTTTATAATGTTATTATATTTCATTTATATAAATATCTGTATTTTAATTTTAATATGTTTATTTAATTTTATAAGTGAAAATTATATTTATAATAGAATATAAGTGAAAATATTAATAAGATATAAAATTATAGGATCTAAATATGATAATAAAAAAAACTTAGCAACATTATTTGTGTGATATATAATTGTAGGGATTAAAAAAATATGAAACCTCAAATATACGGTTTTACATAGTTAAACCTTATATTTGAAGTTGCACTATTTAAAACCTTAAGTCTTAAGTGCATAAAAATTCAAATTTTAAATCATAAGATTACTATTGAAGATATCCGAAGAGATATTTGGGTTGGTGATTATATATTCATAGTAGCATGATTCGGTCAAAAATAACAAAATATGATCATATATTATTAATTTAAATATTTTTAGTTTTTAACGGCTTTTATTCTTTATATCACAGTTACAATAAAAGTAACACTAAAAATCATCTAGTTCTATAAAATATATCTTCCAAAACAATTTTGTACATTATAATTTTTATAAATTTAGAAAGAAATTAAATCATAGAAATCAAAAAATAAAATTTAATAAAAGGACAAAAATATAATAGTTGAAATTTAAAATACTTAAAAAAACGAAAGTGACTTTTACTTTTTTTTTTATAGTAATGACTTTTACTAATTATTAGACTAAAAAAGTAATATGAATATTATTAAAAATGTTATCCTACTATTTAAGCCAATTGTTATTCCAGTATTTCATATAATAATGTGCTTTTTCCCAAATGTTTTTAAAAGAGATATCCTATGAATTTTTTTAATATTATATAAATAAGGTTAATGGTATGTTAATTCACTGACTTTATTTCAAAGTTAGAGAAAGATTTTTTTTTTTAATTATATGAAATGGGAAGATTTTTGTAAAAAGAAAAGTTACAAAAAATTGATAATAACCTTTTATTTTTCCTTAACATCTTTTTTAATTGATTGAGTTTTCATTTATTAATTTATATCCTCTTTTTCATTTATTAGTTACAAAAAAATTAAGGGGGAATTGTTTTTTATAACCTAAAAGTTGATTTTGTTTGCAAAAGTAATCCCCTATTGCATGTATGGCAAAATTAACCATAGTGGTAGTAAAATTACAACTCCCTCTCTTATGAGCAAACAAAAAACGTTCGCTACAATGACGGTTTTAACCCGCGTAAGTCTGCTTACGAAGTCTACTCATTATATACTTCTAAAAAAGACTTCGTTTGTTTAGTTCTTTACTTCTAAACAAGTTTACTCCATAACTATTTTTTCAATTTAAATTATAATTATTTCTTAAGTTTTAATTATAAAAATTATAAAAAATTAATTTGATAAAAAATTTGAATACATAAACAAAACATATACATTTTGCATCTATAAAAACAAAATTTCATACAAATGAATCAATTTAAATCAACAAAGACAAATTAAGTTATAAACCAATACAACCTAGGGTATAACTATTATACATACAAACAATTGTGTGACTTTAGATATGTTTAGGGAAAAAAATTCAAACCCACAACGATGAAGCTAAGACCTTATGTTAGACCTAAGACACTGTCAAGCTCGAGAAGCTGTTGAGTGCTGCTTCAGCATCTCAGTCACTCGGGGTTCAAACGCCATACAAATGAATCAATTTAAATCAATAAAGACAAACTAAGTTATAAACCAATACAACCATATGAAGTCCGCTAAAGAACTCTATTAAATAACTAAATTTTAAATTTTAATTATAAAAAAATATTTTGATAAAAAAGTTATATACATAAACAAAATATAGACAATTAGCATCTATATAAAATAAAATTTCATGAAAACGAGTCAATATATAAGTATTATGAGTATATAGTTCAAAAGGGTTAGGGTTTGAGGTTTAAAAAGTTTAAGGTATATGATTGTTAAGGTAATGAGTCAAATTCTATATGAATCATAGTTTATGGTTCGGTTAATGATTTAGGTTTCAAATCTTTGTTATTTTAACTATAAATTGTGAATATGTTAACATAATTAATGTATCATATAAATTTTAACCTAAAACATTCGATTTAGGGTTTCGGGTTAAGGAGATTTCATCGGAAGACTTCAATTGTAGAGTTCCAAAAGAAGTCTACTCAGTAATTATTTTTAATTTTTAATTATAAAAATCATAAAAAATAATTAGATAAAAAATTTGTATACATAAACAAAACATATATATTTGGCATCTATAAAAAAACAAAATTTCATACAAATAAATCAATTTAAATCAATAAAGACAAATTAGGTTAGAATCAAATACAGCCCTCATAAGTCTTCTAAAGAAGTCTAATAAATCACTAAATCTTAAATTTTAATTATAAAATTATAAAATATTTTGATAATAAAATTATATACATAAACAAAATATAGACAATTGGTATCTATATAAAATAAAATCTCATGAAAATGAAACAATTTATAAGTTTCATGAGGGTACGGTTCAAAAGGGTTAGAGTTTGAGGTTTAAAGTTTACGGTATAAGAGAGTGATTGTTATAATTACAAAAAGTTAATATTGTTATAAAAAATTTGCGACTAATTGTTTTGTGATAATATTGTGACGATTTACATACGAAAAAGTTAGATTTTTGAATACTACTTGTAAGATTGTAGTCGATTCTGAGTCGCTGCTCTTTCAGCTGGTATTGATGATGCTGGTGGTGGGCATGGTGGTAGAGGCGCTTGCTTATTGACCGACACTAGGAAGCTTCCCGAAGATGTGTGGGGAGGTGATGCATACTCGTGGTCGACTCTGCATAAGCCTTTGAGCTACGGTAATAAAGGCGCGTCTACGAGCTGGGAGATTGATTACGGAGGAGGAGGTGGCGGGAGAGTGAAGTGATAAGAGGATTTTTCCTTGTTCTTAAACAATTACTCAAACCCCACTCATGTCATTGTAGTGTATGAGGATCAATCCAAATGGGTATGACTGTGACAATACGAATGCATAAAACTCCTTAATCTAAGCAAGCATAAATGTTTTGAGGTTTAACTAACAACCTAAGTGATCAAACCAATTAATCAAACCAAACAAAAGTGACTAACACCTTAATTAAGTAATAAAGGCACTAATCAAGCAAATCAAAGACTAATTAACTACTAAACAAGATTATCAAATGACTAAAACGAATCCAATGATGGGGTTATCAATCTAAGGTGCTCCAAGAACCAATATTTGATGTCAATCAATCACAATATATGCTAATCTCTAAGTTTAGAACTCAAAAGCAAGACTAATCCACTCTCATGACTCTAATCCCTTCATTAATAATCCTAATCATGAACAAATTATCATTTGTGAAAATGAAGCTAACAAGCATTATGAAACAGTTATAAATTGCTAATACACCCTAGACAATCATTCTCATGAGTTAGGAAAGTTTTCTAAGCAAGAACAAAAGATTAAAAAGAAACTTCGGAAAATTTAGGTCATTTAGTATTTATAGTGAACAGTGGATGAACCGGGTCAACCTGGAACAAACCGAGTATTGACCCGGTTTAAGGATGATAATCGGGCAGTGAATCGAGTTTGCTAGGTCGATATGTAGCTCGATACGCTGCTAAATAACTTCTCCAAAGGCTGTGTCGATACACAAATGCTCGATACACCATCTTCAGGTCTTCGGCTTGATTTGTATCGAGCTTTGTAGCTCGATACAAACGGTCGATACGCCTTCTCCAGAACTCCGGGTGGACATGTATCGAGCTTGCTAGCTCGACACAGATGCTCGATGTGCACGACCCGTTCTCTCTGCTGCTCTATATCGAGCTTAGTACACTGCTAAAAGATCTCTTCTCCTCATTTGGACACTTCTTTTGCTCCTCTTGATCATCCTTAGTCTCCATTTGGTTCTCCATGCCTCCAAAATACCTAATAAGGACTCAATATGTACAACTATGCAACAACCTATGCTAAAACTCAATGAACTCTAATATGAAAGCAAATGAGACTAAATGTGACTAAATGAGTACAAAAGCAGATGCAAAACTATCTAAAATGGATGCTAAAACATGCTAAATTATGAGTATATCAACTCCCCCAAACTTGCCTTTTGCTTGCCCTCAATCAAACAAACATGACAAATCTAAGAGAGAGGTGTGAAGGTGGGAGCTCAATATCCAAGAATGCCAACAAAAATAATCAACTCAATGTCCTCGTTCTTAATTCTAAGATGCACTTGAATTTATCCTACTCGAAAAAAGTTAGCCATGCCCATCTCAACAATCAAATGCACAAAGACCTCAATCTAGATATGTCTCCCTATCAAGCCAACTCTTTAACATTCATTAAATTAAAAACCGTGAATCATGACAATGCGATGCAAGTGAATTCATTTGGCTAAGGGACTATGTTTTGAGATAAAAAATGATCCCAATTCATGCGGTTTCCATTTCAAATGCGGGTTTCACTCAAAGAGGATTGAACTTCATGCATAATGCTAAAGTAAAATACAAGTGATGCATACAAGACTAGACTCTCATCTACCCAAAATGCTATCAATGGTCCTAAACCCCACTCATTCATTCTTTTTAAAGCTCACTCAACCCTTTAAAACTACCCTTTTCTTCCAAGGCTTTTTGTGCCTTGCTAATCCCCATGAATTTCATTAACCACTTCTTTCTTTTATAGCACTAAGAGAAAACTTCTTCAACCTTTAACTCATAGTGAATGGTGTGATCTTTTAACAACTTTGCTCTTTTTTTTTTCTAGGTAGCTTCTCTTTTCTTTGGCCTTTGGCTCTTTTGATTTTATTTTTTTCTTTTCTTAAGGCTACCTAGCATTTTTTTATTTTATTCAAACTTAGAACTATACATTTAATCACACAAGACCCACCATTTCAAACTATGCTTCCCTTATTTTTCACAATGCCTTTAACAATCCCTTTCTTTCTACTTCTTATCCACAACTTAACATGCCAAAAGCAAGCATACAAATTCTTTACCAAATCATCAAGCAATACCACGACCAAACCCCAAAATCCTAAGCCTACAACTAGCCCCAAAATGTGAGAGCTAGAATCTACATAAGAGCCTAAACTTATCGTCTCAAACCTAATACTTTATGCTAAGTTCAATCAAATAAGGCCTCACAAGCAATATCACTAGAACATTTGGTTTCAAAGGAGGTAAGGTAAGGTAGGAGTACTACTTGAGCTAGCAAGAGGGTGGTAAAGCAAGTAAGAAAGCTCAAATATGTCTAATATCCATGAATTCACTTTCAATGCAAGACATGATAATTAGATGTCAAAATTCGGTTCTAGTGAGTAGAGTTGGTTATCAAGTTCAAGACCCTATTTAGACCAAAATCTAGTGACAAGTGAAGTGGTCCAAGCATGGTTCTTCCTTACTTTCAAGATTTGTTCAAATGCATCAAAGAACTACTAACTAGGGCATTGAATTGATTACATGAGTTTATACTCTACAAGGATAAGCTCATCATTGCTCCCAATGCATATGAATGCAAATACGACATGAAATGCAACTAGACTCAATCGTAATATGCAAATGCAACAACTAAATGATTTTTTTTTTTGTGGAAAATTTTCAAAATTTTCAAATTTTTTGGTTTTTCTATGCCTTATATGAGTCGCATGAGAATCGAAATGTATAAAAGAAAAATAAGACTCACAAAACACAATGTCAAATCTCTTAACCTCTCCCCCAAACTTAAATTACACAGTCCCTTGTGTAATAAAAGTCTAGAGGAGACCTCAATCAACATGACAATATGATAAAACAAAAAACTAAAAGAACTATGTACAAGGGAGGTGGAGATACCTCAAAACTGTGCGGAGGAGGAGAAGGGAGATCTTAGGGAAAGTGACTGGTTACTTGAGGACGGAGAACGGCTCGGCTTTTTCTTCCTTGGGCGAGCTGCGTGGGAGGAGGAGCAAGGTGGATCCTCATGGACATCTTCCCTTTGCTGCAGATGGATGGAGTGCCTCCTATCAAGCTCCATTTCATCCTCTCCTTCACCTTCTTCCACATTTGGAGGTTCAAATTCACACCTTGTGGAGGACGAACCCTTGAGCCTAGACTTGAGCCCCTTAACCATTTTCTTCAAGCTCTTCACCGTATCGGCCATCTTCTTGATTGCTCGATCTTGGTGCTTGTTACACCGCTTGAGGAGGCTAATGTGGAGGTGCGCTTCCCTTAAAGCGGACTTGACATTGGGTCAATGGGTGAGCTGAAGTAGTACCTCTCACTACCATAAACCGGACTTGCAGCCCCATGCTCTTCTTCCTCTTCTTCTTCTTCCTCGAGAATTTGGTTAGGATCAAAGTCGAATGTCCCCTTCTTTGCAATGGACTCAAGAGGACGGTTAACCGCGATGTTGTAGAGAAGCTCATAAGCCGGCACTAAGTCGATGTTAGAGATGTCTTGGAAGGTTGTTTCTTGTGGGCATGGGAGGCAAATCTTGGCCTCGATTTTCGTGTCTATCGCGAACTTGTAGGAAAACCGGTGGCCTAGCCTTCCCCGAGAGGAAAACGGTCCTACCGAGGTAGAAGATATCCATCCACTCGGGCTCAATCTCGTTCGTTTCTAGCCAATGTCCACATGCCTCGAGAATCGGGGTTATGATCCCGCCGATGCTAAGCTCGGGATCCTTGTCCTTCATCGTGGCAATCCAATCTTGGTAGGAGAGCAACTGCCTAACCAACAAGCTAACCATACCAGCTCCCGTCCTATCTCCATGGACTCTTGTGCCTCCTCTTGTGTGAAAACCAATGAATCTTGAGAGACCCACATCCAACAGCTCGAGCTCCTCTTGGCTCACTTTCCCGGTTTCTTTCCTTGCATAGAAGGTGTGAGCAAGGGCCTTGTGTGCATACCTCAACATCGGATGCCTTATCATAGTTTATGTGCTTCCTCCCGGTTTGAACTTCCCAACCGCAATTGTCTCCCACAAGCCTTTCAACTCACACTCATCAATGGTGAGCATCTTTGTTCTCCTTTCACCTTCTCGAAAACCAAAGATCTCATTCAGTTGGCGGAAGGAGATTGTGTACATGGTCCTATGGATCTTGAATTTGATGTAGTGATGACCATCTCGCGGTGGTGAATTCTCTCCGTCATAGTAGAAGTGCGCGGTGAGGGAGGAGAGGAACTCACATGTCGCGAGCTTGTAAGCGGGATGGGCCATGGTGATGAACTTGGCCAAACCCATGTTGGAGAATAGGGTTTGGAAGTCCTCAAAGATCCCCAAAGCTCAAAGTGTCTGCTCATGCGGGTACTTAGTTGCCTTGAAACGCATACCCATGAATGCCTTGAGGAGCTCCGCGGGCGTGAGCTTCTTCTTTGGAATTTATTTTGTGCCCATGGTTGACCCTTTTGTATCCCTCTTGGTATCCTTCTTCTTTGACCCAAGTACCAACTGCTCCTCTTCACTTTTAACATCTTGATCCTCAACCACCTTCTTCTTCCCATGGCTCTTGGATGACTATGCTTGTGAGCTTGCTCCTTGTGTTGTTTGATCTCTTTTAGTTCTTCCCATTGTGTCTGGAAAAGGAGTATATCGAGCTAAGTAGGTCTATACATAGCTCGATACACTTGCAGACGCGGATTTTTAAAACTGTATTGAGCGAGGTAGCTCGATACAATTGCCTGATACGCCTTGAACTCTTTCCCTGGCCAATTTGTATCGAGCTTAGTAGCTCGATACAAATGCCCGATACGGGGGCTGAGCAATCCCCGGTCCATTCGTATCAAGCTATGTAGCTCGATACAAACGCTCGACACGACTGGCCGTGATTCCCTATGAGAGCTCGATACGTCGACACAGTGCCATGAAACTTTTTGCAACCCTTTTGCTTTTGGCTCAACCTTCTTGATCCAAACCTATCATCCACAAACACTAGAAAACACATTATTGAATTAAAAAGTGCAAATATATACAGAGATAAACATGGGAATGCCTCCCAAGTGCGCTTGTTTTAAGTCACTAAGCTTGACTTTTCAAAACCTTAGGCATGGGGGTGAACAAGGAGTGGAATTTGCTTTCCTTCTCCTTTCTTAACGAACATGGTGCTTTCTCCAACTTGTAGCACCTTCTTCTTCTTCTTCTTAGGCCTCTTCGGTGGCTCAGCTATAGGCTCCACAACCTTGAATCCATCAAACATGGCTAGAAGGCTCTCACCATCAAAGCTTGGCCCACCATACTATCAAGGGCTTCATCCTCACTTATTATCACACAAGTGAGACCCATCAGCTGCTCCTTTGGTGGCCCCTCTTCATCCTCCTTAGTGTCACATGTGATTGTCCCACATAGGCTCAAGACAGAAGGTTTCATAGAATAAAAAACCTTAGCATCCACATTCTTGAGAATCACCCTCTTGTTGACGAAGTCGAGACTTGCACCAGCTGTGTTGAAGAAGGGTGTTCCTAGAAGGAGATGTAGCCTTGCTGTTTGAACAATGTCCATGACAATAAAGTCAGTTGATATACTCATTTATTTCGCATATTTAGCATTCATTTAGGATAGTTTTTCTAGTACTTTTGCACTCATACTTAAATTTATTATAGCTTTTATCCCATTTTCGGTTCTAGACATGTTTGCATTAGCATTTGCATATTTCTTGCATATTCGCATCATATTCAGGTTGTATTGAGTACTTTGGAGCTGTGGAAGCTGCATGGACATGCTGAGGATCGAAGCGGAGCTTATGGACACTTGAAGGAATTCGGGCAAGCAAACATGCGTTGAGATCGAGGCAAATATCGAGCAAGGTAGGTCGTTCTAGACGAGATCGACCAGAAGATCGAGGCACTCATACCGTTTAAAGGAAGAAGAACGGGACCTAGATCGACCAAGATGATCGTACGACTATACGGACCTGAAGACATCACCCAGGAAGAACGGAGAGAGGATCGAGGCCAAAAATCGATCCAGATCAAATCGACCTAAGAATCGAGCATGAGGGTCGATCTCGGTGTTGAAATGACCCAGCGATCGGGCGAGCAAGCCCACTCCCTGTCCGAGATCGGGCAAGTGATCGACGACTCAGCTCGATCTCTTCTCTCCATCACGCTTCCTTATCCGCCAGCTCACGTTTTGTCCTCTTGTGAGGGGACCATTTCTCTTTGCTATAAATAGCTAAAACCATTAATTTTTGGGATATCTTATCTTTTATGCTTTTTGCCTTCTTCTTCTTTTACCTTAGCCACCATTGTTAAGGTTTTAAGCTTTTGTAATCGTACTTTGAGTTTTCATAATCAAGTACTCGTCTTTTTAAGTTTAATCTTCTTCTTGTTTAACGTTAATCATGTTTATCATTTCAAATCTTGTGGTTTTGGAGTGTTTGAAAGGTTTGAGGCCGAGGGGTTTAAGGGTTTAGATCTAAAGGTTTAGCATGTTTTTAATCCTTAACTCTTCTTGGTTTGGAGGGATTAATGCCAAAGACTCTCGATGGAGATGTTTGAGTCCTTAGAGAATTCCTTACCTCATGAGGGCTTAGGAATCTCATAAACCCATCCAAGAAATTATCTCCTCTTAAGCCACGACGGTGGAGATTAGGATTTAGTTATTCCAAGTTAAGAAAGGAGCTTTCTTGCTCATCAACCGATCCTCTCCTCCACTAACCATGAGTTTGGAAGGACGGTGAGATGAAGAATCATAGCCATTAACTGTGGGATGATTTATATTTGTTTCTTAGGATTAGAGTTAGCTCTTGTAATTAGTAGATCTATCTTTCTAGAACCAAAGATCCAACCTTGAACCTCCTTTACCCAAAACCCTCGGCCTTGAATCTATCTTTCATATTTTACAAATCAAGAATCAATCTTTAGTTATCAATTTGCTAGAAACCTCTTAATATTTGCACTTGTAGATTTTAAATCTTCAAGCTTTGATATTTTGTTGCTCAATAATTTTAGAAATTGCCTTAAGCATTGTTCCTTAGTGTAGTTATCATTTAGCATTTATTTACTTTGCATAAGTAGTGTTTATAAATCCATTTCAACAACCAAAAATCGAATATAGCATAGATTAATCTCGTTCTTGCATACCTTTTGTCCTTTCCTATCCAATATGGATTGATACCTCACGTACTACAATGATACGAGTAGAGTGAGCATTGAAAGCAGAAATTATCTACTTATCAATTGGCGCTGTTGCCGGTGAATTGGATTAGGAAATCATTAGGATGTGGAACTTGGTCAAGACTATGGGTTTCTTTTAAATTGTGTTACTAATCTTTCTACTTGCTTTTCTTTGTTTTCAGGTACATGAATTTGATGTCTAGAGGAGATACAAACCTGCTCACACCCTAAACAACATTCATCTTCTTCAAAGCGCACGCTTGCGGAGAGAAAGAGTTAACACGGTACAAGAACAGCTTGTGGAAGAAGGTATGGCTGATCAGAACGAGGCTATTCCACAACAAGATGGTCATGGTGTGGGCAATGGAAACCCCCACCATGGACCGAGACCACCAAGGATTATAGGTGCGGGTGATGCACCAAACACCCACACCAATCGGTTCGGCATCACACCTCCACCAGTGCAAAATAACCATTTTGAGATCAAACCAAGATTTGTGTCCATGGTGCAAAACAACATTTTCCACGGTCTGGCCATGGAGGATCCTCTAGAACACTTGGACAATTTTGAGAAAGCGTGTGGCATGATCAAGATAAATGGTATTTCGGAGGATAGCTTCAAGTTGCGGTTGTTCCCGTTTTCACTTGGTGATAAAGCTCGAGATCGGGAGAAGACCCTGCCTCAAGGTACCATAACCTCATGGGCTGATTGCAAGAAGGCATTCTTATCAAAATTCTTCTCAAGCACACAAACTGCACGGTTGAGAAGTTAGATTAGCGGCTTCACGCAAAGGAGCAATGAGACGTTTAGTGAGGCTATGGAACGATTCAAGGATTACACAATCCAATGTCCTCACCACGGCTTCAGTGAAGAGTCTCTACTAAGCACAATCTACAGAGGAGCTCTGCCTAAGGTTTGAATGCTATTGGACACGGGGAGTAAGGGCAACTTTCTCGGCCAAGATGTAACCGCGAGTATGGAGCTAATCGAGAACCTTGCTTTGAGTGATGGGAACTATAGTGAGGATTTCGTCCGAGCACCTAGAGGGTCCGAGGTAGAGTCAAACAAGAGGGAGTTGAAGTTGCTCCATGAGAAGTTTGATAAGCTCGTGCTTGCTAATCAAAAGCATGTGCATTTTGTGGGAGAGGCTACAGATGTTTTAGAGGAGCTAGAACAAAACCATGAGGTAGCCAATTGGGGTAGGAGGCCAAGATTACCCTAGACCACAAGGCTACTTCAACAAGTATCAGAACAACAACCTCTCCTATCGGAGAAACAACGTGGAGAACCCCAAGGATCAAGTCTACCCTCCTCAAAAGCAGTTTGGGAATCAAGGAGGTTATGTGAACAAGAACACATATCAAGGACCTAGGCAGGGCAACTTCCAAGGTCCACAACAACAAGGAAACAAAGGGTATCCCCCTGGATTTGTTCAGCCTCCACAAGCTCCAACTGCTAATAATGATCCAATTCAAGCACTTATCAAACAACTTCTCCAAAGCCAAGCAAATGTCGAGTTGACATTGCAAAAGAAACTTGCCGAGATGAAGACTAGGCAAGACAACTCCAATGGCGAAATAGCTGCTCAGCTCAACGACCTCAACAATAAGATGACACAACTTGAGAAAGGCAAAGCCAGCACGTCCGCACAAAGCTCCTTACCCGGCAAATGTGAAGCGAATCCAAAGGAATACGCTAACATGATATCTCTCCGAAGTGAAAGAGTGCCACCGTCTCAACACAATGGGGAAATTGTGATTCAAGAGGGGGAGGATAACCTTTCACAAGACCATGGAATTACTTTCCATGATGTGTACATCGAACGGCCAAGAAAGAGGAAGGAAACGGTTGAGGAAGAGCTTGTGGGAAATGTACCAAAGCGACAAGAAATTTTTCCTTTTCCCTACAAGCCGAGTCTCCCTTTCCCTGCAAGGTTCAAGAAGCAGCTAATGGAGAAACACACAGCCTTGTTCGATAAAAGTATCAAAGAGATTGAGATGAAAATGCCCTTGCTAGACGCTATAGCACTTGTGCCGAAGAGCGCCAAATTTTTGAAAGATGTGATTGCTAGGAGGGCAAAGGAGTTACAAAAGGTTGTGACTGTGAGAAAGGAGTGTAATACCATCACTCAAAAGGAAGCCTCACCGAAGAAGCTTGGTGACCCCGACTCTTTTACATTGCCCTGCGCTATAGGAGAATTTAAATTTGAGAATAGCCTTTGTGACTTGGGGGCAAGTATCAACCTTATGCCATACTCCATTGCGAAGAAGCTAGGTCTCGGCGATAGGGCTCAGATTTTACCCTAATAAAATTACTGCAAGTGCACAGCAAAAGCAATCGTAGTATAAGGGGTATCGAAATCCCAAGGGAAGTAGATGCTACACTAAGGTTTTTAAATTCAGATTATGCTAGGTCAAATAGGTTAAAAGTAAATAAAGCAACTAAGTAAATCAAGAACAGAATTGAATGCGGTCTAAGTTCAGTGCGAAGGCGCTAGGCAAGAATGATTATCAGGATGAATCAGAGAATGCAGATATTATTTTGTCAGGAAATAATTAAGAATCGTCTAGAACTCGAAACGCTAATTTCAAACTAATCAACTCTCGTTGCAGAAGTTAACTATGCCTAAATTCCAGAAAACCAAATCTCTTTGCGAGTTCAAACAATTCAGACAAGCATTAATGTTCAGGTTCGATTTTGTTCACAAAATACCTAAACCAAATCTCTTTGCGAATAAATATTTTGCTCATCTATGATTAGGTCAGATTATCAATAANATTCAGACAAGCATTAATGTTCAGGTTCGATTTTGTTCACAAAATACCTAAACCAAATCTCTTTGCGAATAAATATTTTGCTCATCTATGATTAGGTCAGATTATCAATAACGCTCTCGCATCTATTAAACAACCTAAGGTTTGATTTCTAAGTGATCAGTTTAAGAAATCAAGTTAAGCACAAATCAAGATGAAGATCCAAATGATTTTCCTAACAAAAATAAAAATTCTACAAACTCGTCATCAACCCTAAATCACCCTAACCTAACTAGCAAACTACTCAGACATAGACATGAAAACACAAATCATGACTGAAATAAATTGCATTAAAGAAAAGAGAATGATACTGGGGTTCAAAAACTTCTCGGAAGAGTACAAAATTATCTCCCCAAAAGCTCTGGATCTCTCTCTCTCTAAGTCTCAAAAACACAAAATTATGAAAAGGTATATGGCTAAACAATGCCTGAAATCTATTAATAGAAGAGGATTTTTCGTCTAGGGGCAGACTTGTAATTTCTTCAAACTTGCTCTCTTTCCTTCTTCTGATGGAAATCGCGAAACTTGGCTGACCTCCTTTGGTGTCGATTGTGTCGATCGACACCTTGCGCGTAAATCTACTCTTTCGACTTCATCACTTCGGCTGCTTCTCCAAAATGCTCCAAAAAGTTCCAGATTCTCCCATTTAGCTCCAAGTGCTCTCCATCCTGTAAAGACTCAAATAGGACTCGAAAACTAACAAAAGACTCTATAAAAACACTTATATCATGGTCTAAAAACCATGATATATCAACTCCCCCAAACTTAGCTTTTGCTTGCCCTCAAGCAAAACAGAAACTTAGACTGAAGTAGAAGTTTGAAAACAGAAACTTTCGAGTACTTTTTCAGAACGCCACAAATGTTAACACTCTTGAATCCACATGCAGTAAAACAAACCTTAGGAAAGTTCAGTGTACTTACCACAAGCTTTGCAATCTCTCAGTTTGAATCCAGATCCTTTCCTTGGAAATTTTTTGAACTCTAACAGTGGTAATGCCACAAAACTTTCCAGATTCTTTTCCCTTCCTTAGTGCATGAACAAGATTCTCTTCATACAGCTCTCCTATTTTCTCTTCCCTTAGTCAACTGCTGCCCATTTTCAGGGTGTTCTAAGATCTTTTCATTGACTCTTCTTATTCTTTTGAAGTCTCAGAAAATAGTGCTACTCTCTACTTGTGTTCCTTGTGAGGAGACAGGTTCAAGAGCACTCACTAATAGTGTTCCTTGTGAAGAGACAGGCTCCTGAGGTTCATTGCACTATTCCCCGACTTAGACTCTTTTTCTTTCTTTTCTTTTTCTAAGGGAAGATCAAGGAGAGACTGCAATTTTTCTATTTGTTCAGACTGAAAGACGAATCAAGTTCTGCGCATACCTAGTTCTTATAAGGGGACCTGGACTCTCTCTGTTAGATTGATCCACTTGCAGCTTTCTACTTAGTAAGACCTGTAATCAACTACTAAAGCAATGGTCCCTCAAGTGTCAACAATCTATGGTTAAGTTCCTAGAAAAACTGAAAGTTCCAACTGGTTTTGACTCAATAAAACAAATTTTTTGACTCAAAACAGACTCTCAAAACAAAACACAATGTTAGCAACTACCTCCCCCAGACTTGAATAACACTGTCCCCAGTGTTACGAATCATGAGTTCGGATTGAAAAAAATATGTGTTAAACTGTTATAAAACAAAGAGAAAAATCGGATTACCTGACTCTGCGTGCATCGTCGATCGACACAGATGGTGTCGATCGTTGCTGTGTATGATGTTGGTGTCGATCGACACTCTGTCCGTAAACAGAGTTCAGCCACTCGAACATGAATGTTGCTAAGTCAGATTGTTGTTAGAATCTTCCAAGCTGTTAGAAAACTCAAACAAACCGTTAAAAGCACAAGATAATCCAATAAACTCAATGAGTTCAACAAGTTGGAAACAAAGTACTGAAGCAAATGGAAGCAAAATGCAGACTCAAGAGAAAAATAAAAACTGACTCAAAATACTAAAAGGAATGGAGGAATCACTCGTCGTCATCAGAACGTGGTGGAGAAAAGCGTGGTGGTGCTCTACTGCTACTGCTAGACGCTATAGCACTTGTACCAATAGGCAACGATGCTCTACTGCGCCTCAAACATGAAGGGCATGTGTGATCCTCAGCTGCGTCTGGGAACGGGAGCAGTCCTCAGCCAGTTCGGACTAGGCTGAAATGCGAGGCGGCTTGGATCGCCAGTGATGTGAGTAAGGTCCATGTCAGGTAACTGGACCATGCGCTGCACTCTCTGCTCGTCGCTGAAGACCCATAACCTCTCTGGCTTCACCCAATGAGCTCTCCGCATATCAACCCAAGCATGCGATGTATCAATGGTGCAGCTAGAAGTGTCAATCCCGCATTGCTGGAAGATAGGAGTCAGAAGACTTCCTACAGTCTCAGGCTTGGTCTTCGTACCACTGAAAGGCTTCGTCTTCAAGGAAGCCAAATGATGAGCAAATACCACACCAAGGTTCGCGCTTTCTGGCGCGTCAGACTCCTTATAAATCTCAGACCAAAGGGCGCGATACATCAATACCAACTCAGACACGCGCATCTTCCCTGGCTCATGCTTACACAGAAGTGTAGTGGCGAATATGCGGACCAAGTAGCGAAGGGTAGGATGGCGAATGTCGGTCTGTGTGGAAGTCTTAGAGTCATACATCCCATTTCTGAAGTGTGACCAGAAATTCCGGTTCTCCGGAAGCTGCGTCTGAAGAGAGACTCATGTAGCATGCTCATCTGCGAACCCATAGATGCCACAAAGCTCTGGAAGTGGAATCCTGTAGTGAATCCCGCGGATAAGGAAGGTCAATGTGCCGTCTAAAGCATTCCAGACTATCTCATTCCGGTAGTAGACGTGAGCTGTGGCAATGAACTGGCAGACAAGGTCTGGATAAAGGTCATACTGTTGCGTCGCTATAGTGCCCATCCCAACTCTGCTCATCAGCTGTAGGATGTCGTCTTTGATGCCCAACTCTCGCATCGTCTTCTCACATGCAAACCGAGTCGGAGCAATTTCCACTTTCAGCCATGCATTGTACAACAAGGTGTCGTAGTCGTCCCAAGCTTCGTCGACGCCTCGAAGAGTACACATATCCTTTGCGACCTCTTTAGCCGGTGAGTCTTCCCAATTTCGCTCAATTCGAATCCTTGCACCTTCACGTTTTGGCCAAGGAGGAAGAGAGGGGATTGCTGCATCATTAGCAGTTTCCTGAGGATGATTCTTCAGCTTTTCGTGGTCTCTTGGTTCGTGGTGGCATCTGCAAGCAAAAAGAAAACCCAAAATCAATCCAAATCCTGTCAAACGAAACACAATGTATCTGTAATGGTCAGATGTCGATCGACACTACATGGTGTCGATCGACACCAATCGTGGAATTCGAATTCGAACCAGAATTCATGATCTCATCCTCAATTCAACATCAATTAGCAGTCCTAACAATCCCAATATAGTGAATCGACCAAGTTCTAACCATAAAACCCAAGAAAAACTTCAAAATTTGCAACATGCATCATTAATCTCCAAAATTTCGAAAATTTCAATTTTTGCCAATTAAAGGATGAAAATCAGTTGGGTAACACTCTAAATTATGATAAACAACCTAAATAAGCATCAATCCATCAAGAAATCAAGCTAAATAGGTCGAAATCGAAATTTTTTTCACCTTAGGGTCGAAAATAAAATTGGGAGATTTGAAGAACATACCTTGGTAGATCGAACAAATGGATAATGGATAATGAAAGAGGGTGAAAATCCGCACGGTTTAGAGCTTTGAATCACTCAATTTGGTGAAGAATTGAGAAAGTCGGGTTTTGAAAATATGAAGGAGAAGAAGAAACAAGTCGGGGTTTTGAAGAATTTACCTGCGTACCGTGTGGGTGTCGATCGACACTCTTTGTGTCGATCGACACGTAACATGATCGAGCTTTCTTCCCTTTTTTTTCTATATATAAAAGCCAAAATAATTAGTAAAACCAAAAACCAAAATGAAAAATAAACTAAGTACCTATCAGTGGGTTGCCTCCCACTCAGCGCTCGTTTAACGTCAATAGCTTGACTGTTCATGCGTTTAGGCGGTTGGATGCATCATCCAGAGACAGAATGTGTCTGTCTGGAATCTCGGCTTGAGCCCAATAGTGTTTCACCCTCTGCCCATTCACAATGAACTCCTCTCCTTTGGAGTTTGTCAAGACGATTGCTCCATATGGTCTGACCGCTTTGATTGTGAAGGGACCTGACCAACGTGAACGCAATTTACCAGGAAACAATTGCAAACGAGAGTTGTATAGAAGTACCTGGTCATTTGGTTCGAAATGTCTGGAGACAATCTTTTTGTCATGATATGCCTTTGTCCTATCCTTGTAGAGATTAGAGTTCTCATAGGCGTGATAGCGCAGTTCGTCGAGCTCATTGAGTTGCACTAGGCGCCTTTCTGCAGCTGGCTTCAAGTCAAAGTTCATCTTCTTGATAGTCCAGTGCGCCTTGTATTCCAATTCCACTGGAAGATGGCAAGCTTTGCCATAAAGTAGCTGAAATGGTGTAGTCCCAAGTGGCGTCTTGTATGCAGTCCTGTAGGCCCAAAGTGCATCATCCAGTTTCGCGGCCCAATCTTTCCTTGTCTTGCCCACTGTCTTCTCCAGAATTTGCTTGATATGTCTGCTGGAGACTTCAACTTGTCCACTCGTTTGGGGGTGATACGGAGTAGCCACACGATGTTGAACACCATGCTTCTTCAGCAGCTTGTTGAATACCTTGTTGACGAATTGAGAACCACCATCACTTATAACAATCCGAGGCACTCCGAATCTAGGGAAAATGATGGTCTGGAACAGCTTAAGAACCACAGCAGCATCATTGGTCTTAGAAGCAACTGCTTCCACCCAGTTAGAGACATAGTCTACAGCTACCAAGATGTATTGCATTCCAAAGGATGGTGGAAAGGGACCCATGAAATCAATGCCCCAGCAGTCAAAGACTTCAACTTAAAGGATGAAGTTCTGTGGCATCTCGTGTCGCTTGCTGATCTTTCCTCTCCTTTGACAAACATCACATTGCGTGATGAACAGTTGCGCATCTTTGAACATAGTAGGCCACCAAAAGCCTGCTTGAAGAACCTTGGATGTTGTCTTGAAGGTTGCAAAGTGTCCAGCATACTCAGAACCATGATAATGGAATAGGACGTCACGGACATCACTCTCTGCAATGCATCTTCTGTAAACATTGTCTGAGCAATGCTTGTATAAGTGAGGTTCATCCCAATAGTATCTCCTGATTTCCCTTCTGAACTTCTTCTTCTCATAGTTCTTGAGATGTTTAGGCTCAATGTCAGCAGCAAGGGAGTTCACTATGTCAGCATACCATGGTTGATTCGCATCATTAATGCACTACAAGAAAACAGGCTTTTCGCGACTACATGTAGCGACTACATATACAGTCGCTAAATTTAGCGACTAATTAGCAACTCACTTGCGACTCCTTTGCGACTAATTTAAATTAGACTCAAAATAGTCGCAAATGTGCGACCAAATAAGGATGTCGTCCATTAGTCGCTAATTAACGACTAATTTACGATTCATTGTTAGTCGCAAAAAAATAGTCGCAAACCAGTCGCAAAATAGCGACCAATTTGCGACCCAATTCGGTGGGTGGCTAAATACTCACTTTTTAGTTGTTAGAAAACATGTGATATTCGTTTTGGGGTTGGTGTAACTGTTTTTTGCGACTGAAAAGCGTAGTCGCAAATTAGTCGCAATGTAGTCACAATTTAGTCGCAAATTAGTCGCAAAAAGTCTATATATACAAACCTCACACATTCCTTCCCCTCCTTCCACTTTCATTTGCTTCACTCGAAGAAACACAAAAAAAATTGAAAAAAAAAGTTTTCGAAAGTCAAAAAAATGTCGGGTAATTACAATTTTACGAATGGTCGGAAGTGGATGTATAAGAGGTTCGATGAAGCGACGAGAAATTTCTCGCAGAATTCATAGCGGGGGTGGATCATCAAAGATCCTGCGAAGTGAAGCTCGCGTCGGGTGTCGATCCATATGGAAAAGGTTGGCATAAGGTTGATCCATATGGCAAAGATTGGCTGTCGAAACACGTCATCTAAGATCCTGCGAAGTGAAGCTCGCGTCGGGTGTCGATCGACACAGGTGGTGTCGATCGACACTGGGTAATTGCCAATCTTCAAATTTTCGGACACGGTGTCGATTGACACCCGCCTGGTGTCGATCGACACTGGGCATTGTCCCGAGAATGTAGTTGATTGAAAGCGAGTTTCAACAAGGTAAATGTTCTCTTCTGGTAAGAAATCATCAATGGGTACGTCATCTTCTATCCTGATCCTTGAGAGTTGATCAGCTACTCCATTTTCAACTCCTTTCTTGTCTTTAACTTCTATGTCGAACTCTTGAAGAAGTAGAATCCATCTGAGTAATCGTGGCTTTGCATCCTTCTTCTGCATCAAGTACTTTAATGCAGAATGATCAGTGTGAACAATCACCTTTGAGCCAACAAGATACTGGCAAAATTTCTCAAAGGCAAAGACAACAGCTAGCAATTCCTTCTCTGTAGTTGCATAGTTCTTCTGAGCATCATCCAACGTTCTGCTGGCATAGTAAATTGCATGGAGCTTCTTGTCCTTCTTCTGTCCTANAGGCAAAGACAACAGCTAGCAATTCCTTCTCTGTAGTTGCATAGTTCTTCTGAGCATCATCCAACGTTCTGCTGGCATAGTAAATTGCATGGAGCTTCTTGTCCTTCTTCTGTCCTAACACTGCTCCTACTGCGAAGTCGCTGGCATCACACATCACCTCGAAAGGTAAATCTTAGTCTGGAGGTTGAACAATTAGAGCACTCACTAAGGCTTGCTTGATCTGTTCAAAGGCTGAAAGACATTCTGCAGTGAACTCGAACTTCACGTCTTTGCAGAGAAGAGCAGTGAGTGGTCTCGCGATCTTGCTGAAAGCTTTGATGAATCTTCTATAAAACCCAGCATGACCGAAAAAACTCCTCACTGATTTCACAGAATCAGGTGCTTGCAAAGTCGTCATCACTTCAATCTTGGCGCGATCCACTGCGATTCCTTCAGCTGAAACCTTGTGTCCAAGTACAATCCCATCTGTGACCATGAAATGACACTTTTCCCAGTTCAGGACTAAGTATTTCTCTTCACATCTCCGCAGTACAGTACACAAGTTCTCCAAACAGTCTTTAAAAAATGACCCATAAACAGAAGAGTCATCCATAAAGACCTCAATAAACTTCTCTATCATATCCGTGAAGATGGACATCATGCATCTCTGGAAGGTCGCAGGAGCATTACAAAGTCCAAATGGCATTCTGCGATATGAAAATATGCCATAGGGACATGTAAAAGTGGTATTCTCCTGATCATCCGGATGGATAGGAATCTGGAAGAACCCTGAATAGCCATCAAGGAAGCAGTAGTAAGGATAATTCGCCAATCTCTCCAGCATCTGATCAATGAAAGGCAAAGGAAAGTGATCCTTTCTGGTCGCGGCATTCAGCTTCCTGTAGTCAATGCACATCATGTGTCCAGTCACAGTCCTTGTAGGAATCAGCTCGTTCTTCACCACTGTGACTCCCCCTTTCTTAGGAACCACGTGAACCGGACTGACCCAAGCACTTTCTGAAATGGGGTAGATGATCCCAGCTTCCAATAGCTTTATGATCTCCTTCTTGACAACTTCCTTCAGGTTCTGATTCAGCCTCCTTTGATGTTCAATCGATGACTTAGTCTCATCTTCAAGGTGAATCCTATGCATGCACAAGTCTGGTGAGATACCTGAAATGTCATCAAGAGAATAGCCAAGAGCTTTGCGATACTTGCGCAGCTTGCTTAGCAATAAAGTGAGCTCTGCGTTGTTTAAGGAAGCATTTACAATTACAGGATAAGTTGAATTAGGACCAAGAAATGCGTACCTTAGCCCGGCAGGGAGCTGTTTAAGCTCAACTTTAGATGCTTTGGCCTCGCTCCAATCGCCAAGTGTTGCGTTTTTGGCTGATTTCGCAGGGTGTCGAACGACACTAGTAGGTGTCGATCGACACAACTCCTCTTGGGAGACTAGCTGCAACACTTGCTCACTAGCATCCAGCATTTTTGTGTAACATGCAGCTGCTTCGTCCAAGTGCTCAATGTCCTTTATAGAAGTCATCAGTGCTCGTTCCAAAGGGTCTGTAGGATGGTCCTCTTGGAAAATCTCTTCAGCAAGGTTGGTGAGGAAATTGACATAGAAGGTCTGTCCATCAATCGTGGGTCTCTTCATCAGCTTCTCCATGTCGAAATTCATCACCAAATCACCAATGTTCAGCGCAATCCTCCCCTTCCTCACGTCGATGATGGCTCCAGATGTAGCCAAGAATGGTCTACCAAGTATGAGAGGGTCTTTGGGTTCCTCATCATAAGCTAATACCACAAAGTCTGTGGGAATCAAACAATCTCCCACTTTGATAGGAACATCTTCCAAGACACCTTCAGGGATCCTGACAGAACGATCAGCAAAGCCTAAGGAGATTCTGGTGGCCTTGAAGTCTGTCATATCCAGCCTAAGAGCAACTGAAAGAGGCATCAAGTTTACACTTGAACCCTAGTCGCATAGAGATCTCCCAAACTTGTCTGAAAAGATGGAGCAATCAAGAACAAAGCTTCCTGGATCGGAGAGTTTATCTGGTAGCCTGTTCTGAATGACAGCACTAACTTGCTCTGATATCGTCATTACTCCTTCCTCCATATCCATGTTCTTGGTCATCATCCACTTCAAGTATCTCTTTATCACTGGAGTAGTTCTAATGGCATCCATCAAAGGAATTTCAACCACTAGTCTATCCATGATAGCCTTGCATCTAGCATCCAGTAGCTCCTTCTTAGACTTCTTTGGTATCAAGGGGAAAGGGATCTTTAGTTTGTAAACCCTTTCTGTTGCAACCTTCGTTGTTGTGAGCTGATATGGTCTAGTCCGCGTTGGGTGTCGATCGACACCCTCCTGGTGTCGATCGACACTTGCCTTTGAAGTCGAATCCTTCGCGTCGAGTTCGTGTGATTTGTCGTGAATCTCCATGGGTGTCGATCGACACACAGCAGTGTCGATTGACACACAGTAGTGTCAATCGACACAGGCTCCACAGCGTCTTCTATATCTTCGAGCTCCTCGAATTCTTCAGTGTTTAGCCTTCTGTTCTGCACAGGTTGAAGGTTCTTCCCACTCCTCAATGTGACAGCATTCACATGGCGTTTGGGATTGGTATATGTCTTCCCTGGAAGGAATCCTTCTTGCCTGTTTACAGCTTCTCCGGTTTGAGCAACTTGAACATCCAACTTCTTCATGTGAGAGTTTATGCTCTCAATCTTTCCATTCAGGTCTTGATACAGTGAATCAATCTTCCCATTGAAATTCATTGTCATCTTCTGCTGTCCTTCCAAGATTTTCTCAAACATAGCTTCCATTTTGTTGTCTTGAGCAGGTGGTTTCTGGTAAGAAGAATTTTCATAGCTCCTTGTGTAATTGCTGTTGCTGTTCTGGAAAGGGGGCTTTTGAGTATAACTAGAAGAGTTCTGATTTCCTTTGAAGGAGCTCTTCTGATAATTTCCATTGAAACTTCTGTTCCCTTGCTAGTTCCCAAACCTTTGGCCTTGAAAGCCACCTCCGTTGATGTAGTTGACATCCTCTTCTTCACAGTCTTCATTGGGTTCGAATGTCTCTACTTCATTAGCAAAATGGACCTGCTTCTTTCCCACCAAAAGATTGTGTATGTTGTCCAGCTTCCTGTTGACTTCAGCAATTTGGCTTCCTCCATTCACTCCAGCGTGTTGTCTTCTTTCGAAGTCTGCGTTCTTGGTGCTGTTACAAGAGGCCAAATTCTCTATAAGCACCATTGCGTCTTCTGGGTATCTGGTGTTGAAGTTGCCATTGCTCGCTGCGTCTAAGGCCATCTGATACCTCCAATCAATCCCGCGGTAGAAGATACCAAGGAGCTGCGGTTCGCTGAAGCCATGGTGTGGGCAGTCCCTCTGGTACGCCTTGAATCTCACCCAAGAAGCTTTGAATGCTTCATTGGGTCCTTGGGAGAATGTAGTGATCTTCGTCCTCAGCTCTTCTGATCTCGCAGCATCAAAGAAATTGCATAAGAATGCATTCTTTGTCTCTTCCCAAGTGGTTAGTGAGCCTAGATCCAACTGCTTCAGCCAGTAGGATGCATCTCCAGCAAGCGAGTAAAGGAAGAGCTTGCAGAAAAGATAGTCGTAGGTCACTCCATTGGCCTTGATGCTTGAAGCTAAATCTTCGAATCTCTCAATATGGTCCATAGTATGTTCATTAGGAAGACCATGGAAGGGATGCTGAGCCACCAATGTGAAGTAAGCAGGCTTCAGCTCAAAGTCATTCCTTTGGAATGCAGGAGGACGGATCGCAGCTCTATTAGCATAGAACTGGTCTGGGCGGTTGTACTCGCCAAGCGTTCTTCCGCGTCCAGCTTATGCAGGGGCGATTTGTATCGCTGGTTCAATGATGACGGTGCCAGCCTCATCAAGTCTCTGTCCTTGGGCATTCCTTATATTGCCTTGTAGGTCGAATAGGTTGCCTTCTGCATCCCGTACCACAACCATAGCTTCGGCCATTGTAGTTTGCGCAAGGTGTCGATCGATGCTTATCGTGTCAATCAACGCTGAGGTTGGGTGTCGATCGATGCTAGTTGTGTCGATCGACGCTCGGGTAGATTTACGGTTCGCACGTTCCAAACGACCGAGCTCCTGGTTCAGTGCGACTAGTTCCTCTTCCTTGTTGCTTCTGGTACTGGGCATGCACCTGAAACCAAAGATAAGAAACTAAATTAGTAACAAAAAAATAAAAACAAAACCTAGTCAAAATCCTAATACTAGATTACGCAGGCAGCTATTACTTTCCCGGCAACGGCGCCAAAAACTTGATAGGGCTCAGGTTTTACCCTAATAAAACTACTGTAAGTGCACATCAAAAACAATCGTAGTATAAGGGGTATCGAAATTCCAAGGGAAGTAGATGCTACACTAAGGTTTCTAAATTCAGATTATGCTAGGTCAAATAGGTTAAAAGTAAATAAAGCAACTAAATAAATCAAGAACAGAATTGAATGCAGTGTAAGTTCAGTGCGAATGCGCTAGACAAGGATGATTATCAGGATGAATCAGAGAATGCATATATTATTTTGTTAGGAAATAATTAAGAACCGTCTAGAACTCGAAACGCTAATTTAAAACTAATCAACTCTCGTTGCAGAAGTTAACTATGCCTAAATTCCAGAAAACCAAATCTCTTTGCGAGTCTAAACAATTCAGACAAGAATTAATGTTCAGGTTCGATTTTGTTCACAAAATACCTAAACCAAATCTCTTTGCGAATAAATATTTTGCTCATCTATGATTAGGTCAGATTATCAATAATGCTCTCGCATCTATTAAACAACCTAAGGTTTGATTTCTAAGTGATCAGTTTCAGAAATCAAGTTAAGCACAAATCAAGATGAAGATCCAAGTGATTTTCCTAACAATAATAATAATTCTACAAACTCATCATCAACCCTAAATCACCCTAACCTAACTAGCAAACTACTCAGACATAGACATGAAAACACAAATCATGACTGAAATAAATTGCATTAAAGAAAAGAGAATGATACTGGGTTCAAAAACTTCTCGGAAGAGTACAGAATTATCTCCCCAAAAGCTCTGGATCTCTCTCTCTCTAAGTCTCAAAAACACAAAATTATGAAAAGGTATATGGCTAAACAATGCCTGAAATCTATTTATAGAAGAGGATTTTTCGTCCAGGGGCAGACTTGTAATTTCTTCAAACTTGCTCTCTTTCCTTTTTGTGATGGAAATTGCGAAACTTGGCCGACCTCCTTTGGTGTCGATCGACACCTTGCGCGTAAATCACTCTTTCGACTTCATCACTTTGGCTACTTCTCCAAAATGCTCCAAAAAGTTCCAAATTCTCCAATTTAGCTCCAAGTGCTCTCCATCTTGTAAAGACTCAAATAGGACTCGAAAACTAATAAAAAACTCTATAAAAACACTTATATCATGGTCTAAAAACGGGTAAAAACCATGATATATCACTCAGAGATTTCAAGAAAAGCAACATCTCTCTAGTCCTTGCTGACATGATCATACGGCTACCTAAAGGGGTGCTTGAAGATCTACCTTTGAAGATTAACAATGTCACCATTCTAACCGATTTTGTTGTCTTGGAGATGAATGAAGAGGACAAAAATCCTCTCGTATTGGGAAGACCATTCTTGGCTACTGCTGGAGCCGTCATCGACGTGAAGCACGGGAAAATTTCTCTACATTTTGGCAAAGGTGCAAAGTTCAAGTTTATCATCAAGGACGGTGTGAGGAAGCCCACGATCGATGGTCAAGTCTTTCAAGTGGACATCGCGGGTGAGCTGAACCTATGCAAGGAGAGAGATGTCTTCGTGGACCAAAGGAACCACGGTGAGGAAGAACACCATGTTGAAGCCAAATCAGTAAAGAAGAAAGAGCAAGCTGCTATCTATGTTCGGCAAGAATGTGGAGGAACACAAGGCTTCTTGCTTCTCGGTTTCGGCAAGGGAAGCAGTTCCCTTGGAGGACGAGATAAGGGCTGAGGAAGAACCTTATGGAGAGGATTTACTTGCCCTGTTCGGCTGCAAGGAAGAAAAATGTCCGACGAAGATAGCACCAAAGGAGAGATACAAGAAAGGGAACACTCACAAAGTTCTCTATGCGAACGGTTGATATACTCATATATTTCGCATATTTAGCTTACATTTAGAATAGGTTTTTTATGCATACATCATTCATAATAGACTATTTTGCATCATTTATACAATTTTAAGTCCTAGAGAACTTTGCATTAGCATTTGCATGTTTCTTGCATATTTGCATCTTTTTCAGGCTGTTTTGAGTACTTGGAGCTGTGATGGATGTTGAGCATTAACAAGAAGATGAAAGAAGAACATAAGAGTTGGCAGGAATCAAAAAGAAAACTCGGACAAAAGAAAAGGAGCCGAGATCGACTGGTAGATCGACTAAGGCCAGTCGATTCAGTCGATTCAATCAAGATCGAGAGGAAGATCGAGCGAAATGACTCGATCAAGGTGTGATCGACTGGACGATCGTGCAAAATGAGTCGATCAAAGATTGATCGACTAGACAATCGACCAAGTGACCCAATCTGATGACACGATCGGGTGACCGATCGACCCAACCACGCGGACCAAAAAGGAAGCTGAGTCATAAAAGTTTTTATGCTTTAAGTAAGTGGGATTAGATAGGTCCCTTGTCTCTTGCCCCTTGTCTCTTGCCCCTTGTCTCTTGCCCCTTAACCCCTCTTTTAAGGCCAAGAGCCATATTTAAAACTCTATATAAGGAGTGTTTATGTGTTTGTAAATTTCATTCATTTTTTCATCAAGTAAACAATCAAGTCTTTATATTCTCTCTTTCAAAGTCTTCTTAAGTGTTCTTATAAGCTTTCCCTTGTTCTTGAGTTTTATAGTTCTTCTTATTTTAGTTCTTTAAAACTTGTATTTTTATTATATAGATTTCGTATTCAACATATTCTAAAGTTAAGTCTTTCTTCTTAATTCTTGTTTAAATCTTTTGTTAAGAACTCTTATTTTATAGATAGCAAGTGTTTAAATTATTCTAAAGTCAAATCCTTCTTCTTAGTTTTTATTTAGATCTTTTGAAAATCCTTGTATTTTATTATCTTCCACAAGTATTTAATTAAATTTCAATCTTTCTTAAAAACCTCATTGGTCATGTTCCTTAACTCTAAACTTAAGTTTAAAGGAGATAAGAACATGATTTGTGAGTAAACCGCCTAAGATTTAAGGTTGGGATGATTAAGGAAGTTGGAGACTAAAAACTTGGTTTGTTTTCATCATGTACTTCATTTTAATTCTCTTCTTGGATTTGGGGGTTTTAAGGTCTAGAGACTCTCTAACGAGATCTCTTTAATCTAGGGATTTCCTTATCCTAACAAGACTTAGGAAATCCCTTAAAACCAAATCCAAGAGACTAGCTCATCCTTTCCCACACATCATGGATGCTTAGGGAGCTAGTTAAACCATTTTTTTTAAGATCCATTCTTAATGTTCTTCACCTTTTCTTTCCACCAAACATCATGGGTTAGGAGGAAAGGGTGAAGAAAGGATTTATGCCACACATCATGGATAAATCTAATTTGGTTTCTTAAGGTTTAGAGAAATAACTAAAAGAGTAAGAATTTATGTTTTTAAACCCCAAGTTCGAATCTTCAACTTCCCTAAGCATGATTCCCAACCTAGAATCTGTTTTTAATAATTTACAACCAAAAAACAATTTTCCTCTAGTTTTATGTTTGTTTATCTTGATTAAATTTCCATTAAATAGTTTAATTATGCAATATAGTTTTATAAATTTATAAAATTGTGTTTTTATCATTCTATTATTTTTAGGAATTGCTTAGAGTCTTGTATTATTACCTGTTGTTGATTTGGTAATTGTTTGAATTTTAGAAATAGTTTTTCTTATTATCTTGCTACTCACCATCAAATCTGTATAATAAATCCGGTTTTAGATTTGTATTTTATTAAATTAGTAGATCTGTTGCTTTATTATTCTAGAGTCATCTAGTACTTATATAACCCTTCTGTAGGGATTGTAAAATAGTTTTCGTGTCTATTTACAAACCGCAAGTAATTAATTTAGAATTCTTCACCCATTTAACTCGAATTCTGCTTAGCTTCATATAACTTTTGTAATCTTAGTAGCTTTCACCCCAAGGTTGGATTGACATCTAAAGTACTACAACTGCAAAAAGACCTTTAGGTTTTGATTATCAAACCGGTTAAAATCCTGTTTATCAACGGTAAGAAGGCGCCTAGCTATGGTCGACCCCAACCTGAGAGCATCCTAAGTTTGCATCCAATGGAGCTCGAGGATGGCTCAATACTGTGCAAGGTCAAGCGCAAGAAGGGTACGAAGCCATTTGCAAAGGCACGATTTCTACTTCCACCGGGATATGTTCTTGTTCTATTTTATGCTTTTTATGTTTGTGTTTATAGGAAAGAGGAAATGGGGAGCAGAAAGCACATTCTTGGGGATGCATTGGACCTTGAAAGGAGAAAACAGGCATGAGATCGAGTCGAAGATCGGCTAGACATAACTCGATTCAAATTGAATCGACTGGAAGATCGAGTGAACAGCTCGATTTCGAGAGGATGACCCACCCATTAGATCGTATTGAATATTCAATCGGGGTGTGAATCGAGCAAGTTCACTCAATGGAGAAGAATCAAAGTCTGGATCGATCACTTTACTCGATCTCAGCTAAAACGGTTGCGAGATCGACCTTGGAGCTCGATATGGAGATTTTAGCCTTGGCATTGAGGGACCACAAAACGAGAAGAGGAATCGATCTTCAGATCGATCCAAATCAAATCGAGACAAAGATCGATCTGAGCGATCGATTTCAGGCATAATAGGCATGATATCGAGGTCTACATCGACCCAAATGACTTGATCTCATGCCCATGTAAGTTTTCGAATTTTCCTCTCTTTCTCCTTCCCTCTTAATTTGAATTTGAATTTGAATTTCGGTCAAAGCTGACACCTTTGACCATGGTGGACGAGCTTTGACCATGAATTCCAAGACCACTTGCATGTATTCCAAAATTTTAAATCTTTATAAACAATTGCCACCACACTCTCTCTTCACTTGTGTTGCAAAACTTGTTTTCATAAGAAAGAGAAAGAGAGAGTGTGAGCTTCGGTTCTGGCAAAAGAGATAAGCTCTCATTTTTCACTCCTTGCATACAGATTTTGAAAGGTATATCAATTCGAATTGTGTTTATGAGCGAAAAGGGGAAGTTTGTTAGGGATTGTGTTTAAATGTTTGCAAAGCTCTAAATTTGGAAAAAATTCTGAGATTTTCCATGTCTGGAAAAGATTTTCCCTAGATCTAGATAAATATTATGGAAATTTCCCTAAAATTTTGGAACATTGTTTAGGGTTTAAAAGGCTTGATCCTCTTTGTTTGCTTAAAATTTTCCTAGCCGTCTCTCTCTTTTCTCATTCTCTTTTCGTAACCTTGCCTTTCAGGTACAATGGCACCACGAAAGAGGAACAGAGAAGTGGAGCAGCAAATCGTTGAACACCAAGTCGTAGAAGAAGAGGTCAAGTGGAGTAAGGAAGAAAGAAAGGCAAGGAAAAGGCTAGAGAGGTTGTGTTTCGAACCTACCCGATTTGCAAGTAGAGATTTCTTGCAGAAGCTCGGTATGTTGGAAGGGTTTGACGATCTGCTCAAGAACATGGGGCTGGCTTGTCTAGCACGCATGGATTGCCCCACATACCTCGAGGCTACTCTCCACTTCCTCTCTACCTTAGAATTTTCCTATGAAGATCCGAGTGTTCAAACCCCATCCACGGGTCACCTCACTTTCAAGCTCCGAAAGCAAGCCTACCACCTCTCCATTCCAGAGTTATGCGAAGCCTATGGTCTCAACGCAGAAGCTACGCAAGTGGACTTCCCACAATTCAAATCCGTGAGCCAGCTTTGGGACGTGATTAGCGATGGAGGCTACAAGGGGAACACAACCAAGATCAAAGAAAGTGAGGCACCCTTTTGATGAGATATACCCTCAAGCTTCTGCCCCACACATTCTCGGGCATGTCAACTACTCCAATGGTGACCAAGAATGAGTTGTGCTTCCTTTTCAAGGGGTGAAACGTGTCTTGTGCGATAGTGAGGAGGATGACGAGCCTTTAGAAGATGACCTAGGGAATGATGTGAACTACGGCTGCATACTAGCCTCATCACTGGTGAAGTACAAGGCATGGGCTATGAGATGTAAATCATCCTCAACTTTCATTGGAGGTTTCCTCACGCACTTGTTCGCGCAAGCAGGAGTGGTACTTAGCGATTTTGATGCATGCACAGATCGCACTTATATTGATCAAACATACATGACGCTCACGGGTTCCCTAGGACCTCCTCCAGCAATAGGCTTCTATGCCTACTTGTTCAAGAATGACAAGAATGAGAAGAAGACGTGCGTGCTTCCTAACCCCCAAGAAACCGCGCTTGATAGCTTTGGCCACATCGAGTTAGTGCCCTCGGATGAAGAATGCTATGCACCGATTGGGGGAGCGACAGCAGCACCACCACTTCCAACAAGCTCTCCCTCGGACTCACCTCCTACTGATGTTGAGATGCCAAGCAACTTCGACCTCTCTAAGCTAGACTACGAACCAAGGACCAAGGCCGAAAAGTTCCTTGCCTCGGTTGTAGAGATCCAGAGGAAGGTCAACAAGTGGCAAGGGAAGATGATCAAGAAATTGATGAAAAAGGTCAAGAACCTCCAGAAAGACAGTAGCTCTGAGATGAGCTTGAGTGATGAGCACGCAGCCTCAAGTAGACCCGTGCAAGCTAGACATTCCTCCAGAGGAATAGAGATCCGAGAACTGGGTTCTCAATAACACTGTCTCTCTCTTCAAAAACGTCCATCCTCAGGCAAGGACAAGGGCATAATGACATCAAAATCCCCACGCAAGACAAAGAGAACCGGAGCAACCTCAAGCTCCGGTCATGCCTAATCCAAGGTACAACAACACAACCTTGTAAATACCATGCATTTTTAGATTTGGTTTTTGTGGATTTGGTCTCCTCATGGACTTGTTTGACACCGAGATGTTGTCATTCAAGTTTGGGGGAGAATTTGTGCTTTGACATGTTTTTATTTGAATCTTATTTTCCATTTTCATTCTTGAGTCTTACATTAATCATATGGCATAGAAAAATACAAAACAAATATCATAATGTTTTTCAAAAATCCATAAACAATTCATATAGTTCCATTTGCATAAGTAGATTTTTTTAGGATTGAATCTATAATTTTTTATCATTTAGGATTGCATACATATGCATTGGGAGCAATGATGAACCTATCCTTGTATATTGTTAACTCTTGTGAACAATTTAATACCCTAGTTAGTAGTTCTTTGATGCTTGTGAATAAATTTGAAAGTAAGGAATAACCATGCTTGGACCACCTCATTTGTCACTAGATTTTGGTCGAAATAGGGTCTTGAAATTGATAGCCAACTCTACTCACTTGAACCGAATCTTGACATATAAATATCATGCTTTGCATTATAAGTGAATTCATGGATTGAAAATATTTGAGCTTTCTTACTCACTTTGCCACTCTCTTGCTAGCTCAAGTAGTACCCCTACCATACCTTACCTCCTTTGAAGCCAATTGTTCTTGTGTGAATACTTGTGAGGCCTTTATTTCGATTGAACTTAGCATAAAGTGTTAGGTTTGAGACGACAAGTTTAGGCTTTCATGTTAATTCTAGCCTTGCATTTTGGGGCTAGCTTTAGGCTTAGGACTTGGGGGTTGTTGGTCGTGGTGTTACTTGAAGAGTTATGGAAAAGCTTGGAAAGAAAGAGGTGATGAATAAGGGCTTGGTAAAATTAAGGGGAATCATAGTTTGTAATGGTGAATCTTGTGTTTGAAAAGGAATAGCTCAAAATCAAAAGTGCTAGGTAATCTTAAGAAACAGAAAAGAAAATCAAAAGAGCCAAAAAAGGGCCAAAGAAAAAGGAAGACTACCTAGAGATAAAAAGAAGAGCTAAGTTAATAAGAAAAGATTACACCATTTGTTGTGAGTAATAGGTTGAAGAAGTTCCCCCTTAGAGCTTTAAAAGAAGAAGTGTGTTTGAAATTCAAGCGTTTACCAAAGCACAAATAGCCTTGGGAAAAAGGGTAAATTGTAGAGGGTTGAGTGAGCTAAAAAATTCGAATGAGAGGGGTTTAGGATCATTGATAGCATTTCGGATAGATAAAAGTCTATTCTTGTATGCATCATTTGTCTTTTACCTTTAGCATTATGCATATAGTTCAATCTTCTTTGAGTGTTACCCTTGTTTAAATGCGAAACCGGATGAATTGAGATCACTTTTATCTCAAAGCCCAGTACCTTAGCCAAATGAATTTACTTACTTGCATTGTCATGATTCACGGTTTTGAACTTAATGAATGTTAAAGAGTTGGTTTGATAGGGAGACTTATCTAAGTTGAGATCTTAGTGCATTTGAATGTTGAAATGAGCATGGCTAACTCTTTTGGAGTAGGATAGATTCACATGCATCTTAGAATTAAGAACTAGGATATTGAGTTGATTATTATTGTTAGCAATCTTGGATATTGAGCTCCCACCTTTAAACCTCTCTCTCGGATTTGTCTTTGATTTGCTTGAAGTCAAGTAAAAAGGCAAGTTTGGGGGAGTTGATATACTCATTTATTTCTCATATTTAGCATTCATTTAGGATAGTTTTTCTAGTACTTTTGCACTCATACTTAGATTTATTATAACTTTTGTCCCATTTTAGGTTCTAGACATGTTTGCATTAGCATTTGCATATTTCTTGCATATTCGCATCATATTCAGGTTGTATACTTTGGAGCTGTGGAAGCTGCATGGATATGCTGAGGATCGAAGAGGAGCTTATGGACACTTGAAGGAATTCAGGCAAGCAAACGTGCGTTAAGATCGAGGCAAAGATCGAGCAAGGCAGGTCGTTCTAGACGAGATCGACCAGAAGATCAAGGCACTCAAGGCAGACCGTTTCAAGGAAGAAGAACGGGACTTAGATCGACCAAGATGATCGTACGACTGTACGGACCTGAAGACATCACCCAGGAAGAACGTAGAGAGGATCGAGACCAAAGATCAATCCAGATCAAATCGACCCAAGAATCGAGCAAGAGGGTCGATCTCAGTGTTGAAACGACCCAGCGATCGGGCGAGCAAGCCCACTCCCTGTCCGAGATCGGGCAAGAGATCGACGACTCAGCTCGATCTCTTCTCTCCATGCATGCTTCCTTATCCGCCAGCTCCCGTTTTGTCCTCTTGTGAGGGGACCATTTCTCTTTTGCTATAAATAGGTAAAACCCTTAATTTTTGAGATATCTTATCTTTTATGCTTTTTGCCTTCTTCTTCTTTTACCTTAGCCATCATTCTTAAGGTTTTAAGCTTTTGTAATCGCACTTTGAGTTTTCATAATCAAGTACTCGTCTTTTTAAGTTTAATCTTCTTCTTGTTTAATGTTAATCATGTTTAACATTTCAAATCTTGTGGTTTTGGAGTGTTTGCTTATGATTAGCGAGTAGTTACCTTAAGGTTTGAGGCCGAGCGGTTTAGGGAGGTTTAAGGGTTTAGATCTAAAGGTTTAGCATGTTTTTCATCCTTAACTCTTCTTGGTTTGGAGGGATTAATGCCAAAGACTCTCGATGGAGATCTTTGAGTCCTTAGAGAATTTCTTACCTCATGAGGGCTTAGGAATCTCATAAATCCATCCAAGAAACTATCTCCTCTTAAGCCACGACAGTGGAGATTAGGATTTAGTTATTCCAAGTTAAGAAAGGAGCTTTCTTGCTCATCAACCGATCCTCTCCTCCACTAACTGTGAGTTTGGAAGGACGGTGAGATGAAGAATCGGAGCCATTAACCGTGGGATGATTTATATTTGTTACTTAGGATTATAGTTAGCTCTTGTAATGAGTAGATCTATCTTTCTAGAACCAAAGATCCAACCTTGAACCTCCTTTACCCAAAACCCTCGGCCTTGAATCTATCTTTCATATTTTACAAATCAAGAATCAATCTTTAGTTATCAATTTGCTAGAAACCTCTTAATATTTGCACTTGTAGTTTTTAAATCTTCAAGCTTTGATATTTTGTTGCTCCATAATTTTAGAAATTGCCTTAAGCATTGTTCCTTAGTGTAGTTATCATTTAACATTTATTTACTTTGCATAAGTAGTGTTTATAAATCCATTTCAACCACCAAAAATCGAATATAGCTTAGATTAATCTCGTTCTTGCATTCCTTTTGTCCTTTCCTATCCAAGATGGATTGATACCTCACATACTACAATGATACGAGTAGAGTGAGCATTGAAAGCAGAAATTATCTACTTATCATCAGTCGGGACTAGACATGTACCCACTCTCAATGGGTAATCTTCTACAAGGCCTAGTGGCTTGATAAGTAGATTTTTTCATGCTACTTGGTCAATGACCCTCTACTTATAACCGAATGTTATGGGTCTTATCAATCCGATGGGTAGATTCAAGACATTGCATCCGTGAGATTCTTATACAAGCTAGGAGCGATCTAAAGGTTTTAAAAGGGATATTTATCAACTCAAGTGTCGCAATGATAAAAAGCTAATAACATAAACTAAAACCAACTAGAGTAAAAGAGAAATAGAAATAAAGTAGAAAGGTTGCAAGATAAAATGAGGATCGGTTCAAGAGACAAGGTGTCTAAGGGCAAAGTTGAGAAAGGTCGCCCCTTGATGCAAATGTTAACTACCATTAAGGCTAATCCTTCGACATAAAGTTCAAGAACTAGATAAATCCACCGCCGTGGTAAGAATCACTACGCTATCTCACTACCTAACCTCGCTCCCGCGTAGTGATCCTTAAGAATAGCAAGCATGAGTACACAACTCTATTTGTGCCAAACACTCCTTAGACATATAATCCCTTAGGCTAGGATGAGTGGATCTCTTATGAGATTAGTTCTTGCAAACCATCAAACATGGCATTTGTTTGAGGAAGCTTTAAGGCATAAATCAAATAGCGAAGATGATTAAGCAATAAGAGCATCAAATAAGAAAGGATTAAGATGTTTAAGCATAGATAAGCATCAAAGATTGAACCATTAACTCATTTACCCTAACCTCATCCCTAAAACCGAGATGAACTACTCACTATTTTTCATGGAAACCCTTAATCTTATACAAGAAAGAACGATCAACATGATTCAAAACGAGGGAGAACAAAATTTCTCAAGATTACAAGCTTAAAGGATCTCAAAAATGGTTTTTTCTCTCTTGTAGAAGATGACCGAAAAGGAGAGACAAAGAGAAGAAGAAAAATGGAAAATTGTCGATCCTTTGCCAAAAGCATGCAAAGGAATTTTTATAGGTGGTCCCAAAAACCTAGATATCACAGATCCAAGGCAAAAAGCAAAGTCCGTTGACTTCTACCATAACACGGGATGAAGCCGTTTTGCAGGGTTGATTTGCTGAATCTTCGTGTTCTTCGAGTGATTCCCATATCGAGTACATATTTTGGGGCCTCGTCGTTATGTATCTCGTGGCTTGCTGGTCATCTCGGGATCGCCTCGTAATCTTGCTCCGATAATTTGCCTTTCGGGGAGCACTGTGGAATCTACATTTTGGGAGATAAATGTCGGGGGTAAGTCGTTGCATTTTAACAGCATCAGCTTCATGGTCGTGATGGATCCTCAACGCTCGATGGTTCATCAGCATCCTTGAATGGCGTTACTCCAAAATGCACCTGATAAAGACTGAAAGTATGTGTGAATGACCCTAACTCTATCCTCTCTCATGCTAATCCATGATGAATGCAAATGGGTGATTAAATAGATAAAATGTATACACACGAGTCCTAAAGTGCTAAGAATGCATGTTCAATACCATGAAATATACAGAGGTATCAACACCTCCAAACTTGCATTTTTAAGCAAAAGCGAACCGGAAGGGTGAGGTTTGAAAAGAAGATGTAAGTTTGAATCCAAAACGCCATTTAAAGGAGATAAAGTCAATGTCTAATTTCAGGTTTTTAGGATGCATCCCGAATTCTACGTACTCAAAAAGTCTTAGCCACATTCATCACATCACCAAGCAAAATCAATCTCATCCTAGATGCACATTCAAATTTCCAATTCCCTTTAACATTCATTGAAAACCTAAAGCGTGGTTCTTATCCATGCTTACCATTTAACCCACTTGGTTCAGGGTCAGGTCACGAGCTAAAAATGAACTCGTAATGCGATCGGGTTAAGTGTTTGTAACGGGATCACTCATGAAAGGAATCTTCTTAATGCAAAATCTTAAGGGTAAAAACTAATGGATGCATACAAGGATAAACTCCCATCTACCCAAGCACCTATTTCGTTTTCTACCCAAGCTGAATATGTCCCTTCCTAAGCTACCCTTTCTTTAGGCAATTCGCCTTATTCCCGATTTCATTCCTTGATTTACCTTTTCTGGTCATCTTCGGGGGATTACTTCTTTGCTGGAGATTGGTTTCGGCTTTACTTTTTGGCTCCTTTGTTGCGTTCCTTGCATTTCACCTTTGATGTTGTTGGCCAGTTTTTGCTTTGTTGTTTTGGCCTTCTTTGCTTCTTTTGGAATCGCCTTTTCTTCCTTTTTTGTTTCGAGCTTTCTTTGTAGCCGCCATCTCCTTATACGTGTCCCCGTCTGACTCAGTGATTTTATTCCTTTCATTTTCCTTCATTATATCAACAATTGGAACCCACCCCTTCCTAGTCTAACAACAATATCGGCCTAGGGTATCAGTATCAAGCTGTTTCTGTTCTAAACCCCCTAACCTAATGTTGACTCGATTTGTGAGCCAATGTCTACATGTGAATCTAACCTTTTCAGCCTAAACCCAACAATTTTTTGCTTAAGAAGGTTCAGAATTTAATGCAAAGGCCTAACATACGCTCACAAAAGTGTTTATGGTTTCAAGCAAAGGTTAAGGTTTCAGGTGAGGTCTGGTACTTGGACTAGCAAAAGGGTGGTGAAATGGGTAAAGAAAGTCCAAGTGAAATCTACGAGTTGATAACAAGCATGAACAAGATAATTAAATTTTCAGTATTAACGGTTCAAGTTCAATATGGAAATGGTTCAAATCACAATGCATCTAGCTAAGATTGAATTTTACAAGATGAATTCCAAATGTGGTGCTGCCTTAAGCTAGATGATATACTCATAAATTAGCATGTTTTAGCACCCATTTTAGATAGCTTTGTATCCATTTATGCATTCATTTAGTTACTTTTAGTCCAACTTGCATCCATATTAGAGTTTAGCAAGTTTTAGCTTAGGATGTTGCATATTGTGCATATTGAGTCTTAATTAGGTACTTTGGAGGCTTGGAGCACCTCTATGGAGAGTTGGGAGCCAAACATGAAGCAGACAAATTTTAGAAGTGTATCGGTCGATACGGCCCGGCAAGAGGGACGAGACGAGCGTATCGGGCATTTGTATCGGACTACTAAGGTCGATACAAAGGCCATCCGGAGATTTGGAAAGAGCGTATCGGGCATCTGTGTCGGACTGCTAAGGTCGATACATACCTCAATCAAAAATCGAGCATGCCGTATCGGGCGTTTGTGTCGAGCTACTAAGCTCGACACAGTCCTTGAAGAAACGTTTTAGCAGCGTATTGATAGACTCATAATTTAGCATATTTTAGCACTCATTTAGGATAGATTTTTCATACATATTGCATTCATATTTAGATTAATTGTATATTTTGTTCCATTTTAGGTTTTAGGACATGTTGCGTTAGCATTTGCATATTTCTTGCATATATGCATCATTTTCAGGTATTATGGTGTACTTGGAGCTATCTTGGACGCTGAGCATGGACAAGGCGACAAAAGAAGAGCTTAGGGATTGTTTGGGATCAAGGGAACGCTTGGCCAAATTAAATGAGGTTGAGATCGAGTAAGAAGATCGACCAAACTGGTCGATCTAGCTGAGATTGAGGAGGAAGATCGACCAAGTCCAATCGATCCACATTGGATCGAGCTGAAGATCGACCAAGCCGTCCGTTTCAACCTTAGATCTAGCGGAGGATCGACTCATTCACTCGATTCAGCAAACAGATCGGCCCTTAGATCGATTGAGTGGCTCGATCTCTAGTTCAAACTCTCCTTCCCTCTTCTTTGTTTTTCAAACTTTTGCCAACCTGTTTTTGTCTTGTAGTGAAGGGACCATTTGTGGATAAGATAAGATTTATGATCCACAAATAAGCCCACACACGAAATTTCTCATTGTCACCTACATTTTTAGATCTAGTTTCTCTTTTTTCTCTCCATAGTTGTACTTTTAAGCTTTCTTTAGTTTTGTAATTCAAATCTTGAGTTTAGTTTAAAGTATTTCGTTTTCTTGCTTAAATCTTCTTTCTTGCTTAGCGTAGCATGTTTCACAACTCTAAACCTATGATTAAGAGTGGTTCAAACATGTATAGTGAGTAAATCACTAAGGTTTAAGGTTGGGATGATTAGGGAGGTTTTAAGGGTTTAAAACTTGGGTTTTTCATGTGCTTCACCTAAATCTCTTCTTGGATTTGGAGGGCTCAAAGCCTAGAGACTCTTGAGAACGATCTCTTTGATTCTAGGGATTTCCTTATCTCAAAAAGACTTAGGAAATCCATTAAGCCCAAATCCAAGAGACTAGCTCATCCTTTCCCAAACACCATGGATGCTTAGGGAGCTAGTTAAGCCATCTTTTAAGATCTGAGCTCCTTGTTCTTCAGCTTCTCTTTCCACCACGAACCATGGGTTAGGAGGAAAGTTGAGGAAAAGATTTATACCACAAACCATGGATAAATCTAGTTATTGCTTCTTAAGGCTTAGAGATAGCACTAAAAAGTGTAGATTTATGTTTTCAAAACCCCAAGTTCGAATCTTTAACCCCCCTAAGCATGAATCCCAACCTTGAATCTGTTTTTAGCTTTTGAAATCTTAAAGTTTAAATCTTTGCTCTTAGTTTCTAAAAAATCATCCTTTTAGCTTAATACTTGCATTAGGGTCCTATAAATTCATAAAGTCGTGTTCTTGATAGCTTTAGTATTTTAAAAATTCCCTAATATCTTATTTCGCACCCTGGTAGAAGTTAGAAGTCAGTAGATTTTTATTTCTAGTTTTTAAAATTCATTCTAGGTTGCTAGAAATTTCCTGTTTTGTTTGTCTTTAGTTTTGCATTTTCTAAAATTAGTAGCTCGATCTTTTAAAACCTTTTTGGTAGTCTAGCTTATGTTTAACCCCTCAGTCGGGATTTTAAAATATGTTTTCGTCTTCATTTAGTAGCTGCAAGTAGTTTTCACAGATTTGTTTCACCAATTAACTCGAATTTGACTTAGATTTACTTTGAGCTCTTGTATTCTTGGTAGCTTTCAACAACCTGATTTGGATTGATTCCTAAAGTACTATAATGACATAAAGAGGCTTTAGGTTTGATTTAGGATCACGAAAAAATCCTCTTATCAATTGGCGCCGTTGCCAACTTGGGTTTAGGTTGAGAGTATTAGGATTTGGAGCTTAGTAGAGACTAAGTTTTTTTTTTTTTGGGTTACTAATCTCTCTACTCTGCTGCTTGTGTTTTCAGGTACCTAATACTGATGTCTAGAGGGAACAACCACCTGTTCGACCCTCTAGAAAATATTCAACTACTTGAAAGTACAAGGTTGAGAAAAGAGAGAGCACAAGTTCAAGAGGTTGGCCATCCAACTATGGCAAATCCACAGGCGGTTTTTGGTAGAGCATGATGAAGCTCCAGCAGTAGGTCTTAATGCTGCACTACAGGGTGCTCAAGGTTGGGGTATTGGAAACCCCAACCACGCACATAGACCAAGGAGGATCATAGGTGCTTGTAATGCGCCAAACTTGCATCACAACCGTTTTGGTATTGCTCCACCACCAGTCCAGCATACGAACTTTGAGATACATCCAGACTTCATCTCTATGATCCAGAACAGAAAATTTCATGGTTTTTCAATGGAAGACCCCCTTGACCATCTTGACAACTTTGATCAACTTTGTGATTTGATCAAGATCAATGGTGTATCCGAAGATTGCTTCAAGCTAAGTTTGTTCCCATTTTCTCGTGGAGGCAAGGCTAGGCATTGGGAGAGGACACTCACACAAGACACTATCACGTCTTGGACTGATTGCAAGAAGGCTTTCTTGTCAAAATTCTTCTCAAGCTCAAGAACAACTAGTTTGAGGAATGAAATTTCCGGTTTCACTCAACAGCAAAATGAAACCTTTAGTGAAGCTTGGGAAAGGTTTAGGGGCTACACACTTCAGTGCCCACATCATGGCTTCACAGAAGAGTCACTCTTGAGTACCTTATAGCGTGGAGCTAGGCCAAAGATTCGCATGATATTGGACACCGCAAGCAAAGGCCACTTCCTTGGACAAGAGGTGAGCGAGGGTATGGAACTCATTGAAAATTTGGCTTTGAGTGATGGAAATTATTCAGAGGAATATGAGAGAGCACCAAGGAGCAGTGACCTTGAAGCACACAAGAAGGAGCTCAAGTCACTCCATGAGAAAATTGATATGATGTTGGTTGCAAGTCAAAAACAAGTGCACTTTGCTTGTGCAAATCCAGATGCATATCAAGGGCAATGACAAGGCCACTTTCAAAGCCAACAACAAGGGAACAAGCTATATGGACACCCTGGTTTTGTGTCACAGCAAGAACAAGTCCAAGCTCCACCTCAAGATCTTATTCACGCTATGTTCAAACAACTTCTTCAAGGCCAAGCGTCTGCTGATTTGAAGTTTGCTGAAATCAATGCTAAGATGGGCGATTCTTGTACTGAGTTAGCTTCACAAATCAGCAGCCTCAACACCAAGATTAAGCAGATTGAGAAAGGCAAAGCTATTTCAACCAGCCAAGGAACTCTACCGGGCAAAGGTGCAACAAATCCTAAGGAGTATTGCCAAGCTATTCAAGCTCTTGAAGAGGATACAACCACTCTTGATGACGTGACTCCACCACTGTATGAAGATGAGTATGAGACTGACATCCACTCCAATGACGCTTCTAGTCTCAATGTGGTCATTGAAAGGCCAAGTTTGGGGGGGGGGGGCGATTTGCAAGGGAATCCACCATGATGCTCCAAACAATCCGGTTAAAGATGTTTTGCTGATGAAAGAATCATGTGCTGAGGAGCAAGAGCAGATCCAGGAGCCTACAAGAGAGCACATTGCAGCAATTTATGAGCTCAAAACTTTAACAAAGCACAACAATCCGGGAAAATTCACAATTTTGTGCAAGCTAGGCGATTTAGAGGTTCAAGATGCTATGTGTGATTCAGGTTCCACAGTGAGTGTTATGGCTCTTGACATGGCCAAGAGAGTTGGAATAAGAAGTATGGATTGGCATCCTACCAAGATCACTTTTGGAGATGGGTCTACAAAGAAACCTCTTGGTTTGGTAAAAGACTATCCGGTGAAGGTTGGGAATTGCTTGGTGCCAACTGATTTTGTGATCATGGATATAGACAAGGCCAAGAATCTCCCTATGCTCCTAGGCACACCATTCCTCAGCACTGTAGGGGCATCTATTGCTTTTGTTAAAGAAGAGGTCATCCTAAAGATTGTGAGTCACTTGGTTTCATACAAGATCACACCTCCTTTAGCAAAGTTTTGTGGAATGATGGAAGCTGAGGAAGACACTTTTGATCAAGAGGAACGTCTTTGTAAGAAGATTAGAGAGAAAGCTGACTTGAAAAGTCGTTTGGAAGCCTAAGCTTTGAGAAACAAGCAACTAGCAAAGAGCTTGCCAGACAAGCACGCGACCAAGGCTAACAAAAGTTGTGTCTCGGGTAAAAGCAAGGACAAGGCCGTGCCTAGGCTCGAGTCTACTGCAAAGGAAGAGCCTGATGGTGAGTCAATGCTGATGCTATTTAGCCATGAAGAAGAAGTAACCACCAAGAAGGAACCACCAAACAAGAAAGGCAAGGCTAAAGGGGCGTTGGTGAGATTGCTTGAGAAAGCTAAGGATGAGATTGGTACTGGACGTGCTGTGCCAAGGGACACTTTGAGTTTACATCCATTGGAACTCAAAGGAGATTCCATCGAGTACGAAGTCAGGTGCAAAGGAATGCAAAACCATTCACAAAGGCAAGAAGCATGCTTCCACCCGGTTTGGAGAAGGATGAAGCAAGGGTGCAAGAGATGCTGTCAACTATCTACACCATGGACATGCCACGAGGTTCACACTCATTCACATCTCTAGCCACCCACTTCACCCTTAAGCCAGCCTAAAAAGTTTTGTAAGGAAAGTCAAGCTAAGAGACTTTAAACAAAGCGCACTTGGGAGGCAATCCCATGTCTATCCTTGTGTATATAGTTTTTATTTTTGTTCTAGATTATCCTTTTGAGTATGTGTGAGCAGGAACAAGGGAAATTGATATCCCAAACAATGACCTAGCTGCTCGATCTCAGGCCTAACCACAACAAGTTCCAAGGTACACCATTCAAAAACCTTGTATATATCATGCATTTTTGGATTTTTAAATTTTATTTCGTGTTGATGGTCTCTCTTGAACTTTTATTACACAAGGGACTGTGTAATTTAAGTTTGGGGGAGAGGTTGAGAGATTTAATTTTGTTTTTTGTTTTCTTATTTTCCCCTTAAGCATATTTGAGTCTTCATGCATATACATTTGCATAGAAAATCAGAAAATCTTGAAAAAAATTCGAAAAAAATTCATGTTGCTTGCGTTTGCATTTGTAAATATTTTAGGATTGATTTTAGATATTATCATATAGGTTGCTTGCATTAACGTGCATAGGGGGCAATTTTCCTTGTAAAAGTGTTTTAAGCTCATAAATTGGTTCAAGGCCCTTGTTAGTAGTTCTTTGATGCTTGTGCAAACTTGAAGTTAAGTTCTAACCATACTTGGATCATTTGTTTTAATTTTCTTGGATTGAAGTTGAAACAAGCATGAATTGAATCCTTTCCTAGTAATTGAAACCTTAACATGAACTTTTAATTATCATACTTGTGCATTTGAAAAAGAATACATGGATTACATATACATATTTAGGCTTTCTTATTCCCTTCACCACTCTTTTGTAAGCCTAAATAGAACACCACACCTTTACCTTACCCTCCTTTCAAGCCAATGTTCTTGTGTGATTGCAATTGTGAGGCCTTGTTTTTAATTGAACTTAGCATAAAGTGTTAGGTTTTTGGCGACATGCTTAGGCTCTCATATTGATATTAGCTTTGCATATTGAAGCTAGTTTTAGGCTTGATTTGGGGTGGGGATTCACGGGTGTTGAAAATGTTTACTTGTTTCGGGTTTGAAAAGAAGTTGGTGTTTGGAATTTGAATAAAAGGGATACATAGTTTTAAGTGGTTGGTCTTGAATTGTTTTGAATGAAAGCTCAAGTTGAAAAGAAAAGGAGATAGCTCTAAAAAAAAATAATATATATATATATATATGAGAAAAGAGTCAAAAGGCCAAGTGCATTAAAAAAAAAAAAAAATATATATATATGTATTAAGAAGAGAGCTATCAAAAGAAAAGAAATGAGCTAATTGTATATATGTTTGGCCATACCACTAGCTATAATAAAAGGTTGAAGAAGTTTCCCTAAGATGAATATGATTGATGAATTTCTTTTGGGTTTATGCTTGGCGTGTATAGCCTTGTTGATTTGGGGTATCTCTAGAGGGTGAGTGAGCTAAAAAAATGAATGAGAGGGGAATTAGGATCATTG